>OX382329.1:7599123-8825154 GCA_947507615.1 Hemithea aestivaria | reverse complement strand
TTTACACGCTATGTTGACTACACTTGCTTAGAGTGTAGTCTAGTTAAGGGCAGGAAAATTATGACTTGGATTTACATTTCTTATTCATTGTACCGATAACCGAGACATTTAATCGGGTATATATAAAAATCCTCCTTTATGTGAAGTCGGTTAAATTAGGCCAACTGTACATTACACAATTCAGTAAAAATTAGGTAGAATAACTACCGTGTTATTTTAGAGTTTAAGTTACACACAAGACATAATAAATAAAATAAAAGACATAAGTATAATACTTTATACAAAAAATCAGCTCAATGAACCGTTCAGTGGGAAGAAGTATCTCACAATTAGATATACACACGTGCACAATTTTTTTCCTATAAAATACGAGTATTTGTCTTATAGTGTGGATCGGTAAAAGCACATTACATATTATGTAGTACACTCAGTAGCTTTTCACTGTAACCGCAAGGCGTAGTGTCAATACATTGTTTACACGAGTTTTATTAAATTGCAGTTTGGTGGGAAGAGTTCAAACAACATTACGAGTCGGGTCTTCGCTGAGACGGTTCGTTTCTCGGTAGTTTTCGTTTGCGCAATCAGGAAATTAAATAAAGTTCACAACCCGATGTCTAGCCGTCCCAGACACTCTTCAAGGCACTCTCAACTCCAGACCGACTGCTTCTGACGTAATCATATACAGATAACTTATGCTATAACTAATGTATTGAGACGTAGAACCTTACTGCGTATAGAATAGCATAACTCGAAGCGTGTTGTTGAGAAATCCTTTATTAACGTTTTTTTTTCCTTTTTAATATTTAAAATACGACATTAATATCTCTGTACCGAATTTGAACTTCATTCGTTTAGCGTTAATATATCAGATGATAGATCAGTCATGCTTTTTAGATGTACCTATATAAGTACCCTTATATAAATCTTCTAGTTATTTCATTATTTTATTTGCCTTTTAATTTTTTTTCAAGTTAGTCTTTGATGTCCCACTAGTGGGCAAGGATCTCCCCCAAATCCATATGTCACTTTCCCGCGCCACATCGTTAAATGTTAAAATAGTTCAATAAAGAGTTATCTAATCTCTAATCTAATATCCAAATCCAATTGAATTTGTTAATTTATGTGAACCAATTTCACAAAATAAACCAAGGGATATTTTCAATTTACCTTCACGAAGCGTTTTAAAAATAAAACACCCTTGATATTGAGCTTTTACATTAAGCGGAGATCATTTATCCGTATAATGGGTATTTTTACGATTGTGTAATTGAAATTCGTCCGGCATTTAGCAAAATGGGAGGTCACGCTGCGCTGGTTCGGAGTTACTTTTATAAGGAACCTTGACTTATATTTTTAAGGTAATATTATTAAAACTTAGAGCGACTTTGTAACGATTATTCAAATATGCCTCTAAAAGCATTAACCGTAGTTTTAGAAAGTAATTCCATTTAAAAACTGCCATAATAATCTTTAGGATTATATTATTCATAACCTTTTGAGTTTATTTCCCATATACCTAAGTATTGAATAGATACCTAATGGTATTGTGAAATGTAGTACTTAGTAGTATTATGAAAAATCCTAATAAAGTAATTACCTTTTAAAAGAGAATGAATGAATTTAGACTGTTAGAATGGTCAAGGAATTGTCCGTAATGGCACAAGACAGAGAAAAGTGGAACCTTTGCAGTGGGACATGACAGGCCCATAATAAAATAAACGTTTGTTCTACGGAGCTACGAGCTACGAGTACGTAGATAGTTCTACGGTGCTACGACGCGGGGTGGCTTGCTCGTCCTCCGTTTCGGGAGCTGCCCTAATGTAATTGTGTTATTACTACTGTAGTCTATGTGTTATTCAAGGGTCAAAGCTATCTCTATACCAAATTTCAGCTCCATCGGTCCACCCGTTTAGGCGTGAAGAAGTAACAAATATATACACTCACTCAAAAACTTTCACATTTATAATATATGTATATATATATTTTTTTTACTCGTATGTGATGAAGTAAAAGACGAGCAAGACGCTCTCTTGATGTTAAGAGATAACGCTGCCCATAATCAGTACAGTGCTATTTAGGATTTCACAATGATGTGAAATTCTAGAAGCACTGCACCAACGCTTCTTACTCAAGAGTCATAAGATGTTAAGACTCTTTAGCCCAGTAATTTCACTAGCTGCAGTGCCCTCCTACCGGAGCACAGTAATGTTTGCACAAAGAGATGTTTGTTTTTTTGCAGTTGTGTTTGCAGTAATATTTGCATTTATAATCGACCGAGCGAAGCGAGGTCTTAGAGTCGAAAGCCGCGAAATGCCTGCGTTTGGACCAGTTTAACGCTTGACCTCTGGTGCTTAAGTTTGGTCGACGTTTACTTGAAAACGGTTAATCCAAATTAAATGAAATTTTACACACAAGTTAAGAAGGTTAATTGGATAATTTAAGTGAAAAAATTAGCTAAATAGGTTCCAGGGTTGCAGAGATATAGGTGACTTAAAGTCTTTACGATAGGTCTGACGATTATTTCAAAACTGGAGCGCTGATAATTTTTTTTCTAACATATACACATTTTTTATAAGCGACACTAATATATTAGCCAAAGTGTATGTTTGTATGTATGTTTGTTACGCGATAACTGGAAAACCAATAGTCCAATCTGCATGAAACTTTGCAAACGCGTAATATAAATCCATAGAATTTTTAAGTTCGAACATGAGCCAAATCGGTCGAAGGGTTCAAGAGTTAAAGAGATTGCTTTATTACAATGAAACCGATGATCCAGTCTTGATAAAATCTTTTTAAACAGTACAAACTAAAAGAATTCTCACGTCCAAAAATGAGCCAAATCGGTGCAAGGGTTGTAGAGTTATAGAGAATACAAAATTACAATGTTTGTCGATTATGATATTATGAGAACTGCAGGGATATTCAGTTATCCGTCAAGGAACCGAACCAAAGACCGAATTGTCAAAAATCGATACGACGTAATACGTCATTTCATACATTTTTGATAATTCGGTCCTAGGTTCGGTTCCCTAACGGATAATTGAATAGCCATGTTGACTTACTCAAAATATTATGAATTTAAATGATCGTGCGGGTGAAACTTAAACCCATTTTTTTATTCAAATAGTAGTCCAGTCAATGAGTGCCCAAAAGAGGCATGTGGATCAAAAAGTCGAAAGCAGAAAAACTAACTTAGGAACTTTGTTTGGACTATTCAGGAGATTAACATACTAAAAGTCCCCACCCCTCCGAGGTGATTCTGAGGGGGCCGAAGAAGGTCCCATTTTTAGGTTTTTTGCCTATATGTCAAAAACTGGGCGTAGTACGATATTTTGTTGTACTACATTATAGAAGCTTTAAAATTTCCTACAACTTTGGCTTTAACACTTTTTATCTATATCCAATCGTTGTCCAGCTATGAGCTTCCAAACATGGTCTATTTTTAAGATGCTGAAATTAGTTTTCCATACAAAGTCGGTAAAAAAATCTCATATAAGTAATATTCAATATTTTTGGTACCACTGAGCTGATCTGATGATGGAGCCAGGAGGTGTTTACTGAACCTCTTCAATGGCTATTAGTAAACCCGTCGAGTTTGGGCACATTACACTCGAATTGGCATAAGCAAAAAACCTAAAAATGGAAACTTCTTCGGCCTCCCCCCCCCCCCCCCCCCCCTCGGGCTCACTACGGAGGGGTGGGGACTTTTAGTATGTTTATGTTCTGAATAGTCCAAACAAAGTTCCTAAGTTAGTTTTTCTGCTTTCGACTTTTCGATCCATATTTCTTCTTTTACTGGACTATAGGCTACAGTGCTTCACTTTTAAAAGTAAATTTTACAATTATTTAGATCTAAGTATTTTAAGACTCTACTGTTCGTTCGAAAAGCATATCTATGAGAAGAACGAGCAAGAAACTTATTGGGATTGTTATTTATGTATTTATCACATATCATTATGCCATTAAAACCATCATTTACTCTAACATCTGCAAACATCCCTGACGCTCTGTAGTATCGAGACAGCGCCAAAAGCATCCTGAAAGCATTGTTGTACTGGATCCGTTTTTTGTAAAGTTGTAGTTTGTAAAGTTCATCCACAAGTCTTTTGTTTAAAAAAATAATTAATAATTAGGCCTACGTTTGATCACATCCCACCTGATGGAAAGTGCAAATGTGATCAACGAGCTGCACGTTTAAAAAGTCTGATAATGCCTTGAACAAGGACACTTTGTCTTGCTCAGTAGCTGTAGATACATCTTGAAAACCTGCGAGCCTAGATGTTACGCGTGACTGTCATAGCTCTGCGTTCTCGCTCCAAGTCTAAGTCATCATCGGCTGCTACGACAAAAATGTTATAGAATTAGCTACAATATCAATATAATAACTGTTGTAAATTTGCTATATAACACAAGTAAAGCTAGATATTTTTTTCCAATTTATATTCTTCTAATGTCCACTGCATCGGCAACTTCTTCGTAAACAAGTGCTACAAACTATGAAGATTTTTTGAGATTTTTTTTAAAAACTATAGTAATATTTTTTATTTTATTCTATTATTTTCTGCAAGTGAATACACACATAACCTTTCATATTTTATTATTATTGAAATTTTTATCACAACAATAAAATAGTCACAGAGATAAAGATTTTTTTAATGTATATCCGTTACGTATTTTGAGTTTTAACATTAATTCAATTTTGGCATTTTCCTTTCCTTTTACGAATATTATAGGTTAAAGTTTCCATACATTTATATTTCGTAGATACTTATAACTTTTACCCATGTATACCTATTTTGAGGGTTTTTTTTTTTTATAGCAGACTAATCAAGCGTTTGACCGCAATCTCACCTGTTGGTAAGTGACGATGCAGTCGAAGTTGTAGCACGCTTGTTTAGTAAGAACCTATTCACTCTTGATTTGAACAAACCCACGTTGTAGCATTCGGGAAACACTGAGAGTGGTAGCGAATTCCATAGCTTCGCCGTTCTCATAATGAAAGACGATGCGAATCGCTTAGTCCGAGCTGCTGGTATACTCACCAGATATTGGTGGCGCAGTGCCGTTTGCCTGGACGTTCGGTAGTAAAAGGGTGATGGTGGAATCAACCCGTGGAGTTCTGAGGAGCACTCTCCATGATGGAGCTTGTAAAAGACGCACAGGCAAAGGAAATTGGGTCTGCGAGGTCCCAGTTCGCGGCGAACTACTAGTATTAGTGTGATTAAATGGTGTTAGCGATAAGACCGCTACTCCAGTAACACTTACATTTTTACTGACAGTTTTAGTTTTAAGTTTTTTTTGTGTTTCAATAATGTGTTATCTATCAAATACTATTTAACGTCTTCAGGTATTTTTCAAAGCAAGACGTACTGTCTTGCTTTGTATAACTTTTTTATTCATTATAGGTTAGCCTTTGACCACGATCACGCGTGATATTGAGCGGCAGTATATGGTAGTAGACTTAACCTAGAAGAAGGGATAAAACCTTCCTGGCTTCACGGAACAACTTATACTTGTTAACTCACTCCTGTATAAACTTTTTTGCACTATTGATTTAAAACTTAAAATGTAGTGTGTCGTTAAAGGCACAATAGGAGCCAGAGAGCTAAGCTGCTAAGTATACGGGCAGATGGTCACCGATTCAGCTTAAAATATAATTCATCCAAATTCACGTACCGATTAAGTACTCGGTTAGCTACGCTTCGAGTGTTACTTTAAACACTAAGCACTTTAAATATGAATTTCTTGAATACAAAAAGGTTTGTTGGGTACAAATTGAGCACTCGAGTAGCCGGCGAAACTTGGCGACGGCTGTTTCCGATCCAATTTATGTAGACGCCGACTCAGATTAATTTCGTTAGTCTTGCACCATTTGTGAATGGCTAACATTGATCGTTGACCACTTGAAACTTCGACTACTCCATGGATTTACTGTAAAGACTTTCTGTTCTTTTTAAAGCGTGACTAATTTAACTATAGACGCGTAGCTGCCTGAACGGATTGAGTTGAAATTTAGGTTTAAAGAACTATATTTCTCATACACACTTATGTTTATTTACAATGTAAATGAGTTGAAATTCGGGACTACAATATATTTCTTAAAAATATTTTAAAAGTATTTCCCAACGGTATTTCCAGTTCTGACACTTTGCAAAATGTCAAAAAATAAACCAAAATGCAAATGTACTTTCCGTTTTAAAAAAAAAATAACGTTGTTTTTAATGATAGCGAAGTAGAAATCCTTATAAAAATATTGTCTAAAGCTTTACCTTTTGGCCGATGATGAGATGATGATGATACATATTGAGGGTGGGGGTATATATAATTTGGGCAATATATAATTTGAGGGAAGTCTTTGCCCACCAATGGGACAGTCATAGATTAATCGTCACAAAGACAATTGAAGATTGAAGAAATTTGGAACACAGATAGGTTTTATGACGTAGACCTCTGCTAAGAAAGGATTTTGCCACGCGGGCAAAGCCGCGAGCGTAAGCTAGTACATTATAAGTAGATATTTATTGACAAATATATTATAATTGTACAAGCGGCGGTCATATCGCTAAAAAGCGATTTCTTCCACACAATCAATGCATGGAGAGGATTTACAGACAGGTAAACACGGTGGCGCATTACTACACGTTTAAGTGATAAAATATAATGTGTGGAATTGCACAGATGAAAACGAAAGCTGTTTTAATATCCGTAGAAGTAAAGTCATCATTCCTAATTTATTGTTTTCAATTTTAATTAACTAGCGCTGTTTGAAATAGAATACGAAACACAATTTAATTATTCATTTCGACTCGGTCGAGCATAGCTACTGTGGTTCTGAAATAAATAGTCATATACAAGAACGATACTGTCAATATTTGTAAAATATTTAGCAGATGCTATATTTTAAAACTAGCTTATACTCGCGGCTTTGCTCGTGTGGATTAATCCTTTCTTATCGACGGTCTACGTCATAAAATTGACCTACCTGTGTTACAAATTTCAATTCAATCCGCTCTGCGTCGATAGATCAATCAGTCACGCTTTCCTTTTAATATGTTTAGATTTGATTCTATGTAAGGCAACTATTGCATCAGCTGGAACTGGCAACATTCCGGATACTAGCTGTTCCATTGAATTGTCAGCCCGATGAAAAAAACAATGTGTATGGGCGTGTAAATGAATTGTAAAAATATGGTTAAGTCCAAAAGTTGATAGTGGGAAATAGCTGTTCCATTAACTACATGAAATAGGCCTCAAATTGGTAAACTGCACTAAGCTCAGCAGTGGTTATAGAATTATGAAACAGTTATTTGCCAGAATGTAGCAAAAAAGTTGCCAGTCACTATTGCAGTAATAGTAGCTCAATCTGTAAAGATTCTAAGTCACTATCCTTTGTGTTTCTGTTTGTGTGGTGTACAGTCGTCCAATTGAAATACTTATACGTTGACCCAGATATTCGCTAACATTCATCTTGATTTGTACAAGGAAAGCTTGATAGACAGTTTGATCTATCAACGCACAACTCAAACCATTGAATACATTGCGTGTAAATCTAGCACAGAGGTATTCTGATAATATACATGCATGCAACATTTCAGCCCAATCGGATACCGAGAAGTGGGTCCAATTAAAATTACAATATTTAATTACAGACATATGTACATACAACAGACTGGTGAAAATATATAAAAGCTTCTAAAAATGTTCGTTAGGAAAGGAAGTAGCATAGGCAACTTTTCATCGCATCGCATCGTGTAAAAACGCTTAGTTGATGCTGTTATATACTATCTTAAGCTCGCGGCTTTGCTTTCGTCGAAAACCTTTCTTAGTGGATCTCTACGCCTTAAAACCTACTTATATGCCAAATTTCAGCTCAGTCCGACCAGAGATTTGAGCTCTGCATCAGTCAGTCAGTCACTCTTTCCTTTTATGTATTTAGATTACGATTTGAGAAATACAAAGGCCAAAGCATCAAAATTACAATTCCAATAGAAAATTACTTATTTCGAAATTCAAACAACGCGTAACAAACGCACGATCCTTAATCTCACGTGCCCGTTGAATAAAAACTCATTTCACGTGGGTTTCTAACCGATGTTTATTTTTTATTTAACTCTTTTATTCGTGTCCGGCTGTTTTGTGTGAGTGTTTGTTGGAGTGCGGCCGGCGCTATAACACTCGTCACTTGTTTATTATTCCTTACACGAACGCTCTAACTGTATGACATAATTTCTTGAAGCTTGTGATTAACTTTTATTAACATACGCTCAGGAAAATATGCTTAGTTGTATGAAACCGGTTGGTTGTTTTTTTGTCTTTTTATGCGAGTTAGTTTTTAATAAAATTATAATAATTGATGGTTACAACCTTAAATTGAAAAGTAAAGTTGTGTGGCTAAGGGCAACACGTCAACATGACTAAGCACTGCACTGCGATCGTCACCCTGAGACATAGGACCCGACGTTAAGTCTCATAAGCTCAGGTTTTTCTTTGTTACTTTACCCATCCAATCGAGCGAATCGCGGCAGTTTATTGAATATGCTCGTGGTAACTTTTTCAGAAGGGTTTTCGGATTGAGAGAAACATATGTGGACAACTTTGTATCAAACTAGATAAACACAAAGATAGTAATGAAGATCAGCTAAACTTAGCCGTTGCGTTTACTAAAGTAAAACAAACCGAGTTAAATTTGACTATCCTTGATCTATTTCTAGGATTAACTAGAGCTAAGGTCATAGACAAAGTTTGCCCTACTATAGTAGGTACTAATAACAAGGTATATCTAGTCAAGTACACAAAGTAGAGTATGATTGTACCGAAGCAGCTTGCATCCAAACGGACGCTTCCCATGACAGATTAATTATTCCGTTTACCGTCTCCTATAGTACGACAAACTTGTATCAAGAGATGATGATGTCACCACTGTCGCTTTTAAAATGATATAGGTAGTTGTAGTTCCGTTTTTAGCCGTCAGGTCAGTAAAATATGTGTCACAGTGTTCGGTGTCAATTGTCGTCTCTATGTCACGTGAGTGCCCTAAGCTTCCCCTTGACATGTACTCACACTGTTTGTGCACTGAATTTTCCTTCCCCCGTGGATCAAACACACAAAAGACCTGTCATCATGTTTGTTTTGCTCGTAAAGATACTATAATGCGTACAAACGGGTTCCTTTATCCACGTTTTCTAGTTCACTAAATCTAAGTTGAATGAGCAGGTTCTTTGAGGTATCGGATCGCTTAGAAATGAAAAGAATGCTCAATAACGAAACACACAAAGACAAAAAACAGAAACACAATTGAAAAATTGTAAAAATACGAGACGATTTGGGTGATATAAGTATTGCAGTGTGCAGTAAAATTTGCAGCGTGTCGATAGTTGTTATCATTTGCTCGTGTCATTGTTCTTTGTTGCTTTATTTTATTGCATTATTATTTTTATGTGCAGTGTTGTTCAATAAATGATTTTTATCTTTATTGCTTTCATGTGAGGACACACGTTGTTCCCAGCGGTTTAATCTGCTGAAAAGAATCTGTTATTCTTGGGTCTAATCAAAACACGCACTATACATATTTATACCATATAACATTTCATCATAATCCATCAATTTGGACTTGGAAGTTGTAAAAAAAATACAACTGACTTTAGTTTTTATTATAGTGTGATGTGATGTGACGTGAAAACGCTCCCATTTTCACAGCGGAGTCTATTTTTTTGTGCAAACTGAGGTGTCAGACAAGTTGCGGATCGGACAGCGGCGAGTGCGGTGCCTCATGACAGATTAATTATTCCGTCAGGCACTCACACTCGCTGTCAATTGCCGCGTCCCGCAGCCCGACACTCGGACGCTCGTTAGACATGCTAAATAGCTGTTTATTTACAGCTTTGTTTGAAAAAACAACTCATTTTAACCTGATGCCACGGTTTTGGTAGATTTTATTGTTTTGCTAACCTGTGTTCAGCATTTTCATTCGCTGAAAGTATTCTATTGTGTAATGTTAGTTTCTTAGCGACTTGCATACCAAATTTAAGCTCAATCGGTTAAGACGTGAACTTATTTTCAGTGGTATAAAGATGATAAAGGTGGAATATATAGATAATACGTGTACGAGTAACATGCGAAAAGCGTTTTAGTGTAAAAGTTCATAATATATATACCTAATAAAAGTTCATATAGGTACATAATTTATTATTTAACACGCGCAGGTTAGAGTTGTATCTATATTATTTGTGCGTTTTGTGGCTGTTCAAATTCGAAGCTCTGAAACAAAGTTAGTGAATGGATATCTCGCACTTTAGTGCACTAAATGGGTTTATAACTGGTACCGGGTACCAGGCTAGCAGAGGATGCGCTAGATAAAACGTAGAGAGCTTGTTAAACTATACCTTTATAGGCAGAGGTAGCAGAGAATAGGATACCATATAATTGATAATTATGGATACCGAAAGAGACATAACGCTGACGAATCTTTTTATGCAATCATATAAACTAGACAAGCATATTCTTGATAGCCCAGAAAAATATGGAGACTTTTACCAGACTGTTGAGCTAAGTGGCTTAAAAAGAGACATTTGAATGGAATTGGGATACATTTGTGCCATTTTAAAACCAATCCGATATAATAGGACGAAGAGTTCAACGATCTACGAATTAAAAGTAAGTGGTAAGTATATTATACAGGTATAATTCTTGTACATACTTGTATCACAGAGCAAATTCGCTCGTATTCAATTTAATTAGCCGGTATAATTTAATATTTTAACGTGGGAGGGTTTCTTAATGCGCGTCGGTCAGGGAATACGAGTCTGCTCAATATTCTGTCGAGATTTGTTTCACTTGGGTAAACTGACTGGGGATGTTATAGAGCATAATGTCTTAGTTCATAAGAGAGAGTTGAGTCGGACTACTTAAATAAATACTAAGTAATCGTTATAAAAGGGGTAGTTAATCGGAATCTGAAGAAAGAATGAAATGTAGTAATTATTATATTTATACCTAATACAGGGTCAGAACAGGATGGTCTACTTACACAAACAGAGAACCATAATCACAATTATAGGTCATGTAGCCAATTATACATTATGTCGCCAAGATTCTTATATACCTGCGAATTGATACAACAACTACATCCTTCTTATATTATACATAATTAGAAACAGTCGCGACCCACGGTTTTACGTGCTTTATAAAACACGGTAGCGGCCCGGACGGGCGAAAATTTTGTAATACATTGAGGTTCGACCATTAGGCCATGGATGCTTCATTCTATTGCTTATACCAGTATTTTATGCTCTCCAAATATATTTGAATTTTCACAAAAAAATGACACTACCAATAATTGTTTTTTGGCTCTGATAGTGCAAATAAGGTATAATATAGTACAGTATAAAGCTCAGTTATATTATTATTGTGTGCAGAAATCCTTGTAATAGGTGTGTATCTAATATTAAAATTCAGTATAAATACATAAAGAACATCTCTTTATCACTGTACTTCACAGTAGGTTTTGCTTAAATAAATGAACATGTCGCATGTAGCGTACGCGAGCATTAACATGTTATACCTAAATAGGAATACGAAACGTGGTGGGTTCGTTTCACACGACTACTCATAATAAATCTCTAATTAAATCTGTTCGAGAGCGAGGTTGGCTTTGCGCGAAACCTAGTGTCGCGAATGGCGCAACTACACGCAGACTTAGGGCTCGACACACTACTGTCGTGGTGATCTCTTATTAAAACTCTGTAGTCCCTCTGCAGGGCAAAGTCAAAGGGAGAGAGGGAACTCTCTCCACTTTTTACAAGCTTTTATTTACTTTCACCTGTCTGTTTTCTGTCTGTAATCAAATCTTGCAAGTTATATTTGATCCACTTCCCGGTTTCCGATTGAGCTGAAATTTTGCATGCATGTAAGATAAATCGCATGACAATATGCAATATTATTATGACTTGCCGATAATCTGATGATGGAGCTGGAAGGTGGCTACAGGAACTCCGTAAATAAACGACGCAACCTCATCTAGTTTAGGCTCATTTGATTCGTCTTGGCGAGTACTTTTTGGTGCTAGATGGTAATCATAATAAAAGCATGTTTTAAAAAGTTTTTTAAAATTTCACTTATTTCATTGTTCAGCTATAGTAGTTTTTTTGTCCAATCCCTTATTACACTTTCAGCCTTAAATCACGATATAGGTGGTGTGACCAAACAAAATGTTGCATTTCATTGCACAAGGCCTACAACGTAACCTAACGACTGCCTTCTAATATATAAAGGAAACAATTAGGACCTAAAGTTTTACGTACTAAATGAAAGCAATAATATAATCCTATAGTTTAGATTAAATTATATACCTATTATTATAATGGGTTATGTCGCAGCGACCCAAAAGTACTAGCCATACTAAATGTATAAAACTAATATTATTCTCACACGCCACGACACAGTAGTGTGTATCAGCCTTTATATAGTGAGTCAAACAATGGTTCTCATGCAAAATGCAAACGTGAGCCACCACGAGGAGCCCCGGCGGCCTCGCCCCGCCGCCCGACCACTCGCTAGCTACGGAACTGCGGTTACTTTACCCTACCTTTTTTTTTTTTTTTTTTTTTTTTTTTTTTTTTTTTTTTTATCCCAGGAAAAATGCGTTGCGCATCATCACCCCACGCCGGGGGGCGCGGGGCGGTATGTGGGACTCCCCCGCCAAAGATGGGAGCGGCGGGGATACCCACTAAAAAACCTGGGGGTGTTCCTGCGGGACGCCATAATGCCGGGGCAACGGGTACGCCGAAGCATTCATCCGCGGCCCCGACGGCGTTTGGTCCTCACTGACAGGAGGACCCCTCCGCGGTGGGGTGAAGAGGAGTTTCACCCCACCCTCTCAAGGGGCGCGCGGAAACACCGCGCGCGCCACCTCGTGGGTCTGTGCTTGCGGCGACGAGTACCCCCGTACTCGCCGCCTAGACCCAGGTTATGGGGGCTGGAGAAGGGCGTGGAAGATACGCCTCCGACGCCCCCTTCTCCGGGCACGCATCGGGAGGTCGGTGGTGACCTCCCGTTCGCGTTCCGCGATCTCCTTCTGCGAGATGACACTCTCGCAGAACGAAACCGCGGCCTGCCACGACTCCTCGCTCGCAACCATGGCTCTTACCATAGTTGCCAGCGAGAGTTCGCCCCCCATAACAGCGACGAGGGTACGACGCTCACTGACCCAAGCTGGGCACTCCTCCAGTGTGTGCTGCGCCGTATCCACGTCGCTACCACAGTGGTGGCAAGCAGGGGTCGGTTCCCTGCCGGCTACGTGGTGCAAGTACTTTCCGAAGCATCCGTGCCCGGAAAGCACCTGCACGAGCCGGAAGGTCAAGGACCCGTGCTCTCTGTCCGTCCACTGCTGGAGTAGTGGACGGACTGCCACCACTGTCCAGCTGCCTGCTCGAGGGTGGGCCAGACGCGTACTCCACCTCTCGAGCAGTGCCTCCTTGGCTTCCTCCTTCCACCTCTCTACCTCCCTGGGAGACGCGGTGAGCCCGCGGAGGCGGAGCGCGGCGCGCCACTCGTAGCGCGCCGCATACAGCTCCGCCTCCAGGTCCCAGGGGGGAGATCCTGCCAAGAGGCACGCCGCCTCGTAGGAGACCGTGCGGTAACCCCGTATTACCCCGACGGCCATCACCCTCTGAGGACGTCTCAGATGGGCGATGGTTTGCTCCGTCAGGGCATCCACCCATACGGGGGCTCCATACAGAGCCATGGACCGCACGACTCCCGCGTACAGGCGACGGCAGCTGGTCCGAGGTCCGCCTAGGTTCGGCAGCAGCCGCTTGAGAGCGGCCGCCGCACCCATCAGGCGGGGAGCCAACCGGGCAAAGTGCTCCCGGAAGTTCCACCGCCCGTCGAGGACGAGTCCAAGATATCTCATCGAGGGCTCGACCCCGATGCAGACCTCCCCGATAGGGATAGTGGAACCCCTACTCGGGGCCCTCCGAGGCCCGTGAAAACACAGGGCCTCGGTTTTATTGAGGGCCACCCGGAGTCCCAATCTCCCTATCCGTGCCACCACCTCCCCCACCGCCACGGCGGCAAGGCGGGCAGCCTCCTGGAATGTCCCCCCCGGGGCCATGACGAGCGTGTCGTCCGCGTAACACGTCACGCTGGCCCCCGGGGGAAGATCCCCGCGCAGCACCCAGTCGTATCCGATGTTCCACAGGAGCGGTCCTAAGACCGAGCCCTGTGGAACACCGCACGACATCTCTCTTCGCAGCGTCCGCCCATCGTCGCCCGGATAGGTGATACACCTATCCGAGAGGTAGGCCCCGACAATCCGGCTCAGGTAGGGAGGCACATCATGGTACTTCAGTGCCTCCCTGATGACGGCCCACGGCATGGAGTTGAACGCGTTGGCGATGTCCAGGGACACCGCCAACAGAACACCGCCGCGGGCGACCACCATGTCCGAGTGGGCCTTAACGCGCTTGATCGCGTCAATCGTCGACCGGCCCACCCGGAAGCCGAATTGTCGATCGGACAAATCCGGGCCTACCTCAGCGAGATGCTTGACGAGGCGGCAAGCCACCACCCGTTCAAACAACTTGTCCGCCTCGTCGAGCAAGACGATGGGACGGTACGCTGCGGGAGAGTCTGCTGCGCGCCCCTCCTTTCGGAGGAGCACAAGGCTGCCCGCCTTCCACCGCGAGGGGAACCGCCCCGACTCCAGACAGGCATCCATGAGCCTTCGGAAGCGGTCCCCGAGGGCGTCCAACGCCAGGACCCAGGCGATGCCGGGAATGCCATCCGGCCCCGGAGCCTTGCGCTTACCGCGCATCCGGGACACGGCATATCCCAGCTCGCCCGCCGACACCGATGGCACCGCAGTGTCCTCCTGGCGCGCCCTCTCGGGAGGCGCCATCTCCGGGGGCTCGTACTCCACCCCGGAGGGAAAGAGCGAGCTAACCACCTCCTCCAGAAGGCGGGGCTCCAGAGTCTCTGTCAGTGGGGGGGCCCATGGTCGGAGTTTCCCCCTGACCATTTTGTAGGGCCGCCCCCACGGATCGCGGTTCAGAGACTCTAGGAGCTCCGCCCTAGCCCGCTCTTTGGAGTCGCCAATCAGCCGCTGCAGAGCCTTCTTGCGCTCCGTGTACGCGTCATGCAGCCGCTGACTGGCGAGTCTGCGCCTCCCCCGAAAACGTCGTGTGGCCTGGCGTCTCGCTTCCACGCAGCGGGAGCGCTCGGCTGCGATTTCCTGAGACCACCAGTACACACACGTTTTCGGAGGATGAGGTCTGGCCCGGGACATGCCAGCGTCGCATATTTGCGACATCGCTTCCCGGAACCACTCGACCTCATCCTCCACATCCACTGGCCCCTCTGGGGGGGCCAGCCACGCCTGGACAATGGAGGCCTCTATGATGGCCTCCCTGTCCAGGCTCCTTATGGCCCACCTCGGCGACGACGGCGTCGTCCTCGGCCGACGGGGACTGGAATTTGTGGAGACACTGAATCGGATATAGAGATGATCCGACAGTGTCTCCACATCCTCCACCACCTTCCAGTCCCGAACACGGCGTGCGATAGCTGGGGCGGCAAATGAGAGGTCCACGATGGACCCCCCGTTCCGCCGCACGCACGTGTTCACCGACCCGCGGTTGAGTACCGACAGGCCGGCTATCGTCGCCCACTCCTCCAGAGTCTCGCCGCGCGCATCAGTTCTGGGAGATCCCCACGCCACGGACTTGGCGTTGAAATCCCCCAGAACGAGCGCGGGACGAGGTAGAGTCTGCCCAATGAGGGTCCCTACCCCGTCCAGGAGCGACTCGAACTCGGCGAGGCTCCTGTTGGGCGAGAAATACACCCCGATGAGGAGGTACTCTCGCCAGAGGACCGCAGCGTACCCACTCCCCCTCGCAACAAACGATGGGGGTGGGGCGCCGGACGCCGTCGAAGCGACAATGGCCACCGAACCACCAACATCTCCTACCCAGTTATCCCGGGGAGGGATGAAGTATGGTTCGGAGACCACCGCGACCTCTATCGACCACTGTGCCATGCTCTGCAGGAGTAAATCCTGCGCTGCTGCACAGTGGTTGATATTCGCCTGCAGAAGCTGGTGGGCCATATTAGTCCCCAGCGGTCTCCATATCCTCCACTACCCGCGGGGGAGACCGGGCGGCCGGGATGTGAGCGGCCGCTCCGGTGCTCCTCTTTGGCTTTGGAGGGTGGCATTGTTTGCCACCCATCCGATGCGCCGATGGTTTTCCCGCCGCCGCGCACAGGGAGCACTTGGGCGCGGGGGCGGGGCACTTGGCCGCAATGTGGCCTTTCTGACCGCAGCGGTAACACTCATCGCTGCGGTCCACCGTGCAGGAGCACTGCACACGGACGTGCCCCGTGTGCAGGCACCTGTAGCATCTCATCGGCCGGGACTCGAGCACAGTGACCTGTGCCGAGACCCAGCCAACAAGCAACCTCCCACCCGCAGACAGCTGCTTGGCAGCGACGACCGGGCATCGCACAAAAGCCGAACCTGACCCTCTGATGCCGCGCCGCACCTCACCTACCTGCACCGACTGCTCAGAGCAGCCGGTGCGCTTCGCCACCGCCGCCGCCACTTCCGCAGAGGTGACGGAATCATCCAGACCCGATATCCGCATCTCTGCAGTCTTTACGGGTCTGGATATCTTTACCAACTCCGGATCCAGGGCCTCCCTCAGCTTTGCAGCGAGGGAGTCTGCCTTTTCGCCGCTGGTGGAGCCGGCCACCTCTAAAATTCGGGCACCTGTGGCCGCTTTACGGCTGCGGAGCCCCTGCTCGATGCCGATGCTGGCCAGGTCGACTGCTCTTCTCGCCTGGCCCAGCACATCGGCGTATGTGACGCCACTCTCCACTGCCGCCGGCTGCAGCGATATCACGACAGCCGACGACCGTGGAGCTTGCAGCTTCGCTTGCCGTTTGACTGGCACCGGCGCGGTAACACGTTTGTTAACACCGCGTTTACCCACTACCGTCCAACCCGACTCCTGCACAGGTGCCTGTGCTAGCTGAGGGGTGACCTTAGAAACGCCTCGATCGGCCACTGCTGACCACGACTTATTCATGGCCCGCGGGGCCGGTGGAAGGGAACGAGGTGCGGGCTCGGGAGCGGCGGCGGTCACCTTTCCTTTACCCTTCCCCTTGCCCTTACCTTTTCCGGATAGATGCCGCGGGGCAGTCACCGGTGCAGGGGCCGTCGAAGGCCCTGGCTTTGGCTGAGGAGCTGCTGCAGCAGCCGCTGCAACTCTCTGTCGGGCCGCAAGTGGGGGTGCCAGCTTTTTCTCTGGTAGGAGCCGATGCTCCACCTCCCCAAGCCGGGCATTAACCATCGTTCCGACTTGGACCATGATCCCCTTCGCAAATTCCTCCTGCGATAAGGCAGGAGGAGGAGTCTGCATCGAGAGCATCGGGGATGCTCTACGGGGAGCAGGTGTCGGCGAGGGCGGTGACGTCAGTGCAGGCGCAGGAGGTTCCCTGTTCCTCGCCACCTCAATCCGGAGCATTTCTACCGCGCTCCTGAGGCCAGCCACTTCCGTGCGGAGTCGGACGTTCTCCGCCTTGAGGATGGATACCTCCGACGTGGAGCTCCTACTCACCAGAGCCTCCACAATGTCTGAAACGACCCGGGACGTCAGGTTAAGGCCTTTGACAAAGCCTCCCTTCAGACTACCGGATCGTGCAGCCACCGCCTTATTAATTTGTAGGCACTTCTTAGCCTGCACTAAAAGAACGTCGGCGGGCTGATCACCAACCGCACCCACCGAGCTCATGGAGTCATCGAGCTCGCGGACCAACTGTTCTACTGTCTGCTCCACCTTCTCTTTTTTAATTTCCACCTTGCGGAACTCCGCCCTACGGTCAATAAAGACCTTGGGGGGTGGAGGTCCCATCAACTCGACCTCGGTTGATGAAATCGAGGGTGATGGCGAAAGGTCGGCACGCGACCGACGCCGGTTCGGTTGCGCCCCCGACAATGTTATCCCACCCATATCAAATTCGGCCTCGGAGTCGGACGGGGCGTCCGACATCCGCACCGACCCTACATCCTCCTCACTACGCCCCGCCCAAGAGCAGGACGCCTCCTCCGCTGGCTTTAACAGCAGGTCCTCCAGCACTGTCACAGCGGTGTCCTTCTTTCCGCTGTCCTTCATCTTGCTCAGTCTCGAGCTCATCCTTTTTTTTGTTTGTTTTTTTAATGAACTATCCATGCATATCCCACGAGTAGGAGGGAAAGACGGTCCATCCGAGCGGTGCCCTCTGCACCCGGATAACCCTAATACGCCTGGGGGTCGGGAGGTACCCAGGGTTGGCGCTAGCTGGTGGTTACAACTCTAACCACCACCCGAAGGCCCTCTGTAGCCACGTATCCCAACTACAGAGACTTGAGGGTTTTTTATTGAGGTTTTCCTTCCTCGCGGGGCCGGCCGGTTAAGGCAAGCCCCCCTGGTCCCAGAGTATGCCGCTAGACATGATCAACGGACGCATACCCTAGGATAACAGGTTGCCCGACAGGGAGCCGAAACTCACCCAGCAACCGGGTTTACGGTTGCTGGCCCGCCGCGCCGTGGACCTTGGAGGTCCACCATCCCACGCAACCCGAAGGCCGCCGCTGGCCCTGAAAAGGGCCCCAAACCACCGTGCCGAAACACAATCCCCCGATGCATCAGAAGATGCAAGCGTAAGACGCTTCCTTCTCTGCGCAGACTCAGCCTGCCATCCACCGACTGCCAAACGGACAGTCCACTGGTCCTAAAAAGGACCTTTCTCTTCATGCTTCCCCGTCCACTGTCTCCTATGATAACAGCATAGGAGTACGTGGAGAGGCAGCACCGTCCATCCTCACAAAGGAGAACTACACCTCCTTGCCGGATATTCGCTATTGGTTCTGAAGTCGACTCCACCAGGGGGCCGGCTTCAGAGCCAATACCCAGGGTGCACCGCGAGGAGGTTTCCGACCACCGCACCCCTTTCCGACCACCGCACCCCATTTCCGACCACCGCACCCCTACTTTACCCTACCTGCTCCTACACTAAACAAACTTACATCCGCTCACAATTTACTCTCACCTATTTAAATTTTTAACAACCCAAAAGATTCTTTCTCCCTACTAAATACACCTACTGACTAAGTAAACCTACACACAGCCAAGTAAAATTTTATTTTCCTTGAAGGAAGCGACCATCAAAAGGTTTACGAGTTACGAGCAAAAAATGAGAGTAACTAATGAGAAACGCGATGTCCTATTATATTTTTGGTGAGCACAAAAAGGGAATGTCAATATTGCGTGCGGGTAGAGATAATACCTACGCTCGTGTAATGATAATAAAAGCTTAGGCGAGCACTGGACGGTATGAGGCTGCGGCCAAGAATGGGCTATTCTTAATCATATAATAAAAATATTTAAACGATGTGTGCGATCGATATACCGTACTAGAGATGACGCCTTTCAACATGTCCTGATTAAAAGAGGCATACAGAAGGATATATTTTTGTTAAAGAGAAAGTGTCGAACAAATAACTAAATATATTATAAACCTTTAAGAGCTCACTTTCCCGGACTTTATTCTATGAATCTACGTCTAGTGAAGATGCAATATGTATCAGTAAAATTTTCCATAATGTGGCGAACCCAAACTCCAAACCGTGTATTTTTAAAAGTGTGACGAACGAAGTAGTACCGGAACTAACATTAGAGATGCAGTTGTCATAAAGCATGTGATGCTTGGTCTAACCACTGCAGGCGGCTTGCGGCGTACTACCAAACTGTCGCCATAACCAGGGTGATACAAAGGTATACATTTCAGCTACAGAGCTAGTTAATCACTGAGCTTTCACGTGATAAATCTTCCACTTAGCGTATTTTTCGTGATAATTCTTTGGTAGTAGTCATTGGAATCTTCTTGTCTTGCAAATCTTTTGGCAGCCTTTTTTTATAAAATGTACGGGTTCGGACTATTTTCAATAGAAATAACAATCTATAATTATAATGTTTCAATTACTAACTACTAAAAGAAATAAGTGTTGCAAGATACTGCACACAGCGCCACAGAGGACGTTAAGACTTCGCATAGGAATCAAATGATTGAGAATTATTATTATTGTTTTTAAAATAAAATATTTATTGTTTCACTCTCATTCATGAACTAATATCTCTTTGAGCTTTTAATTTAGAGGTAATGGACGACACATGACGGAGTCTCTGAGGCTATCAATAGAAAATGCGCTACCGTTCAGTGGCACGAGTATTGTAAATTAATAGATACTGCATCAATAGGGGCGTGTATTTTAAATGTTTTTTTTTGTCACATCTTGTGTGCTGTTATCTATGCCTCATGCATAATGCACTATATACGAAGACCGAACGCAATGCACTACATCATTTTATGTGGATGCGTTTTATTCTCTCTCTTGTCGAGTCAGTGTGGGTAAGTTATGCTGCGGACGCCACATGCATTATGAAAAACTTATATATAAATTATTACTAGTGTGAATGTACGTAATTTCGCGTGGGATTCTTTATTATAAATTAGGTTTTTAAGAAAATGAATATTTCATCTTAATTTACTCAGTGCTCACTTTTTTCAAATAAATTGGTCGAGACGTAGAACTTTTCGCTATGAAAAGTAGTCTAAGTGTTATTCTAGAGTCTAAGTTACCTACATACCAAAAGCTCAATCAATTCCGGCGTAACAAACACATATGTCTACGAGAATATAAAATCTTTACTTTCGCCATTCATATTATGTCCCCCTTGACTTTTGCATTCATAATATTAGAAAAAGTCAGACGTTGAAATTTTGATGTCACTATAGCAAAATGCTACCTCGCTTAGGTAAGCAAAAACCAAACACCTGTACCTGGCGCCTAAAATGTACCTACATATAGCTTCATACGTGTATAGTAGTATATAGTTAGGTAATGACAATAAATCCCTAGTTGTTTGTGTTTATAGTAGGTAACCGGAGCCTACAATTTAGCGCGCCTTCCGAAACACGGTAGCGCCCTGAGTAGCAAATTCCTCATGTGATGATATTCAAACCCTGCGCTGATTTGAAGCCTAACATACTTCCCACTCACTAACTACTTAATAGTGTTAGATCGGTTTTTATGAGGTGCTTGTATTATTGGTAAGTATTGGTTTCGACTTCGCTAGTCCAGACATGAAATAATTAGAACAAAAATACCAGGAAGTACTAACAAAGTCTGCGCGTTTAGACTGCTCATGCTTCTGACGAGTATGAAAGCTTATCTATAGGCATAAGAGCGCATTCGCTCCGAATTCTTAAAAAAACGGTTATGCACCACCAATATCAGATGGCAGTAGCGCGAAATTATTATATTAGCCATTTATGTCCCACTGCTGGGCAAAGGCCTCCCTTCCGTCACGAAGTGCGAAAGCTTAAACAATATTGTAACGGTTGATCGTCATTTTAAGAACTCGGATCGGATTTGGATAGGATGTAGTTCATAAAGCGTTCTAGCTCTTATTTATTCTGTGTACCTATTGCACGATAGATGATACGCCACTAGTTATGTATCAAATTGTTTCTCTATGTTGTGTTCCGAAGTTGGCAAAGTATATATGTATGACCTTTAATAAAAGACCGCTAATTTGTCTCCACACCCACGTAGGTACTTACGTAATAAACGTGGTCAAAGTTTGTGTAGGTACAATGTATTTTGTCATTGCGGGAACAAGACGTGAACTAACTCAATAACTAGGAACGTGACCGGGTAGGCCCCGCCAACTATCCACCTGTACTCCGAAGAGAGGGAAAAGCCAATCGACTTTTATTGCCATTGACGATCCACGCGATAAACTAAATCACAGAAATTTTATGTGGGTGCTTGGAGAAACGAGTAGGTTGTACGTAAACTCACTTTTTATAAAAGGTCATGTACTTCCAGTCTGAATAATTATTTGCCTCGAGCACTTACCCTACGCCCGAAAGAGTATTCATGCTGTTTTATTCTATTCAAAATAAATTCTACGTTTTGCTATAAATCTTCTATTTCACCACCCACGGAGACAAGATAAGCTTTGGCTATAGTATTTCAAGTGAGATTGAGAATGGCGGTATTCAAGACAAATATAGATTTAAAAATCTATACGATAAGATATTGTATATACCTAGTCAGGTCATAAGTATTGTCACACAGTAAAAACTTTTCTTTTAGAATGCTGGCCACAAAAAGTTTATTGAATTCGAATTTCGAATTGTTCATGAAAATAAAAATGTATACTTTTTAGAATTTTACTCATTTTTAAATATGGAGTGGACGCTTAAAGAAGACCGTGTTGCAGTTATTGCGTTGCATCGTTGCGGTTACGCGCCAATTCAAATTTTTGACATACTGAAAAATTTGAAAATGTAAAATAAATACGATTAGATAGGTGAATATAATATTTATTTCGAGTTCCGCGCCCAACTCTCAATCTCACATCTTTTTTTAATGTCCGTGACTTCCCGCCTTTTTGCACGTCAAACATTTGTCATGTGTCACCGATGGTATATTTGCCACTAATTATTATTTAATTGCTCGATTGTAATAAAACGCTAACAAATATAACCAAAAGATTCGTTTATCGTACCATCAAACGATACAATGAAGACTCTAGTGTAGATGACAGGTCAAGAAGTGGTCGCCCTCGGTCTGTTAGGACTCCAGCAGTGATAAAAGCTGTGAAGGCGCGAATTCAAAGAAATCCCAAACGTAAGCAGAAACTGTTGGCCCTTCAGATGGGGTTAAGCAGAACCACGGTGAAAAGGGTGTTAAATGAAGACTTAGGGCTTCGGGCATATCGAAGAAAAACAGGACATCGTTTAAATGCTCGTCTAATGGACCTGAGACTGAAGAGATGCCGCGCTTTGTTGAAGCGGTACGCGAGAAAAAAATATCGAGAAATTCTTTTTTCGGATGAAAAAATTTTTACCGTAGAAGAGAGCTACAACAAACAAAATGATAAGGTGTACGCACACAGTAGTGAAGAAGCGAGCAACCGTATTCCGCGTGTCCAACGAGGTCATTTTCCATCCTCGCTCATGGTATGGTTGGGAAGTTGGGAGTTTCTTATTGGGGCTTAACAGAGGTACATTTTTGTGAGAAAGGTGTAAAAACGAATGCAGTTGTGTATCAAAATACAGTCCTGACGAACCTTGTGGAACCTGTTTCTCATACCATGTTCAATAACAGGCACTGGGTATTCCAACAAGATTCGGCGCCAGCTCATAGAGCGAAGAGCACACAAGACTGGCTGGCGGCGCGTGAAATCGACTTCATCCGGCACGAAGACTGGCCCTCCTCCAGTCCAGATTTGAGTCCGTTAGATTACAAGATATGGCAACACTTGGAGGAAAAGGCGTGCTCAAAGCCTCATCTTAATTTGGAGTCACTCAAGACATCCTTGATTAAGGCAGCAGCCGATATTGACATGGACCTCGTTCGTGCTGCGATAGACGACTGGCCGCGCAGATAGAAGGCCTGTATTCAAAGTCACGGAGGTCATTTTGAATAAACTTTATTGTCATAAGAATCTATGTTTTGTTAAGTTCATTTTGGTATATAAATGGTTACATAATAAATAAACTTGTTCCAATAATTTTATATTAAACATGTGACAGAATTTATGACCTGACTAGGTATATAGTAGTTTTAGACTTTAGATAAAAGAAAAGGTGATATTATATTATGTAATATAAAAATGATATAATACATATATTATGTATCAATAGGTTAGTTTGACTCCTCTGCTAAATTACACCCAACTCTTTAATTTATAACTTTTTGTGCAAAGTTGCTTGCCTGGAAGAGATCGCTCTAAGCGATAAGGGCGCCCATTGTGGACATTAATATTAGTACTTTAAATTAGTTTTAAGTCTATTTTGTTATTTTTTGTCCCAATAAAGAGTATTGTATTGTATTATTGATGATGTATTAGGTAACAAACTGAGACACAGAATTAATTACACCGAACTGACATATTTATCTGTTTGTTTTTCATATAAATATTTCCACCAGTTTTGTCTATCATGAACATAACATTTCTTGGAAGAAATTTCATTTGTCTCTAAAGCCGGGCGTCGGCGTCAAGAAAGTCAGAAGCTTAATATAAAAAGAATCATATTATTTACCTGGTTCATAATACACGACAGAGAAAAACTGGCATTTTAAGGCTTTTACCACACTGACGGAAATCGGAGATCTAATAAATAATAATTATAATAATAACTGGGGTTATAGGTACTCCAACAAAACAGGTAACCCTACTTGCACTGTCAGTGTCAAATCACAGGTTGTATGGCCAAACCATATTATGTATCAGTCGCAGAACTTACTATATTACAGGGCCCACAACATGACGTAACGACTGCTTTCTAGTAGAAAGTTTCTACATATTATTATATCTTATAGGAGACACACGATAATACATGTGCAAAAAAATACTTATGACGGGCACATTACGCGAAAGATCGGTCGCTCAAAATATCCGCGACGAAACAAGTAACATCCTAGTATTGTAAAAAAATGCCAAAGCATGTATGTATGTGTATGTTACCTCTTCACGCCTCATCGGCGAAACCAATTGACTTGAAATTTGGTATAACAGGTAGCTATATATGTTTAGGTTTACGACATACATAGGTCTATAATGTTATCATTAGCTACAATATTGTTTTAATTTGTGTTTGCTATTAAATACGAGTAAATAAATATACTAAATGTAGCTCATATCCTGCAATAACATGGATAGAATAATACCTGGAATAAAAATATTGGATACAATACTTTTCAGCGAGTAGGTAATACCGCTGTGCATTGTGCACAGCTCATTGTTTAATAACAGATTTACCGCGACGAGATTTCGACGCGACACGACTTCGGAATTTTCGTCAAGTGTACCACAGGCCTTAGAAAGGTGTGGTGGCTGGTTCTCGTTTGCATAATCATTCGTCTTTGCTTTATGTAAGCTGTCCAATTAGACTTGTGGCTCTTGTTCCACCATTACGAGTTTACACCATGAAGAAGGAACCAATGGAGGTTGCGCGTTGAACACCAAACTGAAGCAAGAAAAATGACGTCATGGTTGTTTGCCACCTCACTTATGCTTATTAAGTAGGTTGACAATTGTAGAGGTATTTTGCTTTTAATTTGTATGAGGTAAGTGAGAAGCATACAACCGTGATGTAATTTTTCTTCCTTCAGTTAGGTGTTTACGCTGTAGGATCCATTTAACTTAAGATTCTTGGTTTACACGGAGCTCACGAACTTTTCTCAGTTTGTTCTCAAATCTTATTTAATGCAGTATTTGCGTAATTATCGTCATTTAGGTAACAATGCGACGGAAGTCGTCATTTCTGGTTAGAACTTGTTAAGGACTTATTAACATCTCGTTAAGACTTATTAAGATCTTGTTTAAGATAATCATGATAACGAAATACCAAAGAGATTGTAATTTGTTTTATTAGTGCTATTTTACGAATTTGCGAAAGAAAAGTTCATAGTTTGGTTTTATTATAGTAAATTTAAACAATCGAATTTTTGTATTTCAAAATCTTACCTACAATATAAGCCATAAGCGTAAGTCGTGCGTTTTACTGCATTGCATACACTTAATTTGTCAGTAAGAGACCAACTAACAAGCAAAATCATATAAAACGTGTATATCAAATCACAGCAAATAAATATCGTCCCAGATAGATTCTCGCATCGAGAATCCCTCCGTTAAGCCACCCAAGCGGCGATAATATGTCGTAAAGTATTTGTTTATGGCCGCTTTACCGATATGATCATCATCATCGGCCTTTGATATTTGCGTTCATTGCGGATTATTTATATACCTGTTGTGTTTGAGTTGTTGGCTGATATAGCGTCATAAATCTTAGTAATTGAGCTAGGTGTTTACTTAAGGCGGGGGAGTTCCATATACCGCCCCGCGCCCCCGGCGTGGGGTGATGATGCGTAACCCATTTTTCGTGGGTAAAAAAAAGGTGTTTACTTAGCCCCAGTGGTGACTTTTTTCGCATTAGGCTTAACACATAGTATGGGATCTTGTGTTGCTGTCAAATTACACTCATCCCATACATTTTACCCTTGAGAATGTATGGGATGACAGTTACTTAAACCGCATACTCCGTGCTAGGGGCCTGCTGTTAGCGCATTTTTCTTTTTGCTGTCATACCTCTCTCTCTCTCTCTGTCTGTCTCTCTCTCTTCATTCAACACTTGCACTGACTTTTGAGTAAACGAGACGCCATACCTACATTTTAGTGAACCAATTCATCTTCATGTCACATGTTTTAGGTTTTTTAATCCATAAGTTTGAGTGGCACTTCAGTTAGTAACAATAAAACAACCCTTGAAGTAGATTTATCCACGTTTGAACAACAATGCGATGCAACAGATGGATTAGTTGTGTTTCGGGAGTTGTAAATTGGGGTTATACTCAAACAGAGCCCAGTAACATTGCTAGAATAAATCAAGTGTGGCTTGTTTAATACTCGTAGGTTACAATAAAGGACAGTAGTTTACCATATAGGATATTTGTGAGTTGCATTGGGAATTGGGGTAGGTTGGAGTTTATATCCAGGCTGACCTGATGATTATATTCTATGTTTTCCACTTATGATTTCTGAAGGGATATCATATGTTACGGCTAAACTTCAAAGTGCGGTTACTAATTTTAGATGTATCTAACCGCATTATAAAACGTGACGATTTATCTATCAACAGTTTACGACTAAACGGATTTGGTTTAAATCCGGTACAAAAAAAAATCTGACAAGACTAGCAAATTAGGTGTAATTAATAGTTATCATAATTGCCAATATGTCACAGTGCCACCTTGTATTTGAATAATATTTACCGCGGCATTGCACTACAAAGGTGTGGTACTTTCCAGGGCCTCTACAATAAAGGCCCCCCACTACAAAACACACACAAACACACACATTCTAAACACACACACATATATTCTAATGTAGACTATCCTAAAGGAAAGGACCCCAGTAAGCGAAAATTAGCCTTATAATACAAGGGGGACTAGCGCACTTAAGTCCACTGTTTATCTTTGTAGGTGTACTAGGTACATTATTCCTTTCGTATATTATTACTTATGCACGTATTTTCATTAAATGTAATATATTTAGCTAAAACAATTTCAACCATAATGAAATAATGTGAACAATGCACGTTCAATCAGCAAAAAGCTGAAGTACCTATTAACGTCATCGTAATGTGCACAAAGGAATTAATTAGATACCATGCCAAAGTTTTTCCATTAAAGGGGAGACCCCGAGCGCCGACAAAGTAGTCTATTCACAACTTTACTGCCATTTCAAGCTCAAAAGTCTTCAAAAACTTATTGTTATTTAGTAATTTAAGATGAGTTCATAATTTGATTAGAGGACGAAAAAGGTGATTAATCTGGCAAACTACTTGATTAGTTAACCCTTCTGATGTTTAAAAAAAAATTGCGGATGAGTGTACGTTTTTGTTAGAACGATTGGATTCAAAAGTATAGGTAGATTAACTATATAGTCACATTATAGCTAGTATGATTGCTCTTTTGAATTATTAATTAGGTAGGTAGGTATATAGCGATAGTGTTAATTCTATTTTTATAATTGATAATTATTTTTATTGTCGTCGTCGTTCGACCTTTTGGGAGTCTATACTTCGTTTCAAAAACAAAGATAATTTTTGCGGGGTTCGAAGGTTGTATATCTATGAAAATATCATAGATATATTCACAAAAACTGTTATATCCGATATATCTTATGATATATATCAGATATATTATGAAAAATATCCGATATATAACCAATTTATTAAGATATTGATCCTTTAAACCCTGCAAATTAGCTAAAAAATTATCTTTGTTTTTGAAACGTAGAAAAGCTGAGTTTTACGTAACCATTTAACTAACACTAACAATATTAGTTAATCACCCCTTAATGCATGCATGGGAGGGCGGATGGTGCATTATTCGGTGGTAAAATTAATACTTACTATATTATATGTTGGTATAGCTTAAATTTCTCGCTGCCTCTTAAGCATAGCTGGACATACAAATTAGAGCATAATTAACACTAAATAATGACATTAAATTAATTATAATTATCATGGAATTCCGCTAATTAACACCTAATCCTATAAATATAATCTTTTGAATAAGATTAAAAAATCATTATTAGCTAATATTGTCCTGTAATTAGAGGGCAAATTTTATTTTTTATATTCACATGCCAACTTAAGTAAGGCTCGCCCAGTCTTTGCACCATTCCCTTGTGTCGGTAGAAACATTTCAAACGGCGAGAGGTGCAGCTTTAATACAGGACAAACTCTAGCCAGTTTTTACTACGTCCATAGAACTTTTTACGTTGTCCGGACAATAAATGCTACAATATCAGAAGTTGGCACACAAGTTGCCTGAATTATTAGTGTGTGGCTCCGTTATATGTATCGCTTCACAAGACGTGACTAACATATCGAAGTTCGCACTCAGCTTGAGAGTTGCGTTCTAAGAAAACTTTTGGTATCGGTGTGAACATTGATACCTTAGATGTGTATGATATTTTATATATGTACTATTGGTGATTGATACTTTGGTGCTTAAAGATTGATTTTACGCATTATTCAATACGGTTTAAAGATGTCAGATAAATATGTTCAAGATAATCTATTTCTTTGTAATAATTATATCATCAGGGTGGGGACAGAATAAATCTTTTACGTAAGCTTATCTATATAGTAAAAAAGCCTTCCCATTCATCTGACGGTCCAAATAGGGTACCTTGGATATATGGTATACTGTAATTATCTAATCAAACGACCATTGAAGAAACGATCCCGAATCCAACTTTCTATTAAGGTTTAGTTTTATTAATTTTTATTTTTACATTATCATATAGTTGCAAAATTCTCCGTTCCCTACACGGTTGTCTAGAAGAGATCGCTTTTAGCGATAAGACCGCCAATTGCGACACATAGGTAATAATATTGTGTTTTTATTTTTAAGTTTATTTCTGTATATTTTTCTGTTTCAATAAAGTGTTATTTATCTATCTAGTTATACTACTAGATTATCTCAAGCACAGACGGTTACCTTCGGGTTCTGCAGACGTAAACTCCTGATGAAGGATACAATTAAGATATTATATTATAAATACGACACGGCTGTACTCACGTTGACTTTTTGTTGAGATATGTCTCAACCACGGTTTCGGACAATTACGATGTCCTTCATCAGGAGTTCACGCCTGCAGTAACCGACGCTGACCGCGCCCCCGCGCGCTTTTTGTTGAGACATATCTCAACAAAAAGTCAACGTGAGTACAGCCGTGTCGTATTTATAATATGGATAACACTCACGGTAGTTTACAAAGTCGTAATTAAGATATTCTCAACAAAAAATAATATTTGAGTGCCTTGTCGTATTTGTGACACTACTATTGTATTTTAGTATTACACATTCTATTTATATTTATGTGCATTTCAACCAATTATAATTCCTATGCCATCCAGTATCGCTGGCAATTTGTTTGCGTATTGGTTTCCAATAATCACAGCAGAATATCCGATAAATCCGTGTGGCGCGATAGTAGCGTTATATCCAGACAGATATATCCCACTAATGGCGCCGTCTCTAATGAGAGCTTTACGAATCCACTGTGCATGCGGAATCAAATGCATAGTGCATAGATTACAGATTTGTCTTTGAACTGTCACACGTCATCATCATCATCTGACAATGAAACTCTGAATCTATTACAAGCTTTATATTACTTTCACCTGTCTGTTGTCTGTCTGTCTGTCTGTCTGTCTGTAATCAAATCTTGCAAGTTTAATTTGACCCACTTCCCAGTTTCCAATTGAGCTGAAAATTTGCATGCGTGTGTAAATCGGATGACAATGCAATATTTTTATGACATCAAGCTGATCTGATGATGGAGCTAGAAGGTGGCCATAGGAACTCCGTCATAAAACAACGCAACCCCATCGAGTTTGGGCTCATTTGATTCGTCTTGACGAGTACTTTATGATGCAAGATGATAACAATAATTAAAGCTTGTTTTTAAAAAGTATTTTTTAAATTTCACTTGTTTTAAAAATCACTCTGAATCTGGCTCTTTTACTCGTTCAAATAAAATTTTCGATGGTCAGTGATTCCTGCGAGTGATTTATCTATATCTTCACAGCTTGACTAGAAGGGTTTGTGGTTGTCTGGTAGACATTTTAGTCAGTAATAGTATGTAAAGTATAATTTAGATTATGAAAAATAGATTATTAAAAATATATATAATAGTTTTAAGTTTTTTCTCCTATTTGTAGTGTTCCAACAAAGTTAAAGACATTCTTCTGATCTGTGATAAAAAAATATCTAATATAGGTGTCTTTCCTCGGTCGTCGCTAAAGTCCAAGTGATATCGTGTTCAAATACTAAGGTAAAATAAATAAAACGTCAAAATTTGCTTGATGAATTCGGGAGGTTCTAGAATTCTTTTTATTTTGCCTCAAAGTTTACACTATCCTGGAAAATACACAAGCTATATTGCTGAGTAAAACAACCTTTGACTTTTAGCCTTCTCTCACGCGGTCAATAAATATCATGATATCGCCGTCAATACCGATTTATAAAGCATCGACTGCGGTAGCACTATCAATATAGTCAGTAAATAACAATAAAGTACTATATTTTATTGAATTGAGCGCGGTCTTAGGTGGTAAACAGTAAATCTTATGAATCCAAAGAGAGCTCTTGGTAGAGATCAATCCCTATCGTTTCAACAGTGAATTAATTTTAAAAGATTCCCTTTTAGACTTTGACTGAATGATTTTAAGAATGAAAACAGATTCCTTGAATTCCCAAAGGAACGAAAACAAGGCTGAGTTTGCTGTTCGGGTGGAACCCGGAAAAAAACTCATTTGCCTTTCATCGTTAGCAACGAAGGGCGATTTGCACCTTTTTGTCATAACTCAAAAAACCGTACTTAATTAAAAAGTTATAATAAAAATTAATTAAGGAATGTTTAAAACAAAGACCGACTGCAAGCCAGTTGGCGCCATTTAATTTTATCGTTGTTCCTTTATTTATTGAGATAACGCAATGAAAATTCAGATTTAAAAAAAGGAAATAGATGAATCCATTATGTTGGATTTTTTAGCGCAGCATAAAGAAAAGGTCAATAAAATATATGCACCACTTTTCCATACATTTCAGTCAATATTTTAAGTGACAAAAATATATAAAACATCAGCAGATTCATACATTTTATTAAAAGCCAATGTTTTTTCGTGGGACAGTTGACAGTAACCCTGTATGTTATTCAAACATGATTCGGTATTCACCGGCCAATAAAATTAATTGATGAAATAATGGGATGAAAATATTTATTCACTGAGTAATTTATAGCTAATCAATTTTAATTGCGATTCAAAAGCGTCAATCATTCGAATAATCGTTAAAAGATTGATGAACTCCCGCGGAATGAGCCATCAGCGATGGCGGGGAGAAAATACCACAGACTTTATTATAAAACCAGATACCGCGTACTGTGGGCAATTTAGAGTCGTATTAGTCGTCGCGGCAGAAAGACACGGAGATTGTAGAACAAACTGGATGCTTTATGCAGTAGCTGAATAACCCGTAGCACAGGTATAAAATAGCAAATAATGTAAAAAGTGCTTATAATAGGACTGATGTCATTTTCAGCTATTCTAGCCTGTTAGTAAACATAGGCCTCCCTTCCTCGTGTAACAAGCTAAGTTTAATTAAAACTATTTTGTACAGTTAAGATTTTGTCTTCTGGAAACTAAAAACTGTTTCGCTACCCAAGATAATAAAGGTACCTATAAAAATGTGTGCAGCTTGTAGTACATTAATAACTACTACTACTATATATAAAGGGGTATTGGTTACTACTCTGAATAGACTCTGAAACTCTGAGAATAGACTGAAATAAATAAAAAAGGGGTATTGGTAGAGAATGCTGATACGTTTTTACGCTTTATCAGTCAGTATAGAGCGGCGTTTGCAAATATTACTGTAGTTTTTATACGAATTACGTAAAATACATTTCATTCTATGATTGATTGGTTATCTGCAATGAATGCGCGCTCAATCAATGACGGCCTATTGTAAAACAAATTGCGAGGACAAAATGTACACAGATTTAGAGAAATTTCAAGGAATCATTGAATTTGTTTAACTATAATACTTACATTGAAACCTGTTTGAAGCATAGAGCAGTGCGCTAATATTTAACACGAAAGTATAACTTTTGCGACATCTAAGATATCAGCATAACAAAAATCAGAACTGTTACCGATGTATGCTCGCCTCACGCTCCTCGCCATCTGAAATCATATAAATAATATAAATTAGTAAATATTTAAATAAATTAAAGTAATTATAAGAATATTGTGACCCCGCCGTCTACAAAGTGGTCCTTCGAGCCGGATCACTTTGTAGACGGCGGGGTCACTGGTTCGTATGAGTAGAAATTAAAAAATGGCAAATTGTGGTGAATCGCGTGGTAAATGTGCAAACGCACGGCGTGCGGGCGTGCGTCTACGGTTCCTTAGCGCGACTGACTCATTTCCGGGACTGCGCGGTGGCCCATGCGCTTGCACATCTACCTAGCTATATTTATTGTTAACAAACAAGTTACATTTGCAGCCACCATCGTGGAGCATCTTCGCGTAAACATAGGCAATAAAATAGCGCAACAAGGTAAGTATATTCTTATAATTACTTTAATTTATTTAAATATTTACTAATTTATATTATTTATATGATTTCAGATGGCGAGGAGCGTGAGGCGAGCATACATCGGTAACATCTGGTCCTTCGGCCGGATCAATCGTCTATCTATCGTATGAACTATTGAACAATTAAACATGGCACATGTCCCGCGTACGCCGCGTAAACCCCGTAAACGAGGCACTAAGCCGGATTACAGTGACACTGCAGGAGAGTTACCCGACCTGCCAGCTTCTTCGTTCAAAAGCGAGCGAATCCAGGTCGAGGTGTACGACAGTGGTCCAACATCCATGAAGACGTCATCATCTGCCGCTCGACGCCGTCAGCTCGAGCTCGAGGCGGAAGCCGCAAAGGCGCGGCTACAAATTGAAGCAGCTGAAGCCCAAGCAGCCGCTGCGGAGGCCCAGGCCAAGGCCAAGGCCGCCACAGCCCAGGCCCAAGCGGAGGCCATGGCAGCCACCGCTCAGGCTCAAGCAGAAGCAGCACGAGTGAAAGCCAACGTCACAGCGGAGTTATTGGAAAAACAACTTGCCGCCGACGTCGCCGACTTGGATTCCAGAAGGTCTCATCACTCCTCGATAAGTAGGCTAAATAATGTAACCGACTGGCTTAACAATACCGCCGAACATGCCACGCAAGTACATGTTCGCACAAATGATCAAGCCAACAACATAGATAAGCTTGCTTGCGCCTTAAAAGAGGCAATTGTAGACTCTTCGGCACTGCAAAATAAACAACTGTTAACCAGGCTAGCCACATCTAAAGATTTACCGCTTTATTTCGGCGACCCAATGGAGTGGCTTCAATTTAAAGAGGCCTTTATAGAAAGCACAAAGCTTTGCCATTACAGTGATGCTGAGAATTTGTGGCGCTTGCGAAAATGCCTTAAAGGTGATGCTAAGGAAGCCGTCACTGCGCTCCTCATTGGAGGTACATCACCGCAAGTCGTCATGGACACCTTAGAACTACGCTTTGGTATGCCAGAGAATATTATTAATAAGATAATGTTACAACTGAAACGCATGCATCCGCTGGTAGCCGCATATCAACAGGAATTAATTCCTTTTGCTATTAAAATAAGGAATTACGTCACAGCAGCAAAAGCTCTTAAACAAAGTGATTGTTTACGCAGTCCTGAGCTATTCACTATAGTAGCAGCGAAACTGCCCTCAGTGCTACTGTCGAAATGGACTGATTTTCATGATGTAAATCAAGGCGAGATTCCGCGATTAGAGTTGCTGAGTGATTTCCTTTTTAAGGAAGCAAATAAAGTCGCACAATCAGGCGTGAGCCACATTAATACGCAAAACAGCAAGAAACCAGCTGATAACCGCGAGCACAAGCCGATCGCACACAATGTATTGCTGAACACGGGTGAGTCATCACAATGCAATTTCTGTCGCAAAGGGGTGCATAGACTGTCGTTGTGCCCGCGCTTTAAGCGCGCCATGCGCAGGGATCGGTGGAGGTATGCCCGCACGGCAAGATTATGCTACAAATGTTTAGCGCCTCTTCATAAGGACTCCGAGGTGTGCCCCGCTAATAACTGCAGCATAGACGGCTGTAATCAGCCGCACCACAGTTTGCTGCATTGGATCAAGTCCGGTGAGAAATGTAAAGATAGACCGGACGATGAACGCACGGACGACCAGAACACTGAGAGTGTAAACCACACCGTTACGTCACAGCGACCTAAAGTACTATTGAAGGTGGTGCCGCTGACCGTCCACGGGCCCGCCGGTGCACTGCACGCGCACGCTCTTCTCGACGACGGAGCCACCGTGAGCCTGATCGCCGCCGACCTGGCTGACGAGCTGGGTCTCACCGGCCAACCTGAGAATATCCGCATGCGCAGCGCGTGGGACAATAGTGAGATAAGTTGTGAAACGCAAGTGTTAAACATAAAAGTCACTAACAGTGAAAATAAAATGTTAAGTGTACGTGCGCGTAAAATTAAAGAATTAAGTTTGCCCGAGCAAACTATGATCTATAATATAGATTTTAATAGATATGGTTTAGATGTTGAGACTGATGTTAAAAATAACTTCTGTAACTGTAATGTTAAACCTACTCTGTTAATAGGACAGGATAATCATCACCTTATCGCACCCATCAATTGTTATCGCGGCGAGGAGCGTGAGCCGTACGTCACCCGGACCGAACTTGGTTGGTGTGTTCACGGGAGCTTGGTAAGTGACGTCACTCATAATAGTAACTCACTCTCGTCTCGCGACTGTTGTATTTACGATAACAATTGTAGTGAACCGGTTGTTAATGTTTTTCATTTGTGCGTTAGTGATGATGATATTACGGGAAAAAATCCCGCTGTGGAAACCTGCTACCCTTCTGCTCGTTCCCCGGATAAAATAAATGAGCCCGATGTTAAGCAGTATTGTGATTCTGCTCCCCATTTAGACGAGCTGCACGATGAAGTCCGGAGGTCGTTCCTTCTGGACTCAATAGGTATCGGAACGAAGTCTCGTCGTAGTCCAGATGACGTACGCGCGGAGTCTATAATAGATAATACCGCTGAACTTCGCGAGGGACACTGGTACGTAGGTTTGCCGTGGAAGGCTGATGACCAGTGCATGCCCGATTCCTATTCTAATGCGTTACGACGGCTAAGATTAGTTCAGAAAAAGTTACTAGCTAATAGTGATTATGCACATCGTTATCACGATAGGATGCATCATTTGTTTATAAACGATTACGCTAGGGAACTTACGAGTATAACTATAGGTAACGACAGTGCTGTGTATAATGAGCGCGTGTGGTATCTACCTCATTTCGGTGTTGATAACCCGAACAAAAGGAAATTACGTTTAGTGTTTGATGCAGCCGCAAAAACAAAGAATTACTCTCTAAATGATTTCCTTTTGCAAGGGCCCAATCTGTTACAGTCTCTGCTAGGTATCATGTTTAGGTTCAGGGAAAACCCTATCGGCATAATAGGAGACATTGAAGACATGTTCCTACGCATTAAAATTAGAGACAGCGATACTCAAGCATTGCGTTTTTTATGGCAAGATTTATTGCACACTGATTTAGGGTCACCTCCAGGCTCTAACGACGCTCCAGTGGGAGCGGCGCCACCTGGAGGAGACAAAATAAAAGAATGCGTTATGACTTCATTGATATTTGGTGCTAACTGTTCGCCATTCATAGCCCAATATGTCAATCAAGTCAAAAACACGGAACCATTCATAAATACAATGCCCGACGCCGTCACTGCGATAAGACGCAACCAATATATGGATGATTATATAGACAGTGTGAGCGACATAAGTACCGCCATGCAACTCATTCACGACATCTCATTCATAAATCAAAGTGGCGGTTTTAAGATGCGCAACTGGCTCAGCAATAATAGTCACGTGCTTGACAACACACCTAGCGACGTTATCAGTGATAAGGCGGTCCGGTTTAATGTTGAGGGACGCTCGGAGCGTACGCTAGGCTTGTTGTGGTTTCCCAGTAGTGATACGTTTGCATTTGACCTTTCTTTAAAACGTATTCCGCAAGATATTTTATTATATTTGAAGAAACCAACAAAGCGTGAATTATTGAGTATAATTATGTCAATTTTCGACCTGCACGGTTTTTTAAGTCCATTTACAATTAAATCTAAAATTATTATGCAGGAAGTTTGGAAGTTAGGCCTAAAATGGGATGAACAAATTAGTAACAAATTATTTATTTCATTTAAAGGTTGGTTGGAACAATTAAAATCAATGTCGAATATTCGCATTCCTAGGTGTTATATTACTATGAATGAGTCAGATGCATCGGCGTGCCCCACGGGTGCGAGTGAGACAACGCTACAATTGCATTTATTTTGCGATGCCTCGCCGTGCGCTTACGCAGCGGTCGCGTACTGGAGACGCGTTGATAACAATGGGCTAATTAGCGTCTCGTTTATTGTTTGCAAAAGTCGAGTTGCACCATTGAAATACATTACTATTCCTCGGCTCGAGCTACAGGGGGCGCTCTTGGCCTCCCGGTTAGCTGAAACAATAAAAAAGGAACATAGATTAAAACCAGTAGCTACCTTTTATTGGACGGATTCAACAGTTGTTTTACACTGGATCCGTAACGAAAATAGAAACTATAAAGTTTTTATAGCTAATAGGCTGGGTGAAATAGATGAATTGACAAAAGTTCACGAATGGAACTATGTCCCTACTGAATTAAATTTAGCAGACTTAGCTACGAAATTAAATGATTACGACTTACGTGGTGACTCCTCCTGGTTCTCTGGCCCCTCCTTCTTGTACCGGAACCCGGAGCAGTGGCCGCGCCAACCTGAAACATTAAAAAATACGATAAATAATGAAACGCTTGAAGAGGTACTTACCGTAATTGATACTCACAACGATGCGCGTGATTTACCCGTCCCGGAGCCGACTAGGTTCTCCTCCTGGATGCGGCTACTTCGTTGTGCTGCTGCCGTTTTATTATTTATCGCTAAATGTCGTAAAGAAATAACTCACCGCATTAACACAAAGTTAATGAAACAGGCTGAGTTATTATTGTTGCGTCATTCTCAATCACAATCATTTTCGCGAGAAATTGACCTGTTGAATAAGAATGACCCGATCAACCGTGACAGTCGATTACGTTCGTTAACACCTTATGTTGACAGTGATGGACTCTTACGTGTCGCAGGAAGAATTGACGCTGCGACACAAGTCGCCGAACACGTAAAATCGCCCATCATTCTAGACGGTAAACATCATACGGCTCGCCTCATTGTGAAGTACATGCACGAGCGAGCGGCTCACGGTTTTAACGAACTCGTAGTAAATGAACTTCGCCAGACTTACTGGATAGTCAATTTGAGGCCGACCGTACGCAGGGTAGCTTCGCAGTGCTTATTATGTCGCATTAGAAAAGCGACCCCGAAGCCCCCGCGACTAGGCGACTTGCCTATCCAGCGTATGACTCATCATAGGCGCCCGTTTACTATGACCGGCGTTGATTTATTCGGTCCCATAGAAGTCACCGTAGGCAGAGGCAAGCAGCGACCGAAACGGTACGGGGTGCTGTTTACGTGCTTGACAGTGCGAGCTATACACATTGAGATAGTAGCTACACTGTCAGCGGACTCATTGATTATGGCCCTGCGCCGTATGGCCGCGCGCCGCGGTTGGCCGAATACTATCATCTCAGATAATGGGACGAATCTTAGAGGAGCTGACGTGGAGCTCCGAAAGTCTATCAAAGAGCTTAACGAGACACGGGTTGAAAATGAGGCCTTGGTCCACGGAGTGGCGTGGAAATTTATTAGTCCAGCCAGTCCCCATATGGGTGGGGCATGGGAGCGATTGATTCGCACAGTTAAGACTGCCCTTAAGGTTGTTCTCAAGGAGCGAGCCCCACGAGAGGAAGTCCTGACTACTCTTCTCGCAGAGGTGGAAAACATCGTGAATAGTAGACCGCTCACTCACGTTTCCGTAGACCCACATAGCCAAGAGGCTCTAACGCCTAATCACTTTTTATTAGGTAGCTCGTCGAATGTCCCCATTATCGGCACCTTTAATAATAGCGAATTATACAATATGAAGCAACATTGGCGCACCGCTCAGCGCCTCACAGATATGTTTTGGTCGAGATGGGTCAAAGAAGTGTTGCCTGTACTCATTCCGCGCTCTAAGTGGACCCGCGAAGGTCAGCAGCTCCGCGTAGGGGATATTGTTATTGTCGTAGACCCCGCGTCGCCTCGCAACTGTTGGCCTAAAGGCATAGTGGAACGAACCTATCCGGGAAACGACGGAAGGGTACGGGTAGTAGATGTACGAACCGCGAAAGGAGTTACTAGACGACCGAGCTCCAAAATTGCTTTACTCGAGCTCGACACACCAAAGTAGTTTTAATTATTGTATTAAGTTTTTATTTAGAATAAATTTAACGGTTTCATTGTATTGATTCGACGATGAGTGTCGCAGACGACACTAGGGGGGAGGATGTTACCGATGTATGCTCGCCTCACGCTCCTCGCCATCTGAAATCATATAAATAATATAAATTAGTAAATATTTAAATAAATTAAAGTAATTATAAGAATATACTTACCTTGTTGCGCTATTTTATTGCCTATGTTTACGCGAAGATGCTCCACGATGGTGGCTGCAAATGTAACTTGTTTGTTAACAATAAATATAGCTAGGTAGATGTGCAAGCGCATGGGCCACCGCGCAGTCCCGGAAATGAGTCAGTCGCGCTAAGGAACCGTAGACGCACGCCCGCACGCCGTGCGTTTGCACATTTACCACGCGATTCACCACAATTTGCCATTTTTTAATTTCTACTCATACGAACCAGTGACCCCGCCGTCTACAAGAACGGTTCACTAGTTCAGTCAGTGCTAGGTAAAATTTCCCATTTTTACTTTACTTATTATCAGGTGAACGATGATCTTTAAAAAAATATTTCACTATCCAAAAGCGGGCTTGAAGACCTATAAAATATTACGACGAACAAAAAAAGTGATATTGAAAATAAAGCATGTTGGCGAATTTCGTTGATTACTTCAATATTCGGAACAGTTTGCGAAATAAAGTCGGTTTCATAAAAAAAATATTATCAGATTTCATATATCACGGTAATCTTAATAACAATTGTATAGAAATGGAAAAATGCGAGTAAGTTTCACCGCATGGGTGCCAAATAATAGTACCTAACCACCATGTTAATTGGAATCCGGCGCGCTATAAAGAAATTGACCGCAGAAAGGTTATGTACTTTTGTTCTATTTTAACTAGAGATTGTTCCAGTGAATTGACTGTATGTCAAAGAAACCACGAAAAAAAGACCAATTGCAATGTAGACTTATTCATTCAAGTACATCTATCTATTTTTGTAACATTTAAAATAAATGGAAAATGATCGTGTCTTCTATACCCGTCGGGACTCACTTTGCGACACTTTTCCGCCACTTCTCACAGCCTTTTTATCCCTGAGAAGCGGCACTTCTATATTTTCACCATAGAGACTGTGTTGTACAGCCAATATGAACTGATTTATCCACCTAGAATCCATTAAATTCTACGATAATGTTTTCACAAAGTTGTATCGAATAACACAGCTACTAGAAAAAGCAATTACCAACAATCTCTGTTCTTGTGGTTTATTTTTTTATGCAAATGCTAAAAAAACAAGCTTGTACAACAAGGACGCAAATAAACGAAATATGCTCATATTCTGTGAAACATAATAGAAATTCTACACCATGCCTTTTTGGCAGCGCGATAGAAAATTCAGCTTTGGGCTTTGGATTAAATTTACGGATAAAATTACAGAGATCAGACGAGCGGACGGACGGACAGCCAGAATTGTTAATGAAATATGGTTACACTAGTAAGGTTTTGCTGCTACGCCTGCTAAAATTTACCTTTGTTTAATTTGTATGGGATTGAAATATATTAAAACTTTACAAGATTAAGAATTATACAGTTAATTATTACCACACCTGTAAATAAAAAATTCTCTAACATATATAGTAAAATATATAGTAAAATCCATATAATACTATAGTTAACGACGTACCACATGATAAAAGTCACTTTACTTACAATTATATTGAAACTTTGGTCTCTCAAGAAATAGAAATCTCGAGTCCGGTCACAAACAGTAGATCCCCGCGACACTACTTGCATTCGAAGAAGCGATGCCGAGGCGCGCAACTGATTGATTTGTCTCGATAATAGAGTCTCGCGTTTCAGACAAAGTTCACGACGTGCCACGGAGTTGGGGCCGCGCCCGTGTAGTTTCAACTCCCCCTGGGAATACTAACTGTGGGACGAATTATAGAGTTCCCAACACAGTGAACTGTGTACGGACTCACATGTATCTCAGTTTTACAATAAATTAGAATATTTCCAAAACTGGTGCAGTGATAAGGTTATTTGTGATTTAGTTCTGATTTTAGAAAATTATTTTAGTTTACAAAACTACTTCCGAATACAGCTGTGCGTGTTTTATCGCACGACCTAAAATACGAGAAAGTCCTCAAAATTTTAGCTTTAAGCAACAGCTGCACTGCTTTAGAACCGGTATTTTTTCTAGTAAAGCGCATATTTCCATTCCACATTTTTAAAGATTTTTGTTTGTCTTTTTTAAAAATGGGGAAAGGGAAAATATGATACGGCTCACATTTTCCTGAATAGAATTTCTTTTTTTCAGATGACATAAATTTTCTATCATAAATTGAGAGGTTTTTTCACGAGGTATGTGTTTTCCGCAGTCAAAGCGCCTACGGCCAGTCAACTACGCCCTGACGCTATAAACCCATAAGTTATTCAAGAGGACGCAAGTATGTGATCCCTCCATCGCTACGATTAGACTCAGATACGTCAATATGGACCGACCTATTTATAGTATACGTATAGTTTATCGCTCGACCTTTCACTTTACACTCGTGTTGAATACATTATGTATGAAGACGATCTGATAAAGAATTAGGGTCAGCGCACACCGACGGTGAATCCAAGCTTCACTGCAAAAATTTGCTTACCATATTGACCCTTATATCATCCGCGTAAAGCACACGTCTAATAAAAAAGGGTTCGCGCATTTGCGGTGTCAGTGTGCGTTGACCCCGTAGCTTTAGCACTACGTCGTAGAACATGCTACGAATTCGTAGTACGGTCTACGACGTGGCTTTATTGCTGCATTTCTTTATCAGATCGGCCTTTGGCGTCGTTTCGTTCACATTAGTTCTCAGACGGAGCGGTTGGAATAAAGGACAAGTTTTTGTACTGCGGTTGCGGTCAGTCTCAGCTGTTGGCTGTGACGTTTTAAATTACATGTCATAATATAATGTATTGCTGAAGCAAAATATTATTTCTGGTGTTGTTTTTGGGGCGTGAAGTTGGGAACTTGTATATGTAAATATTTTGTGGTTTATTTTAAAAACGAATTGAAAAAAAAATTGCAAAAATTTTTATTTATAAGCTAGCTAGTTTTATAGCTTTGTAAAATATAATGCTGTAAATTTCTGCTATTCGGGACAGATGCAAAAATACAACAAATCAAAACCGTGAAAATAGTTTTTGCCGTTTTTGAGTTACATTCGAATAAAACTGACTTTTTAATAAAATAGAATACAATGAAAAACTCTTTATTGATACACCACAGATATACCGAAAACTAAAACACAATTTTGTAACTTATATGTAACAATTGCTGGTATTATTGCTAATAGCGACTTCGAGGTAACCTTATGCAGGGAGATAAATATTGATATTTACATAATTCAAAAATGTTAAAAATTTTCATTTGATACTTAAATTTTTGTGGTTGTAATATTTATTTTATAAGTAGTAACAAAAAAGAGTCGTCATCATAATCATCGTCTCACCCGTAGGACGTCCACTGCTGAACGTAGGCCTTTCCTTTGGACTTCCATAATATGTGCTAATTGGAAGCGAGCTGCATCCAGCAGCAAAAGAATTTCTTATCTTATCTTAATTCACATATAATGATATATTATATACATATATGTAATTATACCTACATATTACATGTACATATCACATATTAATGTAATGTAGATATACAAATTACCAGAAGCTCTCAAATAACAGAAGTCATTGAGCAAATGGCTGCAGTGTCAGCGAGAGCCCTCTTCGTCGGAGAGTTTAGAGCAATCGACTTGAGAGTCTCCATTGAAACAGCTCAATATTAACTCATCCGGTCCGACTCGGTTTTACGACTTGTTCCTTAGCTTCCATGTAAATTATTCTTCGATAAAAGTCACGAGTTATATCATATTTTATAAACAACATTAGTTAAACGTTACTTACCAAAAACATAGGTTTCAGCCAAATAAAGGCACGATATAACGCTGAAATCAAACCTTATTTTTTACTTATGATACATTATCTACTTTCATACGCAGTCCTAGATGAATACTCCAGTAACTCAAAAAATAAGTCTTTATTATCTCGATCTATTGATAAATTTGTAATTGCAAAAAAAAACTTTTTGAGTTAAACTAGTGTTTTGCTAGGAGTGCGAATCATAAAGTTCAAATAATTAACGTATGCGAGTTCATTGCGATAACTTTAAAAAACTTAAGAAGTTTTATAAAGTAAAAAATAATATTGTAAGATTCACTTTTACAAACAACTAAACGTTGAAAGATCAATCAATCAATCGCGCTTTTCTTTTAAATATACAGAATATTTTCAAAAAATAAACTATTACTCGATACAAGTATAAAAGGCAACCGATGGGTCATGTCAAGGGTCGTAAGTAGTTGCAAAGCTAAGAAGTTTTGACTCATGGGTTTGGTAAACAAGTTGAATTGACTCATGTCTTTGACCTTTAGTGAATGATAGCTGTGCCTGGCAGTTTTTAAAGTAGCCTATATATATTCCGGAGTCTTAACTTCTTATGTACCAAATTTCAGATCAATCGGCACCACAGTTGAGCTTGAAGTAGTAAAACACAAAACCATACTTTTGCAAAACTTTTTTTTTATAAATGGCCTACGTACTTGCTATTCTGTTGTCTAAGCTACTTATAGACTAGATTTTAGCTCAATCGGTTAAGCCGTTTAGTTGTAAAGACAAACGCACACGCACATACCCATAATTCCGAATTTATAGTACCACTATTATCAAGATTTGTAGAATATTTATATGTAAGAATCCATTCTTTATAAACGGTCTGTGTAGAGAGTATAAATATTAAACAAATAATTTAAAAGTTAATTAACGTAATGTTTGTTTTTCTTGGAGAACTCGTAAAAACAAAAGCCAACTAATTGAAATAATTAGAGTTTTATAACGACTTTGGGGCAAGAACTTTATAATTTCATATTACTTCATACTGGCAAATTGAAACTATTTTACACTATTTCTTTTGAACAACTGAAGGATAATACCTACATTGGTTTAATAAGGTTTATGTTATTAAAATAAATAGTTATAGGTGATGCAAATACTTGTCAAAGTTTTAAAGTTTTTTTTATTTTTTTAATTAAATATGTTTGATATTTTATGTTTGTTATTAATATCTTCATATTTTATGTAGACAAACTAAAATAAACTTCTAAATAAAATAAAAAGAAATTATTATTTAAATGGCCTAATATAAAAATAATATGGACTCATACTATTATAATAAAAAATCTTTAAATCGCACCAATTAGCCGATATAATGTTATATTATTTAACGTAAAGAGGAAATCCTCGGCCTATAAAAATGGTTTATTCTTACTACACTACGAGTTTATTTCTATTTTAACGTATGCTAAATTGAAATGCCAGTTTTGCGAAAGGCATCAGTCAACGTGACCCAAAGAGTTCTCATTTTCTTAGTTGAATGTAAAGAATGCCGTCCCGCGGGAGTTCTTTTAATAACGCAGATGAGTGCGGGCTGTAGGCGCAGATGTGTGGATGGTTATAGACACCACGCCTACGTAGGACCCGCCGAGAAAGCCTTTCTATGTCACCACTCTCAGCGCGAGCCATCGTGCCCTATATTCCTTATGAAAACCGTTTTACTGCAAAAAAAGTTCGCTTTTAAGTAAGCTTATCTGCTAAAGTCGTATCGGTGAGACAAGCACTAATTTATGACGTAATCGTATCAAAGTAGTGTTATTTGGTATCGGCTTAGCACGAATTTTTGACCGTCTTCGTATGAAATTCCAGCGATATCTGAAAAGGGATTTAGCATTGTATTTCTCGGTAATACAAATACGATTACTATTGTCCGAAATTTGGACTAAACTACGGCTAAAGTCGCAGTAATGTTCAACATACTACTGAATCACAGAATAAATATTGTGTAGAAATGTACGTTAGATAATATAAAAACAAACCGCTTAACTTTTCCAACAAATAGGAGCAACGGATAAGAGGGAGATTGCGTTAAACGATGCCCAATATTAATGTGTTTGTGGTTGTGTAAAACCTAATCCAACGGATTATTATATAGCTAGATTTTTTGACAATCGTAATCGTGAGTTAAGCTTTTTATCCATTTATCACACCATCGCAGGAGTGAAAATTTGGTACGGTCGATGTATGAAAATACTAGCTAATATATATATACTAGCTTATTATAGTTATTGTCAAAAATCCGTGCTAGAATTTAGAGTACCTTCTCATTAGGTCACATCAGTACGTAAAGACAAAATTTTGAATGTAGCGCAACTTGTGCTCTTGACCTAGTGTGAAGAATACTAATTGACACGATAATCGACCGAGCGAAGCGAGGTCTTAGAGTCGAAAGCCGCGAAATGCCTGCGTTTGGACCAGTTTAACGCTTGACCTCTGGTGCTTAAGTTTGGTCGACGTTTACTTGAAAACGGTTAATCCAAATTAAATGAAATTTTACACACAAGTTAAGAAGGTTAATTGGATAATTTAAGTGAAAAAATTAGCTAAATAGGTTCCAGGGTTGCAGAGATATAGGTGACTTAAAGTCTTTACGATAGGTCTGACGATTATTTCAAAACTGGAGCGCTGATAATTTTTTTTCTAACATATACACATTTTTTATAAGCGACACAAATATATTAGCCAAAGTGTATGTTTGTATGTATGTTTGTTACGCGATAACTGGAAAACCAATGGTCCAATCTGCATGAAACTTTGCAAATGCGTAATATAAATCCATAGAATTTTTAAGTTCGAACATGAGCCAAATCGGTCGAAGGGTTCAAGAGTTAAAGAGATTGCTTTATTACAATGAAACCGATGATCCAGTCTTGATAAAATCTTTTTAAACAGGTAGTACAAACTAAAAGAATTCTCACGTCCAAAAATGAGCCAAATCGGTGCAAGGGTTGTAGAGTTATAGAGAATACAAAATTACAATGTTTGTCGATTATGATATTATGAGAACTGCAGGGATATTCAGTTATCCGTCAAGGAACCGAACCAAAGACCGAATTGTCAAAAATCGATACGACGTAATACGTCATTTCATACATTTTTGATAATTCGGTCCTAGGTTCGGTTCCCTAACGGATAATTGAATAGCCATGTTGACTTACTCAAAATATTATGAATTTAAATGATCGTGCGGGTGAAACTTAAACCCATTTTTTTATTCAAATAGTAGTCCAGTCAATGAGTGCCCAAAAGAGGCATGTGGATCAAAAAGTCGAAAGCAGAAAAACTAACTTAGGAACTTTGTTTGGACTATTCAGGAGATTAACATACTAAAAGTCCCCACCCCTCCGAGGTGATTCTGAGGGGTGGGGGGGCCGAAGAAGGTCCCATTTTTAGGTTTTTTGCCTATATGTCAAAAACTGGGCGTAGTACGATATTTTGTTGTACTACATTATAGAAGCTTTAAAATTTCCTACAACTTTGGCTTTAACACTTTTTATCTATATCCAATCGTTGTCCAGCTATGAGCTTCCAAACATGGTCTATTTTTAAGATGCTGAAATTAGTTTTCCATACAAAGTCGGTAAAAAAATCTCATATAAGTAATATTTAACCAACTTCTGGTTGTCGTACCATAATGAAACTTTGCAAATGTCTAGAAATATGATGACAGTTCAATAATTTGGTACCACTGAGCTGATCTGATGATGGAGCCAGGAGGTGTTTACTGAACCTCTTCAATGGCTATTAGTAAACCCGTCGAGTTTGGGCACATTACACTCGAATTGGCATAAGCAAAAAACCTAAAAATGGAAACTTCTTCGGCCTCCCCCCCCCCCCCCCCCCCCCTCGGGCTCACTACGGAGGGGTGGGGACTTTTAGTATGTTTATGTTCTGAATAGTCCAAACAAAGTTCCTAAGTTAGTTTTTCTGCTTTCGACTTTTCGATCCATATTTCTTCTTTTACTGGACTATAGGCTACAGTGCTTCACTTTTAAAAGTAAATTTTACAATTATTTAGATCTAAGTATTTTAAGACTCTACTGTTCGTTCGAAAAGCATATCTATGAGAAGAACGAGCAAGAAACTTATTGGGATTGTTATTTATGTATTTATCACATATCATTATGCCATTAAAACCATCATTTACTCTAACATCTGCAAACATCCCTGACGCTCTGTAGTATCGAGACAGCGCCAAAAGCATCCTGAAAGCATTGTTGTACTGGATCCGTTTTTTGTAAAGTTGTAGTTTGTAAAGTTCATCCACAAGTCTTTTGTTTAAAAAAATAATTAATAATTAGGCCTACGTTTGATCACATCCCACCTGATGGAAAGTGCAAATGTGATCGACGAGCTGCACGTTTAAAAAGTCTGATAATGCCTTGAACAAGGACACTTTGTCTTGCTCAGTAGCTGTAGATACATCTTGAAAACCTGCGAGCCTAGATGTTACGCGTGACTGTCATAGCTCTGCGTTCTCGCTCCAAGTCTAAGTCATCATCGGCTGCTACGACAAAAATGTTATAGAATTAGCTACAATATCAATATAATAACTGTTGTAAATTTGCTATATAACACAAGTAAAGCTAGATATTTTTTTCCAATTTATATTCTTCTAATGTCCACTGCATCGGCAACTTCTTCGTAAACAAGTGCTACAAACTATGAAGATTTTTTGAGATTTTTTTTAAAAACTATAGTAATATTTTTTATTTTATTCTATTATTTTCTGCAAGTGAATACACACATAACCTTTCATATTTTATTATTATTGAAATTTTTATCACAACAATAAAATAGTCACAGAGATAAAGATTTTTTTAATGTATATCCGTTACGTATTTTGAGTTTTAACATTAATTCAATTTTGGCATTTTCCTTTCCTTTTACGAATATTATAGGTTAAAGTTTCCATACATTTATATTTCGTAGATACTTATAACTTTTACCCATGTATACCTATTTTGAGGGTTTTTTTTTTTTTATAGCAGACTAATCAAGCGTTTGACCGCAATCTCACCTGTTGGTAAGTGACGATGCAGTCGAAGTTGTAGCACGCTTGTTTAGTAAGAACCTATTCACTCTTGATTTGAACAAACCCACGTTGTAGCATTCGGGAAACACTGAGAGTGGTAGCGAATTCCATAGCTTCGCCGTTCTCATAATGAAAGACGATGCGAATCGCTTAGTCCGAGCTGCTGGTATACTCACCAGATATTGGTGGCGCAGTGTCGTTTGCCTGGACGTTCGGTAGTAAAAGGGTGATGGTGGAATCAACCCGTGGAGTTCTGAGGAGCACTCTCCATGATGGAGCTTGTAAAAGACGCACAGGCAAAGGAAATTGGGTCTGCGAGGTCCCAGTTCGCGGCGAACTACTAGTTTTAGTCAAAAATTCATACCTAACCAACCAGTATTAAATGAAAAATGTAATCAAGTTATACATTTAATAATTATTCGTGACAAATGATGACAATATTGAACTACATTACAATGTAAATGCTAAGTATTAGTTTGAGCTTATGAGTTCTCTCAATTCCTAGACCAATCAGCCAAGCGATCCATGCCTTCGTCTCCGAACTTGAAACAATCTCAATCTTCGAAATATTTACACAATAATTACACATAAATGGCGTATCACGTGTCTTGTATTATATTTAATATTTATTCACAAATACTTTTAAATTTAAATAATTAAACATTTATAATAAAATAGTACCTAAGTTTAATTTGGCATTCATTGGGAGAAAATCATAAGTACATGTAAACATATCATTATGCGGGCGTTAGCTTTTGTGGCATTCCGGTATAAGGTAGCATTCCGCAGGAGGCAGTAGTCGCAATGTTACTTTTCCATTTAAGTAATTTAAACAACATAGTGCCAGAATTAGCCCGGAGGGATTTAGTTCATCTAAGAATCATCAGCTTGAGTTTACCTAGATTTGGTTTGCCACCGAGATCTGTCAGCTATAGCAATACGACATATTTCATGAAAGCTTTTAGAAAATTTAAGTGGACCAATTATAATAAATATTAGCTCTTTTGCTTTTAATAACTATTAAGTCCTTTTCTTTTTATGGTGCTATCAATAAAGAATCAACTTATATTTTATTTATCTTGGTTTTTACCGCATCCTACGAAATGTGACCTTAAAATAAATGTACTCGTATTTTAGAAAGAAACACATACTTTTACACAAATTGCATGAGCCAAGTATTTGAAATGCGTATCATATGTAGTCGTTTGTTATTTTTTTGGCAAAATTTCAAATAGCATAAAATGATTTGACCACATTTTTTTACATAAAAGTGTGTAAAAAGAACTTGATTTCTATATGACATTAATAAAATTAGTAGTCAGTTGGGGCGACTGCAAGAGCAGGGTAATATTTAAATATAAAGTTGCATAAGGTATGCTAAGGGAATTCTGAAACTTTTCCTTCAAGCTCACAAATGTCAAGTGAGAAATGCCACTGGCTATGTTTAGAACATGAAATGTTGGATATAATATAAATTGCTGCCTGCACTAGCATTAGCCCCCGCTGACCATGTTATATTACAAATTGTTAACACTCAACTTTTTAAATTTTCGGGCGTGAATCGTAACTCAATACTTAGGGTATAGTACAATAATACAGGTGTAAAAATGTCCTTAATCTGTATAATATTGGCTTCCATTCCATGTTCATACATATCTACTGTTCGATTAAAATGTTTACCTACGACCAACTACCGCCTACCTAATGTTTATAATTTACAATGCTTAAAATTTTTGACTATTCAGTCGGGTTCCTTAACTCTACGTTATTCTAACTCTATTTCATATTCAGCAAATTTTATTTGTCTTAGGTAATGGTATGATGTTTTAGAATATACAACTTGATTTTATTAAATTAAACATTCTATTTTCGCAAATGATTTATTTTAGTATTTTAATGATGCGTACAAAATCCATAAACCTAATTTTATGTAATCGTTTTTCAGTTAATTTATGAACGGATTCGTTTTGGATTTGAATTTGGATTTCTATTTAAGATTACATTAATATAATTACTTATTTATCTCAGATGCAATACTGAAATTGTCGGATCTATCTATTCGCTCTGCAAAATCAATTCGTTTTGCTTGAATGTGCTCGAATACGCCCTTATCTTTTCCATTTCCACTGATTTAACTTCGAAACCAATCATGTTTTACTTATTATCTATTAATAAAATATTATAACTCTTACATTAAAAAGTCTTCACCAAACATTATTCCGATGTAAGTACAAATTAATTGTAATAAATATGAGAGCTTATGCAAAAGCGTCTATCTAACATTCGATTTGGGTTTTTACAACTACGTTTAGACAATACCTATAGACTATGTAGTTCGCCCTTATTTTCCCAGTATCATACAAGAGTAGAGTAAACCCAGTGGCTTTGCCTGCCCGCATTTTGCTTTCTATTGAAACTGCATGAAGCTATTGAGAAATGAACATCATTTTTAATGCAATCAGCTGAACGAGTTGCTCGCTTGATTTTAAGCGATAACGCCTGCCCCTAACAGTCGTAGTGTTGGCTCGTTATTTAAAGAGTACCTACAAAGTCCAACGCGACTCTGCGTTGCACCACTCGTCCAGAAACGTAAAGATAAAACGTAAAGTCTTTTTAACTGAGTAATTTTCAATAAAACATTTCTCTCACTGTGTCTATTATTACAGATATTACAAGTTATTTCAAAATATCATAAAACTAACATACCTACTGGGTTATTTTATAAAAATTGATTCATTAGCTTCTTAAAGATTTTATAACGAAAAATGTTCCTTTCTTTTTGGACATTGGACCCGCACATAATTCATTATATCCTCAGATTATAATTCACACAGTGCTTAAATTTCGAATATCATATCACTAACATCAGTGACTTGAGATATTAGCCACACAGGCAGGACAAAAGCCTAATCATAACAGATTTATTTTAGGGCATATTAAGAAATTCTTAGACAGATAATTATGCAACTCAAAACGAAAAATATTAGGGTATAATACATCTAAAGGTTGCAATACAACTTCATGTAAAGGTATTACATAGACATAAAATATTATTAATATATTATTAACCTTGTGAATCCCAGAAATGCCTCAATAAAGCGAAATATTATAGCAGTGCAAACTACAATATTAATACACAATAATATGCCATATTCATACTAGTAAAATAAACACGTGCAATGTACAAAGATTATTTTCATTGAGTAGACAGGGTTTCTATAAAAATTGCAAAAAACGATAAAAATTCTATAACAATTAGATCATATTTTCACATCGTTGTCTTTTTCAAATGTTATCCTATCCTATTGCAAGGGCAATTCCGAATTACCTATATATGATTAGCCAATTGACGCACCTCCGTTTCAGTTAGAATGTTGGTCCTAACTAACTTTCCTCTATTTCTATTAATTGCGTCTTATTATTTATAAAATAATAAAAAAGCTGGATATTTTACAAAAATACAAAAGTAATCGTTGGTAGGTGACCCTCCATCGAGGAAAGCGTATTTAAAACCTATTGTTAATTACGTCCCTCTCAAAGTCTATAGAACGGTAAAGGCACGGTCATGATGTGTATTGCACTTATGGGATTACTTGTCCGTACAGACAGAGAGAAGAAATTCTTCTAAATGGTTCAAAACACGCTCTAAACTACGAGTCAAGTCGAGGAAAGCATTTCCAAGGCACATACTTTTAGAAAAAATAGTAAAATGGTACAGAGTACAGAGAAAGTCGTACGAACGGCTGCACCACGTCAGGTAATGTGACATTAGATTAGAACAAGTGAGGAGCGCGAGCGACCGCTACGTACAAGCGTCTACCGGAGGAGAGGAGAGACCCACCTCGCTCCCTCGCCTCGCTACTGACTACGGGCACTCCACACCACACACGTGACTGACACGACACACCATACGCATACCAATACGAGTATACCTAACCTATGTACTTACATATACATACATACATATCGTAGTGATCGTGATATTTAACAATAAGTAAAAATCTAAATCGAAGCTCTTACGGTTTATTAAAACGTTTACCTGCACTTTATCACTGTATTCACAGATAGTCACAGAACACGTTCCACATGCACAACCACATTTATTTACCCAAAGACGATTAAACGAAACGAAACTGTCGAGACAAAATAGTCGTTCATTGTTCGTGCACTCCGCCGTTGGCGATGGTCGGGATATGGTTCCCGTTAGTCTTTTCGTGGACGCGGCAGGAGCGCGGAGTGTCCGGTCAAAAAACCGGGTGCCTCGGTGGCGGCGGGGGCGGCGGCGGCACGGGCGGCGGCGGCGCGCACGGCAGCGCCAGGCAGCGCGTGGCCAGGTGACGGAGCAGGGCCGGCGCTCGCGCGGGCGGCGGCGCGCGCGGCGGCAGCACGGGCGACAGCGAGTCCTCGGTGTCGCGCTCGGCCGCGGCCGCGGACGGCGGGCGCTACACGTGCGTGCACGCGCCCGCCGCCATGGGTCACCCGCTCGCCACCAGATCCTCCGGCTCCGGCGACCAGCAGTTGTCCGACAGCCAGCACCCGAACACCACCGTCAGGAATCCGATCAATAGTGCTAGCACTATGTACACCTCCGCGTTGCCTGAACAACAACATTGGCACGGTATTAGGTATAGGCAGGTGTAGGTTTAATTTTTCCAATGAATCAAACGTAGAGAAATTTCAGACACCTTTAGTTCGAAAAGTTCTCGAACTCAAACTGCTTTTTCCAGCACAGTTTGAAAGCAAAATATAGCATACTGATATAAAGTAGTACTATTTTGTGATGTTGTTAGAGGCTAACCGAGTTGTTTCCTTATGCCGAGTGGCTGCCGGCTGCGCCAGAGTGAGTTGATGAGCGTGGGGTCGCCCCGCGTGCGCCAGTCGCGATACCCTCGCCCTCTGGAATAGTGACTGAATCTGCGTACAAACAATATTTGTTCATGTGAATCTTTACCCAGTTTCCTTTGTACTCCCGGCAAAGGTGGAAGTCAACGCCACACCTCACAGTAGATGCTACAGGGCATCCCACGAAAATGCAAACTAAAGAAAGAGTTTTCAAAATAATGAAGATCGTACTTTTACCTTAAGTGAAAAGTTTTCCACGAGCTTTGAAGAAACTTGCAACGTAAGCAATATACTTATTTCAGCCATAAAATAAAATCTTCTCTATTTCGGGGCGAAATCTTCATTATTTAGAGTGACTTTTCTTTATCGTGGGGCACTCTGTAATCGGCGTGGCGAAGGTAGGTACCACAAAAGCATTTAGAAGAATCACTTCGAGCTTTGCCGGCAAAATACGTACGATATGAATAGTCTACCTACTCTGTATACTCTGCGTTTATCACACAATAATTTATCTACCTACGAGTACTGTAACTGTAAGAAAAGAATATCACACCATTGCGGCATCTCTTTATTGAAAGAGCGAAACTGCCGAAGATGCTTTGATCACAAAAACTGGCGTGAAGCCAAGCCGTCGATGCTGAAGCTCGTCGCCCATACAACTGGGGCTCTCATACGGACTGTAGCAAAAAAGCGAAATTGAATTGTTGCCATTTCCGTCTTTAGGATATTTCCATTGCGGTTCGTGCATATGTCTAAAGTAAGTGGTACATGCGAATGCAATAATTGGTCTACTATACCGTGATGATTGATATTATGAAACAATAAATAAATACTAAAGCTATCTATTTGTATTGATATTTCCAAAGTATTGTTAAACTACAATAAATATGAAACTGCAAAGTGAAGATATCGGAAGTGATTAGGTAAATTAATTATTGATGTTGCATAAAAAAATATCTGCTCACAAAATTATTACTTTGTGCGTCGACGATTTAAGTTTCACAAAAAACAATTCAATTTCGCAACATTTGAAATAAATTTTAATAATAACTATTACTAACAGAAATAAGATAATTAACCTATTATTGGAATAAGTTAATGCATATAACTATCATTCAAGGATTATTATTAATTGGCTTAGGGCCATTGAAATAGGTTATAATTACCGCTAAAATTATCTGTAGTAGAGGTACGAATACGCATTGCAAAATTTAGAAATCCGAGGTTGCTGAGAGGTAAAGAAAATGGGACTCATTCAAATGTTCTCATTCTCTAATCTCACCCTAATGAGTTCCTGGCAAATACAAACTACTTATCCATTTAGTTTCAAACGTGCAAAATCATTATTAAATGTAAAATGTCGTCATGCAGCGGAGATGTTCATCCATCGGACAGCGGATGGCTTACAAAGAGTATCTTGGATTGTAGCGCCTAAATCAAAAATTCATCATTCAAATCTTGAATAAATTACTTACATTATCTCGTCGCACCGGTTTTGTAGCAAATAATAAAATAGATTTACTTGACTTTTGTTCAAATTTCATTAAACAAGGGTTTACAATAAACATATTATACGTATAAAATATTCAAATATACATACACCTAGTAAGTACCTACTTACAATTAAATTAATTTATTGTCCTCAGAGCTACAGTTTAAGAGTACGGTCCATAAATGTGAAGACATAAGTAATTGAGAACTTATAATCAAACACCTTTAAATATAAAAGAGTTCATAGTCTTTTGTGAGAAAAAAAAGCTGAAGAAGGTCCTTTATTTAGTCCTTTATTTAGTGAAATATTCGGAGTGTTGTTCGGAAAATTGCTGCATTGGTAACTAGATACCGGCACACCTGGGGTACACATTAAATCTTCAACCAGCGCCTCGCAGGTTTCTTGGTCGTACCTATACTTAAATATATATACTGGTACCTGTATACTTAGGCAAGTTATACCTATATATTCAAAGTTAAAGAAATACCAGGATATCTGGAATTAACAATTAAGACGAAAATATCTTTCAGAAAATCCGGTGTAGATGTATTGTAAAGGCACTTCATTATAATAAAGAGTTTCAACTTTTTAAATATAAATCTGTGAAGATTTGTTGACTACATATAATATAGAATTTTGTCAACATTCATGTAAACTGTATGTTGTATATGTAACATCGGTGCAGTTATTTGTACGTTAAACATTGTTTCAATATGACCTATTTTTAAATGATGCATCTCCAAGCTCCACTGAACATTGATACTGTGAAGAACAAAAAATACCAAATAGAATAGTTCTCCACTAAAGTATGCAGATGGAAGCTCGGCGCCTCGCGCAGCTATCTTTCTTCACAAAATGTATTCTCAGAAGTGAGTCACATTAAACCTCATGCTAGATTAAACTTCAGCATTTGTAAAAGGTACGGGAGTATAATTTGTCGGTTACATTTACTAAACATCATCAAGAATAAGCGCGAACGTCCGGAAAAATGTTCTAATTTGGATTCGCACCGAGAAATGTAGGAATTTTAGCAAACAAAATGTTATAACGTTTGCCGACATTATTTAACACAAAAGTTACATTTTTAGGTGCTTCCAGTGAGTCGCGCCGGTCGCCAGATTATTAAAAGTAATTTCGGGCATCTGCGACCGGAGTGCTAAATTCGGGATTGCATTTTTCTTTTGTCTTTTGTAAATATTTTAGAGGCACTTAAAATCTCGGGATTTACTTCGGTCTGTTGTCGGCGGGTCTGTTCGGCAGGGGTATTGGCTAACTCAGTTACCAACAAACAACTGTCGTAAATTGTGTGACTATTATATCAAATAGTATTTAGGTAGTTTATGTTAGCGACATGAGTAGTTAGTTTGTTTAAGGGGAACTTTTGTAATAAATATAAATAGATGAAGATCGCTGAAGTAGCCAAGAGGCCTGCGGGTGTGTGTGAAGGGCAGTGAAGTGCGAGGCGGTGATGGAGCGGTACCTTCTGACGCCACCGACGCCGGGCGGCGCGGTGGAGTGCGGCACTCCCGGCGGCACCTGCGCGCCTCCCTGCACGCCGCCCTGCACGCTGCCTTGCGGCGCGCAAACACAACACCCTGCACATAATAATACACTCATTTGTTATGTACGTATATGTCCTGTGAATACATGCATCAATGCTTACATTTAAGTGATACAACGTTATAATATTAGCATTTTTAAATTCATTAGAATATACTTTTTGATAAGTTTAAAAATTAAAAATAACTTGTTGTGCGTTTTGGTTATTACTGTAAGCATATCAAGTGTCTGATTATAAATAAATAAAATAAATTAGTCTTTAACTGATATTTCAACAAGGCAATGCTGGCAGCATTTCGGGGTTAACACACATGTTCTTATTACTTGTGACAACCCATGTGAATAGCAATATTCTCCTCTCCCTGCACGGTTGTCTGGAAGAGATCGCTTTTAGCGATAAGACCGCCAATTGTAACACATAGATTATAATATTGTGTTTTATTTTTAAGTTTATTTCTGTATATTTTCTGTGTTCCAATAAAGAGTTATCTATCTATCTATCTATCTATCTTGACTTTTTTCAAAAGTGACGACCTCTGTGGCGCGGTGGGCTAATACCCGCCTGCAACGCAGAAGGTTGCGGGTTCGATTCCCGCATGGGACAAATGTTTGTGTGATCCACAGGTATTTGTTTCTGGTCTGGGTGGTTTTTCAATATCTATTACAAGTATGTATTTACAAAAGAAAAGTATATAAGTATTATATCCGTTATCCGAACCACCATATTACAAGCATTAAGTTGCTTAGTTTGGGGTTAGGTGGCGCTGTGTGAAACGTCCTGAAATATTTATTATTATTATTAAAAGTGACACCACTGCTTTAAAATTGCCACCATTAAATTGTAAACATCTTATAAGACAATACACGATGATAGTAGGCGACTTGCCCGCATAAGTTGGCAACTTCTTATAGACTGGGTATAGCGGCTAGAGTCGTCAGACTTTGTCGAAGGGTCAGCATGTTTAGAATGTATTACGCGATGTTTAGTGCATTAGTGTTGAGACAAAATTATACTGTTAACTAAAACAGCTACATACCTATGTGACAAAGGTGACGGTAATAGCCAAGCGAAGTCTGCTGGTTTATTCACAAATAAACATAATTTATTATTCTGATACACAATGCCCAACGTCTTAAATCGACCTAACAAACCCGTAAGATGTTCCAAAGGAACGTTTCAGTCTCCTGCCTCTTTTATTTATAAAAGTACGAACTCTGTACTTTTTAGTGACCGGTCGCGCATAATTTATAACATCTTTTTTATGGCACAAAGTGAAACACAACGAAGCTCTATTTCTTATTTATAAAGTAGAGCTTTGGTTGAGCTTTACAAGCTGCAAACATGTATAATTAAATAACATGTAGCCATTATGACAAACGTATACTAAATAAGTCAAAACGGTATGTTAGGGTCACTGTTGGTCAGTGTCAGGGCATAAACTTGGTGAGCTCTATAAACTTTTATAGCTCACAATAAAATACTTTATGTTATTTTTTATTAGAGCAGAAGATGTGCCTATGTACCTGATATACAGGCGATAAAATCTTCAATGAATTGAGCTAGATATCATATGGTTCATAGAGTCTTTGAACATTTTATTATTTGTTTGAATAACCTTCATCTGTACTGAGGTTAAAGGATATCGTAAATTTGCGATGTTGACATTGTGATACATAGTCAAGGACGAGCCTAAGTTGTTTACTTGGATTTTTTCACTTTTCCAGTCGATTTGCACTGTTTATTACATCACGTAAATTTTGGACGTGGCTCTAGGGCCATTAACATTTTATTTCATTTATTTTAAGCCAGTGCTACTAAAGGATAAATGACCTACACAGCCTAAACACATTGTCAGATAGATCAAGCTAAGTATCAAAACTCAGATTTTGTCAAGACAGTGTGGATTCGCCGTGAATTAATTCGCACGAATTCACTAGCGTGTAACTCGACATACAACCAAACTGAGTTAATATTGAGTCTATAAGCCGGACTTCATTCGCTTTTTATAATTTCAAATCGCGTCGAGCAATATCACTAGACATAAAGAGCCCGACATATTACCGTGTCGCATATTCGCCCCTTAGTTAATTCCTGCCTTAAGTAAACTCATATGAGTTTAAATTTAAACACAAGCTGGGGCTCTACGATAACAGTCACTATGAAGAGAAGACAGCTGGAATGAATACAAGGGAAATGAAAGACACAATGACAGTGCTTTTCAAGGCGCGCTATGCCAACGTTTGGTTTCGCCTTCTATTGTTTTCATTTAAAAGTGCTTCAGTAGAGCACCGCTCCACTGATATTATAATGAATTCAGCGTTTGTTTCTGCAAACACTCATATAGACACCATTTTACGTTTGCTAACAAAACAATGTTTATGTATGAAGAAATCCTATTTTCTCACGAAAATTGTATTGACATTGACACTTTTCCGAATGAGCAGGTGTTAGATGTTATGAAATGAAATTGTGATAAAACTAAAGTTGAGCACCGGAAGATGTAATACAAAGGAGATCTGTGAAGATAACTTGATAATCTTGTGACTAACCAAGCGCCTCGTCAATATCCGATAGTCGACACTCTACATAGATTATAGGCACATACGCTGTGTTTGATTTTAGCCCTCACACAGCATACTTGATACCTAATATTCCTGACATCTGCATTCCACACAATATATTATGTACTCGTAATATTGTTATATATTATGTAGGTACCTATCAGATCGCACAGATATAGAATATCCGTAACTTTGTATGGAAACACATAGATTTATATGGAAACGGATATAAATGGGTTTATCGCTACATATTTCAATAATTAGCCAATATAGATGGCATAGGCGGGTGGAAGTGGGGCCTATTATATTTTTATGGGTAACCTTCCGCCAAAACTTCAATTTTTGGCTCGGTAGATACTTTCTCTGATTCAAGGATTCTGTGGGTTTATGTGTAAACAGATCCCTAGGCGTATTGATTTTGTTTAAACTGACTTTACTCTATTAAAAGTCCTAAGGTCAGAAAAAGCTCTTTTCACAGACCTGTATTTATATATCTGGACCTTTCGCTATTTATATCTGAGCTAAAAGGTTAATAGATTGTAGATGCATTGGATCGTACAGAACTGATATAAATAGAAGACACAAGAACAACAAGGGAAGGTACTGAGCGTTTATTTCAAGCTGGTCGATATCTATAAAAAGTTTTACGTTAGTCGATGAAAGACATTAAGTTCCCTAGAGGTGCACTAATAAAAATGAAAAAGGTAAGTACCCGCATTTTGATCGCCAATACCTACAAAGTATCGTATTTTATTGTCTGGTCCCTGCCATTTATCATCTCTACGAAATTTTGTATTTATGTTTTTTTTTTTTTTTTTTTATGTGAAGAAGTAGAAGACGAGCAAGACGCTCTCCTGATGTTAAGAGATAACGGCTGCCCATAATCAGTACAGTGTTACCTAGAATTTCACAATTATGTGAAATTCTAGGAGCACTGCACCAACGCTTCTTACTCAAGAGTCATAAGATGTTAAGACTCTTTAGCCCAGTAAGTTTTCCTATAAAATGCTTAGCTATTCTTAGGGGTATTTATCTGCGTTAATGATCATAAATCAATGAATTGGCTTGCGGCTTGAGGCCCGGTGAATAATGAGTTGGGAGAGATCGATAGCCATAACATTATGTAGGCTGATGGTTCCGAAGATAGTTTGTGTAATAGATTTAGGGGCGTCGGTGTTAGTGCCAATAGATTACCGGTGGAGTGCTACAATGGATCGGAGGTTAATTCCTGTGAGTGGACTGTGAGAACAACGGTTTACATGCAATGCTGTGTTTAGATGTAAATAATGGAGTGCTCCGAACATCATAAAAGCAGTTCATAGATATATACGTCATACGTGTTTGCTGCAGGTGTAAATGTTTGATCAAAACTACTGACCCGATTGGGCAGTTTTGCTTATATTCTGAATACTGCACAAGCGCTTTTCAGTGGATGAACCGTCGTTTTGTTGTTTAGCGTTTGCACATTTTCAGTAACACTATATACCAACAATGTTTTGCTTTTGGATGACGTAATGAATGTGGCTATTTTAACACGTTGCGTTGGCTGCAAAGCCATATTTTGTGAATTTTCAGCTAGTTCGGTCTTTTTGGGGCAAAATTTACTTATACGCAGAGTAAAAAAGTGCAACTTTGACTGCCGCATCAGCAGAATGTGACTTTCAATCTTATAACGAAGAGAGCGTAATAATACCTCTAAGTGTTTATGTGATTGTGTTAAGTGAAGAGCTTGAGCCTTGAGCTAAGAGTAGCACTCTCTGCGTAACGTATCGCGACAGCGGTACATTTAAAAAAAATTGTTCTTCTCGATTTTGGAAAGTACCGTGAGTATTATCCATCATCGTTCATCGTCGTGTGTCGTAATTGTACGAAACCGTGGTTGCGACAATTCTCAAGAAAATAATTACGTGAGTAGTGAGTATAGCCGTGTCGTATTTGTAATATTTGTGCTGACCCTTTCAAATTAAATAAAAATGTTTATAATATTTAAATATAAAAAAAAGTATGGAATATTTTTTATTTTTAAAATTACGGACTAATTATATTTTAATTTTTGGCCTTGTCCGCATCCCTATTGGTGGTGTTTGGTATATAGTGTGTTACCAGCGAGTGCTGCGATAGCTGCCAGCGTTATTAGTGCGCAGCGGCTGCGGGCCATGTCAGCAGGGCATGCCGCGGGATGCGAGTGGTATTATAAGAGTGTTACCAGCGAGTGCTGCGATAGCTGCCAGTTATTAGTGCGCAGCGGCTGCGGGCCATGTCAGCAGGGCATGCCGCGGGATGCGAGTGGTATTATAAGAGTGTTACCAGTGAGTGCTGCGATAGCTGCCAGTTATTAGTGCGCAGCGGCTGCGGGCCATGTCAGCAGGGCATGCCGCGGGATGCGAGTGGTATTATAAGAGTGTTACCAGCGAGTGCTGCGATAGCTGCCAGTTATTAGTGCGCAGCGGCTGCGGGCCATGTCAGCAGGGCATGCCGCGGGATGCGAGTGGTATTATAAGAGTGTTACCAGTGAGTGCTGCGATAGCTGCCAGTTATTAGTGCGCAGCGGCTGCGGGCCATGTCAGCAGGGCATGCCGCGGGATGCGAGTGGTATTATAAGTGTGTTACCAGCGAGTGCTGCGATAGCTGCCAGCGTTATTAGTGCGCAGCGGCTGCGGGTCATGTCAGCAGGGCATGCCGCGGGATGCGAGTGGTATTATAAGAGTGTTACCAGCGAGTGCTGCGATAGCTGCCAGCGTTATTAGTGCGCAGCGGCTGCGGGCCATGTCAGCAGGGCATGCCGCGCGATGCGGGCCGCGTCATCGCCGCGACATGCCGCGCCGAGACACTGACCGAGACGCCGACACTGCTGCCTCCTGCTTCGCTGTTATCTCCACCTGGAACAAGAAAACGTATTAGCCTCAATATATATTTTTGTATTCAAGGTAGTAAGAAGACGAGCAGGACTCTCACTTGATGTTAAGAGATAATGCTGCCCATAATCAGTACAGTGCCACCCAGGATTTCACACCATTGTAAAATTCTAGGTGCGCAGTAAGAACGCTTTAATATATTATTCTGTGGTGGGTTTGCTGAGGTCACCTGGGGAAGTACAACCCAGCCAGTTATTCATTGCCCAAGCAGTAATGTGCAGGCATTAAGAACAGTTCCGGAGAGAAAAATGTTACCAGCGAGATAACTGAATATGACAAGATTCAGCAACTAATATCATAGGGTGACAAATGCTGCGCAGATTTTTGTATGTCTTCACACTGGATGGCACTGAGTCTGATGGGGGCAATGGGCTATCATGAAAAAAATTAGTACGTATATTCAGCCAGCGAGTTATTGTCCACTGGTTACTATCACTATTAACGAAAAAAAATGTTCTTGGAGTTATAGAGCGTTATAGTCAGACATAAATGCACCCCTTTACTATTAACATTTGAAGGAAAATGCTTGTTTACCTATAAAACCTTCTCCGTGGCACTAGGGCAACACTTTCACGCGCCTTTGCCATTTCCGTTGTCTTATTATTGAGATTTATGTGTGTATATCCACGTTTTATTCGCTTACATAATATGGAGCAGTATCCAAGCACCCAGTTATCGTGGAAACTGTAAACGACACCGAACATTCATAACGACATTACCATAACGTTTCCACAAGATGTTAGGGTCGATTGGTTCGAAAACAATTCGGTAGAAACAAGTTGTTTTCGGTAATAAATGGCTCCATAGCCTATATTGAAACTCATCATAATATTATCTCAAATGACGTCGACGCCATCACAGGGCGTCGTCACATCTTTTCTGAGGACTTTCTTTCACTCCTTTCAACATTTTAAACATTTAAGTCAAATAGCAATCTACGAAATGGCGACCATTACTTACAGCGATTTATTATGACTCGAATAAGACGAGCCCAAATTAGTGATCCTATTAATTCCATTGTATCACATAATGGTATCTGAGGAAGACAATGTCGTAACCGAGGAAATAGTAAGAGTACAACAGGTGGTTCATATTTAATGGTTATTGCTGAGCTACAATTAATTTGTCTGCGTCTGACCGAAATGCGGGTAGCTGTTGAAATAGTGAGGAGACGCGACGATCGCGCGGCCTTCGGTGTCGGCGCGGCGTCGCCTCGCTGGGAGCCGGATACCTACCGGCCGGCGAGCTCTGACAAGGGTCACGCTTGCCAAAACATCCGTTCAAATGATATCCGGAAAATTCTCTATTCCAGATTTATTATGCCACCGCACAAGGGTTTATTTTGCTACATGTCGTATTGAAATAATAAAGATATGGTCCACAGATTTTTTTGGACACAACCCTTTTTCAATCCGGTGACGTTTTTATTATTCAAAGCTCTAAAAGGAAAATCTTGCTGATATTATAAAAGAATATTATAAATGACGTTTCTATTATACCTTTATTAGAGGTATAGAAAGAAATATAAGTATGTACCTACTATTTAATTTACGTAATAGAAATAGAACAACAATTCACATTTAAATAGGTACATTGTTACCAATTTCATGCAGATATGACATGAAATAAGAAAAAAGATTGCACCAGTTGGCGGAAACACTAAAACACAAATAAAATAAATCACTTTGTGCTGTAGGAATGCGACAACATGATGAATGCGCGGGGCGGCTCTCTACAACAATAGATGTCACGCTCTTGCGAACTCATAACCATTGATACCAATTTATGGGGAACATTTTGTTCTCTATAACAGGAAAAAGTACATTTTTCGAGACTGTAATTAACTGACGTTCCTTTGTTTGAGGTATAAAAACAATACGTCTTTGTAAGAAACCATTTTGCTACAAAAGACGGGCATGCAGCGATGTAGTTGAAAATTGTCCGTAATATAAAAGAAGTAAAGCTGGAATACATTTTTCGCTACTTACGCGACTGGTGTTAAGTGATAACGCCTGCCCATTACATTCGCAGTGTAATCTAAGTATTCAATAGGTGTACAGAGGTGTACAGAGTCATACGCAACACTGCATTGAGCACGTCATACGAAAGTGGTTTTTATACAAAAGTGTTGTCTCCTTAGTTTATTTAGCCTTAGTAGAAAATTGGTTAAGGTCGCGCATTGCGAATCCAGACCATGTTCAACATCATAAACTTGAATAGTTCATTAACATAAGCAATCAAGCTCTTTTTCTTGGAACATACCAGCTTATTTTTTTCTATGATCTAATAAAAATAATTTTAAAACACTGAATCCAGTGTCTTAAATATCGTCGGTTTGAGGTATAAAAACAATACATCTTTGTAAGAATTCCTTTTCATTTTCTCTCGTGATTTGCAATAACAGGCGTTAATTTACAAGATTGATCCTCCAAGGGCCGGGATCTGGGACGATTAATGAGCTCATTATGGCGAACACGAGAGAGTGAACTCACAACGCATCAATTAGGCAGATATGGGGAGGAAATCGTATTCATATCTGATATTATGGTGCTCTAGCCTTGATTAGATTGGAGCTGAATTACAGATTAATGAACGCTTGATTGACTCATTGAAACTTTCGTGTCGTCTCCGATGCGAAAATTAATACGAAGTGAATATCTAGTAATAAAGACCCGTAGTAATTTTCTTAAATAACACAGTGTGTGCAACTTTAACGTCGTTTTTAAGGGTAAATCCTGAGATCGGGCGTATTTAAGTGATTCCCGTGTCAGATTTTAAATCAAAGTATTATTGAATTTTACATGTAAAACATCAAATTTCCCATAATTATAAGCACATCCATCAAATAGGCATCATTATAACTTGTTTTGTTCAGAAGATATTTAAATTTAAATTTTTGATGCCACGGGAATCAATAAAGTGTGGCATGGGAATCAAAATTAAAACTATTTTGTTTGAATTCTATGTTATTATTTAAATATTGACCTCTACATACTAATCATATAAAATAGAAATATTAAAAACGGTGATCCAAACAAATATACACCAAACATAAGTATTAAAAAGGTCTATATTGGCTTTCTATATAATAATCATGTAAACTAAATAAAATTAACGTATTGCTGTCTTAAACAATATAAAAATATTGAATAAATAGTCCTAGAATATAAAATTAAGTTCTCAGTCACAGTCACTGACAGGATTCACTCCAGAAGCTGTCATCAGATTGTACATTTATCATTAGTTAGGTTAATCTGGACTGAAGTTGCAGTCAGCCCATAATTTTGTTTTATTTTTTCATCATACATCATCTCAGCCATAAGACGTCTACTGCTGAACATAAACCTCTCCTTTAGACCTCCATAAATAAAACCGGTGTTGAAAGCGACCTGCTTCAAGCGTCTTTCAGCGACCTTAATAAGGTCGTCTGCCACACTTGTGGGTAGACGTTCTACGCTGCGTTTGCTTGTCCGTGGTAGCCACTTAAGAACTTTGGACCCCATCAGCCATTCGCTCTACGTGCTATGTGGCCTGCCCATTACCACTTCATCTTCCTGATCCACGGAGATATGTCAGTGACTTTGGTTCGTCTTCGGATCTCCTCATTCCTGATTCGATCACGTAGAGAAACCCCGAGTATAGCCCTCTCCGTAGCTTGCTGAGCGGCTTATTTTAATGTAAGTATATAATGGTGCCGCATAAGCCAGAGCGGCTGTCTACTATAGTACAATATGTAAAAAACATCTGATGTATACAATATAAAAAAAATCTGAAATAATGAAATAAACAAATATAAACTGTCGAAATCACTTCCATACCTGCGGCTTCGCTGTAGTTGGATAAAAAGTGAAAGAATGCGCAAGAAAACACAGGGGAAAATTGATCACCGTGGTAAAACGCCACGAGAATCAATACCATGGAAATCAAAATTGTATAGTTTTTTGTCAATATTTTTAAATACCATAATTATAGCCCAATAATAATAAAATATATGATAAACAATACCCTTTTCCTAACTGCACACCCTAGTCAAAAAACCGTAATAGATAAATAACTATTTTTAAACATGGAAATGGTAATCAATGATCTAGTGAACCAAAACCACGGTAATCAATTTCTCGCCTTCGTAAATCCAGTTTATAACAACGAGAGGAGCTACCTCTCTTCACGATGTTTAGAGCGCAATTGAAGTTAGCCAACAGCGTGCGTACAAGCTTCTAAGTCTTGTGGTTTGTGAAATGTGGGTAGTTATGTCGCGCGCCATGGGAATCACTTTTTGTCCGGGGACAAACCTAAATTTGTGATTTTTTCTAAAACTACGCTGAGTACAGTCTTCGCGTATTTTTTAATCATATAACAGTTCACCCTTCACAGCTTAGATCACAGCAATTAATAAAATTCCGTTTATAAATTGGTGTAAAAAATATATTTTGTTCCAAAAAAGTGTAAGGGACACCCCATGGTAATCAAATTTCAGGGCTTTAACATTTTTTTTCAGATACTTGCAGCTAAATTTAACCTTATATCTATAATGCATTAAGTAGATTAAACCTTAAACTAACAGAAAAAAAATACCCTTGGGTAGAATTTTTATGTTACGGGTAGTTTATTTCCCCAGACACGTAAAATTTTGTCTCTCAGGATTCACCCTTAAATCGTCAAAAAACGATCCATCCATTCTTCTTCTTGTTGAGTCGTTTGGTGGTTTTATTTTGTTTTAATTTCTTTTGATTTGAGAGTTAATAGCCCAGTCAATGAGTGCCCAAAAAGGGTATGTGGATCGAAAAGTCGAAAGCAGAAAAACTAACTTAGTAACTTTGTTTGGACTAGTTAGGAGATAAACATACTAAAAGTCCCCACCCCTCCGAGGTGAGCCCGAGGGGGGCGAGGCCGAAGAAGGTCCCATTTTTAGGTTTTTTGCTTATATGTCAAAAATTGTGCATTGTACCATATTTTGTAGTACTACATTATTAAACCTCATAAAATTTTCTACAACTTCGGCCTTGACACTTTTTATCTATCTCCAATCGTTGTCCAGCTATGAGCTTCCAAACATGGTCTATTTTGAAAACGCTTAAATTAGTTTTCCATACAAAGTTAGTAAAAAAATCTTAAAAATAAAATTTGACCAACTTCTGGTTGTCGTATCATAATGAAATTTTGCAAATGTCTAGAAATCTCATGACATTTTAATAATCTGGTACCACTGAGCTGATCTGATGATGGAGCCAGGAGGTGTCTAATGAAACTCTTCAATGACTATTAGTAAACCCGTCGAGTTTGGGCACATTACATTCGAATCGATGAGACTTTTTCATTACACTTGCTATCGAGGGTCTGATAATGGACCAGGAGGTGCCTACGTCTCATCAATCCGAATGTAATGAGCCTAAACTCGCCGGTTTTACTAATAGCCATTGATGAGTTTCAGTAGACACCTCCTGGCTCCATCATCACATCAGCTCAGTAGTACCAGATTATTAAATTGTCATCAGATTTCTAGACATTTGCAAAGTTTCATTATGATACGACAACCAGAAGTTAGTCAAATTTTATTTGTAAGATTTTTTTACTGACTTTGTATGGAAAACTAATTTAAGCGTTTTCAAAATAGACCATGTTTGGAAGCTCATAGCTGGACAACGATTGGAGATAGATAAAAAGTGTCAAGGCCGAAGTTGTAGAAAATTTTATGAGGTTTAATAATGTAGCACAACAAAATATCGTATAACGCACAGTTTTTGACATATAAGCAAAAAACCTAAAAATGGGACCTTCTTCGGCCTCCCCCCCCTCGGGCTCACCTCGGAGGGGTGGGGACTTTTAGTATGTTTATCTCCTAACTAGTCCAAACAAAGTTACTAAGTTAGTTTTTCTGCTTTCGACTTTTCGATCCACATTTCTTCTTTTACTGGACTATAAAGTTGTTAACATTTTTGTGAATTTTTTGTATGTGAAAATGAGTACCTACCATGTAATTATATATTTATGGTCTACAACCTTAGATTAAACTTGAAAATCGTTACGGATCTCTTATAACATAGAAAAATAAAGTTAATATATATAATCAACATCCTATCTATATATATCTACACTTCGTTACATTAAATGATTTGCATCAGAAGATTGGATAATCTGTATCGAACACGTAACCTTTCCCAGTTGCATTACCTTTTTATGGACGGGCGAGACCCTCGTCAAAAAGATCAATGTACAGACGGCATACTTAACAGAGTTTAGATAAGGGATATTAGACGTAAAGGAATATTTTAAGAACTTTCCTGGTTACTCAAAACGAACGTCGTCATCATATTTAAGTATACTGTTTACTATAGATTGGAAATCTTATCACGTTTGTCAAGGAAATTTCGTACTAAAATCTCTGAAAATTTTTGCTTCGGTTTTGAAAGCACTTTAGAAAATGAGTGTTTTCCACGAATCACGTGAAGTAATTATTATTCGAAGTGAATATTCACTAACTAGACTTGTTCACTTGATGTACAAAAAGTTGATTTTCCTAACTGAAGAGGATTCAAAACTGCGAAAAGTGGAGAAAGAACAGGCGAAAATTAGACCCTAGCAGTCAATGTAGTCCATAAAAGCCTTCCATATTTTGTACTCTAAATATGTATGTAGGTATGTTAGCTGTAAGTTTTCCTTTCAAAATAAAAATAAAATAAATAAATCTTTTAGGTATAAAAACAATGATACTCGTAGAATAACTCTTTCTTGCACACGAAGTTACAGGAAATTATTATAAATATAAATTAATAACTAGAAGTAAGAAACAGGGACGTTTCTTTAATATTCGATTGTGCTATAGGTGGCTTATAGCACCAATACTCTTACAGACAATCTGTACCTACGTTTGTAAGTGCTAGTAGGTACTTCTTGCAAAAGACATTTTCAGACCTCAGTTAAGCTCGTTCGTAAGCATGGTTTTGGGTAGGGATACACACAAGCTTAGCCGCTGCCGGCCGTACGCTGATGAAAAACCCGTGAAAGCCGTGCGTAGGTCCGGCAAAAATCATGTGTTAACAAGGGGTTAAACGTGATGGAACCCACTTTGGTATGTTTTTGGGGCAATGGACATCCGTTGTCACCTCAAGCGGAAGTGCGATTTGTGCTATGGACATTCAGCTATTTAATATTCTATTAACTTACGCTAGTAGCTACATTATAAAGAAATATTTACTTATCTAATGTTTACTTATATATATCGTATACGCGTAATGAAATACTAACTTAGCTCAAAAATTTATATTTTACAATATAGCTTATTTTTTGGATAGCGATAAATTTGTGGCCTGCACATTGCTTACAATTTTAGTTAAACCAGTATTTTATTAGGCGTGCCATATTTTGTGTGTCAATTAACTTAATCAGCGGGTGCCAATGTTCAGCAGTTTGATCAATGTGTCAATTGATCATTAATTTACGCTTTTCTTTTATACCTGTACACAGACTGAGTAAGAAAAGCTTAACTGTTTACAAAGCCAAATTAATTTTAAGCTTTTGACTGATAAAAATACATTTATAGGGCTCATTCTCATTTTAGCTCAAATTTGATGGTCACACGGTTATATTTCCAAAACGGTTAAAGACAGAGATATGAATTGTGGATAGGTGGATAAAACATATATTAAGCTACAAAATAAATGAAGATTGTCATAATAGACGCAAAAAATAATACTAAAATTTAACATGAAAGGTCAAAATCGGGGCCATTTTTCGTATTCTCATGGTGTCACACTTTGCGTTTCAGTTAAACATTTGGGCACTACTTTAACAAATTTTCATGTATCTGTTTGTAAAATATACCAAAATTATCGCAAATAAATATACTTTAAGGTCTACAGGCTAAAAAAAAGTTTTCAGTATTATTTTGAATTTAAAATAATATAATGCGGCGGTCACACGATTTTAGGTGCTTTAGATTTGCGTAGTTTAACGGCTGCTGTGAAACATAAGATCAACAATCCAATGCAGAGTTCGATTCATTTCAATGATGGCCATGTTCTGCAATCGTAGAAGTAGGATTTAGGACTTATCGAGCCGTGGAAAAAAAAATATTTGCTAAGTTTCAATTTATTCATGGGTGTACCAATCACTTGCATGGACAACATTTTTATGCATTGTATTTTAGTTATTTAATTAAAAGCTAGCTTTTCGAAACGCCAAAATGTGCGAAATAAAGATGTAGTATTTAATTTTATACATTATACCTAAACTTTCCAGAATTTCACCAAAAAGGGATATTTTCGTCACCAGCGTGGCATCACCTTCATAGCGTTTTTTACCATGAAGGTGATTTTTGAGCCACGAAAGTGATTTTTATGTATTGTTTTCTTTTGAAAGGGCCTTTTAACCTACTTAAAAGTACTGTATCTGTTATGTTAGGGTTTTAATACATACAAACTAAATTTCTGACTAATAAAAAAGTAAAGTGAATGGTAAAGTAATATCTCAAATTACGCATATTTTCTTTTGTAGTGAGGTTTGTTTTTACGTTAAATGTCGTTTTATTGTACATATTTGGTAGATTTATTCTTTAAAAAGGGTTTTACTTGAAAAAGTTGTAAAAAAATAATGACTGAATCACTTTCGTGGCGTCGAAAATTTCAAAACAGTTTTTCTTCGAAATGAAACGTACGATTTAAATCATTTATATAAAAGTTTACTCGTGTTATCCAGCTCTATACAATATTATACATAAACATTACAAATAAGCAATAAATAAGAATTGCCATGAAGGTGACGATGAGAATCGATTCCATGAGAATGAGCCATAGATTGAATTAACCCCGTTTTGTTTAAACATTGTTACAGCGAGCAATTAGAGGTACCCAGCAAGAATTTTATGCAAGAGCCGAGTCAGGAGTTGCATCTACGCTTATTACAAATTCATAGAGTGAAATTGTCTGAACATGTTGCACGTAATAACCTATGAATTGAATACGGAACGACTGCTCGGAGGTAGTTCAAGAAATTGTTTGCATATTTTATGTACGTTGGTTTTAAATTGATTTGGGATTAAGAAAGTACAATTGCTCTAGAATTTGTCAAAATGTAAATATTTTGATATGATATGGGCTACGAATAAGGTAAGGTGTGTAGGATATAGGCAAAGTAGCGGGTCGCACATGGACGAGATTGACACAGGACAGGGTCAAGTGGTTTTATATGAGAGACCTATGCCCAACAGTAAGATGTAGAGGGTTGAGATGATGATGATGTTATTTTTTTAGCTTTATATACGTCTGCTTCGGCTTACCGAAGTGAAACTCTAAATGCAAATTAGTCTCAATACGAGAATAGAGCACTTTTGTAAGTCAATGTTTACAAACTTCTATTCTATTTTAAGACAGCCTATTTTGAAAGTAACTCTATTAAAAGTAAGGGCAAAAGTATGAAAAAGTTTTTTTGAATGTGTTTAAATATTAACATATTTTATTTTCTGTCTTGGTTAATAAATATATGTAATTTATTGTTTGTTTGACGGGCACCAATAAATAGGCAGCGCCCAGCGATTTTATTTGTTGAAAAGTAGCCGATGTGTTATTCCAGATTCCAGGGTCTATACACCTATTATATATTAGTTATAGTTTATTAGCTGTAGCTCTATCTGTACCGACTTTTGGGCGTGCTGAGGTAACAAACACACATACAATTAATACACACAATCCTTCCCTACATGTATTAATATTATAAGTATGCATTTACAATATTAAGTAAGAAGTATGATTAACTAAAAATACTTAGTTTTAGATACCTATAAATCATATTATAATATGCAATTATCTTAACCAACTCGTTATATTCGCATATCCCTTAAACGATGTTAGCTATAGCTACATTGTAAGAGAAGGGGAACATGGCAACGAAATTAAATTTTTCGCCGCTGGCACACAAGACACCATTAATACAAAATATATTATAATAGCCATACCCTACGGATTTACCCGCTAAAAGGTAAAAATGCCAAAGTATGTCTTATTCTAGAGCTACACATAATTACATAGTATAAAAAACATAATCCCTTTCTGCGTGTCTGTCTGTCCTTACATTATGTTCTTATATCTTTGAAACTACGCATCGGATTTTGAAGCAGTTTTTTCAATAGATAGATGTATTCAAGAGAAAGGTTTATGTGTATAATACATGCATAATATGCGGGTCCACTAGTAAATAATAATTCAATCGTTTCAGCCGTTTAAAGCCATAAAAAGGTGGCAAGCACACATCCACATAAATACATCCATATTTTGGCATTTGTTATCATTAATAGGACTAGCTTAATAATTGCAGCTTAGTTCCCATTATCTATGACATAATAATATATTATTCTATTAGTATTAGTGTGAAAATTCAACACAATCATTTTATTTTACGCTTTTATAGATCAGTCGTTTGTTAGATCAGTCAGTCAGCTTTATTCTTAAATATAGAGAAGCTTCATGTAGCCCATGATATTTTATTATTCACTCTATATTTATCCACAACTGCAATTGAACAAATTGGATGTCAGGACTTAAAACCTCTGTTTTCTTTCATTGGAGCTTTCAGTTTTAAGTGCTGAAATAAGAAAAACTTTAAGTACAAAGAGAGGTCAAAAGAAAATGTTCTGGTGAAAACTAACAGCACTCGTTGTGTAAAGATTAATTTCCTTATGTACTTATGCTTTGGCACTTTTTAATTAGAAATCTTCACTAGTGTTATTATTACAGACATAATTAAGAAATTTCCTTTATTATATTGGAGGCATCATGGGACCAGAATGATGGCTTGTATTTTGCCTAAACAGTGAGCATCAGTGAGCAGTGATGTGCAAACATTACTGTGCTTCGGTAGGAGGGCACTGTAGCTAGTGAAATTACTGGGCTGAAGAGTCTTAGCATCTTATGACTCTCAAGTAAGAAGCGTTGGCGCAGTGCATCCAGAATTTTTCCTTTATAAAATCCTGGGTAGCACTGTACTAATTATGGGCAGCGTTATCTCTTGCCATCAGGAGAGCGTCTTGCTCGTCTTCTTATTGTATAAAATAATTTAGCGATTTAATTCAGTGGGCCAATGTCGCTAGTATTCTGGCCACATATTCTTCCACCATAGACACATTTCGATTAAGTTTTTTAGTATTGTTTAGATCACAGGTAGTTATTTATTTTTAAAGGTAATTTTAATATCCCTACTCTACAAATGTGTGCCAGTAAAATATTTATAACTAGACGTAGTATCGTGTTTCGTCAGACATAATATTATATTATTATTTTATTTACACAATTGTACACATATTATTATGTGTGTTACTGTAAGTAACACTAGATTATAACATTTTTTTAGATAAAAACATCATATGAGTTCATCTCTATTTTTTATTCAGAGTAATTATTACGGACACATTTAATATTTATGGTAAAAATGTAAATGTTCACAAAAGAAAAAGTGAAATAAACCGCTGAACGATTTGGGCTAAAATTTGGCATGAATAGGCTTTATATGGTAATAATCCGCTGAGAAAGGTTTTAGGGGAAAACGAAGCTGTGATTGTAAGTTAATTACAAATTGATTATAATTAAAAATGAATAACAGATAATTAAGAATAAACGTATATAATATAAATAGAGCTCCCATTCATTGCGCCACAGAGATCCGACTACGAAACATAAAAAGCTCGGGGCTCCCATAATGGTCGTGCAAATTGTTCGTTCCTCTCTTCACCTAATTAATTATTACCTACAAGCATTTTCCTTCGACTGCGCCGCGCGATGTGTGCTTGAATAAGAAATAGCAATCTTCTAACTTTACTTCAAATGGAGAGAAGCACTATACAAAATGTTAAATACATCAACAGAATTAACTTTTTTTAATGTTACACACGAAGGTTTAACATGAGTCTCGTATTAAGTATTCAATATTTAAAGGACTGCCGTACATAGGGCCTACTCGTATATGCAACAAGTATCCAATTAAATACCGATCGGCTGCCCTCAGACGTATCTGGTGTACCAGATTCTCCTCATCGGTGTTTTTTAGTATTAACTAAAATCCTCAACAGCAACAAAACCAAGTAAACACGTCAGAGACAAACCACTCGATACTCATACTCACAGTAACTGTACTTCGTTAACGAACAATATATTCAAAAGTCGCAGGGGTTCCGTAGCATCTCCATTTACAATCATTAGCGCGTCGACCGACGAGCGATAGTCATTTTCGCCCCGGGAAACGGATTAGCACTGCACAGTGATTTACCGGAGAAACGTAATATTAAAGTTTAAAGGCCGAAGGAAAACGTATCGGAGGCGGTGAGGGCGGGTGCGCGGGCGAGAGCGGATCGCGCAGGCGGGTCGACGCCACCTGTCGCTGGGAGCGCGGCGCGGCACGCGGCTGCGGCGGGGGCGAGCGAGCGACTGAGCCCCGGCCGAGGCTGGCCCGGGCACGTGGCGCGCGGTGGCCCGCCGCCGGCCGACGCCCAGGTGCACCGGCTCCCCGCGCTCCTCTCGCGACCTCTGCTGCTGCACCTGTACACCCTGTACCTACATACCTACCTACTACAGCACCCCCACGCACACCATCCACCACGCGTACATTCCCCGCTAATTGCTGCATTACTGATTAAACCGTTTCATTATTCATTGCCAAAACGATTATTTTATAGCTCTACGTACGTTTACTAACACGAGATGCGAAGATGTGTTCCGTAGGAATACTTATGGGTGCATCTCTATTTAACTGTTTAACTTTAAACTTTAGATTAAATAGTTGTATTATAGACGATTCGGTATGATCGCGACCGATTTATTCATTATGATTTTGGGCATGTTCAAATATGGTCCGAGATTTAATAGAATATATAGTTTGGTTATTATCAATATGAATAGAAAATGTATGTCACAAATATATAACCATAATATATAACTCATAATATATTCTATAACAATAGAATAGGAAGCGGTATGATTATAATCTACCATGCCTTACTAAAGCCTTCGCCGTGACATGTATCGTAGGCGTAGAGTGGTTGTAGCGTATTTGTGATATTAACTTTTGTCTTCTGGGGCTTATCCCTTCACTTCCCAGTTTTTATGTCATTAATAAGTAAAGATACAACTACTAAAGGAAAGGAGCATATCCTTATTATATGATAGAGTACATTTTTAACCTTTTGTTAAGTATACCAAAATCAATGTGGGTTAAATTAAAACAAATGAAACTTTAAAAAGACTTTTTAAAATCAAGCTTTTATTATTATTATCATCTAGCAACAAAGTACCCTTAAGACGAATCAAATGAGCCCAAACTCGATAAGGTTGCATCGTTTAATTATGGAATTTCTACCTTCCAGCTCCATCATCAAATCAGCTCGATGTCATAATAATATTGCATTGTTTTCCGATTTATACATGCATGAAAAATTTTAGCTCGATGGGAATCCGGTGGACAGGTGTAAATAAAAGCTTGTAATAACAATAAAACCTACCTAGGTATATGCTATACTACAACTTCGATGCGATCAGGTAAAATAATTCTAGTAAATAATTTTCCTTAAATATCAGTTACACCTGAAACTCGGTCCCTTTCTTCGTTTATCTCAAAATTCTAATACATCCCAAACGTTAACACGAATCCTTTCAAAAAATCCTCTCAAATACATACACAAATACCCTTGGAAGGGAATCTCGCTTGAATAGATTCAAGTACCGTTCTGAATATCCTGAGATCCGCGGCCTGTTTGTGTATGTATTGAGTATGTAATACACACTCTATTCACTCCTGTTAAGTCATCTACAAGTCTTTCTTCAGATATATGTATTAGGATAGTTACCTTGAACTTAAGGATAATCATAATATAGAGTTGATCGGGGCCAGGAGGATCGCTAGGAGTGATCGGACGAGGACAAATGAAGACCGAGTTGAGTGGCGTGCCATGGGGGAGACAAATATAGGTGAGTCGCACAAATCTTTTTTTTTATGATCCGTATAGCAGTTTGACCCATATGGCAGGGTGCACCATTGATTTAGGATATTTGTCTATGGCTGCACGGTAGCAGTAGCCTATGTTTAATTAGCTTACATTTATGGGACTTAAATATTACTTATATATGTATATCTATAAAAACCTATATTTTCGCTTTTGTAAAAGGTATTTGTATCAACATTATATTTCTTTTCAAGGAAAAACTAATTTGATGAGATATATAAAGGATGTTTTTACTAAGTTTGTGCTTTGACTGCAGTGCGTTCAGCTTAATTACTCATTTATTTGTATACAATGTCGCTGCGAAGATTTAGATTAAAAATGAAATGCATAAATATTATAGATCATTGCTAGTTTAAGCAAGGCATCTATTAAAATATATCTTTGATCAACTCCAATATGAACGGCGGTTAAGTTTGTACAAGGGATGTTCTTTGAGAACCAGTCGAGCGTTTCTTTCTGAAACATAATAATATGATTAAATAGTTCTTTGAAACTGACAATACTGTGTAAAACACGAATATCTAGGCGACCTGTGGTCTTACTCGGAGGAAAGTACCTTTGTTGATCATAATAAAGGGTACTTTCCTAAGGTTTAGGAAAACTCATTTGTTCAAATATGTTTATGTCGGAAAGTGTAATTTGTAAATAAATATACGAATGCTCATTTAAACAGATACACACACACTCACAAACAAACACCCACACATACGCACACATACAAACGTGTGCTCACGTCCATATAGACTTTCGCCATAATAATATTATAAGTATATCTTTGAGATGACATCCGTATTATGCGACCAGCCGCATGGTTGCTTTATACGCAGTACGCGTATAGAAGCGTGCGCTGTGCGGCTAGCCATATAATTACACGTAATAATACACGTTAACTAATTTCTTTTCTTAACTAATTACAATCTTACAATAAAAATAATTAAACATGTACCTACAAGAGATATTTAAAAGCCCACGCACTTCGTGCCAGCTACATCAATTTTAGTAGTTTTGGCATGAAGATTACTACGAGTAACATCCACCTACATACTTTTATATTAGCTTTATCATTTACTATTATGTGGGATGGGAAGTGGGATGATTAGGTACTTACAATCTAGCTTGACTTGAGGGCCTTTTCAATTCACACGAAATTATTTAATTAAATAGTTATTTATCGCGGTCATGAAGTGTAGGTAACTCAATATTGTAAGTGTAGTTGACTAACCTACGCATTATCATTTTCTAATATTAAGACGTACACGATATGATATTCAGAAAGAAAGTTCACTTTTTAATCGTATTTCGAAAGCTACTAAATCAATTTTCGTAAATTTACGGTAATAGGTATATGATGTGCAAGTAAAAAAGGTATCTAAATATCTTGTCCAATAACAAGAATAGAATTAATACGAGTAGTAATTAAAAAAGTCTTTCAATGATGTGGTCAAACGTAAGCCTACCTTGTATTAAAAAAAAAAAAAACATTTTTAAACGAAAAATCAATAAAGAATTTATTGAGACTATTTAAAAGGAAAATTATTATTTTGCTTATTATAATAACTAACTAGTACTCAAATACAGTCTGGTCCACAATGGGTGGCCTCATTTTTTTTCATTCATAAATTTTATGTTTTTGCGTGATGTTGTGTGACGATGCGACCGTAGATGGTAGCTAACTAAACCTAAAAAGCGGAATAAAATCCTCCCTGGCTTCACTGAACATCATATCGGAACATGCGCTAATGCCATTTTGGCGACACAATTTTTAAAAATTTATGGATGATTGGCGTAGACGTTAGAAACATACTTTTGTCTTTATAATATTAGTGAAACAACACCATGTATCTTACTAATATTATAAACGTGAAAGTTTTTTAAGAATGGATGTCTGGATGTCAGGATGTTTGGATGTGTGTTTGTTACTTTTTCACGCCTAAACGGGTGGACCGATTGAGCTGAAATTTTGTAAAGGGATAGCTTAGACCATGGAATAACACATAGGCTACATAAGTACTGCAGGTAAAATCGCTGGGCGCAGCTAGTACGGTATAAAGTCATATAAGTGTATGAACACCAGTAGATTCCTTACTCGGTGAAAACCGATAGAGTATCCCGACCCACGGAGGATTACACGAGTGACGTCACAGGCTCACGTCACTACAACGTCTCACTTATTTCACTATTAGTGGGCCTTTACACAGACTGACTTTAATATATTATACATCAATATAAAGGGGATAAAATCATGTCATATGCAGTAGAGGTATGTGTGTAAAGTAAAAAATGTGTAGGTAAAGTTGTTATTATAGCTAACTATAAGTAAAATTTGTATATAAAAGAGTATCTATATTAGTATTGTATTGTATAATTTATTTTTTTCTATAATATTATGATTGCTTATTCGCTTCAACATATCTGATATGATGGCAGGGAATTAGACCGGCTCCGCGCCAACACCAGCTTACGTAGTAGGTACGGGCACTCAATTTATTGTATTGTATTGTAATATGATTTAAAGTCACACACACGTATAGATTCCTTACTCAGTGAAAACTAATAGAGTATCCCGACCCACGGAGGATTACACGAGTGACGTCACAGGCTCACGTCACTACAACGTCTCACTTCACTATTAGTGGGCTTTTACACAGACTGATTTAGAGATAAGTATAGGATAATATGAATTTTAATAATTGGGACTTATCGCGTAATTGTTATAATGTTAATTTCACAAAAATATTATAAAACCAACTTCGACGTTCCATCTCGATTCATAAAATTTACATGAGTTCAAATTGCGAAAGTTTAAAGTGTTATTAGTATAGGATAAAACTTTATAAAATGTAGAGATAAATAATCATGTAACATAATGTAAAGTTATATAAAAACGATTGAATGGTATCAAAACCGAAGATTACCTCTAAACAAAAAAAAATAGGTCAGTTCACAAATTCAAAGTTACCAACTTCAACAAATACGTAAAGTTTCTTCTTTTACTTGAAATCGATTTTTAAAATACCTTAGAAATAACTAGGAGCTAGAGACGGTAGAACAAACCTCTTTACATCTAAATCCAAAACTCAATTTTAATCCTTCTGAAACACAAGGACACAAAGGACTAATTAAAGTTTTAGAAGGAATTAGAAACAGTCGAATATCAAAAGTTAGTCGTAATAAGAATACTTTGCTTATTTTAGGCTTAAACGCGATCAATTTGTTTTCCTTTCGAAGTCGGTTTGTGTGAAAGGGTACGAATCGTAACATTAAAGGCGGTAACACCGCACAAATTCAAATGTAAGACATTTCGGTGCGATAAATATTATTGTAAGGACGTTATCATGCTTCACTGAACACACAAATTGTGTTTTATTTGTGTTCACTCGAAAGTGGAGCGTAGTTACTTTAGCCTAATAAAAACAAATGCGAGCTACGGTTTCGATGTGGAGTTCGTAGCGAAAGCGTAGCTCAGGCGTAGCACTTGCTACGATCTGTAGCACTGTGGAAAAACTTTATGCGAGCGAATTAAAAGAATCGATCACAATATCTAGTTGTGATTATAGAAAAAGTTAATCACTGAATGATAAAAATTAACAAGACGTCATACCAGAGAGACCGAGAGTAGCTGTCGCCTTGTTCAAGCAAGCGTATTGAAATATTCGACATATTTTAATTTATTGCAACAGACATACAAGCAGATGGCTCGCGCAGACTGAGCGGTTACCATCGCCTATTGACATCTATTACAACACCTGTGTTGTTTTTGATGAGGTGTTGGTCATTTTCAATGTATTATCGGGCGAATAGGCGTGGTAAAACCTCTCCCTGACATCTCACTGAACGTCGTGCCGGGACACGGTCATAATTCTTCTTCTTTTTTTTGACTCGAAATGGCTTTTTTTGAAGATCTTTAGCTGCTTAGACCAATAGATGAACAGAGCTATAGCATGTCATTGGTTTCAATGAGATCCTGCATCGTACATATGACAGGGCCTAGGACATCGGAGAAGGTGGTCCATCGATTGAATAGTCACAGTCGCACTTATCGTTGGCAGATAAGCCCCACTTTACTCGGTTTTCTTGAGATGTTCCAACACCAGAGCGAAGTTTATTTAAGGACTTCCAGACTGGCCACTGAAGATTCCCGCCGGGTGGAAGTTTCTATACTGGAGAGAAATAATTAAGGGTCACAATAACCAATTGGCAATACAGTTTTGTCTAATGGACAACTGAACTGATGGTTGCAGCCAGTATAAAATTGCTTTTGCAAAATTTGTGTGCCTATTTTCTACCATTGGAATAACACGTACTGCACGGCTCGAGTTTTTAAATCTTTGTACCCATATTGAATACGGATAGGCTCCGGCTTTGTTTTATCATTTTATGCACGTCATGTTTGCGTGGGCTGTCAATATCAGATACCTGAGCATTTCCGTTGTATTCCCGAAGGGTTTTCACGAAACTTTGTGGAATCTCCGCCGAGTTTACATACATTTATTGCTATTGAAATCTCAAACAGTTTTGTATTAAAATTTGAACTGGTATTTTTAATACTGTATTTTTATTTTTAATGGTTCTACTTCGTTATATGTAAGACTGACGATTGCTATTAGCGATAAGACCGCCAATTGTAAACTCCTTTCTGTGTAATCTTAGTTCTAAACTTATATTATTGTATTTGGGTGTGCAATAAAGAGTTTTTTTATTCTATTTTACTAGTGGACCCGCGTGCACTTCGTAGCGCCTAACATGCATGTATTGTAAAGAAAAAAAGAAAAAACATTTATTGCCAATCATAACATAGACCACAACAGTTTAAGTTAAGTTACATTTTTTTTTATATATAAACCTTCCATTTAAATCATTATATCTATTAAAAAAATCATTCAGATACGTTGCGTAGCTGTAAAGATCTAACCATACATAGGGACAGACAGACATACAGCTGTAAGCGTCTTTGTTTTATACTATGTAGTGATACTAGCCGAGACCCTCGGATAGTTGTGGAAAAATTTAGATAAAAAGTACACATAGGTTACTATCCTCAAAAATTCTATCTATATACTGAGTCTCATCGCAATCGGCTATAATCAATAGTTTTTGCGTGTAGGAGCAACAAACACACACTCTCATACATACAAACATGACCTGCCGGGCTATCGCCCACCCACATGTAAAACACCACTTGCACTTGACTTGCACACACTGTCTTTGCAGCAAGTAATGTTACTTGCTTAAACCTCCTCATAAATATTGTATTTTTATTTTTACATATTTGGGAGGCTTACAGCTATATAATATTTTTTAATAGTAACAAAGAAGCCAATAATAACAAGCTTAGTACAATAACAAACGCAGCAATGTACATCGAAGTGGACATCAATATTAGTGGGTGTGAATTAGCCAATAGCTCTGCAGGAATATTGTTTGTAGATCCTGAAAGTAGAGGCTTTCTAGAACAACATGCGTTAATCATGAATATTTATCTATTTGAGGCATAAAAACGGATAGTAAGTTATAAAGTATCTCATAGTAATTGTGTACAATAACAATAATTTCCGCATCTGGCACGCAGTCGGCTTCAACTCTAAGCTACGAGTACGGCGTCTAGTTAACTTTTTATTTTATAACTAGCACTTGTTACAAAGACTGTTTACAATCACGAGACAGGTTTCCTGTTTGAGTGTAAATATGGATGTGTGTGTGTGTGTGTGTGTGTGCGTGTGTGCGTGAGTGCGCGCGCGCGCGCGTTTGTGTGTGTGTGTGTGTGTGTGTGTGTGTGTGTGTGTATGTGTGTGTGTGAGTGAGTGTGAGAGTGGGTGTGAAAATGGGTGGGTGTGTGTGCGTGAGAGATTATATATTTATTACCTCATCACGCCTAAACGGTGAACCGATTAAACTGATTTTTAGTATAATATATAGCGTAGACCCTTTTTTACCCAGGAAAAATGCGTTGCGCATCATCACGTGGGGCGCGGGGCGGTATGTGGGACTCCCCTGCTGAAGATGGGCGAGGCGGGGATAGGTACTAAAAAACCTGGGGGTGTTCTTGCGGGCGCCATAAGGTTGGGGGGCAGCGGGTACGCCGAAGCACTCATCCGCTGAGATAGCGTAGACCCTGGGATAACACATAGGATATACACCGCAGAGCTGTCAGTTGTTTTGTAAAAACAACTAATAACGTGCACGTGTAGCGGAAGATCCTATAGAGAGATATGACCTTTTATTCATGTTCGACAGGATCAAAGTAAAATTGAATATATAATTTAAACAAGCATTTATTTACTTGTCACGCTCTAAACTAAATGATATTAGTAGACTTACCATTGTAATCATTCATTCGCTGAAATGCCGAGCCACAAATACGGATGTGGTTGGAATCGTCCTTTGATGTTAAAGGCCAGTAATGATGACCCTTTAATAGACTATTCGAATTATTTGACAGTTCATTTTTAAAACATCTCCAAATAATAAATGAGATGCTTGTGAACTTTTTTAACTTGTTCCTACAGATGTGGCATGTTATTACAGACAAATTGTTGTTGTCTATTTGCGCCAAAATGGCTCTAATGGTCTGTTTTTTTTATTTTTAAATTTTTACACTAAATAGGCCTACGTTTGACCACATCCCACCTGATGGAAAGTGAAAATGCGGTCGATGATGGATCGCGTAAGATGTCTAGAAAGGTATCTATTTACTCGTGCCTTAAAGATACCCTTATTTCGATTTAAACTAATACCTTACGCTCAGAATTATTCAGAGCTTTCACATATGTCGTGTGTATAACACTAAAATGTCCCAGACTTATAATAGTTCCAGCCTCCCGAGCTTGCAGCCTTAACGTCGCGTACCGAGCCCCTTGTTCTTCATAGAGAGATTATTTTTTATTGGAAGCACAAATGAATCATGAACACAGATTCACTATTCAAAGGATGTAACATAAAGTGGACTTTGTGCGAGGAAAAAAGTCCTAAAAGTTTGTGGGAAGAAACGTCAGTGACAATAATAATATGACGTCTATAAAAAAACTTTTTCATGTGGAAAACAAGCAGACGCCCGCCTTTTATCAAGCGGTTACCGCTGCTTATGGATATCTGCAACAGGGCTAGGTATTGTCAGTATGTTGCTTACTGGGCCTATTATTGCTAAACTGATGCTGGAAATAAACAATTAATAATAAAATTAACGTCTCTAAGTGTTAGCTTAGGATTCACTCTTGTACCAAAGGTACAGATCGCGAAATAGCCTGTTAATTTTAAAGAATTTAAACATAATAATCGTATTTATACACTAAGTAAAAATCTAGTTCAGTTACGGAATTTATAAATATTATGTCATTCCCTAAGCGTAGATTTGATGAGTTATGAACGGTCAGAAGCTGCGAGCCAATTGAATAGTCCAGCCACGCGGATCGCGTATTTATATTGCGAGCGTTTGAAAGCCTTGGCGACTTTCCAGACTGTTTCAAGCTTCTGGTCTACCATTTTTCGAGGTCGTTCCTCTGTGGCCATTTAGCTGGCAGCTTAGCGGCTTAATTTTATTTTAATAACTTAATGTAAGTTTAAAAATTAGTTACATGGAAAAATAAAACATTGAAGCAAGGTTTTTTTTTGCTTTTATTGAGAACAACAAACTAAAAATACTACAGCTACTACAACAGTAAAGAACACTTTTATTAATATAGCAAGATTTTTAGTTCATAAGATCATCTCTCGTTCTACACATCATGTGTATTTTCGTATGTTTTTAGCAATTTCACACGATTCGCTTTTTCCAATTTCACCTGAGTCACATTTTAGAATGGTAATATTCAGTAATGTTGTTTCGTGTCTTACAATTTATTGTTGGCAAATGCGATATATAATGTCATGATTTATTATTTCATATACTCTTAAATTTAATGCGGTTTTCAAGAAAACACTCATTCAATCAACATTCTTGATTCAACCTTCAACATAAATTTGCTACTTGAATTCTAAAATATTTTAAGCAGTGTAAACTACACTTACCTACTAGCCGCCAAGGCGATAGAGTTTCGAATCTTTGCACTTCGCTTCTTTCGCAATTGTAGCCTCCGTGTCCCTTTCAACGCTTACGGAAGCTTATTTTATATCTTGTTCCGGGTGTTTGTGTTTCACCAGTACCAATCTTCACGATGTCCAACCGTAAAACGAAGCTATAAAGTCAAGATTCATGCAATATTTTTCACTACTTTTATTTGCTTTTATTCTTAACGCAAGCTGCCTGAGCGGCAATGTACCCTTCCCAAGCCGGAGCTTTTTATTAATTAAGAAAAATTATATTAAGACCCGTTCTGCTTTCATTACTTTCTGCGCTGCGTATATATTATTATGGAGCTGGCTATTTATAACTGTGCAATTTAATTAGATTACTAAATTAAAATAGGTCATCATCTTAGAGACAGAGTTATTTTACTTATTCAAAGGCGGTTATGTGGCATAGATGTGTTTTCACATTCTGGAGCAAAGAGTTTATGTCCCGACCAATGATTATAATTAGTTTTGTGCGGTTTTCCACTCACTAAACTGGTGGTAGGCTTCGGTCGTGGCAATTTATCATCATTTGGTCAAAACTGTTGTTGCGCCTTTAAATATAGGAATCTCACGTATAGGTTTCCTGCCAAGGTTCATCACCAATAATTACCTGTGCGCAACAAAGATTATGCTTTGGGGAATTTCTCTCATTAATTAATATTATCTTTGCTTCGCGTTTTAGGCTTAGCCAATCAACGGTAGACTATGTCACCAGACTGAATGCTGGTTTTGGAGCTTGCGCTCCGCATGGACCTCCTCCTTCCCCATAGTCCTGCCCTAGCCACCACCATAGTCGACCGTCAACTATGACTATGCCTTGTGTCTCACAGTATTGTGGGACTACCCATGCAATGTGCACACTCCCTGAGTATTGAACTCCACTACCATACAATGTGTACACTCCCTTGAGTATTGTGCTCCACTGGCTGTCCAGTGGGCACACTCCCTTGAGTATTGTGCTACACTGCTTTCGCAGTGTGCACACTCCCTGAGTATTGTACTACACTGCATGTGCAGCAGGCTCACTCCCTTGAGTATTGTGTCCCACTGCCTGTGCCGTGGGCACACTCCCTTGAGTATTGTACTACATCGCTCGCTGCGATCCCACAACACTGGTTGTCCGAATAACGTGACCTTAGGGGTCTTACTTGACTATATAGTCACCAAACCATAATCTTTGCTGTAAGACAGCTCTGAACCACCATATTAAAGGTTCATATTATTTGCTGAGAGATAGTTCCGAACCACCATATTAAAGGTTCATATTATTATTTGCTGTAAGACAGCTCCGAACCACCATATTAAAGGTTCATATTATTTGCCAAGAGATAGTTCCGAACCACCATATTAAAGGTTCATATTATTTGCCAAGAGATAGTTCCGAACCACCATATTAAAGGTTCATATTATTTGCCAAGAGATAGTTCCGAACCACCATATTAAAGGTTCATATTATTTGCCAAGAGATAGTTTCGAACCACCATATTAAAGGTTCATATCATTATTAAGGATAACGTGTGCAAACACTCACCAAGAGATGGAGTAAGAAATCGTTGCCGACCTCTCCCCTTCTTCACCTATATATCCTTACCGCTATCCCAGCTCACCGCTCTCGCCTCTCGCGCCAAAAATTGTCCGCCTAATGACCTCATACCACAGACCGTTGAAATACTGTGTTGCCAGTGTCATAAAATTCAAATAAAGGCTTGTACACACTTACCGATTTGTAATGACAAGCTCGCTCAGCGCGACAACTGTGTTGGCGGTCATTATGATCGTGTTCCGACACGACGTTTGGAGAAATCGGGGAAGGATTTACACTGCCCACTTGACAAACGACGAGTGGACAATGAGATTCATGTTCCAGACTTTTATAGGCGACTGTAATCGCTTACCTCACTTTTGTGAATTTCACAAACCATTGATTATATTAACATCTGTGAAAATATAGGTTATGACCTCTATCACAGATCTTATGTCTAGTCATTCAGTCAGTTTTATGTTTTCCTTAAATAGGTATAGAAAAGATTATCGATGATCTGTTTTTCGTTTCAGTTGTAAGCATTATAACACCTACTTGGGTGCGTTTTAGAATTCGTTATTCACAGTTCTTGAAATTTTGTGACTTCACCATCCCAGCATAATTGGTCATTTTTAGTTTGTTCCTCTCCACAAAATAGAATCGCACCCTTATGTAGCCATACAATCATAATATTATTGCATGCTCAGACGAGCGCTGCGCAGTCTGTAAAAGGAATTAGGTACTATTGTGTGTATACTTTAGTATAGATACTGAAGTGGTCATTCCTCAACTGGTAACAATACACTCGACATTTTTATTACTATTTCTAAGATTAAAACTGGTATAGTAAAATGTTCTATATTATTTTATTTTATACCTGCAAACCACGATTTCACCTCCTAAAAAGTGGTAGTTTCCAGTGCAAAAGTACTCGTAAAAAGCCGCACTGTGCTGCAATTAAAAATATGAAATAAAAATATTGCTGAAGTAAGCTGTGCTGAACCTTTGTTCTTAAACACATATTTAGGCATTATTTTTTGTTAATGTAATGGTGTAACCGCACCTACGTCGAATTTTGTAACTATTTAAACAGTTTCAAACAACTTATATTTGCCAGACAGAAAAATGGCCGTGTCTATTGGACAGCTCCGTGAATATCTTTGCCTACTTTTTAATTCCCCTTTGTGTCCATCTACCGCGAGGGAGTCCCATATACTGATCATACGGGGAAGTTAGACATACCGTGACGATGCGTAATGCATTTTTCCGATGTATAAAAAATTGTAATCAATCCAGATAGGACGTCGAATTGAGAAACTCTCTCACTTAAAACAAATCATTTTTTCGTAGCCCAACTTTTGGGTTGCCCGAAATTGGGTTGCAATTTCGCTAATTTGAAAATCTCTAATGCACTAATGTAATGCGCTGTGCATTAGAATATCAAGCACATTGTATAACATAAAAATTTATGTTATGTATCAAATTTATTTATCATAATAAAGTGTGAGTGCCACAAACTTTAATTCGTAAAGTTGAGAACGAGCTGTACGTCTCTGTTCGGTTGTTTCACAATGTGCTTGACTTGCTAATGATCTGTTTCATTAGAGGAAATTTTCAAAAACATTTCCGCAGCTCTTTGCAAGCTTCTATTACCTTTGAGCTTGTTCTCTTTATGAATGCATTCTACTCGCATGTAGGCACTTATTTAATGTGCCATTACTTAATTATGTCATAGTCTGTAATGAAAACATGTGAATAAATTAGGCAATTTTTTTATACGTTGCGTCGGGCGGCAAATTTTTAAAATAGAACGAAATAATTGTGAAATTGACTTGAAAAAGTACCTACTCAATTTATGCCTATTTGAATAAATGCATTGATTTGATTTGAAGCAAGTAGGTTCAATAATGTATGTCTATGTAACTAACATTTTTTTTATTTGTAATATCTAGATAATATGTATTTTTTTTATTTTAGAACTTTTGTGAATCACCAAAAAATACAGTATTGTCCATCTTTCCAATACAGTATACCATATAGGTACTTCCTCTCCCCTGCACGGTTCTCTTGAGATTCCTCTGAGCGATAGAACTACTAATTGGTACCCTATTAGTTTTTTTGTAGCTGTAGGTATAATTAACTTTTCGACATGGTAGATATCTATAAAGAGTTATTTACGAGTATCTTTATCTTTTTCTATAATTTTAGCACCCTAATAATAATGCCCAGTTGTTATGTATCGTTAGACTAGTCGATGGCGGATGTGTACATTTGTATGGTGTAACATTTGGAAACTACCGTACTTTGGAAGCACGTAATGTCGTTGGTTCTAGCCATCATCGTTGATGGTAGACTCGTTAGAACTACATATCCAGATATATGTATTATGAATTTGGCAACTTACATGAGCATCCTATTTCTATGGAAATAGGTAGATAGGGTGGAGCGCGGATGTATGGAAGAAATTTTTTTTTTAGATTCTGAGTTCTAATAGTGCGGGATTTGTGCCTTATATTATTGTCAAAATATATGTAAATTTTCATTTAATTTGACAGACTTCTTCTGCCTCCGCAGTGACATCAAAATTTTAAAAAAATTGTAAAATAGTTAACGAGCTTTTGAGGTGGAAAATTATGCTTAACATAACGGTTATTATGTATTAAATAATAATAAACTAAAGCTTTGACATTTATTTAAATTCTACAATATAAAAACCCGTGTAAATATTAAGAAATAAAATAAAATATATATTTTTAGTTAGCACTAAAATCTATTTTAGTTTTAAATTTAGGCATTACATTGCGTGATTCCATCTTGGCTTTTATTGCACCCAATCTTGCTTTTTTTATGCACTGTGAAATGGAAGCTTCTGTTGTAATAGTCACAGCTCTTTCAACCGCTTGAGTATGACGGGGAAGCCTTAAAAATATCAATTCGCCGTTACTAATTAAATATTTAGCCATTTCTGGGAGCACTTGTCCTTCGATGGATGTAATTTTTTTAACAGGCAGCATTTCTCAGGTTTCTAGAGCTTTCCCTAATGGACCAGAATAAGATTTAGGTCCCGAAGTACATCCGTCGAGATTAAGAAACCGGTGTCCAAAAGGAAATTAGTTCATGTGCAGTAAACAAATTATCCACTGAAGTGGTTTTTGTAATCTTTTCTCAATTAGCCTTATGATCCCACCATACTTTCCAGTATTGACATTGGTACCATCACAACCCTTACCATTCATTTACCATCTTTTTTAACATTCATCAAAGTTATATCTTTCCTGCCATCGAAGTAAAAAGAGGAAAGCTCTGTGACAGTTGCATTTTTCATTATTTTTCTCTATTTTTGCTTCTCTCTCTACATAGCTTGTATCTATCGATAACCTCCAAATCAGATCCAATGTCGAACAATACAGATGATGCTATTGCTGCTGCTGCTCTATCTGATACCCCATACCTATCACAGGTCATCGATAACGTAGGGAAATCGACGGACATCATTTTCTTTCTTTTTTTTTTTCAGGACCGCTTTCGATCGTAGTATTTTCTGGTTTTTCTGATGCTGATGATGTCGTTGAAAATGTACTAACATCTAATTCCTCTAACGTTGAAGTGCTTAAGGATGTGGTTGGGCGATTATCTCGTTCATGCTTAATTTTAAAAGTTTTTGCAAATTCCTTGTAGCAGTTATGCCGATGACGCTGATTACCAATATTCGCGACGTTCTTTGGTCGATTAAAAAAGGTTGCTCTTGTTTAGGTACCTTTTTATCTTTGCATTTGCATGCTGAAATATCGAAAAGTAGTTCACTGCTTTGTCGATTTTCCGGGGAGAGCCTCTTAATAGATTTTTGTAGGTTTTTACATTTTAAATGATATGCTTTTAACATCTGTATGATTCTTGTTCTAGTCACTATTGGAATAGATGCAGTTTGCCATATATTTTCAATCCGGGATATCACTGTATCTGCTATCTCTGCGAATGTTGGTTCATTTGCAGTTTCTAATTGTAATTTCAGTTGATGTCCATTCATAGTACTTTTCATTACATCTTCGTAAGTAGGTAGAACATTTCCTTTTATCTCACAAATATCACCAAAAAGAGAACATTTCAATGCACTCCGAGTTCTTTGCATAATTGCAGCGATACAAAATCGAGGGTTTGACTAATACGAGCTTAGAACATTAGAGCACTGAAGCAACGTGCGAGCAATGTGACCCTTTGTTTGAGTGGTGATTTTCGTGACAAATGTATGTACTTAAATGTCCATTCACACCATTTATTTGAATTTAAAAACAACGTTAAGAATTTTTATCGAAAATTAACAATATCAGTTATCGTTTCTACGTTAAACAATGGACCATTAATTAAAGAAGCTTACGTTAACCTAGCGTCCTAATAGGATCTAAAATTAACTATTTTCATAATTTCAATGACGTTGCGGAGGCAGTTACTCTAAACCAAATTGAATCATATTTTGCATAACTTAATTTGAGCCTAAAATGCATCGAATTTTAACTATTACATTACCGTTTCATAAAAAAAAATTTTTCGCTCCACCCTAGGGGTACCTACTTATCTTACTATGTATGTGTGAGTATGTATGTTACATTTTTATGTATATTTTACAAAACGACAAAATTTTAAAAAATCCGATTAAAATTGCTATTTTTAAAATTAATGATGATGTTTATTATGTGTGAGTTAGCCTTTAGTTATTGATCAGTGTAATTGAAAGATTATTCTGTTCTTGAAAATGGTAACAACAAAATCTCCATTCTTGGAGATTTTGCCCTGAAAAGCTGCTGACCTGAAAAACTGTTATACAATACAATACTCTTTATTGCAACCAAAAGAAAACAAAAAAAACTTAAAATTAACTACGAGTACATAATGGTCTACAATGGGTGGCCTTATCCCTTAGAGCGATCTCTTCCATGCAATCCAGCTTTGCATGGAGTGTTTGAAACTAAAGAGTAGGGAGTAATTTTGTAGAGGAGTCAGTAGTTATCATAGTGAGTTAGGTACAAATTGACTGTAGACCATGTACATTACAAGCCTACACTAATAGATGTTACTAGGAAACCTACCACTATCAAACCACTGCCTAACTACATACTAATACTTACTTAGAACATTAAACAGTGATATAGTAAGACCACGGGCGGTAGAGCCTGCTAATACAGGATGGTGGTTTAGAATTAAAGCAACCGTACTATAAAGTTTTGGCGTATTTAACTGAGAGAAAAGTGTATCTATGTTGTCGTTTAGTCGACGTCATTCCGATTTTGAGTTTCTTTAATAAAAAGATCTTTGAAGTATAGTTAATATACCTGGACTTGTTCATTGGCAACATGTATGGTTGGTTTCAAGTACATATAGGTATATAATATGACCAATCGGTCAAAATCATCGGAACAGTCGGGGCTTCACGCATAGGCGGATTTAGGGGGGGGGGGGGGGGCAGGGGGCCAAGCCCCCCCCCCCCAGAAGCATCGTAGAGTTACAAATTCTCGGCGCTCGCAGTAAGCTGCGCGCGCACTTATTATTAAGGATATTTGAATTTTCTAACTATTCAGAGCGAGCTAAACACACACTTTTCGTAGTAAAAATTATCACGTGCTTTCGGCATTATTTTTAGAAAGCAATCGATTTACCCAGTAAATTTAATAATAAAAAGTCTGGTTCACTGTGTCGGCAAAACCATTGGTGTTACAGACATTATAGGTGACGGTAACTTACCAACAGAATGACTGTATGCTTCTGTACCAGTTGTTAACCATTTGCATATTTTAGCATTAGCACAGCGAAGCTGCAACAAAGAGCTGTAGATTTTAACATACTTACAATTATTAGCTCTTTAAATTATATAACCTAACGATCACCCTGTACAAACGTCTTGGTGCGGTCTAGTGTAGATTTTCATGCAGCCGGGAGAGAATATCTCTTCAATTATTTAACTGCACCGATTTGGCTACCACTCAACTTCGAGATGGTGAGTAGCTGGAATTGTATGTCGTTATATATGGTAGACGACCAGTTTTCATGATTAAGTTTTTGGACCGAACTGTGCGTTAGCTTGATTTCGCCTAATAGGATAACTTATGACAGCAATACAAGCAAATGAAGAGATATGAGAAAACTTTGTATAGCTTTTTGGAGATAACTCAGATTGACTAATTTTATACGGTCTGACCCAACGAATTAGGGAAAGTCTGACCTTATTATTTGAGTGATCTCAATTTTTTATGCAAGAATGTAATGGACACTATAAAATTTCTTTGGTTCAATGACTTGTTTTATTTCATAGAACTAATAATATTTGAGTAAAATGAACCTACTACATATATCAACGTTTTCTTTGAACTATTTCGAATCAAGGACATAGTTTTAATTTTGCTCATTTTGCTCAAAGCTATTGTATACCGCCGCTGTATTTCTCATTATTTCCTCAAACCAGGTTGTCTGTAAGAGATTGCTTCATACGCGAGGTCACAATGACCCAATAATTAACCTCTCTAGTTAAAAAATTGTTTTGTATATATACCCAAGTTTTTCTTTTAGTATGCAGTATGCAATTAAGTTCTTTTCTATATAAGATTTACAGAGTTATTCTATTCTATAAGATTCTACATAGCGCTGTCCACGTCACCCGTAAACGCAAGTTGTTAAATCTCATATTCCAAGTATTTTCCAGTCGCTAAGCTTAAACTGCTTTAAGCCGGAGTGAAATGCGGTAAAATATTGGACAAAGTCGTGGTACGTAGTACCTGACCCAGACGGCTCTCTCGCACCGAGAAACCCTCTCACCATTAAATTAAATATACAATAGACACGATTGTATGGCACTCGTATTTATTTGTTTGAACAATTTAATAAATAATGAAGCCGGAGCATAGGCCGCGGCGAACAAATACGTGCAATGTGGGTAAGCCACTTTCATTATGTAAATGAACATAATAAGTACCTATTTCACTCAATTCAAAATTAATTACACATTATTGAAACCGCCGCGCCGCAGCAGCTGAGTACAAATTGAAATCGAATTTAATGCCAAATTAGAAATATTTATTGTGATTCTTTATGAGATTCCTATTAAACTTTGGATCCCGTATTTCGATTTCTGAATAATAAACTTTTACATAATTAAGTACCTGCGTACTCAGTAGGTACTATTTGTTCTTTATGATGCCATAATATTTACGATATTACTACTTACTAGGTTGGTGCGAGAACCCAAAGTGAGTTATGGCCTCCAACAATAAGAGCCTCCAGGTGGTCCTGAGCTGTACCGCTGTGCCACCTCCTCGACCTGCGGGGCGCGCACGTCCTTCTCCACCTTATCTTTCCAGCGGTACCTGGGGCGGCCAACTGGTCTAAGGCCAGGATAGGTTTAGGATATCAGTCGATTCAAAATGTTTTTCGATAGTCACCGACACACAAGCAGACCGCGCCTACCTGATCTAAGAATATACCGTTGTTTGTAGAAATCTGCATGGTACTGTCGGTTCTCTGAACATGCCCAAACACGGCCACAATAACCGCTGAGCGATACAATTTTGTCGAGTGGTTGGTAATTAACCACGGCCGAAGCCACCAGTAATGCACCGCACATAACTAATTATAGTCATTGATGTGGGTACGGAATTCGAACTCGGGGATCTAGAATTACATCTGCACCACATACGTGTAGCTCTTAGACCACAACCAATTTTTAAGAAATTTACTCTACAAATAGTTGACAGAACTCTACACATAGTGAATAGTTTATTTAATTTACTCTTTGTAAGTATGTTGTGGTGTCATGCTTTTCCATGAAAAGTACATTATTTTATGTTATAGTTATTTGTCTACAAGTGTAGCGATTAAGTAGACAGCACGTTTAACGGTAAGCAGCTACCACCACCAATTAATTATAATTGTCACACCACCACAGCTATTGCAGGAACACTGCCAAACTTTCTAGACTCAATTTAATAGCCTTTAGGTGAGAATTAACTTAAAAGGACTTTCAATAATCACTGATGTGGTGTTTAAAGATTCTCATTAACATTACAAAGATATACATAATATACACATGCACCTAGGTATATAAAATATGTATACTTAAAGGGCAGCTTCATTATAAAGGCGTACGTTAGTGTGTCTACCTATGTTTTTTTTTAATCTCTAGGTACACCCAGCGGGCAGAACCAACAATTGACCTGGAATTTGGCAGTAAGTAGGCTTACTTCCCAGAACATCACATACCTAAGCGGCAGTTTTACTGGTGGTAGGTGGTAGCTTCGTGGCTATTTACCACACCACCCACTCTAGATAAAATAAGTCATCAATCAGACTGTGTATGTGTAACATAAAAAATATTTTTCAGCGGATTAAGATACCTGAGAACAGGTAGTAGTGTATAATAGACGCCTCGACACGTATAGGTATTAATAGATCATACTATATCTATATAAACAACATCACTGTGCTCCGGTAGGAGGGCACTGTAGCTAGTGAAATTACTGGGCTAATGAGTCTTAACATCTCATGACTCTTGAGTAAGAAGCGTTGGTGCAGTGCTCCTAGAGTTTCACATAATTGTGAAATCCTAGGTAACACTGTACTGATTATGGGCAGCCGTTATCTCTTAACATCAGGAGAGCGTCTTGCTCGTCTTCTACTTCATAAATAAAAAAAAAGTAAAAACACCCAGTGTAAAACCTCCCTCACTTGATTTACTTGTGCAATTCGTTAGCATTAGGCCGCGATCACACCGTAAGCTGACAGGTAAAAGGAATTATTTATGTGTACTTATCTTTAGCCATAAAGATTTTTAGTTCTTTCAGTAGCGGTTTACAGTGTTGCTCTCGTTTAGAGATTAGCATAGTAAATCTAAACAAAATGTAAACTTTATATAGATAATAATATGATGTTGAAATTATGGTATAAAATTAAACAGACAGCTTAAAAAACCGACGATGGACGATGGAGTTATTACCTACTTACTTGCTACATTTTAGAGTTATTAGACTCAGAAATGTACCAAGTAATAATAAGCCCGCGCTACACTTCACGCTATAGTTCGCGCGCATTGTTATATTCAAAAATGTTTTGTTTGAGAAATTGCCACTGAGATATTGTGAAGTAGTATGATGTACTTACGAGGGCATATTAATTATTCATAATTATGTACTGTAGTATTTTAAATAAGTAAAACTCTCTCGTTTATATATGTCACTTACATATGTACCAAATTATAGCCTAATCGGTTTAGTTTTTGTATATGCTTCGGCTAAAGTCCGAAGTGCGTCTTTAACCGTCTGTGGTCGGCTATACCTAGGGTTACTAAAGTCCGAAGTGCGGCTACACTTAGGTTTAGCCGCACTTCGGACTTTAGTTATAACATATACAAAGAAAACTAACATTCAAGCTTTTATTATATTATATTCCTTTACACTTTATTTTAACCGTAGGAGATAGAAATCCTAAGTCTTTGTCCAAATATTTGGACTCCAAAAAATATAGTTAATCTAAGGCTTATTGTAGCCTTAATTCTCAAAACGTTTCTTAGAATATCTCTAACATCAGGCCATAGTCATCCTCATTTAGTTTACTCTCTAATATAAAAAAGGAAGGTTATTAAACCGTATTATTATAACAGTAGGGGTAAATAGCTTTGTAAAAGCAAACCTCAAGAAATTGATTGTCTCGCCACGCAGCCGCGGCAGCGAGTATAATGGAATATTTTTACTCAGAGGCGAATTTAGGGGGAAGGCTATTGATGCCTAAATGCCCCCTTTTAAAGTCTTTATCCTGCAGTAAGCTTACTTTTATAGTATTTTTTATACAAAATATCCCTCTACGTTTGACCACATCTCACTTGATGGAATGTGCCAATGCGGTCGACGATGGATCACGTAAGATGCCTAAAGGTACCTATCCAGTATACCTACCTTTTCAAAGTCAACATTCAAAACAAACTAGCTAGCACCGCGCCTTGAATTATCGAGGTGACTAAACGAAAAGAATTTTCTGGGATTCTCCAACATCTTAAGCTAAGCCCTGCGTGGCATATGTGAGTTTAAGCCCTCTCTTCACAAAAGAATATCCCGGATCCGTCACTGTTCTTTCTAACTTGTAAACACACGCATAAAAGCCCTTTTAACGATGTTATTTGCAAAGTATGGATTTAGTACCACTGAATAATGTTCTAATTACGTTTAGCTACTTACAACCGCGATGACTTTACATCAAATTTAGGAATAATAATTCGCGTGGGTTTTTGTATCCGCCCACATTGTATATTGAGTAATTCGCTTTATTAAATTAATAAATAGGTACATCGAAAACGGACCACACATTTGGTTTGTTGAATTTTATATTCAATTACAATAAAATTAACGTGTTGTTATCAGCTATAATATTCGACCGAGCGAAGCGAGGTCTTAGAGTCGAAAGCCGCGAAATGCCTGCGTTTGGACCAGTTTAACGCTTGACCTCTGGTGCTTAAGTTTGGTCGACGTTTACTTGAAAACGGTTAATCCAAATTAAATGAAATTTTACACACAAGTTAAGAAGGTTAATTGGATAATTTAAGTGAAAAAATTAGCTAAATAGGTTCCAGGGTTGCAGAGATATAGGTGACTTAAAGTCTTTACGATAGGTCTGACGATTATTTCAAAACTGGAGCGCTGATAATTTTTTTTCTAACATATACACATTTTTTATAAGCGACACAAATATATTAGCCAAAGTGTATGTTTGTATGTATGTTTGTTACGCGATAACTGGAAAACCAATGGTCCAATCTGCATGAAACTTTGCAAATGCGTAATATAAATCCATAGAATTTTTAAGTTCGAACATGAGCCAAATCGGTCGAAGGGTTCAAGAGTTAAAGAGATTGCTTTATTACAATGAAACCGATGATCCAGTCTTGATAAAATCTTTTTAAACAGGTAGTACAAACTAAAAGAATTCTCACGTCCAAAAATGAGCCAAATCGGTGCAAGGGTTGTAGAGTTATAGAGAATACAAAATTACAATGTTTGTCGATTATGATATTATGAGAACTGCAGGGATATTCAGTTATCCGTCAAGGAACCGAACCAAAGACCGAATTGTCAAAAATCGATACGACGTAATACGTCATTTCATACATTTTTGATAATTCGGTCCTAGGTTCGGTTCCCTAACGGATAATTGAATAGCCATGTTGACTTACTCAAAATATTATGAATTTAAATGATCGTGCGGGTGAAACTTAAACCCATTTTTTTATTCAAATAGTAGTCCAGTCAATGAGTGCCCAAAAGAGGCATGTGGATCAAAAAGTCGAAAGCAGAAAAACTAACTTAGGAACTTTGTTTGGACTATTCAGGAGATTAACATACTAAAAGTCCCCACCCCTCCGAGGTGATTCTGAGGGGTGGGGGGGCCGAAGAAGGTCCCATTTTTAGGTTTTTTGCCTATATGTCAAAAACTGGGCGTAGTACGATATTTTGTTGTACTACATTATAGAAGCTTTAAAATTTCCTACAACTTTGGCTTTAACACTTTTTATCTATATCCAATCGTTGTCCAGCTATGAGCTTCCAAACATGGTCTATTTTTAAGATGCTGAAATTAGTTTTCCATACAAAGTCGGTAAAAAAATCTCATATAAGTAATATTTAACCAACTTCTGGTTGTCGTACCATAATGAAACTTTGCAAATGTCTAGAAATATGATGACAGTTCAATAATTTGGTACCACTGAGCTGATCTGATGATGGAGCCAGGAGGTGTTTACTGAACCTCTTCAATGGCTATTAGTAAACCCGTCGAGTTTGGGCACATTACACTCGAATTGGCATAAGCAAAAAACCTAAAAATGGAAACTTCTTCGGCCTCCCCCCCCCCCCCCCCCCTCGGGCTCACTACGGAGGGGTGGGGACTTTTAGTATGTTTATGTTCTGAATAGTCCAAACAAAGTTCCTAAGTTAGTTTTTCTGCTTTCGACTTTTCGATCCATATTTCTTCTTTTACTGGACTATAGGCTACAGTGCTTCACTTTTAAAAGTAAATTTTACAATTATTTAGATCTAAGTATTTTAAGACTCTACTGTTCGTTCGAAAAGCATATCTATGAGAAGAACGAGCAAGAAACTTATTGGGATTGTTATTTATGTATTTATCACATATCATTATGCCATTAAAACCATCATTTACTCTAACATCTGCAAACATCCCTGACGCTCTGTAGTATCGAGACAGCGCCAAAAGCATCCTGAAAGCATTGTTGTACTGGATCCGTTTTTTGTAAAGTTGTAGTTTGTAAAGTTCATCCACAAGTCTTTTGTTTAAAAAAATAATTAATAATTAGGCCTACGTTTGATCACATCCCACCTGATGGAAAGTGCAAATGTGATCAACGAGCTGCACGTTTAAAAAGTCTGATAATGCCTTGAACAAGGACACTTTGTCTTGCTCAGTAGCTGTAGATACATCTTGAAAACCTGCGAGCCTAGATGTTACGCGTGACTGTCATAGCTCTGCGTTCTCGCTCCAAGTCTAAGTCATCATCGGCTGCTACGACAAAAATGTTATAGAATTAGCTACAATATCAATATAATAACTGTTGTAAATTTGCTATATAACACAAGTAAAGCTAGATATTTTTTTCCAATTTATATTCTTCTAATGTCCACTGCATCGGCAACTTCTTCGTAAACAAGTGCTACAAACTATGAAGATTTTTTGAGATTTTTTTTAAAAACTATAGTAATATTTTTTATTTTATTCTATTATTTTCTGCAAGTGAATACACACATAACCTTTCATATTTTATTATTATTGAAATTTTTATCACAACAATAAAATAGTCACAGAGATAAAGATTTTTTTAATGTATATCCGTTACGTATTTTGAGTTTTAACATTAATTCAATTTTGGCATTTTCCTTTCCTTTTACGAATATTATAGGTTAAAGTTTCCATACATTTATATTTCGTAGATACTTATAACTTTTACCCATGTATACCTATTTTGAGGGTTTTTTTTTTTTTATAGCAGACTAATCAAGCGTTTGACCGCAATCTCACCTGTTGGTAAGTGACGATGCAGTCGAAGTTGTAGCACGCTTGTTTAGTAAGAACCTATTCACTCTTGATTTGAACAAACCCACGTTGTAGCATTCGGGAAACACTGAGAGTGGTAGCGAATTCCATAGCTTCGCCGTTCTCATAATGAAAGACGATGCGAATCGCTTAGTCCGAGCTGCTGGTATACTCACCAGATATTGGTGGCGCAGTGTCGTTTGCCTGGACGTTCGGTAGTAAAAGGGTGATGGTGGAATCAACCCGTGGAGTTCTGAGGAGCACTCTCCATGATGGAGCTTGTAAAAGACGCACAGGCAAAGGAAATTGGGTCTGCGAGGTCCCAGTTCGCGGCGAACTACTAGTTAACCACTGTTAAATATATTTATTTATAAAATTATTATTATGATGGAGGATGCACACCAGTATATTTGGAACTTCGAGTTATAACTGACGTAGGTATAAGAGTGACAAAATGTTTATTATAAAAGTGTATAAACGGCTCTTATAGGACTAATGCTCTATTATAAAATATTTGTATTATGTCATCCCCGTATACCTAAGTTTCGTCAAATCGACCCAAAGTACCTAACTTAGGTACTATTAGATATTCTATGCCGCAACCCTGACCTTGTATAAATGAAATAAAGTTATATCTACCAACGTAACATTACGTAAGTGCGAAACATTACGTAAATAGGTATTTCATAAGCGAGCATCGAAAATAAAATTTCCGTTTATAACCTTTCATCAAGATTCAATTATAGCGTCCCGATGTACAGTGCACTCATTAAAATGAACTGTTATTTACGTTAAATGTAAATTAAATGTATTTCTGTGAAATGCTTATTATTAAATCATTACAAAAAGGGTTGAAATTGGAATATTTGTGCCATCAACTTTCAATTAGAAAAGCATTAGGCTAAATAAAGAAAGTACCTAGATATTTGAGTTTTTATTTATCAATTAGGTGGTTTTGTCACTGAAAATTTTTAAATGTAGGTACTCGTACCATTGTCACTAGTCACTTGTATACTTATTTATGGACTGCGTACTCGTAGTGCATAAATAAGTATATAAGTGACTAGTAACAATGGTACGAGTACATTTAAAAATTTTCACATCATTTTTTCATTTTCACATTTTCATTTTTTATCTATAGGTACTTAGATAGGCCTTTTAACCACGATCTCGCTTGGTCTTAAGAGGATTTATAGTCAGGGAAGCCCGCTCAAGTTTAGGTATATTAGCTGAGCGCGACGCACACCAATGCATCACATACGCGGCCGAGTAATATAACATGTAGTCGCTTGGAATAAAATGTCTTTTTTTTTTTTTGTTAGCGCCGGGAAAAAATGCGTTACGCATACCCTTCCATCGGGGGTATGGGAGGGTTATGTGGGACTCCCCGTGCAGGGCAGCTGCACGGGTATACCCACTAAAACAACCCGGCGGCACTCCCGCATCGTCTTTGGGACGGAGGCCTGGGAATCGGCAGAGCCTTGCATCCAGTGAATAAAATGTCTTGATCCTATGCAATGCAAGTTATTTGTTGAAATCATTAAGTCAATATGTAGGTATTAAAGTTTTAACCCCCGACGCAAAAACGACGGAGTGTTATAAGTTTTTAACCCCCGACGCAAAAACGACGGGGTGTTATAAGTTTTTAACCCCCGACGCAAAAACGACGGGGTGTTATAAGTGTTTAACCCCCGACGCAAAAACGACGGGGTGTTATAAGTGTTTAACCCCCGACGCAAAAACGACGGGGTGTTATAAGTTTTAACCCTTCCCTTTTAGTTCCCTAGTGGATCTAGTGGGAACTTCTTTTCTCAGTAGTTCCCCTTTTTTGAAAAGAGGGGAGGGGGAGGGGAGGGGGCAGGGGGAAGAGAGGGGGAGGGGTGAGGGGGTAGAGGGGAGGGAGGTGAGGGGGAAGGGGGGAGTGAGGGGGGCAGGGGGAAGGTTGGGGAGGGGGAAAGTGGGAGGGGGAAGGGGGAAGAGGGAGGGGGAAGAGGAAAGGGGAGTGGAAAGGGAGAGGGGAGGAGGGATGGTGAGGGGGAAGGGGAGGGGGAAGGGAGAGGGGGAATTGGAGGGTGAAGGGGAGGGGATGGAAGACTCTTCCATGACAGCGTACTTATCATGTACTTATCTTCGCCATCGACCCCACTTGGCAAAAATCTTCGCCGTTATCACACTTGGCCAAAATCTACGCCGTAACCCCACTTGGCCAAAATTATTATAATCAAGTTTTATCGGCAATAACTGTGCCGCGGGTAACAGTGCGGGTCGCAGCTAGTATAACTAGTAGTTCGCCGCGAACTGGGACCTCGCAGACCCAATTTCCCTCAAAATAGGTATATATACATGGGTAAAAGTTATAAGTATTTACGAAATATAAATGTATGGAAATTTTAACCTATAATATTCGTAAAAGGAAAGGAAAATGCCAAAATTGAAAGTAGTGTTAAAACTCAAAATACGTAACGGATATATTATAAAGAAATCTTTATCTCTGTGACTATTTTATTGTTGTGATCCAAATTTCAATAATAATAAAATGTGATAGGTTATGTGTGTATTCACTTGCAGAAAATAATAGAATAAAATAATAAATATGACTATAGTTTTTACAAAAATTCTCACAAATAAATCTTCATAGTACTTGTTTACGAAAGAAAAAGTTGCTGATATCGTGGACATTAGAAGAATTAAAATTGGAAATAAATATCTAGCTCTACTTGTGTTATGCAGCAAATTTATAACAGCTATTATATTGATATTGTAGCTAATTCTAACACTTTTCTCGTAGCAGCCGAGGATGACTCAGACTTGGAGCGAGAACGCAGAGCTATGACAGTCACGCGTAACATCTAGGCTTGCAGGTTTTCAAGATGCATCTACAGCTACTGAGCAAGACAAAGTGTCCTTGTTCAAGGCATTATCAGACTTTTTATACGTGCAGCTCGTCGATCACATTTGCACTTTTCATCAGGTGGGATGTGATCAAACGTAGGCATAATTAGTATTTTTTAAAAAATTGTGGATGAACTTTACAAACAGGGATCTCAAGGCGCTGCGGATCCAGTACAACAATGCTTTCAGGATGCTTTTGGCGCTGTCTCGATACTACAGAGCGTCAGGGATGTTTGCAGATGTTAGAGTGGATGATGGTTTTAATGGCATAATAATATGTGATAATCACATAAATAACAATTCCAATAAGTTTCTTGCTCGTTCTTCTCATAGATATGCTTTTCGAACGAGCAGTAGAGTCTTAAAATACTTAGATCTAAATAATTGTAAAATTTACTTTCAAAACTAAAGCACTATAGCCTATTTGAATTAAAAAAATGGGTTTGAGTTTGATTAAAAAAATTAAAAAGTATATTATATTGATACTAAAAAGAAAGCCTAAATTTAGGGCAAATAATAAGGTATATAATATTATATTACTTGTATTATGCAAACTTGAAAATAAGTAAATTAAGTACCTACTTCTACTGGTAGGATCTATACGAGGATAATATTATTATCAAACTTGACGTATCGAATAAAAACTATGAACATATCCTGCACCCGCACGATCATTTAAATTCATAATATTTTGATTAAGTCAAAATGGCTATTCACTTATCCGTTAGGGAACCGAACCTAGGACCGAATTATCAAAAATGTATGAAATGACGTATTACGTCGTATCGATTTTTGACAACTCGGTCTTTGGTTCGGTTCCCTGACGGATAACTGAATATCCCGGCAGTTCTCATAATATTATAATCGATAAACATTGTAATTTTGTATTCTTTATAACTCTACAACCCTTGCACCGATTTGGCTCATTTTTGGACGTGAGAATTCTTTTACTTTGTACTACCTGTTTAAAAAGTTTTATCAAGACCAAAGGATCATCGGTTTCATTGTAATAAAGCAATCTCTTGCACCCTTCGACCGATTTGGCTCATGTTCGAACTTAAAAATTCTATGGATTTATATAACGCGTTTGCAAAGTTTCATGAAGATTGGACCATTGGTTTTCCAGTTATCGCGTAACAAACATACATACAAACATACACTTTTGATAATATATTTGTGTCGCTTATAAAAAATGTATATATGTTAGAAAAAAAATATCAGCGCTCCAGTTTTGAAATAATCGTCAGACCTATCGTAAAGGCTTTAAGTCACCTATATCTCTGCAACCCTGGAACCTATTTAGCTAATTTTTTCACTAAAATTATCCAATTAACCTTCTTAACTTGTGTGTAAAATTTCATTTAATTTGGATTAACCGTTTTCAAGTAAACGTCGACCAAACTCAAGCGCCAGAGGTCAAGCGTTAAACTGGTCCGAACGCAGGCTTTTCGCGGCTTTCGACTCTAAGACCTCGCTTCGCTCGGTCGATAATAAATAGATCTCCATGTTCATGGTGTCCTGGTACTCGATGTACAAATACGAGTATTTATTTATCTGATACATATTGTAGTAGATAGGAGAACACATTATACATTTTTAAAAAACTTGAGAGGTGTCAAGGGACACCCGGATGGAACGAAGTTCCAACGATTTACACGATTTATTATTTACAAAAAACCTGTATACACTCAACAAAAATAATCGTCGCGACACCACACTGTTCAATGCGAAATAGAAATGAAAATATCTGGCTTGCTTTCTATAAGAGAGAGAGAGAGAGAGACAGACAGAGAAACATGCGCACGCCGCACAGCTAGCTTACTATAGCAACAAGTGTATTAAATTAAAACTTAAAAAAAAAAACCTCAACGCAGCGCTTTCAAAATATGTAACCCCCTCCCTTCTCCTCCTCCCCCCTCATCCCTCCCCCTGCCTTCTCCCCCTTCCCCCCCTTCTCCCCCTCCCTTCTCCCCCTTCCACCTTTCCCCTCCCCTCCACATCCCCCTCCCCTCCCCCCCCCCCTCCCCCCCCCCTCCCCCCCCCTCCCCCCCTCCCTCCTCCCCCACCCCTCCCTTCTCCCCCTCCCCTTCTCTCCTCCCCTTCCCCCTCCCTTCTCCCTTCCTCCACCCACCGTCCCTTCTCCCCCTTCACCGACCCTTCTCCCCCTCCCCCTCACCCCTCCCTTCCACCTTCAGCCTCCCCTTCCCCCTCCCCTCCCCCTTCCCTTCTCCCTCCCGCCCCTCCCCTCTCCCCCTACCCCCCCTCCCTTCCCCCCCTCCCCTTCCCTCTTCCCTTCTCCCCCTCCACCCACCCCTCCCTCTCCCTCCCACCCTCCCCTCCCTCCCCTTCCACTCCCTTCCCCCTCCCCCTTCCCCCACCTCCTTCCCCACCCTTCCCTCTCGCCCCCCCCTCCCTTTCCCCCTTCCCCCTCCCCTTCCCCCCTTCCCTTCCCTTACCCCTTCCTCCTCCACTTTCCCCTTCCCCCTCCCTTCTCCCCCTCCCCCTCCCTTCTCCCCCTAACCGCCTTTCTCCCCCTTCCCCTCCCCTTCACCCTTCCCCTTCCCCTCCCTTTCACCCTTCCCCTCCCCCTCCCTTCTCCCCCTCATAACGCGCGATAAGGAACTTCGTTCCAAAAAGGGGGAACTACTGAGAAGTGATCATTCCCACTAGATCCCCTTTTCAAAAAAGGGGAGCTACTGAGAAAAAAAGTTCCTACTAGATCCACTAGGGAACTAAAAGGGAAACTAGTGGGAATGATCCAAACAACGGGGTGTTATAAGTTTTTAGCCCCCGACGCAAAAACGACGGGTGTTATAAGTGTTTAACCCCCGACGCAAAAACGACGGGGGGTTATAAGTTTTTAACCCCCGACGCAAAAACGACGGGGTGTTATAAGTTTTTAACCCCCGACGCAAAAACGACGGGGTGTTATAAGTGTTTAACCCCCGACGCAAAAACGACGGGGTGTTATAAGTTTGACGTGTCTGTCTGTCTGTCTCTGTGTCTAGGTTATTATATAGTATCAAAGTACTCGTCAATACGAATCAAATGAGCCCAAACTCGATGTAATTGCGTCGTTTAATTACGGAATTCCTATGTCCACCTTTCAGCTCCATCATCAGATCAGCTCCATATCATAATAATATTGCATTGCCATCCGATTCAAATATGCATGCAAAATTTCAGCTCAATCAGAATCCGGGAAGTGGATCAAATTGAACTTGCAAGATTTGATTATAGACAGACAGACAACAGACAGATGTAAGTAAAACAAGTGAAATTTTAAATAAAACTTTTTAAAAACAAGCTTTTATTATTATTACTACGCAGCATCATAAAGTACTTGTCAAGGCGAATCGTTTGAGCCCAAACTCGATGGGGTTGCGTCATTAATTACGGAGATCCTATGGCCATCTTCCAGTTCCATCATCAGATCAGCTCCATGTCAAAATATTGCATTGTCATTCGATTTATACATGCATACAAAATTTCAGCTTAATCGGACACCGGGAAGTGGGTCAAATTAAAGTTGCAAAATTTGATTACAGACAGACAGACGGACAGACAGACAACAGACAGGTGAAAGTAAATAAAAGCTTGTAATAAAACGGACTTTAATATCAACAAACACTAAAGTACTATAACATTATGTGACCAAAAAAAAAATTCCGTTATTATTATATAGAGTATCAATTTTTGCGGTCCAACTATAATCGCACTATATGTGTGGGTTAGCGACAAGAATAATTTGGAGCGCGGAGCGATACGTCCACTCTCTGAGAGGGCTCTGGCCCGAGTGAAGCGAGAACCGACGCGGGCCTCGTTTTATAGTGATTTTGAAAAATTCGGCAAAAATATAAATATTACATTTTAAGTAAATTTAAAAATACGATTGGATCAAAAAAATGTTATTATTTAATGGTAAGTAATTATTTTGAGTAAATATAAAAGAGTCATGTATAGAGTTGCCGCGAATACTCGCTATTATTCGGTATTCGGCATTACTCGTCATTTTTTTGATATTCGTCGAATACCGAATAATAGCTAGTATTATTCGGCATTCGGCGAATAGTCGTCGAAAATAAACTTTTAACGAACAAAAGAACTAATGAGTTTAAAATAATATTTTTTTTTATTATTTTCCTTAATAAAACAATACACAATATCAATTATTATCTGTAATATGTGCCTGTGCCTATCATATTCATGAAATTAAATTAGTAAGGCTTTTTAATTAATATTTAAAATCCAACAGAGGCAGATTGTGGTGCAAAAAATCATTTTTTTCTGCACGTTCTGGAGCAAGTCGGTTTCGTTTTCCTCGTAAATTAAACCTGACTCGGAAAATAGTATTTCTGAATAAACAGAGCTTGCTGGTGTGATTAAGTATCGTTTAGCAAGCTTACTTAAAATAGGAAATCTATTCTTATTGGCACTCAAATCCCACCATTCATATGGGTTTATTTTTCTGTCAGCCTTTGCTAATGCGATGTAGTTAACAATCGAAACAGATTTCTTTAACTTTATTGTTTTCTTTTCTCACAACCTTAGAAGAAATTAGAAATAGGTATTTTTAATGTGTTTAATGTTTTTTTTATGTCGAATAGTAATGTCGAGTTATTCGACTATTCGCCAAAGTGAATGGCGATTAATCGGTATTCGACTATTCGCTATAAACACTATTCGCGGCAACTCTAGTCATGTATAAAAAAAAATGTTTTGTAAACAGTAATTTCGTGATAATTTCACATCTTTATGATTTTATTTTAATAAGAAATACCTATAATTCAAACTTTTCCTTAATAAATATACTAGTTTAGGATCTTTCCAGTAATAGTAATTTTTTAGATTCTAATAAAGACATGTATATTTGGATATACCCATGTCCAAACATTGCTTCAGAAGTAAATCTATAAAACCTTTATCCATTAACCTTGACGTAATTTAAAAACGGTCAAAACTAAAAAGGTTTTTCTGTATAAATTGATTAGATTACAAGTTCTTTTAAAAGTTGTGAGTAAAAGTACCGTTCTAAAATAAGTATTTTCAAAATAATTCATGTTTGAACATCACAGATTTGCGCTTGGGTCAACTACATGCTCTTAAGTGGCGATGTGGCCAAAGTTGGCAGCAAACTAGGTAAACCTAGAAGGTGGTATAAATCCCTGACAAAGATTTGTTCAGTGGGTGGTTACTTGCCTTAATCGAAGCCTATCTCTAGTATACCAACTAGAGATAGGCTTCATAGGCGACATAGCTTAATAAAATTTGGGCTCAATCAAAAAATTTACTAGTTGTACTAACCTATTTAAAGAAAATATAACAGTGATCTACAATTTACACATACATAAAAGATGGAGTATTACAAATACCTATATAGATAGGTACAGAAATCAGACCAAACGGCTTTTCACTCAAATAAAAACGCAATTTTTACAATAAAGCCTGAGTAATAAAAGAGATTGTCCGATTTTATTTCGCAATCCCCTTCCGCGTTCTCCGCAATCTGTGTATGACAGTTTAACAGATCAAAGTGGGTGTAAACGAATTTGAAGTTCTCATACTCGTGTAATTTAGAAAGTTTCGTTCGCTTTATAAATTAACGTACTTTATACCTACATTTCGTTTTGTTAATATGTTAAGAGCTTATTAGCAAAATTAAAAATATAAAGCAAAAGGGTTACACATAACTTGCTAAGCCCAGTGGTTTTTAACCGCTGCGCTGTACTGTAGCCTATGTGCTATTCCAGGTTCTAAGCTATATCTATACCAAATTTGTGAAAAAGTAACAAACATACACCAGACATGCATACATTCTTACAAACTTTCACGTTTATAATATTTGTAAGATAGTGGGTAGGTATATTTTTCAGGGACTTTTTAGTACGTGTAAAAAGTAACTATTTTTTTGATATACCAAATTAGCAAACAAGCCGACTGTAAAAGCGATGGTGGGTTCCTAACATGTAATACTATGTGACTCGATAGCGATTACCAATAAATCATTATTTAATTATAAATTAGCTAGCGGTTTTACTTGCTGAAAAGTAGGCTAGTTGTTATTTCAGAGTCAAAACTGCCTACATACATTCCAAATTACAGCTCAATCCGTTCAGCCGTTTATATAGGTACCTAAAAATGGAACCGGTGCTCCACTTCGTGTGAACATTCTAGAATTAGATTAGGTAACAAATAGACATTTACACACACAAATGGGTATAGTAGATTTTTGGAACCAAATTATTCAATGTAAAAGAAACAAAACGACGAACATTGGTAATAATATAATAACTATACTTCCAACTCCAACACACACATATACATTACTTAGAGTTCTTATAACAACTCGTTGTGCGCCAAAATGATTTACAGACATTATCGTTTCCACGATCCCAAGCCATTTTCGCACAGCTTAATATACTCACTGAATATGTATAGGAACTCAACGCGGTGATCAACGTAACGATCCTTCTGGAAACTAGCTGCTATAAATATGCTGGCGGTGAGCTTTTGGGCGCACCTTGAAATAATGGTAGAGAAGGCGACCTGAAACTGCAGCAGATAGGTTGCCCAGGTAATTTATGATTTGCCCCTGACAGCGTGAGAAGAAGCCCCGACCCCTCTTAACCAGCAACGCGTCGGCAATGGTCAACACCGTGTCAGCAATTCCACTGATTTTTAGACGTCTATAGATAACACTAACCGTTCATCATTAGGGAGCCATCTTGAACGAAGTTAGAAAAACGCGCCAACTCAGAGCTTTTGTTAGGATGTTTGTGTTACATTTCGCTATTCTACTCCAGTAAATTATTAACGCTCCAATATTTTTTCAAGCATAGCGGAATATCCCTAAGTATATTTATGAATTATGAACCTTATGACCGACGACCTCGTTTGGAATCTTTTATTTGCCTAGTTTGGAGCCAGTCGCTAATGGAATTTTAAAAGTTTTCACGGACTTTCAGTTGTTGTGTTGTGGGGAAAGAGAAGACCTTATAGCATTACATGTATTTGGAAGACAATGCAGAAAATGTGTGGACTACTTATATTCAAACCCATGAAGCCATTTTGAATATTAGTAGGTACTACAAATATATACGATAACCTATAAAAAATTAGTTAAATCTTGTCTTGTGTATCCAGTATTAATCCTCCGAAACGGCTTGAAAATTTTTTATGTATATAGGTCTGAGAATAGGTTGTAAAGTATTATTATCCCACGCGGGTAAAGCCACGAGCATACGCTAGTTATTTTTATGTGCCAACTTCTTTTTAAATTATAATATTAAAATACAGAACCTGCAAAAAATCTCATTATGCGGGTCATCTTAACAGCTTTGTTTATGCGGAGTATTAGACGAGTTACTGACTTAATAAACACAGAATTTAAGTAAGTTGTTAGTTAGGAAGGTAGCGTTATTTTGCGGCTTAAAGTTTGTGTTATAAAAGGTTTGTTCGCAGAAACATTTTGCACATAGGTCAAAACCTCTAATAGAAAAACATCGTTGACTTGCAAGGGTAATTTTAAAAGTGTACCTATAAGAATAGTGAATAAGGACAGTTTACTTAGCAAACGTTAACATGTTTTATTTTGATAAGAATAGAAATAGGTACACTATTAAGTCCTCACCTTTCTGGCCTTAACCCACTAATTATAACGAAACACATCTTCCCTCTTACATACAACTCTATCAGCAGTCATATCCTCGTTCACTCCCCTAGCACGTATAACCTCATTCACACAGTTCATCCAAACTTTTTAGGGTGTCCCCTTCCAACATTTCGGTTTATTATACTACCATATTCACCTTTTTTTGACACCATGACCTTCCTACACAGTTAACTACGAATTAATAAATCGCGCGAACATAATGTGACTGAATCCGCCGCTCCGCCTTTACGCAATCCTAATTAAACGTATAAAATCAATAGGCTTGATTTCAATGAAACTGTAGGCCGAGTAGGTACTTGTCCTTTATTTAGCAGCTCATTATTACAGCGGTTAACATGGGGAGCTCGAGTGGTGACGCCGCCTTCCCCTCGAGCAGAGGCCGAGGTAAAACAAACGCGCTCGTCGGGTATTATTCATGTTTTCCTGTACTTACCTGTATGGACCGACATCATCGAACCAACAATATAACTCCCACGGGAAATTTTTCAGTGTTAACAATAAGCCCGTATTTTATTTACAGTGGAAAGATTGGGGCACTTCGATGTTCATTCGAATGAGAAAATCCCGGTTACCTAATATAAATGTCCCGTTTTGTAATTTGAGTTCGTTATTTGCGAATACCGAGGTGTAAATATGATAAACAGACGTAATCTCTGTCCCGGAAGCTTGGAATTTATTGGTGTTGGGAATGGAAGTTGCAAATCCGTGAAAATGAGAAGTATCCAAGAACTCCTTGAGGCTGCTCTTGCTATAGGGGTGCGCAACCCTCACCAGCGAACGAAAATCTCGGCGATCTCATCGCATTGCTAAAGCGATCACTCGGTAACATACGGTTGTCGTGGTGACCACGCGATCGTCAGACACACACTCGAAAGTCGCGAATGCCCATTGTGGGGACAGCCTAAGGTTGTGACTTCCTTTCTTTGGAATGTAAAGAATAGTCACGAATACATTTTAAATGCAAGTTAAAAATGATGGTGTTCTTACCTAAGAATACATAATTATAGAGAGAAAAGAATTGAAATTGATTATCATCAATGAATCTATTTCAGATAATTTCTGTAATATTTTCGCAAGTGACAGCTCACCGAGACAGATACTTAAGCTATAGAAATAGAAGATAATTTGAGATAAAGAATGGTTAATAATAATAATAGAAGCCGTATCTTTGTCCTGTCATCTCTTTGAATGCTATAATGGATCTATTGTTTTCTCGGAATAAGATGGAAATATTAATTCGGGTAATAATGTTGGTGAAATTGGTGCAATATCTTCGTCGGCCGCAATAATACCGTGTCAGCTAATCCGGTGACGGAAATACACAACAAAATATACGACGGCTCAGCGCCTAACCGGGTTCCGGCCGACATCCGTCCTCAGTCCTCACAGACTTGTGTACCACTTTTCTTGTCCATTTCCTTATGGCTTTTAATAGATCGCAGTGATATTAAAGCCTTTATGAGTATGATTTATTCTGTTTTTTAGGATGTTTTAGCTAAATGCAAATACATCTGATTCATATTCTACATAATATTAGATTGGATACATTAGACAGTGTGATTGAAAACAATTTAAATTTATAAATGACGAGGCAAAATTTATAAAAGTCACGCTTTTCATTTACCATTCGCGAACTTACTCGCATATATAACATAATGAAAATTAAAAATATAATAACAGTTAAAGATGCACTACTACTCATATTAATTTCAAGTAAACAGGTACTCCACAGCACCATGAGTCTTCGAATTAAAATATTTCGAATTAGTGGACGCGCGCGCACTTCGTAGCGCCTAACAGAAAATTAAGAGTGTTTCTTTGTTGAATCACTCTATTAATAAAAAATGCCGCTTCAAAATCCGTTGCGTAGTTTCAAAGATTTAAGCATTCATTGGGGCAGACTGACAGACACGGGAAGCGACTTTGTTTCATACTATGTAGTAATTATAATTATTTGGTTTTAATATTTTAAGAAAATTAGGTACAATAAAATACAAGCATAACATACAAAAATACAATTAGATTGGAGCTTATAATATTTATTTCAAATTCCGCGCTCAACTCTCAACCGCCCATGTTTTTTTTAATGTCTTCCCGCCTTTTTGCACGTCAAACATTTGTCATTTGTCACCGATGGTATATTTGCCACTAATTATTATTTAACTGCTCGATTATAATAAAACGCTAACAAGCATAACATTTTCAGCGTAACTTTGCAATGATTTTACCCCTAAGAATACGCGTACTAAATCTAACAACGTAAACATCTAAGCACATTTCAAGCTACCCATGTAGATAAATTGAAATCAGCGCAGCTTTGCTCGTCTGTCCGGGCGATGCACGATTCTGCACGATGTACAAGTGAATAATCATATTATATGTATTATGTCCTGGAGACATGCCCATTCGCAACGAAATTATATGCGAAGCATGCCCAATGCTTGTATTTTTTTAAATAGTTTACTGAGTACAGCGTAAGTCATTTGGCCATAAACTTAGCCCTTACCCCCACTTTTGGCTTATTCTTTTGTATTTTTGGTGTTTAATAAAGAGTTTTCTATTCTATAAACCAACATGTAACTCATAACTATTACTATAATTAAGATCAAATAAGTCAAAAAGCATTTATTCAAATAAGCTTCAATAGAATACTTGTACTTTTGTAAGTCAATTTTACATTTATTACAATAATCTGCACCGTAATTGATTGTACAATTGCTGCACGATAAACTTTACTGCGATGTAGTGTAGCAGGCATATTCGCCTTCGCTCGAAGGCTATAAAACCTCGGCCAAAACTGTGGCGAATATTATAGCCTTCTTCTGAGGTTATCGCGATAAGTGTAGCAGGAGTAACACGTCGACGGAGAAGAATGCGAGAGCGTACGAGACGACGAGCGGCTGGAAAGACCCCGGGGTTTTAGCGGGTATATACTCCGGTTTTTCTGACGGGGAGTCCCATATAACCACCCTGCGACAGTTGCTCAGGGCGGTATGCGAAATGTATTTCCCCGGATAAATATAAAGGTGGGGGTAAAACGTGTTATTTGACTTAGATGTGCAATTTTAATCGGTTTCAGTATCTCCTAGTATTCCGCTCTTAAGACATCGAGCTGCTTTAAATTAACCTGCTCAAAGCTTAAATCCGTGTAACCAGAGACTCTTGAGTGAGACACCTGAATTCACTGCTTATGAACAAAGCAGCGTTTATGAAATTATTATACGCTCGCTTGAAATGCAAACGACAACGACGCTGGAGTATAATATTAAGTATACAAATATAATAGACATTTCGGGTACCAAGTTGCAAATTCAAAGCGATGACGCGGCATTGCGTAACGTTACCGATATACCTACCTACCTATCTCATGTACTTACTTATTAATTTAATATCAATGTTTTGTTTTATGTAAGCAGACGAACGAAATCGCTCTACGCTAATAACGTCTGCCCATACCTAGAGACCCACGGGTGGGGCCGTAGCCCTAGCTGTCGTGAGAGCTTTTTTAACGTCCGTTAAAAAACGTTGAAATATACGGAATAAACTTATACCTAACTTAATTTGCATTCCAAATGTACACCTATAAGTAGGTACCTACTTACATTGTGACACGCCGTAAACCGCTCGATCAATTATGATAAAAAAAATGGAAACATCTGGGCAGTATTCGTAGACTATTTGAAAAGGAAGAAAATAATTTACCTACCGTCAACTTTACTTTACTCTTTTGAAGTCGGTTAAAAATCTAGGGAATATTGAAACATTACGTAACAGTACCTACTTATACATAGAGTTTAAGCACGGTAAAGAGATATACAGTAGTTTGACTGCATAGAAACGGGCGGAAAATGGAAGTGAATAGATGTCGGTAGATGTGGGTAGAAGTGGGTATATAATCCAGAAGCGGGTGCCACGCAGCGACGGGCGGACGTCGCGATAGTTTTTTGCAAGTATTTAGTGTTATTTACGTTATTTACTTTTGACGTATGTATACATAATATAATAAATTATATAAAATTATATAAAAATGGCAAAAAAATAGCATACTATATTATGCTGTTTTTGGTAGCTTGAACTTATCATTGAACTTATCAGGAAATCCAGAAATAACATTATTAACCCCCGACGCAAAATCGACGGGGTGTTAGGTGTTATAAGTTTGACGTGTCTGTCTGTCTGTCTCTCTGTGTGTGTGTCTGTCTGTGGCACCGTAGCTCCCAAACGGATGAACGGATTTTGATTTAGTTTTTTTTGTTTGAAAGTAAGGTTAGTCGAGAGTGATCTCAGACATGTTTGGTGGAAATCGGTCCAAGATGGCCGCCGCTACAAAATGGCGGATTACTTTTTTCTTCCGCGACCCCCTCAATATGGGTATCAAATGAAAGGGCTTAACTAGTAGAATACAACCCATTATATAAAATTAAAAATCCAAGATGGCCGCCACCACAAAATGAAGAATTGTGTATTGCGTTGGGGGTTTTTAAAATTTTTAATTTAATTCACTTGTTTATCAAGCAACATGGAAAGGTAATAAAATTAAAAAGGTCAGTTAGTTAAAAAGGGGAGGAGGAATGGGAAGGGGAAGGGGAGTAGGGGAAGGGGGGGAGGGGAGGGGGAAGGGGAGGAGGGGGGAAGGAGGGGAGGGGAAGTGGAGGATGGGGAAGGAGGGGAGGGGGAAGGGGAGGATGGGGAAGGAGGGGAGGGGGAAGGAGGGGAGGGGGAAGGAGGGGAGGGGAAGGAGGGGAGAGGGAAGGAGAGGAGGGGGATGGGGGAAGGAGGGGAGGGGGAAGGGGAGGGGGAAGGGGAGGGGGAGGAGGGGAAGGGGAGGGGGAAGGGGAGGAGGGGGAAGGGGAAGGGGAGGAGGGGGAAGAGAAGGAGGGGAGGAGGGGGAAGGGTAGGGGGAAGGAGGGGAGGGGAAGGGTATGAGGGGGAGGGGAAGGAGAGGGGGAGGGGAGGAGGGGAAGGGGGGTAGGGGAGGAGGGGAAGGGGAGGAGGTTGTCTTGTCTTGTCTCTTGTCTTATCTCTTGTCTTGTCTCTTTTCTTGTCTCTTGTCTTGTCTCTTGTCTTGTCTTGTCTTGGGTTTTAATATACGCCGCCACGACATGATAGGTAAGTAGGTAGTAGGTAGGTAGCTCAAGTAAGTAGATGATATGAAACAGGTAGGTACCTACTGTATGCGGGCAGCGGCTGCCCGGCAGCCCTATGACTTGCGCATGTACCGCGCGACTGTAGGTATTTATGTTCAAAAATCACGCTCAGTCAAACTACTGTATATCTCTTTACCGTGGTTTAAGTTTTTTAAAGAACGTGCAAAAATGACAATGTTTATAACGTTTTGTTAGTGGCTAATTTTTTTTTTTAATGTTATGAAGTAGAAGACGAGCAAGACGCTCTCCTGATGTTAAGAGATAACGGCTGCCCATAATCAGTACAGTGTAACCTAGGATTTCACAATTATGTGAAATTCTAGGAGCACTGCACCAACGCTTCTTACTCAAGAGTCATAAGATGTTAAGACTCTTTAGCCCAGTAATTTCACTAGATACAGTGCCCTCCTACCGGAGCACAGTAATGTTTGCACATCACTGCTCAGGCGGTAGAATAACTGGCACTGTTGGGGTACCCACCTAGACGACCTCCTGCAAAGGAAGTCTACCCCCGGTAAGATAGGTACCTTTTTTTTTGACCCAGGAAAAATGCATTACGCATCGTCACCCCAACCAGGGGGGCGCGGGGTGGCATGTGGGACTCCCCCACCGAAGATGGGCGCGGCGGGGATACCCACTAAAAACCTGAGGGTGTTCCTGCGGGACGCCATAATTCCGGGGGCCGGGGCAGCGGGTACGCCGAAGCACTCATCCGCGGCCCCGACGGCGTTTGGTCCTCACTGACAGGAGGACCCCTCCGCGGTGGGTGAAGAGGAGTTTCACCCCACCCTCTCAAGGGACGCGCGGACACACCGCACGCGCCATCTTGTGAGTCTGTTCTTATGGCGACGAATACCCCCGTACTCGCCGCCTAGACCCAGGTTATACATATAGGGGCTGGAGAAGTGCGTGGCAGATACGCCTCCGACGCCCCCTTCTCCGGGCACGCATCGGGAGGTCGGTGGTGACCTCCGTTCGCGTTCCGCGATCTCCTTCTGCGAGATGACACTCTCGCAGAATGAAACCCCGGCCTGCCACGAGTCCTTGCACGCAACCAGGCTCTTACCATGGTTGCCAACGAGAGTTCGTCCCCCATAACAGCGACGAGGGTACGGCGCTCACTGACCCATGCCGGGCACTCCTCCAGTGTGTGCTGCGCCGTATCCACGTAGCTACCACAGTGATGGCAAGCAGGGGTCGGTTCCCTGCCGGCTATGTGGTGCAAGTACTTTCCGAAGCATCCGTGCCCGGAAAGCACCTGCACGAGCCGGAAGGTCAAGGACCCGTGCTCTCTGGCTGTCCACTGCTGGAGTAGTGTACAGACCGCCACCACTGTCCAGCTGCCTGCTCGAGTACCTGGTACCTACAGCGGAACAAGCTCAATATTATTGCTACATTAACTCTCTCCCTCATTAAAATCGCCTATACCTATGTAGGACGGTACAAATGGTAGGTAGGTACAAATTATTACAATGACAATGCAGTATAATTTATTCTCCTTCATCATAATCACAACCAACCTGGCATTAATTTGTTAGTTTCAGTGCAGTGACAGTGCTTCATTGCTCCAACATTAGTCATGTCTAGGCACCTTTATACACCACATAGGTACGTAGGTATACCTAAGTGCGCTGACACCATGATATATTGAGCCACTTACTTCGAGGCTGCTATTCCGAGGGAAGACGCTATCTCTTAGATAAGTACCTATATATAGGTACCTGCTGCAGTGAGCGCCCATCAATTTCGTATTGAAACTACGTTAAAGGCTCACGTTATCTGTCCGTGGAAGTTAAGTGCAAAGTATGTTTTTTTTTGCATTAAGGTGTGTTATAGAACACATCGGCAATGACTGACATCGCATCGGCATTAGGGTTGAAGACATCAATAGCCGATAATGCCTATCATAAGGCGGGCAGTGAAATTTAAAAAAAAAACTTAAAAACAAGCTTTTATCGTTATTACCGTCTAGCACTAAAGTACTCGTCAAGACGAATCAAATGAGCCTAAACTCGATGGGGTTGCGTCGTTTAATTACGGAAATCCTATGGCCACCTTCCAGCTCCATCATCAGATCAGCTCCATGTCATAACAACATTGCATTGTCATCCGATTTTATATATGCATGCAAAATTTCAGCTCAATCGGATACCGGGAAGTGGGTCAAATTTAACTTGCAAGATTTGATTACAGACATACGAGTACAGACATACAGACAACGGACAGGTGAAAGTAAATAAAAGCATGTAAAAAAAACAGGGAGTAGGTACATAGAAAAGAGGAATAGTTTAAAAGTTTCCAAACGCGCTATGTATGCAGGTACGTAGGTACCTAATAGGAAACCTATTACTTTTTTTTTTTTTTTTTTATAGAAGACTAATCAAGCGTTTGACTGCAATCTCACCTGTTGGTAAGTGACGATGCAGTCGAAGTTGTAGCACGCTTGTTTAGTAAGAACCTATTCACTCTTGATTTGAACAAACCCACGACATCGAGTCAATCTATTTTCATTAGGAAAATGTAGCGAGGAAAAGATTCTTTTTATAAATCTTAATCTTAATACATCTAAATTATATAAGTAGTTTATAAATAAGTTATCATTTCAATCCATCATCATCATCATCTTAGCCGTCAGACGTCCACTGCTGAACATAGGCTTCCCCTTTGGACTTCCATATGTACCGGTTGGAAGCGACCTGCATCCAGCGTCTTCCGGCGGCCTTAATAAGGTCGTCTGTCCACCTTGTGGGTGGACGTCCTACGCTGCGTTTGCAAGTCCGTGGTCTCCACTCGAGCACTTTTCGACCCCATCGGCCATCCACTCTCCACGCTATGTGGCCTGCCCATTGCCACTTCAGCTTGCTAATCCGCTGGGCTATATGGGCTTTCAATCCATAATAACACTAACTTAAGCTGTAAATTAAAATGAGCACTACTATGTTACGGATATATATATTATGTAAGTAGTTACCTAAGTATTTCATACTGTGTGTTCCGAATTTTCTATGAATAAAACAAATCCCACCTTTGCTTTAGCAGTAGTAGGGCTTCCGTCCACGTACAATGTTTCTTTGCACCTACATACGTAAATCCTTATAACATTTATTATTCACAAAGATTTACCATACAAGTACGTGTGGGCAGTATTTAGATCACCATATCTCGTGACTTTCGTATTTCTATCAGGAGTCAGAGTCAGGAGTATTACATAACAGGCACTTGAGGCCTGAGTATATTGTATGAATACCAAAACGTAAATAATGTTTTATTTAATTTAGAGGTCTACTAAAACTATACAGGAATGCTTTTGTTGCATTTGAATCCCGCGCGCTCTACGAATTAAAAATGAATGATTAGCAAATGAATAAATGTCATACCTTTTGCAATAAAAATAAATTATATCCACAGAGTATCGTAAAAGCAGTAGTAGCCGCGAAGCCATCTAGACACGCGGTAGCGTGTCAAGTCAAGTTCTTATCAATCGAACCAATTACTTCGGATTCTTATATTCCCATCGTCTGTGATGTACTTTATTATATTTATAATCTGTGGCCGATACGATGCCACAGATTATACAAAATTTCAATGGCGATTTTGACAGTACATTTGACATTATTTGTGTCAATTTGTAGAAATTGTAATGTGGAAGTTTTAGAAAATATTCTTCTGGAAAATAAAGAATGGCTACTAGAGGAGAACGAGGTGTTTCTAGAGTATTAGAAAAACTAGAAGCATCTATTAACAATGGTCAATACTATGAAGCTCATCAGATGTACAGGACCTTGTATTTCAGGTGCATATTATACCCTGTTCAATGGTACGTCGTAGTAATGCGTAGATGATTATTTATTTTATTGGATTTTTCAGATATTTGACTCAGAAAAAGTATGCAGAACTATTAAACTTGTTAAATAAAGGGTCAGCACTGCTCCTACAGCATGATCAGCAAGGTAGTGGAGCTGATTTGGCTATCCTGCTCATAGATGTTTTATCTAAGTCTGACACACATATTTCTGAAGAATGGATTGAGAAACTAGCCAAGTTATTTGAACTGATGAGCTCAAGTATACCTGAGCGAGAACAATTTCTCACAAACGCTGTCAAGTGGTCAATGGACAATAGTAAAAAAGGACATCCTCTTCTACATCAGGTAAGAATCACTATAGCATTGTGTATGACCATGACCTATATATTTGCTATTAGGGTGTCTTTTAAAATAAATCTCTACAATGGTAGGTAGTTTATTAGTTTATCAGGGTAATAGTTTGCTAAAACTAACTGGAGAAAATTAAAGAATAAGGTTTCCTACTCTTATAAAATTTGTAAGCACATTAAATATTACAATACATATCTAAACATCTTTGTCAAACCATAATTTTTGCCATAGATAACAAAATCCAGCTAAATTTTACCTTATTTCCCTAATAAGAGATATTTTTCATACTTACAGAAAATTGCTGAAGTATATTGGAGAGAAAAGAACTACACTGCCGCACACAGACATTTCCTACACTCGAGTAATGGTGCAGCATATGCTAACATGCTCATAGAACTACATGTGACTAAAGGACTCAAGTCTGAAATAGATTTGTTCATAGCACAAGCTGTATTTCAGTTTCTATGCCTCAGGAACATACAGATGGCTACAGAAACATTTGACAAATACACTGCATCACACCCTACTATTAAAAATGATAAGGGACCTCCATATATCTTACCGTTGCTGAACTTTCTGTGGTTTTTGTTGAGAGCTGTAGAAGAGTAAGTGTAGTTATTGTTTTTTGTATTCATCTCAACATGCTGTTACTATAGCAACCCCCACCTATACCAAAAAAAAAATGGAAAATACACACTAACTAGAAATACTGTAACAGCAGTGCTTTCTATAAAAATTGCATTGTATTGTCTATTTGTCAGATTTATTATCATCATTCTGAGTACTAGAAAGTACTTTACTCATTCTTAGCCCACTGCTGGGCATAGGACTCCTTTTTGGGCCAGTATACCTTTACCTTTTGGGCCATTGTTAACCACAATCTTACCTGATCTTAACCCTTTAACCGCCATATTTTGTTACATTCATTATTCTCCTAATGCCAGCGTAATAATCAATTTATGAAACTTGATGTGAAATTACGTGTGTGGCGCTTGGAGCACATCTTTCATATCCCGACATATTACGGTGATGGCAGTTAAAGGGTTAATAAATGATGATGCTGCCAAAGATGCATAATAGAAGACATAATAATTTAAGCTTACATTATCAGTGTCTCTATCTGTGACAACTATGTGTGGGTGTTCTCGTCATTAAAATGTGATTTTTTTTCAGTAAAAAGCCTAACCAGTTCAAAGTGTTGAGGACTTGGTATGCAATAAGTATAAAAAGGGACCCCAACTATTCAGGATATCTGGATAACATTGGCCGCATTTGGTTTGGCATTGAAGTAGCACCAGAAAATGCAAGTCGGAACACAATGTTAGGAGGACTTCTGAAATCCATTATAGGAGATGTGGACAGTTCAGATGATGAAGAATTTAATGTTTCTACTCTAGAATTAGATTGATATTATGACACCTTAAATCATAATTGTTTGTTTTCACTAACACATGTTAAAATGCATTGATTTTAAGATTTATTAATGTGTTCAATTATTCTCAATAACCTGGTCGATTTGTGTACATTTGATAAAGGAATTTGTAAATGTTCATTATTAAATCAATTTGCTTTAGTTTTTTGGCTTTGTTTGTAGTTTAAATTTTATTTACATTTTCATTTACAAATTGCAATAATTTAATTTAAGATAGGTTGTTTATTTCTGTACACAAAAGCTTATAGTTTGCACTTTGCTAAAAAATAATCATAATATTATTATGTAAATAAATGTTCTTTGGTGGAATTAAGGTATTATGTATGATTGATAAATTTTAAATTATTGAATGAAAAAACTGAAAATTAAAAAAAAAACCATGACTAAAGTTAAGATTCAACAAATACAGAATTTTGAATATCTGGTTACGTATATGGTTTTTATTTTTTATTGTGCTTAATTATTATCCTGAGTTGGATAGGTAATAATAAATAGTATGGAATACCTAATGTTTTTTTTTAATCTTTCTATTTGTGTTCTCTAGAGGTATTGGTGTATTAAATCATTAAATTATTCGGCATGTAACGATGCACAGCATCTGTGAGAGTGCGGGTTATACTTTCCTCTAATTTTCCTCTATTCCTTCCGTTTCCGGTCCAATTTTGCCAACATGGCGCCGCGTTCGCGCCAATTTTGCCTCGTGGTCCCAGGTAGCCGCCATGTTGTTTGGCGGGTTTCTGTCTTAGCGTGTTTTACTTTCCGACATAGTGCACGGCAATTTTGAAAAAAATATAATATTTATATTTTTTTATTTGCTTTAAGTGCTCAAAATACATTTTTGTTGTTGTCTAGTAGTATTAAATATATGCTTTAAAGTGTTGAAAGAGTTAAATATGGTGTCGCGCTTAAGTGAACCCTGTTTCGGTTACGGAGTAGGCTCGGACGTCTTCTACCAGCCGTTATCTAAAATGAAAACGACTCCGTGCCTACAACACTTGACAACAAGGTTAGTGAGCTCACTACTTTTTAAATGCATCAATATTTACGACCTATGTCTGATTAATTGGTATGTGTGGTTCGGCGTCCGGCTCGAAACCGGCGTCGGAGCCTACCGCCATGACCTTGAACAACGTGCTTTCGGCGTCCGGTCCGAAACCGACGTCGGAGCCTACCTCCGTGTCCTCGCTTGGCTCGCCTCCGGCGTCCGGCTCGAAACCGGCGTCGGGGCCTACCGCCATGACCTCGCTTGGGTCTCCTCCGGCGTCCGGTCCGAAACCGACGTCGGAGCCTACCTCCGTGTCCTCGCTTGGCTCGCCTCCGGCGTCCGGCTCGAAACCGGCGTCGGGGCCTACCGCCATGACCTCGCTTGGGTCTCCTCCGGCGTCCGGTCCGAAACCGACGTCGGAGCCTACCTCCGTGTCCTCGCTTGGCTCGCCTCCGGCGTCCGGCTCGAAACCGGCGTCGGGGCCTACCGCCATGACCTCGCTTGGGTCTCCTCCGGCGTCCGGTCCGAAACCGACGTCGGAGCCTACCTCCGTGTCTTCGCTCGGCTTGCCTCCGGCGTCCGGCTCGAAACCGGCGTCGGGGCCTACCGCCATGACCTCGCTTGGCTCTCCTCCGGTGTCCGGTCCGAAACCGACGTCGGAGCCTACCTCAGTGTCCTCGCACGGCTTGCCTCCGGCGTCCGGTCCGAAACCGACGTCGGAGCCTACCTCCGTGTCCTCGCACGGCTTGCCTCCGGCGTCCGGTCCGAAACCGACGTCGGAGCCTACCTCCGTGTCTTCGCTCGGCTTGCCTCCGGCGTCCGGCTCGAAACCGACGTCGGAGCCTACCTCCGTGTCCTCGCTCGGCTTGTCTCCGGCGTCCGGTCTGAAACCGACGTCGGAGCCTACCTCCGTGTCTTCGCTCGGCTTGCCTCCGGCGTCCGGCTCGAAACCGACGTCGAGGCCTACCGCCATGACCTAGCTTGGCTCTCCTGCGGCGTCCGGCCCGAAATCGACGTCGGAACCTACGTCCATGGCCTCGCTCTGCGTCGGATCCTAGACTTCGCTTGGCTTGCCTGTAGCGTCCGGCTCAAAACCGGCGTCGGAGCCTACCTACATGACCTCGCATAACGTGCTTCCGGCATCTGGTTCGAAACCGACGTTAGAGCCTGTCTCCTTGTTCTCACATGGTTTGCCTCCGGCGAAACCAGCGTTGGTGCCTAGCACGGTGGATTCGCATGACATTGCTACAGCGCCCAGTTCAGAACCAGTGTGGATGCCTGCCTGACGGTTTCACACTCTGTGGCTGTAAACTCGAAGCTTTCACCGGATGATCATGGCTTTTCTAGAATTCGCCGTTGCGGCAGTTAATAATAATATAAGTGTTAGCAGCCATATGTAATATATTACAATCTCAGCGAGAATCGTTAATCTATATATTTGTAACAATTAGTGAACTGGCCTGCTACCCCTGATATAATACGAACACTGATGCTGTGCATCGTTTATGCTAAATATCGGGGCCCCAGAGCATGTTTTCAAAATGATTGTGGGAATGCGTCTGCCATTTATTTCCAAAACAACTCTATTTCGCCTATCAGCGAATGTGCTACTCCAGTATCAGACTATTGGCTAATTCACTCCCACTACGATTGATGACAATTTTCAATGTACATTGCTGCGTTTGTTATTTTACTCATATTAAAAGGTTTAAGCAAGTAATGTAATTTTGTCTATGTATTTACGTGTCGTTGGGCAACAGCCAGTAGGTCCTCAGACTGCAGATAGAAACATTGTTGAAAGGGTGTTAGAGATACTGGATCAGCAACACCTGGGACCCAGTTTTCTATCAACTATGTTCTTAGTCAAAATGAGCCATGGTTCAATATTATATTATACATATACCTTTATATAGGTATATATTTTTTCAATCAGCATAGTACCCAAGTCATTCAGACTCATATCACTATCAAGTGCACAACTTTTTCTAAAAGTCTCATTGGATGGTGAGTCTAGACCTGTCTTCAGCACATGAGCATTGCGTTTCTCGAGGATGGTTTAGAACGGCCAAGTACTTCAGATGAACTGTTTGCCCTTCGATCTGTCATGCGCATCGAAGATGCGACAAGGGCGCATCAGAATGATTTTTTGCTAGCATACCAATCCAGAACACTTCTCTAAGAGTAAGTGAAAAATGTGATGGATACACTCACTGGCCTAGGTTGGACCATCAACCAACACGGGTGGCATTGCAATCATAACCCATTTTAAGAAGCAACGTCATATTATGTTTACACTAAACGATGACGGTACGGTCGGCACGAATCCGAAGAAAATACAAGTGAGTTTATGCCGTTTATTTACAAAGATACAACGTCATATGGTTCTACAATCGGACAATCATACGGTGGTGGTAGTAGGGCATCGTAATTTTCGGAACCCAGGGTCGAGCCTAGCTTCGACCATTATATCCGTGAGTTTTAGTCGGTTGTTTACATAGTACGAGTAATATGGATAACACTCACGTTAGTTTTCAAACCGCAATCCTACGGTGATAACGACCAGACAATATCAGGCACCTGGAAACCAGTGCTTTATTCAAAAGGAAGGCGATACGCGGTTAAAACCACTGCTGGAGATGTCTTATAAACTGCTAAATCTGGTGGACAAATGGAAAATCTCCATAACGGCCAAATATCTCCCAGGAGAATTCAAAATAATCGCCGACAATTTATCTAGAGATATCGGAATGGAATCTGTTTCCATCAGCTCTCAGGAGTATTTTTCGCCACTTTGTGACTTCTTAGATCAACTTATTTACAAGCAAAAACGACGGTTGGGGCCAATTACGTGACAAAGATTGTTGGGGCTTCTCGGCCAGCTTTTGCAATGCCCTCAGACGATCAAAGAGGTTTCACCTGGCGTGGATATTCCCTCCACCAAGTTTGCTTCCACGAATCTCTCACCACCTGAATTCGGCGCAGGGCACATACCTGATAGCTCCAATGTGGACGAAAGTATTTTGGCTCCCGGATCTTCGCAAGCAAGTGTTGAGCAAACCAACGAGGATCAGGAACCCGGATCGAGTACCAATAGACCGGGCCACCACCTCGAGTTCAGGACATGGACCTATACGTTTAGGAGATTGTCGGTGAGTGGTATAGCTCAGGAATGATCTAAGTTCGAGCGATCTTAAGATCTGGCTGGAGAGAATCTACTTTGAAGTCCTTGAAGACCTGCTTGGACTCGATGGATCAATAATATATAAATAGTGTATAAAATATTATACCCAACGGCTCCACCCTTGCAAGATTTTAAGCTTATTTATTTCTTGTAGAAAACTTAGCTTATCCTACTGTTTTGCTTCACAAATGAGTTCTTTTTGTTTTGGTGAACCGGCTCAAAATGAGAGCCTTAATTCTAATTCTTTAGTCAGTCACATATTACGGGCTATATCTCTGCAAAGAACTAAATTGGTGAAACTGCCAATTTGGGATCCAGGTGACCTGGTTGCCTTGCTCCAGTCTAATTCACCAATATTAGATTCATTACTTTAAGCATCACGTAGGCTAGCTTGTTTGCTGTTGCTGGCATCAGGGAGAAGGGTGTATAATCGTACTCTTTTGAAAATTTCACCACAGCTTTATGAAGATAATGGAAATTTTATTATTTTACATCCAGCTTTCGGATCTTAAACCGATGCAGCTTCGTTCAGGCAATCAGGTTGTAAACTTTTATCCCATTGTGATAAGAATGTTTGTCCATTGCATTGGTTACGTATGTTGTAAATTTGGGTGGACAGCAAATAACAGCTGACTGTCACGATGCCTTGTTCGTTACAATACGAATTCCCATTCATGCAGCTTCGCGCACTGTAATTAGTAATTGGAACGAGACCGAGTTGAAATAAGCGGTATATCAGCTTCTTCTGGCAGCATGCGCACAGCTGTTGCGTCGCTTAATTGATATGAACATTCCCCTATAGGAGAGATTCTTGCGCTAGGCAATTGGCGTAGAGAACATACGTTTGCCAAATTTTGTTGTACGCAAATCATAGGTGAACCTGGCTTATCTCAGATTAATTTAGCTGTGAACTTTGAGCCAATTTAATGATTCCAAGTTTGTTTCCATCACTGAAATTAAAATGTAGATTCTACTACATGTCTTAATTTTCATTACTTGTAATTTAACATTAATTGCATAATAATTCTATTTATGATTTGTTTTCTTAAGGCTCGCAATGAGAAAAAGTTTGATTGTTACAATTATTCATTGTATGTATATCTTTTTACATTCATTGTATTGCCGTTCTGTGGTCACCAGGAGATACAAACACGTCTCTCACAGATGCTGTGCATCGTTACATGCCGAATAATGATGCAAGTTTTACACAAAAATAAAACTTGTATTATTTAGCATAAACGATGCACAGCATCCCAATAAGGGCTCCTGGAGACTCCTATGACAGAAACCCGCCAAACAACATGGCGGCTACCTGGGACCACGAGGCAAAATTGGCGCGAACGCGGCGCCATGTTGGCAAAATTGGACCGGAAACGGAAGGAATAGAGGAAAATTAGAGGAAAGTATAACCCGCACTCTCACAGATGCTGTGCATCGTTTATGCTAAATAATACAAGTTTTATTTTTGTGTAAAACTTGCATCATCATATAATTAAGTATAATATGATAATTATAATGTGTATTAAGTGTATGTTCAATTAAACAATATAAACTTAAATATAATATTATGAATTATTACATGTAGAAATAACAAGTATTCACTGTAATAATAATTTATTTAAAATAACATTTTGTTATAAATAATAAGTATACCCTTTTATTTTACCTTAACAAAAGTGTTTAGCATATTTCTGCACAAAAATGCACATTATCACAGAGGTATCTATAATATTAACATTTACTATTGTTATTATGTTCTTCAACCATGAGTTAATACTCTGAATGTCAAAAGTGAGACTATTACACTTACACAGCAAATTATCTGCTAAATAAATATTTTTAAAACACTCAACAGAGCTTATGGCGGTACTCAATCATATTTTTTATCATATACTGGTTATTAGATACCATTTTATCACTATATGATAACACTGGCTTTGAACCACAAAATCATAAACTATTAACAACGAGAGAAGTTATATCTCTCTTCCAATTAGCGTAAGTTATGGAAGATTTTTGGAGGTCAAGTTTTATTTTTCGACTTTTTAAATCCATGGCTTGTCGTACAAGAAATCTATTGAATTCAATAACTTTTGGATGCTCCAGGAATACGTTGACGGGCATCCATTGGCACGCAGCTATTTCCATGTCAGATTTGTTGATAGAGTCAGATTTAGCTGTGAGTAGAACTACAATATAAATGTCTGAATTGCCGAACATGCTATTATGTGTGTGTCTCAGTGTGACCATTGAGTCAAATGCAGCGTCAATGCCGGTCTCTTCTTTAACTTCTCTGATAGCAGCATCTTTTATGTCTTCGCCTGAAAAATAAAAGAATATAGAATATAGTGTTAAGTGTAGCACATAGACAAAAAGATCAGAGTCAATTAAAATTAAACATTTCTAAAGGGCCTGAAAAATTAAATCATCTTTATGAAACTGATGCTTTTAAAGTGTAAGATATAAAACAAACTCTTTAAAAATAACAAACAAATAAACTTATTAATTCAGATATGTTGCAAACCTTTCAACCAATAGCATTAGGCATTATTCAAGTGCTCAATACATATTTATTATGTACGTCATAGGTCTCAAGACTGCATAATATACCTATTATGTATGAATACATCATATTATAAGTGTTTGAAGAGTTTAAACTTTGACAGAGAATATTATTTATCTTTGTAATGGAAAATCTGAGAACCATTGGATTTTTTATACCTATTAAATGTTGCTTATGTTTGCCTTCACACCACCTAACTTTAAATACTAATGTGATTTGGGATCATAGGACTTAGGACATAGGTATAGTTAGTGCTAATCTTTTTCACAAATTTGCAGTTCAATTGGCTGCCGCACAGTAAGCATTAGTCAGTTCCGAACTGCCATGATATAGATGTTATTATAAAAATATACCTAGAAATAACTCTTCTCCATAGGCACATTAATAACATAACACGAGCTAAGTGAATACCTAGCTCAATAACTGAGATTTATGAGCAAGCCTAGAGCTGCCTATTCCTATCCTACCTACTCTTTCCACAGGCAACACATCATTATAACTATGTAGCTATGACTCATGACAAAAAAAATATAATACCTCTCTCAACATAGCCTCCAGGCAGTTTCCAATGAGCAATTTCAGTATGTTTCTCAGTGACAACCAACAGCTCATCCCTGTCATTGAGAACAATTCCACCCACCCCGACACTAGTATGGCATGCGGGCGGCAAGTTTGATTCTGTCTCCGGCAGCCATTTGTACATCATTACAAAATCATCTCGTGAATGATGGAAGTTGAAGCCCTCCTTGTAAACAAAAAGAACTAACATTACCTACAATGTTATAGAGTTCTATATTATGTTACAGATATTGTTGATCAGCAAGGGCACACCTGATTAATTTTGACCAGATGCATTTTGCAAGAAATATAATCTGGATCCATCCTTGGATCACAAAGGTATTTTTTAAGCCCAGAGTTAATAGGTTCCTTCTAGATCTGTGTGTTGGTGTGCCATGGGAAGACCTATGTCCAGAAACAAAGACTGATAATGCTGAGCATAGCCTATTTTATCCCAGATCATATTTAACATGAACCAGATTTTTAAAAATGGAATTCTGAGGTTGAAAACATCATATTTATTGTATAAAAAATAACTTATCACCTCTGCTAGTATGGGCACCCATGCTGCATCTTTGATGTTTACTTTAAACCATATACATCTTTTGTTATCATTCTTCCATTTCTTCAGTGACTCTGAAATAAATTGACATAAATTTAGAATAATGGGTCCCCATTACCAAATGGCCACGCGGTAGACCAAGGAGGAGACCTTGACTTGTGTGCGGAAGGATGGACAACTATAATAGCTCAAGACTGCGAAGATGGAGGGAAGGTAGGGAGGCCTTTGCCCTGCAGTGGGATCCTATGGGCTCATAATAATAAAAATTTAGAATAGAATAGAAAACTCTTTAGTACACACACAAAATACAATAATATAAGCTTAGAACTAAGATTACACAGAAAGATGTGTTACAATAATTGTAATTGTGTGTGATTGTGTTAATTAATTTAAATTTATGTTTAGACATAGAACCCATTGTATAAATAGGTCCCATATTTATTTATTGATTGCATCACCTATGTGTACTTCCAAGTATTAGTGATCAGTAGGTATATTCTATTAGGTATTACTGAGTGTTATCACAATCAGTATTCAGTATATTGATTTTTGTGAGAAAATAATAATAATAATTGGGGTTTATACTCCAACAGAACAGGTTACCCTACTTACACTGTCAGAGTCAAATCACAATTTATAGGCTGTGTGGCTAACCTATATGTTGCAGTTTCAGGTCGCCAAGATTACTACAAGGCCTGCAACATGACGATAAAACCTATGTTCCAAATTTCAACCCAATCCGTCCAGCAGTTTAGGCTTTGTGTTGATAGATCAGCCACTCTTTCCTTTTATATATTTAGAAGAAGATAATATGTAGCATATTTACTTTCCAAACAGTGGCATTTAAAAATGATTTATTAAAGATTTCATCACTGTACTACCTATCACCTAAATAGGTGTATAGACAATGGTACGGAACTCTTTATGTGCGAGTCCAACTCAAACTTGGCCAGTTTTATTCTTTTCTTATTCTTGTCTTGATTATTAATTATCTTAGCTAAATATCTCAGGAGGAACCTATCTCAAATTACCTATTTAGGTGTCCAGTCCTTCGCTTGACCCACTATATAATTGTGAGATAACCTCTTGGATTTAACGTGTGGCAACACTGGTTTACTACCAGAAGTCCCTCCCTATCGGCGCGCTACGTCACTCTCCCCACCACCTGCCGGTCGCAGCGGCGGGGCAGGCGCTTGCGCTTCTTCAGTACGTCTTGGATTTTTGACGAGTTAACACTGAAGTGAATTTGTAAAAATGTAGTACTAAAGTACTTACCAAATACTAACGTATTGTGGTTAGAAACACACAGGAAAGCCCTGGTTTCATAACATATGTCTTGCGCTTTTGGCATGGGAAAGCCCCATGTTTGATTTTATATTAACATATAAAAACAAAAGCGCGTACATTACGGACATATAAACTGGGAAAGCCCCAGTTTGCGTGCAGCGTTCTAAATAACGAGTGCATTGTTGTCTGCTTGCTAGCTAAAGCATTGACAGCCGTCCTGTCGCCTGTGCTAACAGACGACGTCGACTGCACTAACAGACGACGTCGACTGCGCTAACAGACGACGTCGACTGCGCTAACAGATGACGTCGACTGCGCTAACAGATGACGTCGACTGCGCTAACAGACGACGTCGACTGCGCTAACAGACGACGTTGACTGCGCTAACAGACGACGTAGACTACTTAGCGTCGACTGTCCAGACAATATCGGCTGTTCAGACGACATGTATGTAACTACTTGGTCATCGACCTATCACTCGTTGTCTCGCTTACCATGAAAAAGCTCATGGAATATCAGTCTCCGCATGCAGATGAAACCTTTCATCAGGCGCTCTTACATCCCTTGACCGCGAGGGTTGGAAAGACTGGGTGATCGAATACCTACCTGTTTGGTAGGACACTCACCTTAGCTATGGAGGCTAGCTTGGCTTTTGGCCTAACGGGAATCTTTCATTGTAAGAAATCACTGAGCAAGTGATCTTTGAGTACAAAGCGTTGAAAAGAAAGCTATCGGATTGGATCCGTCTCTGTCGCATAGTTGGATGACCGTCCCCCTTTTAATGCTGTGTGGCTATGAGTACCGAGTTTGAATCCTGCGAGGCAATCGCAGTGTCCTATTGGATTAGTACTGATATACCAACCCTTCTCTGTAATGGTTGGAGTGCACCGATACTAGAAGTACCTAATCTTCTGTGAAGAGCCAATGCTTTCTCTAAACGACAGGAACTGCACCCAAGGAAATAGAAGCTTGTTATGGAGAATCATTTACCAGAGACCTTGGGTAAATGCCACAATAAACCAAATTCTATGCGAAAATCTGTTAAGAATCTCCGAAAAATATCGAGCCTACTGTGTGTGTAAAAATGGTGTGAAAGTTTTTCGAGTATAGGTATAATTCTACACTTTGCCATTATTTGGACACTGAGGGGTAGCACAATTATTAATATTTAAAGTGGTTTCAGGCTCGCCTGTTTTTACACTAGTAGGAGTCAATAGACACCTACTACTGCAACGTCGCCATGGCAACTCCCCTGAAAAAGTAGACCTGTGAGCTATTTAATGATTTTGGTCGTATTGAAACGTCTGAGATGTCAGAAGAACTTGCCATCCCGCGATAGAGTTTCACGTCATCCGCAAAATAAAAGGCTCATGGCCTTTTATGGCAACGGAAGTCATTTGAGGAATCATGCATTTGTTGTATGTGTGTGTGGTGCGTGGTTATGATGAAATGATTATGGGGCACTAACTTTAGTGCCCATCAGATATAAAGACTTATTTCAGCAAGCCTTTCCTGAGCAAGGATAAGGAGAAAAGTGTCTGACGCTTTGCTGCAGCATACTCGCGGGAAGGGTGAAAAGCGCTGTACAAACCGCAAATAAGATCAGTGAACTTATACATACCATCCCGTCAGCAAGGACTCACCTTTTCGCTGAGCCTCATCTATCGGAAGTGATAAAGGGGCAGGGTGGTGTATTGAAGGTGTCCGCTGGGAAGTTCAAGCGACTAAATTTTGTGGGGATTACTAAACCTAAAAAATAGGCAAGGTACAAAGGCTGACATCCCTGAAGCAAAACCGTCGAGCTCCGGAGAAGTCGAGCGTAACTTTGACCTCTCATATGAGCAGTCTGCGAAAAACAAGAGACATGATAAAGCTATGGAATGGAAAGATGCTCCACGTTCTATATATTATCAATTATTCATCTGGATATAGAATCCCGCTTTGAAAGCGCCCACCTCGTTTCAAGTTAGATAAAAATATCTGCGCCCGATATGAAACTAAATCATCAACAGAGATATAATATTGAGAAATCGGGAAATCAAAACAAATTGGGGCAATAAACGAATGTCAACATGCAGACTTTCGGTCATTTATGGGTTTATGAGAGAGGGCAGACAAGTCTAATTCTTGACCTCAGACACGTAATTTTTTTTTATCTACTTGCGCCTAAATTTCGACTTAAAAGTCATCACAAAATTCCTGAATGTCTTAACATTCGGGAATATATGATTAAAACTGACCTATGCCAGGCATACTTCTATATTTTATCTCATCAATAGATATGTTGCACTAGTGTGTACGAGAGTACAACATATTATGAAATGTCCTAGCTCCTCTTTGGCTTAGCAACTGCTTCCTGTACATTTCCTAATATTAAATAAATAAATCAATCATTTATTCACCAAAGACTTACAAGTATAAAATAGAAAAGGAAATACAAATATTAAGTGGAACTTATTGTTATTAGGTGCATTTATATAACTTAATTAAAAAAGTAGACAATCTGGATCATAATATACTTGGAAGACTGTCTGTAGAATGACTGGTAACCCAGACATTCTATAAACTCAGATTAACCTTATTGTAGTTCAGATCTAAAAACTAGGCCGCCTAACTTGTGACCGACAATCAACGCGAAATACCTAGGACTAACCTGGAACTCTGGGACACACGTCTCAATATCAACCCAACAATATAACAGAAGCTAAAGAAAACATTATGATGGTTAGTGGTTTTCTATGGAAAACACTGTATATTGGACATGGAAATCTGCCAGTCTTATTAGGCAATACCAATTTTGCTTCTTGCGTCGTGCCATATACTCGTATATACCTCTTCATTGTCAAAGTATCCAGTTTCATGCAAACAGAGACATACGGAAGGAACACTACAAACGGTGTTACTTACGGAGCAGTGTATTACAGTATTTGCAGAGCTTGTAAATGAAGAGCTTACCAGCTCTTGGTACAAGACAAGCAATGCGTGACGGTCTATGATCCATGATCCATTATAAACAACCTGATTTCCTTTGTGAGCGTCGCTCTCGTCTTGAGAGCTTCGTTTAATGTTCAAAATCTGAGCGAACTCTGGAATCGAGCTCAGCTCAAGTGGCACATCAATCAAAAGGAGCCTGAACAACCTCGGAAGTATTAGAAAAACGTTATTGGCAACGTCTAAGTGAAACAGATAGACAACAAAACGGTTGTATTATATATTGCAACGAAAGGAGGAACTAAACCCTTGACACTTCTAAAAAACGACATTCCAGATTTTTAAACTAGCGGAGAGAGGAAAACACCTCATAGCTCAATATCTCCCGGGACGATACAATCTTTTTGCCAACAGTCTCTCGAGTCTAAGAGATACAATGCGTTGTCAGAATGAACTTATTATCAGGAGACTTTCTGAAAACGGTCATCCGAAAATTGGACAAATCAACAATAGACCTTATTCCCAAGCAAACGATCTGCAGTAGTAACGACGTATGTCAGCGAGAACGCGGTGGACCAGCAATTTGTGTTCGCGGATGATTTCAATCGCACGTTAAGCAAGGCAGGATATTTCCCCACTAGCACTAGTCCCTAGTGTCATTCGACACCTCCAGAAGAGAAAAAGGAGGTCTACTGCTTGTAGTACCCTCCCGGGGAAGACCCTCTGGAAAACAGAACTGAGGTAATGCGCCCTATGTTCACCAATGGAATGTCAAGAAACACTTGATAGTTCTAACAACGGGCCGAGTACCGGTTGGAGTGACCCAGTAGCCTTTGTAGGTTTGAGAAATTCAGGCTGGCCCATTTTTACCTCCACCTGGCCTGAAGCCAGACAGACAGCCGCTAGAATCATCCTGGTGAAAGTCAACAATGAAAACATATATTATAGACACGTGTGGGAAATATGGGAACAATGGGCTGAGAAGCACGCAATATAAGCAACCGAGATGCAAGCAATCTTGCACAATTCATTTGCTATCTACTATCTATACAAAGATAACAGATATCAAACGTGCTCTCCGCACCATTTACTACACATGTCTGTTGTAACGATGTTTGCAAATCCTACTAGAGCCGATGAGCTCAGTGATCATTAATTTGTGCGTCAAGCTCTGAGAGCTGTCGCCCTCAGTCCTCATTGAATCACCCGTAAGAAAACTTTGCACTTGGGAAGTCACCGACTTCTGAGACTTCCTTGGTTGCCGTGGTGGTACTACGCTATTGACAACAATAATTAATTCTAAGTGTCGCGGTATGTAGCCATACTTCTCCTTCTCGCCACTTGAAGCAGAATTCACAACCTCACCCTACTCGACACTGTCGCGGAAGATCTTGAAACAGTTGAAAATAATCGGTTCAAATTCGGTTCAAAGACGGACTGCGCAACCTTTCGTTAGTCTGGTGGGAGATTATCCCTTAATGACAACCAACGTTTCAATTTATTGCATTATAGTTTCGGGAATAAATATCGGTATCAGGAACCGTGGATTTAGTCGAAACATCATCTGCAGCCTCTTTGATTACAACAAGGGGAAAAGTTGGTCCTGTCTCTCGCACAGTCATTGCAGACTGGATCCCAACAATCTTAGGGAAGATATGTGTGATTCACCTCCAGCTTTAGGTCTGCTGTGAACAGTAGACGACTACTAGAGTAGTACTGGTAAAAAATGCTATCGTTGCATTAAGTTAGTACTTGCTATGAGCTGAATAATAAATAAATAATACAAATTGGAGAAATTACAATCTAAATTTAGACTAGGTGCTAAAACGCGGTAACTAGGAGAGCAGGGACATTTTCTTAAAGCATTACTTTAAAGAAACAAAAAGCTAAGTACTCAAAGAAAGGAGAAATATATCGTTGCAAACGGTTTCTCACCGTTATGCTTCATTTATTAAGGATCTTTTCAAGGTTCCTATTTTCGATAATAAGAGTAAGATTTGCACCTGGTCTCTCATTAAGTTATTTTCTGATCATGAGAAATAATATTTTCTATATTTAGTGATGAAGAATTATTTAAGTCTTGTAACTTTGTATCTAATAAAAAGAAGACTAAATTATGGTGTTGTTCACCTAAATCGTACATTTCGGGAATAAAAGGCTTGTGATTCGTACCCTTTTATGTTTATCGGAATGTTGGTTATATAATTGAAGTCTCCCCTACACTGTCGCAGCGCCAGCAGATAATAAACACCTCTCACAATTATATAGTGGGTCAAGCGAAGGACTGGACACCTAAATAGCAACGTTTTCCCCCCGAAGGGCAGAAAACGTATATTTAGGTTCCAGCCGAAGCTTGACCCACTATGAATTAACATTCTTGCTGGCTTGTGAGTACTGAAGAAGCGCAAGCGCCTGCCCCGCCGCTGCGACCGGCAGGTGGTGGGGAGAGTGACGTAGCGCGCCGATAGGGAGGGACTTCTGGTAGTAAACCAGTGTTGCCACACGTTAAATCCAAGAGGTTATCTCACAATTATATAGTGGGTCAAGCTTCGGCTGGAACCTAAATATACGTTTTCTGCCCTTCGGGGGGAAAACGTTGCTATTTTCTTAAGATATGCTTATCAATAATTGATTATGTTCTAGTAGGTTGTAACGTTTTATTATTGTACTTTGAACCCCATAAAATGGCTTAATAACATTGCGAAATAGGATCATAAAAATATCTATTTAATTACCTATGAAAAATTATATACATTTTTTTTTGCGATACGGATTTAGTATAGGTACTTAGGCACCTGCTCCGTAATAATTCGATGAAATTACCTGTAAGTCGACTAGATAATACTGCCTGGTCGCATGGTTCTTCTTTGGAATTTACTGTAACACCATTATATCGGTCTATGTGGCCTTGAAATGTAGATTCCATGATAATTAAAAAGTCCCCTCAATGAAATTTTCAGAACTTCAATTATTATCCTCTGAACAAGGGTGTTACAATAACCGGAATACCGATTCAAATGCGTATTTATTTCTCTGAAAAAACCTTTCAACACGTCCTCTCTTAACTAACACAAAACTGTGTATAGTTATAAAAATAATTCAAATTATATAAAATTTAAATTTATTCAACAAAATAAATTATACCTAATTTAGAAATTGAGCGAATATCTTTGAATTACAACGGGAGGGCGCGAGTGTCACATTTTAAGTTTAAGTGCTCAAAAAGCGTTCCTTTGACAGAGCATAGTGCTAGTTTTCCTTTGAAACACATGCCAAAATATTTTTGTCATTCTTAATTGGGGAATTTTCAAGAACTCGAAATCTGTCGTTGTCAGAATCAGCTGTATTTACTTTTTATTTCTTTTAAAAGCTAAGAAGATCAACTCACACGCAAGTTTGTTTGCCATTATCTTAACTACAAATTGTGGCTCGTCCACACTGCATGTAGATTCTACACGAAAAAGAGACGTCGGCGCGTAAAACATATAAACACAATTATTTTCAAAAACGCTACTTTGAAGCGACCGAAAGACAAATTTAAGTTGCATTTGACTTTGTACAAGAATGTAATAGCTCGTCCACACTATGCGGCCAATGGCCAATGATTCGCCGAGTGGTGTTTTGTCTATGCACGTACCTCAGAATAAATACAACTAGAAGTAGCCATATTATGTATGAGTGTGACGGCAATAGGGAAAATTCTATGTGAAGAAAAAGGAGAACCTACTTTTCTTCCGTCACTTTCAGCGTGGCTGGTTTACGTTGTTTGTCACAAGTTCAAACGTCTTCTTTGTGACAAACATACTATCAAGTCATCCGAATTATCTTTTATTTTTCAAGATTTAAAGTGCTTTCAGGGAATAATTAATGGTTTATGTGTACTCATAGTGGTAGTGAAATGGTAGGATGTGCAGTTTTGGGCTGTAAAAGCCGTAGTGAACGGAAAATTGATCAACTAACATTTCACACGTAAGTAGACCAAAATATCCCTTATTGGCTTTTGCAGCGCTTTGTGACGAGAAATCATGATATTCTACAGTGAGATTCATCTATTTTATGACCTAAAACAACAATATTTAGCGTATTTTCATAAAATAATGAAAATCTGTTTATGTGGAAATAATACCATATTGTATATTTTATTTACCCTTACCCATTATCATGATTATGGGGAGAAATTAAGAAAGTAGTTTCTGTATGTACTTGGCTAACTGATACCTTTCTGTGGCTCTAGTGATGAGTGATATAACTCGAGTATACCTCTTTTTGAGTTTTTAACATATTAATCTGTAGCTCTAGTGATGAGTGATATAACTCGAGTTATAGCTTTTTTGAGTTTTTTTACATATAAATAATGAGATTTCTTTTGTAACTCACGTCCTTCTATCTTTTATAGTTTCGCAAATAATTTTGTAAAAAGATGATACAACTGGCATATTTTTGCAAAAATACGTGAAAATAAATATGTCACTTTTTTTTAATACTATTATAAAATTTTAATACCTTATAACAAAACCACTTAATAATTATACACAACAATTTCCTAATATTACTAATAACTAATTATTACTACCTATTTATTATTATTTAATTATATTTTTTTTTTTACTTTTTTTTTACATCATACAGGTATATAAAAATGAAATCATACTGCTATATTAACGCAAACCCAATAAAACAAGAAGTACAAAGTATAGCAGTCGCTTAATATAATCAATTAATGCAATAATCCATCATAATAATATACCAACAATAATATTTGTATTGATAATTCCACATTTTATACTAACACCATACCATTATATAATATGTATGTGTGTGTATGTCACGTTGTATCTCCTTTTTCATTCACTCAAAATATATTTTTTTGTGGTAAAGGGTATAATTTCGATAATAATTGTCACATAACATTTTTTTTTACTTGAATATTGATATATTATGTAAATGGTTATATTACTTTGTTTATCATCTCAATTGACAATATTGTGTTTTAATTTGCAGATTGAACAGGATGAAAGTGTGACAACGGAGCCTCACACAACCCAGATCACCGATTCCAAAATGCCTGTTAGTAAAAGAAAAAATGTCAATATTTTAGCAGAGGTGCAAAATATTCAGCCTTTGGTAAGTTATGGCTCAATTTTTAAATCATTAAAAAACGCAAAACTACTAACTACGTTTTAATTACCGAATCTGGTTAACAGAAAAATTGCAAATAATATTCGATTTTCAATTTTTTTTGTGAAATTTGACATATTCTATTAAATAGACAAATGGTAGAAATTTTAATGGTAGTTGAAATTAATCGGAATCTCATGAAATGATCCAAACATTTCCTATACGTATATTTCTGATATTTTGGTACTTTGTAAAAGTTCCACCACTCATAAGTCGAGAACGCCTAGACAGATTTTAATGATATTTAGTTTGTTCATTTTGCCAAATTCTTCTCCATCGACTTCACTTGGCAAAAATCTTCGCCAATGACAACTTTGCAGCAGGTAACACCGCGGGTTACAGCTAGTATATCTGTACTATACATCAGCTAGTATATAGTCTGCATCGGAATTAACAAAATTGATAATGCTGGGTTAAATTTACAGATTAAACAGGAAAAACCTCACACAACCCAGATGGCCATGATTCCAAAATGCCACTTACCAAACGGATAAATGACAATATTTTAGCAGAGGTTAAAAATAAAATTTAAATCTTTTTTGACAATAAATGACAAATGTCAGACTTCACCGGAATTTCACGAAATGAGCCGAACATCTCTTCATGTTTCTGGTATCCTGGTACTTCGTAAAAGTTTCAAAACTCATAACTCAAAAACGGCTTAACCGATTTTGATGATCTATGGTTTCTTCGATTCGTCTTCTTCTCGACTATATGCATGTTAAAAAATTATGTACGAAAAAAAAAATGAAAATCGAAATAAATTAGTCAAATCCTAACCCGACCACACCATGACCACGCCCTGACCACACCACGACAACAACCCGACCACACCATGACTACGCCCTGACCTCACCATGACCACACCATGACCACGTCATGACCACGCCACGACCACACCACGACCACAACGCGACCACACCACGACCACAACCCGACCACACCATGACCACGCCCTGACCACACCACGACCACGCCCTGACCACACCACGACCACACCATGACCACGTCGTGACCACACCATGACCACGCCACGACCACAACCCGACCACGCCACGACCACACCATGACCACAACCCGACCACACCACGACCACAACCCGACCACACCATGACCACGCCCTGACCACATCACGATCACAACCCGACCACACCATGACCACAACCCGACCACACCATGACTACGCCCTGACCACACCACGACCACACCATGACCACGTCATGACCACACCATGACCACGCCCTGACCACACCACGATCACAACCCGACCACACCATGACCATAACCCGACCACACCATGACCACGCCACGACCACAACCCGACCACGCCACGACCACACCCTGACCACACCCTGACCACACCACGGCCACGACCACAACCCGACCGAAAACCGAATCGAATAAGAAACCGAATTTGGAAAAAATTGAAAATCGAAATAAATTTGTCAAATCCTAACTTCACCGAAAACCGAACCGAATAATAAACCGGATTTGGAAAAAATTGAAAAGATTTTGGCCAAGTGGGGTTGATGGCGAAGATTTTGGCCAAGTGAGGTCGATGGCGAAGATGTTGGCCAATTGGGGTCGATGGCGAAGAAGTTGGCGAAGTGAACAAACCAAAGATCATTAAAATCGGTCCAGCCGTTCTTGAGTTATGAGTATTGAAACTTTTACGAAGTACCAGGATATCAGAAACATATAGATGTTCGGGTAATTTCGTGAGATTTCGGTTAAGTTCGGATTTGACAATTGCGTCATTAGACGTATTCGAATTTCAAAAAAAGTTGAAAATCGTATATTGAAAATAAATTTGTCATTTGTCAAATCCGAACTTCACCGGAATTTCACGAAATGAGCCGAACATCTCCTACATTTTTCTTGTCTCCTGGTACTTCGTAAAAGTTTCAATACTCATAACTCAAGAACGCCTGGACCGATTTTGATGATCTATGGTTTCTTAGATTCGTCTTCTTCTCGACTATAGACCTCCTTAAACTTTCTGGTATCCTGGTACCTGGAGGTAATAGGAGCCACCATTGAGACGCCAAAAATAAAGTTGTTTTTTTGATTTGACATCAATTCTCTCAAATACTGTTTTATTTATCAGGATAAAAAGTAGCCTATGTGTTATTCCAGAGTCCAAGCTACCTTCATACCAAATTTCAAGTCAATCGGTGCATCCGTTTGAGCGTGAAGAAGTAACAAACATACACACACACACTCACGCACTCACACACTCACTCACATACACACAAACTTTCGCTTTTATAATATTAGTAAGATTAATAAATGTAAGTCCTTTAATTAACCCAATATTATGGGAAACTTTTTTAAGTGGCAACATTAGGAGAAACTATTGCTGTCGCATAGGCGGGCACGCAGTGGTGAACCACCTGGCACGTACAAATTAATGTCTATAGATGAATGACTCCGGTATACCAGGGCCTAAATTCTGCACAAAAAAGAGACGGTGGCGCAGCAAAACGTAAGCAAAAAAAACCTACAAACACATTTTTATTTAAAAAAAAACGCCACTTTGAGGTGCCTAAAAGATGCAAAATAAAAAGCTTAAAACTTAGCATAAATTTTAATTTATGCTAAGTTGCATTTGAGTTTGTAAAAAAATACTTTCACGGATGGACAGATTTTGGCCTCCGTAGCTAATTTTAATTTTAACCAATGGGTAACCTCGACGTTCAAATGTTTGACTGCCTGTATCTTGGCCTTGCTTGGACGAGAAATGCCGACAAGAGTTCAAAGATATTCGTCCATAGTCCATAGACATAACACCACTCGGTGAATTATTTGTAGTGTGGACGAGCTATAATAATGTAGTATTATGTAGTTGGACACATTTTTTATATCTATGAGTAGCTGCCCCACCGAAGGCGAGAAAACGAGTAGCTATCAGCGATTTTCGCACTCAAGAAACGTATAACAGATATAACATTGTGTGTATACAAAAGAGATGCATATACATATACAAATAGTTACTGTTGATCGCTGACTGTTCACACACACACACACACATACACACACACTGCCGGCGAGGACACGCTGCACCTACTTCTGTGCGCTGCACGCTGCACGTTTCACTAGCTTGTCACTGAGTGACAAAAGCTATGTAAGATAACTTTGTATTTAACTAGTACAAACCTATATAAAAATTAGATGTTATTATACCTAGGTTATGTCATTGATCGTGTAGATAAACCATAATGTGTATTCTTGTCATGCTTATGGCAATGTTTTTTCCTTATTAATTGTCAATGCAGCGTTGCCAGTGCGTTACTTTTGTAACATTTTGCGTTACTTTTTGACCCTTTGCGTTACTTTTACGTTACTTGTCCTAAAATGTTACTTTTGCGTTACTTTTTTTGGGTAATGTTTTTTTAAATGAACTAACAATGGAAGAATATAAAATAATAACTTAGTGAATCGGAACGCAATCGAAACGGAAAACAAAAATTAAAAAAAAAAAGTAAATAATATGTCTATGTCATGGCTCGTCCACATATGCCGGTCAATGACTCTGCAAGTCGTAATTATTCACACAAATTGGCTTCAAATGGTCCATGATTGATTAATATTCAAAATATAATTAAAGTCGTCAGCTATGGAGCCCAAAATGTTTACCAGAAATTTACCGGAAAAAACCGTAAATATCCGAAGACATTCGTTTATAGACAAAAACTGTTCATCCATAGACAAAACACACACTCAGCAAATCATTGGCCGGTATATGTGGACGAGCCATAGGACCAATATAATTACCTACTGAAATCTATGAATAAAAAAGTATAAGTACCTTTATTTAAATTGAGTAAGTATATAACATTTTATATAAATTGTATTAAAACCAGGGGTCACATCATCGTGGCCACCTGTGAGACAAAAAACAGCTTACGGATTTTATAAAGTGAAAGATTTACGGATTTTTAAAATACGCGATATATTGATATTTTAGGTCATAAACTAGTTGAATAACATTTTATTGTCTCAAATTGCTTTAAAATTTTGGAAAAAAACGAAACACATAAGTATTATTGTCAAAGTGAAGCAGTTTGACAAACAACGTAAACCGGCCACGCTGAAAGGGACGGAAAAAAATAGCTTCTCCTTTTTCTTCACACAGAATTTTCCCTATCACACTCACACATAAAATGGCTACTTCTAGTTGTATTACTTCTGTGATTAAAATTAGTTTTTTTTTTTTTAATGCGTTACATTTATTGTAAATGCGTTACTTTTCGAACCTGTCTGCGTTACTTTTGAAGATAGGGCACTGGCAACACTGTGTCAATGTCAAAATACTTCTTCTTACGTAAAATATATTCTTCACAAGACTACATAAAATTTGTTTCCAATTAATTAAAGCTTACGAGATTCTGCGTCCCTATAATAATAGGTGAGAGAGCGAACTGTAGTTTGCATTATGTTATAGGTTTTACTGCCATATCAATAAATTGAGGCTTCCGAGATTCTGCGCCTCTACAGGTTATGGGCCCAGGTGCCTTACCAAGAAGATTGAAAGCGAATAAATACTGCGTGAGTACGGCCTTGTCGTTTTTATTAAAGAATCAAGTTGAATATTAAATATGAGCGAGCCTGTAACAGCATCTACAATAATTAATTCATCAATCAATATGCATGACGCATTAAAATTTGAAAAACTTGAAGGCGTTTCGAACTTCACCTCGTGGAAATTTTGTATGAAAAATATATTAATATTGGAAGGATTATGGTCAGCTATAGATGATGAATCTGACTCTCTTAAATCGCAAAAGGCGTTGGCAAGAATATCTCTAAGCGTCAAGCCGTCTTTATTTCAAATGTTATACGGTATCAAGACAGCAAAGCAAGCATGGTTGAAGCTATGCTCTGTATATGAGGACAAAGGGCTATTTAGAAGGGTCACTTTACTGCGGCTGTTGCATCGCATTGAGTACGCACAGCATGCCAATATGACTGCATACATCGACAACATTTTTACATTGAAGCAACAGTTGTGTGACATTGGGAAAGAGGTTGAAGATGCTGAAATAGCAGAAATTATGCTCAGTGGCTTACCAGCAGAGTTTGATACCCTGGTCAGCACTTTGGAAGCAGCATCAATGAACAACCAGCTCACAAGCGAGCTAGTAAGAGCCCGTTTACTACAAGAAGAGTACAGAAGAAATAGTACTGAAAACTCTTCAAATACAGCTATGATAACGAAGCCTGAAGTAAACAAGAAAAAGTTTAGATGTTTCTATTGTAAACGTGAAGGTCACATTTCGTCGCAATGTTTTAAACGAAAGAGGGATCGGAAAGAGAAAGAAAACAAGCAAACGTCTATGGTAGCTTCAGCGTTTCTAGCCTCAACATCACAGCAGAAGAAGACTGAATTTATTATTGATAGTGGTTCTACTTCCCATATGGTTAACAACAAAGAGTATATTAGTAACATAAAAAAGAGTAATGTAAAGATAAATTGTGCTGAGAAAAATACTAAACTAGAGAGTTCTGGTATTGGAGATCTTTCTATGAATGTAAGTAATAATAGTTGTCTGAAATTGAAGGATGTAATGTATGTGCCTGAGTTGTCTGAGAATTTACTGTCAGTTAGTAGCTTGTGTAAGAATGGAATGTCTGTTTTATTTAATAGTGATGGTTGTTTTGTTTATGAAAGACACATTTGTTTGGACAAACCAGTTATGTCTGCAAGTTTATGTAAGGGTGTCTACAGGGTAGACAGTCATACTTTTGCTGAGGAGCAGTCGATGGCTGTTCTGCATCAAGTGCAGGAATCACAGACTGCAAGGATAGCTTCATCAGATACGAATGTTGATTTATGGCATCGTAGGTTGGGACATATCAGTGTGAAAGGTTTATGCTCGTTAAAGACGTGTGTGGCTCGTAATGTTTCTTTTCAGATGGATGACAAGTTTCAGCCGTGCATCCCATGCCTTGAGGGGAAGTCAGTGGCCAAGACATACCCGAAGGGTCAAGCGAGACGTGCCAGCCAGAGACTCGAGCTAATTCACAGTGATGTCTGTTGTATATGGGGTGATGAAAGCTGGGGAGGAGCAAAGTATCTACTGACTCTTACTGATGACTATTCAAGAAAAACATTTGGCTACCTAATGAAAAGGAAATCAGAGGTAATGTCATGTTTTATTTCTTTTAAGAAAATGGTCGAGAAACAGACAGGTTTGAGTATCAAGTGTCTGCGTTCTGATAATGGTGGTGAGTATTGCAATGCCAATTTTAAGAAATTCCTCGAGGATGAAGGTATTATTCACCAATTAACAGTACCGTATTGCCCTCCACAAAATGGCGTGGCTGAACGCCTTAATAGGATATTGTTAGAGAAAGTAAGATGCATGCTGCGGCAAGCAGGTCTTTGCAACCGATTCTGGGGAGAAGCGGTGATGACTGCTATTTATTTAAAAAATCGTAGTCCCACATCGGCGTTAGCAGGACAGTTGCCTGAAGAGGTGTGGTCAGGTCGCAATGTCGATCTTGGAAACCTCAAAGTTTTTGGATGCATAGCATATTCTCTACTGTCGGAGGCTACTCGTACAAGTAAGTTGAACGCAAGGGCAAAAATGTGCATTTTTGTTGGTTATTCAGACAATGTCAAAGGATACCGACTTATGGAACCATCGAATCCTAAGAAAGTATTTTTGTCCCGGAATGTAAATTTTACTGAGGACAAATTTTATAAGGATTTTAAGACATGTGATGTAGGAAGTAATGATAATTTATTTAATAATGAATTAATAATACCATTAATAAATTATAATAATGAATTGAATTCTCACAATGAAATTTTGAATTCTGTCGAATCGAGTAATGGTAATAATGAATTGAATTCTCACAATGAAACTTTGAATTCTGTTGAATCGAGTAATGATAGTAATAATTTCAATTCTCACAATGAAATTGTGGATTCTAGTCACTCGAATATAGGAATATCTAGTCAAGATTTTAATGAATGTTTAGATAGTAGTAAGAACCATACTTATGAGTCTTATGAATTTACAGATGCAGAATCAGGTGATGATACTTGCGAGCCCGTCAGTGATGACAGGCCGAGCGCAGCTGATGTGGAGCTCTCCGGCAACGTAGAGAGGCACCCGGCGGCTGGCTGTGAGGACACAGCAGCTCGAGGGGAAGGCGCCACTGGTGCGACAGAGTCTTCTGTCACTGGTAGCAGCCGTCCAGTTCGCAGTACACGTGGTAAAAAACCAGAGAGGTATCGTGATTTTGAACTCTCCATGTATGCTGATTCTATCTATGAGGAACCTCAAACTTATGAGGAAGCTGTTGCATCTGATAACTCCGGTGAGTGGCTCAAAGCCATGCAGATTGAATATAACTCACTAGTTCAAAATGGAGTTTGGAAGTTAGTGGACAAGCCCACTGACACCAATATAGTTAAATCCAAATGGATATTTAAGTTAAAGCATGATTCGTCGGGCAATTTCGATAGATACAAAGCTCGCTTGGTTGCACGCGGCTTTAGTCAAAAGAAAGGTATCGATTATACAGATACTTTCTCGCCCGTCGTACGTCATTCTACTTTACGCATTTTATTTTCATTGGCGGTTCAGTATAATATGTCTATCGAACACATTGATGTTACTACTGCTTTTCTAAATGCAGATCTGAATGAGACCATGTACATGGAACAACCGACAGGTTTTGTGACTGAGGAGAAAAAGGTGTGTATGTTGTTAAAGAGCATTTACGGTCTGAAGCAAGCAAGTCGCATGTGGAATCTGAAGGTGAAAGAGGTACTTTTGAATAATGAGTATGTACAAAGCAAGTGTGAACCCTGTGTCTATGTTAGAAAGAATGAAAGGGATCTCACTATTATAGCTCTCTATGTCGACGATTTTTATATTTTTTCGACATGTAATACAAATGAATTAATTAAGGTACTGGATAAAAACTTTTGTATAAAACACCTTGGTTCCCTTACTACTTGTTTAGGTATGCGAATAACTAGAAAGAAAGATGTTTTAATTTTAGACCAGACGGAATATATTAAAAGATTGCTCAAGAAATTTAATATGTTGAATTGTAAACATGTATCTACACCTATGATTGCTAATTCAAAAATTTTAAATTGTGACACAGAACCCTTAGATGAAAATGTTTACCAATACAGGCAATTGGTTGGTGCACTTCTATGGTTGGCAGTTTCAAGTAGACCTGATATTATGTACACTTGTAGCCAGCTTAGTCAGCATTTATGCAATTTCACTAAAGATCATTGGGTTGCAGCTAAACGGGTCCTAAGATATTTAGCTGCTACTATAAATTATTCTTTGTACTTTTATAAAAGTGATAATGTAAATGTTAAAGCTTATGCTGATGCTGACTGGGCTAATAATTTTGATAGGAAATCATACACAGGTTTTGTAGTAAAGCTGGGCCGTAATGTTATTAGCTGGGAGTCTAGAAAACAGCGATGTGTTGCATTGTCCAGCTGTGAAAGTGAATATTTAGCTATGTGTGATGTCTCCAAAGAATTGTGTTTCATTAGGAATTTCCTGAGTGAAATAATTGATGTAACTATAGTTATGGAGATATACAATGATAATCAAAGTGCTCAAAAATTATTGTCAGCCAAAGAATATTCACATAAGCGTACAAAACATGTTGATTTGAGATATTATTATATTAAAGATTTAATTCAAAAGAATGTAATTAGTATTCATTACCTCTCAACTGATAAAATGCCAGCCGACATACTTACAAAACCATTGGGCTGTGTAAAGCATAGTAAATTTGTCGAAGAGCTAAATTTATTTAAAAATTAGACAAGAAATTACATGTTTGGTACGTTATTAAGTGCACATTGTAATGTTTTTTTTTGTGCCTGTATTTAAGTCCATAGTTAAGGTTTTATTAATATTTGACATTAATAAGACATGAACAGGATAGTTTTATAATTTTATATTTTTGTTTGTTTTGTTTTGATAATGGAACCTGTTCATGATAATGTTTGCATTGTGTGTAAAAGACATATTGATTGTATTTGTTGCGTAGTTTAAATCATGCTGTATATGTGCTACATAATTCTGGAAAGTAGAGTCATTTTTCTGGAATGATAGAGCATTATGTAGAACCATTTGTGGTAACGTTTTTGTATGTTTCTATAAATGTTGAGCATAGTGTAGAGTCATTTCAGAACTGTAATTATATATAGACTATCGATATTTTGTACCGGATTTTGTAAAGCATGATAAGAATAAGGGGAAGTGTCATTGATCGTGTAGATAAACCATAATGTGTATTCTTGTCATGCTTATGGCAATGTTTTTTCCTTATTAATTGTCAATGTCAAAATACTTCTTCTTACGTAAAATATATTCTTCACAAGACTACATAAAATTTGTTTCCAATTAATTAAAGCTTACGAGATTCTGCGTCCCTATAATAATAGGTGAGAGAGCGAACTGTAGTTTGCATTATGTTATAGGTTTTACTGCCATATCAATAAATTGAGGCTTCCGAGATTCTGCGCCTCTACAGGTTATATGTAAGCCAAAATTGTACTTATACTACTTTTTTATGCAATAAATTTCAATTTCAGGTTGAAGCCGAGCGAGCAACCGGCGGTCATTTCTTTAAAGCGCTAGTAATCGCCCGTCACACTCGCACAATCGCTTATAGCCGAGTTCTGTCTGTGGCCGAGTCCGAGCTACACTACTATAACGTCGTAGGGAACTACGTACTCGCTCCGCGTCAACTCGTTTTACATTCTAGCTCTTCTCGCTTCTCGCTCATCGTTGCCGGTGGGACATCTGCCTTACGTATGGGATATATTTTATTAATGATTCGACTTGACTGATTTAATAATGGCTCGTCCACATAATATACCAGCCAATGATTTGCCGAGTGTGTGTTTCGTCTATGAACGAACAATTATTGTCTGTAGACGAATGTCTCCGGATATTTACGGTTTCTTTTCCGCTATACATTTTGGGCTCCGTAGCTAACGACTTTAATTATATTTTGAATATTAATCAATTATGGATCATTTGAAGCCATTTTGTGAGAATAATTACTTGAAACAAGTTAAATTTTCTTTTTTATTTATTTATATAATCTGTGCGCTCGGGCCAACGACTCGCCGAGTCATTGGCCGGTATATGTGGACGAGCCATAACAAAAACTAGAAAGTTAATAATTGCTACTGGCAAATAATCTATGGTTTGAATCAAACTCAATAAAAAAACCATTTAAAACATCTAAAGAAACGTCAATATGTCACAATCAGCTGGTACTGTCAACTTACTTTGTGTCATTCTCGGCAATAGCAATTTCTGAGCAATGTATATTAATTTAAATAATTATTATTCTATTGAATAACATTTGACTAATGTACTGTGTTTTCGCACAAAGATTTAAGCTTAATTTGTGATATAATCTAATTTCACTATGAGGCGTTTTCAGCTATTATTCCATAAAAATTTTCATCAACCTAACGTTGTTTGGTCAGGGTAAGGTTTCATGTTTGTTTTATTACTTATGTACCAAATTTAGTGTTATAAGTTTAATTGAGATAAGAGCGTTGGTATTACGTAATATTTGTTTTACTGTAATTGATACTTCTGTATGAATTAACCCTATTCTGAAAATGATTTTATTCTATCTGCATTTCAGGTTGGTTTCTCGTAATAGTAATTACTCATGTGTACCTGTTCAAGAGATATTCAAAGGTGAAAGAGATCGGTTCAATGGAATTACAATAGATTCTGTTAAAGAAAATGTTAATCAAGAAAGATTTCTTAATATACTTGAAGGTGTGTAGTTTTCACATTATATTTTCGCGTGTGCACTCTGTTTTAATTTTAAGATACTTTTAATGTACCACTTCATCTTCTGAGCAATCTTCGAGCAACTGCCATGGTCCGCTTTCCTGCTATATCCAGCTACCTTTTTATTTGCATAACATCTTCATTATTATAATTTACTAGCTGCGCCCAGTGGTTTTACCCGCAGTACTTATGTAGCCTATGTGTTATTCCAGGGTCTAAGCTATCTCTATACAAAATTTCAGCTCAATCGGTCCACCCGTTTAGGCGTGAAAGATTAACAAACATCCATCCAGACATCCATTCTTACAAACTTTCACGTTTATAATATTAGTATGATTTCTTATTTTTAATATATCGTCCACATCACCAGACTTCAATCAATTTTCTTTAACCCCATGTTTACAGAATCATTACAAAAATGGAAATGTGAAAACCAGAGGTGCATTTGGTTCAAAGTGAACATCAGTCATGCCTTTTGTGTTCCCATTCTAGCCCAGGTATGAAAATTATCATATTATTGTATATATTTTATTACTATTTATACATTTTTACTATATAGTAGATTTTTTTTGTGAAATTATCACTTGCCTGGTATCACAGATGGAATCTAATAAGCTATTGGTCTTATTTATAGTTTTTTTTATTTAGTTTTAAAGTATCATTGTAAGCACAGTGCCCAATTTAACTAAGAATTGGTATCCTTAGAAAGGCTTTAATTTTCATCATGCCAGAGACGAATTTGTGATGATGTACAAATGGCTACCTGAGGACTGTGAGCCCAATCTGCCTCCTGCAAGTCACACCAACCTGGGAGTGGGAGCAATGGTGTTGAATAACAAGGATCAAGTCCTAGCTGTATCTGAGAAACATTATAAGTACCCACATTGGAAACTTCCTGGAGGATATGTGGAAAGGGGTGAGTAGAAATTTATATCGAAAATATGTAGAAACACTATACAGTCAGAGTAAGTAAATATCATGGTTGATATAGATAAATGTTAAGTATAGTAACAAAAGGGCCCGAGAAGATTTATATAATAAAAAAGTTCATCATTTCAAGAAGTCTGAGAGAAATGAGACTTATTTTATGTTAAAGACACCAGTTTTTAACATAAAATAAGTCTCATTTCTCTCCGACTTCCTGAAATGAACTTTTTTTATTAATATATAAATCTTCTCGGGCCCTTTTGTTTCTATGCTCAAAATTTATCTATAATTTTATCTTCCACTTGTCTTGTATTTTCTGTCAAGATATATGTTTTTGAGGACACAGTGATACCATATTTTACTAAAAATGTGTTCACAGTTAGCTCATTATTTGCAACAACTTTCTTAGAGCAACATAACACATTTGTATGAAAACCGGACAATAATATTTTACCAGCTGAGTAAAAAAAAAAAATAGGAATATCAGCCAATATTATATACAAGTCTAGATATATATGATGGATATATAGTCCTCTCCATCCATTGGTTATCTGGAACAAATCACTTTTTAGAGATAATACCGTCGCTTGTACATTTAATTTTTAATATTAATTATGTACCTATGTATTTTCTGCAACGCTATGAGGTATACAATTAAGTATTATCTTATCTTATTAGTTGAGCTTTGACATTTACATTCTGAAATATTATTATTTATGATTCCAGGTGAAGATTTAGTCGAAGCAGCTATCAGGGAAGTGAAAGAGGAGACGGGAGTTGAAACATCATTTCTATCTGTAATAACGTTCAGACACACCCACAATATGATGTTTGACAACTCCGACATGTATGTTTTACTCATGATGAAAGCGATCACAGAAAAAATAACCATTTCCGAAAGAGAAGTGAAGGACTGTAAATGGATGGATATAGAAGAATACGTAAACAGTCCTCATGTTCACGAATTTAACAGAATAATTATAAATAAAGCGCTAGAATACAAGTTTAGAAGATTAAAATTAGATCTGCCAAAGAAGACGATGTCGTATTTACAAAAATATACAAGAGACATCTGTTTTTTGGATGTTGTGGATAGTAAATAAGGGGAATAGATTAATTAAAAACCAGTGCAATCTATATTATAATAGGTCAATGTGTACATAACTTTACAATATAAAGTGCAATATATTTTTTGAGATTTATCTACAATACCTAGTATTTATTTAAAGACCTATAAACATTTGTAAGCTGATAACATCGCCATGACCTTATTACTAATGGCTTTTTATCGTATTTCAGTCATTAGTGCGTCTAAACCAAATATTTAATTGACTGTTAATAATTAATTATTGGTAGTTAGATCTTCATAGAAATAAGTAAATCTATAGGTACTGTTACAGATTGCGGTTCATAGTTTCGTTGGTTAACGATGTTATCTGCTTATGAATGTGTATTATTACATATAAATCGCTTCAACATTGTTTATAAAAATACATTACTTCCCATTTAATTAAACTTAAGATAACCATACATACCAAATTTTACTAATAATAAAGGATTGGCCTACGAATAAATAAATCAGTAAATGTACAGTCATCTTGGGTAACTTTGAAAGAGGTTGTAAAATGGTTTATGAATTTATTACATAGATAGATCGATAAAGTATTTACAAAATTATTTTAAGGATCCGTTAAAATTAAGAGTTATGTCATGTTAAAAGTAAGAGTTAAAAGTTCAAAGTTTCCACAGATTACATAACTGTACACTCCTAAAAAGACAACAAAAATCGCGTGGACAATTAGAAAAAGACTGGGATCAAAAATCGTGCAAGGGAATCAATCGATGCTCTCTGTGCCAACAATCATGCCTCCTAATACCTTATGGTTTCTTTTTTATTCTTAAAATACGTTGCAATGTCGTTTTGGTTGCAGATATATTTTTTTACAGTTTTGGTTAAATTTTTTAGGGTACTGACTTTTTATTTATTCGTAGGATTATCCTTATGTATTTTTTGCATTTAGGAACAAGAATACAAAGGTACACCTATAATAAATATTATTATAATTTACCGATATGTTATCTAGGTGCATGAAAATGGAGGCCGCATAGTCGTCTACAACTGCTTGACCTTTCGTGATGAGATTTACAATTATTAAAACACTATAAAATGATCACTACGAATGATGAAGTATACCTAATAATACAGGACAACTTCTATAAAAATAGTTGTAATGAACTTACGATTGAATTAAAAAAAATATTAAATCGCCGTTAAGCTTATTTTTCTTAAGAGCTTGAGAAAAATATTCAAAAATATAAATTAGACTTGTTTCAAAAGGTTCTACGAAACTCTTAACCGAGGGCGAGACGCGGCAATTAATTCATAAATTAAAAACCGCCGACTGTTTTAAATCACATATAAATATAAGACCTCCTGGGAAAACTGGATAGATGGCTGATTGGAATGATAAAAGGTTCCATTTTACCCATGAGCTACAAGCGACTTGGCTACGGGCACTGATTCTATAAGTACATGATATTTTACTTAACTATTAGATAATAAATTGTAAGTTAATTTACTATTTGTGCGAAAATATACTCGTATGTCAGACGTAAGTCTAGAGATTAGATAGAGATACATAATATAAGATTTTTTGTGTTACATTATTTATTGACATAATTCTTGTTCACGACCTCAGGACAGTACAGCGACCGGGGAAGGAACAGCTTCGGTATCTGCTTCCATGATATCAGTAAGGACTTCGCGTTCTCTCTTGTCTGGTTCGAAGACTGAAACAAAGGATGTTATTTGGTAACAATGATTAAAAAAAACAGACGGCTCATCGTTAATTGGATATCTACCTACACATTTAGGCACGTTTCTATAACAGTTACTGATATAATAAGAGGCAGAATAACGATAAGTATTACTTCTACTAGATTTATAGTGATTGCAATCATTATTTATTTATTTACTGATGCTGCAGTCAAATTGAAGCGTTATAATCTAAATATAAAAAAGCAAAGAGTTACTGACTGACTGATCTATCAACGCACAACCCAAACCACTGAACGGATTCGGTTGAAATTTGGAATACAGATAGATTTTATGACGTAGACCTCCTAAGAAAGGAATTTTCCATGCGGGCAAAGCCGCGAGAATAAGCTAGTATTAAAATAAAACCATCGAGACCTTTCTACATTTAGCTTTACACAGATCGATTATAATTTATATAGAAACCTAATACCTATTATCGATATTTGATACCTGATTACATCTACGGCATCTACGTATGTACCTGCGTAGATACATATTTTTATAAGGCGCTTGGTCGAGGCGACGTGTGACCGAAATGCTGGGGTATATTTGGCCCAACGTATAAGTATTGCCATTCAACGTGGCAATGCTGCCAGCATTCTGGGCACTGCCAACTGACAGTGGTTTGGAGCACTTGGATTTTCTGTAGATTGGCTTGTGGCCGATCTGTGGTTAATAAAAGTTCTTTAGGTACTGCTGTAGTAGCTGTAGTATTGTTAGTTTGTTTTTCTCAATAAAGGCATTTGCCACGGTAAAAAAAATAATTATATCGTTGATGATATTGTGGTGCGTACCTAATTGGCAGTCAAAGAAGAATAACTATTACCTGCCTTATGTTCCTTTGAGATATGATGTAACTGCAATCTTTGAAATGACCGGCTTACGAGTGGCAATCAGTGATTGTGGTCATTGGTCAAGCCTATCGCGAATTTAACTTTTACCAATTTCATAGCCACAACAACTAAAAGCTATATCGATGAATAAGTACGTTGGTAAACGGTTTCCTATACATTCTTTCCTTGTTATTAAGTGCCTTTATTGAACATCTTATAATGACCGCTTAGCGACATGGTTTTGTCCAGTGGGTGGGGTACCTAAATAACCATGGTTGTAGCCTACCATCAGTAATTGCGTAGTTTGGTCGTCACTGACGATATTCCAAACGAATGATTTCCTTTTAAATTAAAGGAAGAACATCGTACCTACCTACTTCCTATCATTTAAGGAACTGCTGTGAAACTTGACGGCCGTTCAGCTCTCAAGTCTTATCGGCGAAGACAACCTCGAATGTTGTTCAAAATTGAACTCGGCCTCACAAATTAAAATTAGTTTTTTACCAAGATATCATAAGTAGGTACTATAAAGGGTATTTTATTTTAATGAAATAATTTTCTAGAAGAGTTTCTAATCATACTGAATAAAAGTGCGTACCTATCCTCACGTACGACGGAAACCTATATTGATATTTATTGTTGTAAATGATTTTCTAAATGCACATTGAAGTGCCCCCTCTAGAAGGTAGAATATATACACACAAATGGGTCGTCAAAGTACCTACTATTAAAGTTAAAAACTATTGCATAAGACGGAACCAAATCCTAGTTCCGCGTCGACTGACGCGGCGGTCCATCTGAGCTTAGCCTATACAATTCAATGGTACGATAGATTGATAGAGCGCTTTCACATCACCTCCGATCCGGTCAAAGGACAGTCCGGCGTAGCCGAGTAGAACTATTTGCATGGTAGTTTACGGACTCGATTCCGACTTGATTGATGGATTCCATAATAACACGATACGTCCCGGTTTGGGCGAGATAATTCAGCTTTTAGACCGTCTATCCTGTCCCCAGCTTGTTCAGAAAAGTTCCGCTTTCAAGCTCCTGCTTGCGCAAAACACGCCCTTTCAGGGTTAATGACGTAAGAGATTTTTTTACAAAGGTACCTACCGAAAGCCTAAATAAAAAGAAAAAAAATACATTACGGAATTTTCAATTTCTGACGGAAATCCGTAAGAACTACTCTTTATGTACCGCCGAAAAACAAACACAAAAAACAAACGTTAATTATACAGCATTCTTTGCCATCATGTCCATTGTTGTTTATTGACAGAATCCTTTGGTCATTAAACTCAATTCTCGATATTTCTGTTCCTAATAAAGGTATAAAGTACCTATCTATTGATTTCATTAAATAAAATCTAATTATCTAATGCTGTGCGTCACTGAACATCACGTCTATCGCGGAAATGTATGTACTCGTATATTATCTACGGTCCTTTTTACATTTCGAATGGTGATTCGTATCGAACACTGATAAATGATAAGATAATAAATATTTTAATCTAGAATTTGCAAAGATAAACATTTTTACGAGCGGCACTGAACAATAAACAATACTGTTAATAACTTCGAGTTATGGAACGCCACAGCACAGTTGTGCCACACAATTCGGTTTCGAAATTTGTTATTGAGACACTCACCTTCGCTTCTTTAGTTTCGCTGTGTTTGAGCGTGTAATACAATGAGAAACTTAAAAATATTAATTTTAATGTTATCGCAACAGACACCACTATTAGAAATGCGGAGCTCATCGTAATTATTGTATCTTATATTCGATAATAATAGACACCTCACAGTGAGAGAGCCGCGAGACAACTGCACGAGAAACGGCTGCCTGCCTTCAACATGCGGTTGTGTTGATTTTTTTATCGAAGTCAACTTGCGCTGGCGCAGGTGGTACTGCTTACGAACATACAGAGGCGGCATTAAGCAAATGTTGGAAATTACTCATTATTTCACCATTAAGTATAATCTACTACGGGATCGCTTTTGATAATAATTATAATTATAGAGGTGGTATGAACTTGGCTGTAATGTTTTAGGTGATTGAGTATAAGTTACCTATACCTACTCATCGCGGAGAGTCACATACTAGTAAAGCCTAGAAAACGTAAACGAAATGCATTGATTTTACGAGTATTTGAAACGAGAAATTAATTAGACATAGGTAATTGAACGCAGGTACCTACTATTTCTTTGATAAGCTAGCTACCCTGACTTTGTATCCAAACTTGTCTGCTTATCTAAACTAATAGGAAATAATTTACTTTTCTATACCTATATGTAAAATAATAATAAAAAGTCAAATAGTGTTTTCGGCCTACTTTTAAAGTTTGTCCTGTACAGAAAATATAAGCATGAAAAATGGAACTAATGGTTCACTATAAGAAATACATAGACACTAGCGCTCTCACCTACATTTTGGGAAGATCCTTGTTCGTAAACCTACTATACTATGAGAAAAAAAATCTATTAGCAACGCTCTGCTACGACGTCGTAGACCTTGCGTAGCCCTTGCTACGAAGTTATTCCTCTGGGATTCTGGGATACACATTATACACTATAAATATTATTATTTTATACAACTTTATTGGTGTCTGTCTACACCTTGCTAAGTTAGTTTCCTCTTGCTGTGTCGGATTGCGTCTACCGAGGCCTCGTAATGACATTCAACCATTGTCCGCATGAACGAGTCATGAACGCCGAACACTTTGCTTCGGATATGAACTCAAAACAACATTTATAAGAACCTATATCACTAGAGCAATTCAAAATGAGACCGATACGATTTTGGTTACTATGGTGGCTGGTGACCGTTATCCAATATCTTTTTCAATATAATACGGCTATACGAAGTGGTTTCCGACAATTACGATGTCCTTCATTCTAGTTCCTTGATGAGTTTTAACCTAGGTAAGTTTTATGTTGAAACGCCTTCTGATTTTCGAGTATCGATACTGTTAGAATTAGGGCTACATTTTTCTTAATTACCTATGCTACATAATAGGTACGTATCAGAGACTATGTTTCGTGGTAGTATTGCTCACATCCTGAAATGTTCGAGAATTTTATGTTTCACGACATGCTGACATACCAAGTCTCTTTTCAAGTTTCGTCGGTTATAGTGTTTGTAGTCGGCGTTGTTTTGTAATGTGATTCTTTAATTAGGCATACCAGTAAGTCGTGTCATCGATGAGTGTTTATTTTTATTTTTACCCCTATATATTCATTTTTTTCTTATTATTCAAATTAGGCTTGTTATATACTTATTAGCTACCTATAGAGGTATATTATGTACTTATTATTTCTACTATTGCATGGAGATGGTTGTTTTTTACGGGGTTTTACGTCGGTATATTATAAATTATGGGTTTTGCGGTAATCGTATACCTTCAGACAAACATCAATTTGCCAGTCGTGGGCATTTCTTGTACCTACTCGTAGATATTTTTTGCAACAAAATCTCAACTTTTGCTAGAGTTGATTCCTTTGTAAATATCCAACAAATAATATACTTAGTGGAAAGAATACCTTTCTACCTTGGTTACTATGTATCTACCTACCAAAATAATTGTTCATAATCAATAATACATAATACCACCACATACAAACACAATAAATTTACAATACAAATGCTAATTAACATTTTTTTGTGATAAGTACCTACGTAATTTGTTACATTACATAAACTTAATATACCTAGGTTAATACCTATTTACATATATATGTACCTACGTGTAAATGATTCGATAAGCATTCTGTAAAACCACCATGTTTATTATAAGTTTGTTTTGAAATATATATAAAACGATTTGGCACGTTCTCTTATTTCAATATCTAATACATAAATAGGTATTTAAAATTTAAAATCTTACTAATATTATAAACGTGAAAGTTTGTAAGAATGGATGTCAGGATGTATGTTTGTTACCCTTTCACGCCTAAACGGGTAGACCGCTTGAGCTGAAATTTGGTATAGAGCTTAGACCCTGGAATAACACATAGTATAGGCTATAGAACAGCTGGTAAAACCGCTGGGCGCAGCTAGTAGTTTTATATAGCTACTAGCTGTGCACGGTTTTACCCACTAAAAGTAATCCATGTCTTATTCCGAAGTCTAAGCGACCTATTTATAAAATTTCAGCTCAATCGTTTCAGCATCTTAGGTCGACAAAGAGGTATCAAACACACACACACACACTTTCCATACTTTCGCACTTATTGGTAGGGTTCATTTATTTTACTTATACTTAATGCTGAAATTTCACTGGTAATTTCATTTTCAGGTATTTATCTATACATATTATATGTTTTTAATCTTCCTAGTGTATTTTCTAACTAGTTCTATAATATGAAATGAAAAAAAGTTACATTATCTAAAAACAAATCACAAAATACCATTTGATTGACATGTGTATTGTGATATGTATTAAGAATATCTTATCAACGTTTTATCAAGAATATCACTCGTTATTTCATCTTATCGGAGTTATTTCGCATTATTATTACTTTGATTTTGATTATAATTACATCGTTATAAAATTTAATTAATTTGTAATAAGTACTCCCCTTTTTATAAGTACAAAAAATATAATCTTATCTCTTATTATAATTATTAACAGTCACTTATACAAGTATAACATAAAACACTTAAAAATAACCTACAATAAAAAGGTACAAGGTAACATTTAAACATTAACTAACTGGTGTTCTATAAACTGAATGAATAAATATCACACATACGATAGTAATTTTTATATTATTAATTAACTATATAATTAAAAATATAATACCAATAGCAATACAAACCAAAAGAAGAATTTAATTTAAACGCTATATTAACAATCGGTATATATCTAGTCACACCAGGCAATTTCGAGACGGTCGTATTTTTTTTTTTGAAATCGTCTTTCCACTCTGTACATAATTATTGGGAGCTTTAGCAATAAATAAATTATTATATCTACCCTATACTGTTTCACTGCTGGGCAAAGGCCTCCGCCAAGTCTCTCCACAAATCGCGATCAAGCACCGCCTCTTGCCAACTCAATAAATAAATAAATTAGTGCTTTGCAATTATTAAGGGGGGGCTGAATCGTATCACAGTGCCTGTAGCTAAGCGTCAATCGTTTGTGGTTAACGCTAAAAATATGTCTCGACTGTCATCCCAATACGTTTTTTGGGCATTAGTAAACAAGAGTTTTTCACTAGTCTATGCGGTATAACTCGATTATAGTAACTTGCGTCTGCTGGTTAAGACTCAGGTTGTGTGTCATATTTTGGAATAAGTCCTCAAAGATACCTACGTTGTATTTAGTAATATTTAAGTGGTTAGTTCCTAGAGAGCATAGACGTTCGCTGGCCTTCCATCTGGGCGCTGTAAGCAGAGCTGCCGGTGCTGACTCTTATGAGATCTATCAAAGTGACTTGGGGTTGAAGGCTGAGACGCGGGTTCAACTGGCGGTTCAACATCATCGACGCTGCGGACATCCTTGGCGACCCCACGGGTACACTCTCCGGCTGAAAACATAAATATAATTACGTGAAGTTGGCTATAAAATATAATTTCTGGATTGTGCTTCCCGCTTCGCTCCTGTCGTTGAATCCTTACTCAGCTGATATCTTGTTCATAAAAAAAATTGTTGCGAATTCATCATCCGTCCCGTTGGGTCATCTATATACCTACTATCTACATTGGCAGATGAGTCACTCTTTCCTCTTACATAATGTACATGCGAATGCGAAGATATTCATGTTGAGATATTATTTATTCGTAGGTTGAGATGTCTAAGCAAGGTTAAAGCGTCTTACGCCTGAATGCTTCCAGTTCTAACGGCGATTTGTTTTGATTGGAAGGGTGGGATGAGCAGGAATAAATTAACTTTGCATAAAAGGTACACTAGTGTCACATGTTATTTAGACGTTATTTTATCAAATTTGTCGGAAGAATTTGGATAAAACTCGCTCAGGATCGGAAGGTGTTCGAGATCATGAGGAGGGTGGCCAGCAGGGGCAGCAGCTCCCAGCAGGGGGGTACGGGCTCAGGAGATAGATGGAAAGATACAACGCTCACTTTTTCACGTCACCAGAATCCTGGAGTCGAACGAAGTGTTTTTTAAAATATTTTTATGTGAAGAAGTAAGAAGACGAGCATTACGAGTATTTTTTTCCATGAGCATGACGCTCTACTGATGTTAAGAGATAACGCTGCCCATAATCAGTACATAGCTACCTAGAATTTCACAATTATGCGAAACTCTAGGTGCACTGTACGAACGCTTCTTACTCAAGAGTCTAGTATTTCGAACTAGTCTAGTTCACTTGCATACCTGAATAAAAAACGTAAACAATGCTCTAAATACATAAGTTTTTATAATATACATTTTCACGGCTGCGATACCGATAAGGTGAAACTTGACACCAACAGCAAAAACTATTCATGAAAGATTAATAATTAAAACGCTCAGCGAGCTATGGAGAGGGCTGTGCTTGGGGTTTCTCTACGCGATCGAATCCGGAATGAGGAGATCCGTAGACGAACCAAAGTACTAATCTGACATAGCCCAGCGGATTAGCAAGCTGAAGTGGCAATGGGCAAGCCACATAGCACGTAGGCCGGGTCGAAAAGTGCTCGAGTGGAGACCACGGACAAGGCAGCGTAGGACGTCCACCCACAAGGTGGACAGACGACCTTATAAAGGTCGCCGGAAGACGCTGGACGCAGCACTGGTTGCTTCCAACCAGTATATATGGAAGTTCAAAGGGGAGGCCTATGTTCAGCAGTGGACGCTATTGCTGAAATTATGATGATTAATGATGAATAATTAAAATATACTAGGCAGGCTTCGACCGAGGCTTTGCCTACCACCCACTGGATAAAACCGTGTCGCCATGGGATCGAAATGACCATGTTTCGGCGCGATATTCAGTGAAACTAGGTAAAGATCCATCCCACCTTCTAGGTTTAATCTGCTCCCATCATCGCTTAAGAATTAGCGAGATTTTGAGTCAAAGGCGTATAGAGAAAAAATAAAGTAAACTCATCTTACCTTGCTCTTTCCGTACATAAACGTGTGTACAAATCCGCAAGCCAAGAATAAAATGTTAATAACTAGAAGAACGATGAAAATAATGATAAAGGGCGTCATTTTTAATTTTTTAACACTGAAAATGTTAGGTACTACTACTTGATACACCGTTTTCAGACTGGTCAATAACGCTTTGGAAATTAACTAAGAATTTAGCCCCGCCTGGGTTTAATAATATTCGTATCTGATAATACCTCAAGCGATATTAATCATAACGAATGACTGGCGCTGATAATATGGTATTTGTACTTAAAATCGTAATCAAAAACATAATAATAGCTCTAATCTTAGAAATCAATCAAAAAAATAAGTTTCGTTACGTAGGAAGTTAGGAGATTTAACAATATTATTATTATTTGGAAATAAATTAATAATATTAGCTCATGCTCACGGTTTTACCCGCGTCCTTTCTTACCGATGGTCAAGTTCACAAAATCGATCTGTGTTCCAAATTTCAACTTAACCCGTTCAGCGTTTTAAGCTATGCATTGATAGATAAGTCAACTAGTCAGACAATCAATCAGTAAATGTTTTCTTTTTATATATTTGGACTAATCTAGTAGGTGCTGAAATATATTTTAAGCATGATAAGGGTCACAGTCTTACCAATAGTTATTATAGGCCATAGAATATTTCTATATTAACACGTTTTTTACACAATCCTTCTAATATTAGAGGATGTAAGTTTGTTGCTCTATCGTGCAAAACAGTAGTTTTACCGTAATTTTCCCACCGGATCGGGACTTAGGCGCGTGAACCCGTTGGGCGTAGTTATAGCAAATAATATATTTTAGGTTTATTATGTAGAGGTACATTTATTATTTTATATGACGCAGAATTAATTTTAACAGCGAACTTTATCGTCTCGCCGTTTTTATCTAAGTTCTTATAGAGGGGATTATATTTTCCAGCTTGGCACTCCCGTGGGAGGACTGAGGTTATACTATTAAGTATACTGTGGCTGCCTTGAACCACCGAACGTGGGCGACACGACACTTGTTGAACTGTCTCGCTATTGGAACATGTTGGGTTTGTCCCAGAATAGCCGCTCCTGGAGGCTTAGTCCCGGAGGAACTCTTGAGTGTTTGATTTTTAATTTTTAATATTTTCTTGATTGTTACCGTTATTGGGTGTAGCTCGGGTAAATAAAATCTAGAAATGCCCACCGTTTTATGCTTAGTCATTTCTATTTTTCGCAGCCATCAAGAAGACTGGCTAATTTAGGCATTTGGTTTCGACATATTGTACATAAGATCAGCAGAATCAGTATTGGTATCTACTCGGGCATAAGTTCCGATCGCAGTTATCTTTAAATGCAAATCGCACGATTTTACCTCTATAATATTTATTAAGATAGTCACGATGGGATGTAGGTAGATAAGTTTCGATGGGGTACTTACGGCCTATTCGCAGCTGTCAGTCGAAGTATTTGAAAAAAAAAATGTAAAAAAATCCATTACCTCTTACCTACTCTCTTACGTATTATGTGGGTTGTGACTACCGACCATACTAACATAAGAAATGCGTATACATAATAATATCTACGTATGTGTAGGTGTACAACTACGAATTTCAAGTGTATGACATACGTCGGACACCTATGTAGGTATATACTGGTAGAGTAGGGTTCGACCGTGGTTATCACTTGCGCCAAAGCGTTGCAAGCGATCCTTATGACCATGTTCCTATACAATTGATGTTCAGTGAAGCCAGAGAGTCATTTATCCCACCTTCTATTTAGTTTGCTACCATCTTTGTAGCTTTTATGATCAGTCAAGATTGTGGTAATCGCGTCAAACATAGGTACGTTTTTGTAATTTGATATTTTGGTTTGGAAGATTACCATCGAATTGATAATCTTTTTTAAGTCAGTTAAAAATGTAAATAAAGATTGATGGAAGATTATCATATCGAATTGATAATCTTCTTTTTTGAAGTCAGTTAAAAATATAAATTGAAATGAAACTGACTAATATAAGAGCGTATGTATTGTTTAGTGCCTTTTATGAATGCAATCGCAAAGACTATTCGAGTAACTCCATATATTTACTGTTATTTAATCATTAGGTACATAATATACTTACTTATATTTAGCCATATTATAGGCAATCTATAAACTTAGGATTGATTCAAAGGCTTGAATTTTCATATGAGTACCTACGAATTTATTTTCATGGACATAAATATAAACTTTGTAGGTTTCTTAGGACGCCTGTTCAAGTAATAACTACCATAATAAATTATGTACTAGATACTACAGTTCACGCTTTGTACATCACGTTTTTGGTCATATATTTTATGTCCAAATTTCGAGGCTTCCAATTTAATGGCTCTAAGCGATACATTGCCTACTGTCTGATGTCTGTCTGTAGCAGGATAGTAGAAGGTGTTAGCGCGGCAGCCTTCGCAGCTCACAGCGAGGGCGCTGTAGCGCTGTATTGCGGCTGGAGACCACCACCACCTATCACCTATCCACTCAGCGCCGGACAGTCGACGCGAGTGCAAGCGCTGTCTCCGCGCCGCGCTCCAAATTTCATTCGACTCTGTGATACCGCGATCGTGCAGATTCACTTTCGTTTGTTCCAAAACTGGATTACGAGATCTATGGAGTGATCTGTGTACCTCCCAGGACGGTTCTGATCCAGAACCGATTCAAAGTAAGTTAATTTTTATTAATTTTATACTTTATTCCGAAACAAAATTAAGTCTACGTGTCAGTTCCGATTGCTGAGTGAAAGGCGAACTCTTTGTTAATTTACGTGCTTTGGTTGACAAATAATTTTGCATTGATAGTGAAAAGGCATCCTTTCACAGCCTGTCATTGATGCGACTAAATGTTGGCCTAGTATTGAGTTCTAAGCGCGAAGACAACTTAGACGTGATTTGTGTACATCATGTAAGCTTGAGTTTGCTCATAAGTATGTACCTCTAGGTACTGCGCCCTCTAGCAGGAAGTGATTTTATTTTCAGGATATGAAATAAGCTCATCTTATTTTCATAATATACGAATAAATCTTTTATTAATCATTCATCAGGTTTCCGATTCGACTTATTTTACATTGACCTAAATGGATTCAACCAGTTTCCCTATCTGTCCTTGACATTTTCGCTCCAATATTATTTTCTATTTTTGATTAATTTTACTTAGTTTCTAGAGACTATAAAATATGGATAATATTTAATGCAGGTGTCTATTTTCGGGAATTACAACATCAGTACTGAATAAGATAATGTTCTTTTCATATTAAAACAATTTAAAGACCCTGGAGGCATTTGTATGGCGTATTATTACTTATATTGTTATCAGTGGTAAATTATAAGAAATGTATTTTTCAAAGTTTTCATTATTTTTTCAATGTTTATTGCCTTGATGTGCAGACACGTGAGGATTACATATTATTTTATAAAAGTATCGAAAGCATGCGCGATAAGAAATATTGATAACAATTTTTATTTCTTTCCATAAATCATCTTTCATTTGTAGTTTCCACTGTTTCGTATTTTCCCAATAATTTAATAAAAATATATCTATCATAATATTCGGTTTTGTATTGATTATAATAACTACATGTCTTTTTATCAAATTGTTTGTCTGATATAGTTTGAATGCACAAAAATCACAATTTGCAAATTTGCACTTTAAACTTTGATAAAAGATTTAAATTGTTATTATTACGAATATCACACCAAAATTGTGCCAAAGTAAGTCTGCTTATGTATAGGAGTGTGATTTTTTTGCGACAATATTATAAGCTAGGCCCACATCACCCCAAAAAGGTTTTTTGACATTTAGTTTTGTTTGATAGTGTATAATGTATATCAGGTCAAACGATTAAGTAATTCTATATAATGAGGCAATGTTGCTTGGATTCTGGGCACACAGCCATGTTGCAGATGTTTAGTGCACTTAGATCTTACTTATGCGTGTGGCCAATTCATTGCTGTAGTATCCTCCTTTTTCTCCCAATAAAGGTATTTGCCGCAATAATAAACAAGCTACTTGTTTGGTCCAATTAGTAAGCTCATTATTAATGTGTGATATAATGACTACATATTCATAAGATTGACACAACGAGTTGGTCTAGCCACTGGTCGCAACATTGTGAAAGTGCCCTAAGGCCGTTACTATGCTACCTGTCTGTGTGAGTTAACTGACTCCACAAGAGGGAAGGTTTTCTATTCGATTTTTTTATAACTATCTAGTATCTACATTAATCTAACACTCACGATTTCGCTCTCGTTTCTTAGCTGCATTCGTCATAATTATCTATCTCTGTGCCAAATTTCAATGGTTTGAGCCGTGCGTGGATAGTTTTTTTTTTTATTTTTATATAATTGCACAGCCACACATCTAATGAAATACTGGCATACTTAATTCAATGTGAACTTATTAAAATTACAACCAAAGTAGAGCTAAATAATATAAGTTGTATTTTTATAAATAGAGATAAATTTAGTTAATGCTAAATAAAACAAAAATGTGCTATATCATATTTGTTATTTCATAATTTTTGAACAAACACGGCTTCGAGTTCTGAAATTTGGCGTGTACCACGGAGTCTGTGATGAGTACCAAATCCCATACACCTATTTAGTCAAATCTTTGGTGAATCCGCTGGGTATATCTAGTAGACAATATTTCCAATGCCTTTTATTTTAAGCGAAGCATTAATAGGTTAGCCATAGAAAGTAATTCACGAATAAAAAAACTCCAAAGGCGCGGATGGTCGCGGAAATGTAAGCGAAAGTGGAACCTTCACTTTTAGCTTGCCTACTTGTATCTAATAGTTCATTCATATTATACGTATAGATGATGTTTGAGAGCAGTTCATATTTACTTTCCTTCTGATTAAATATCATTGATATTCCCAAAATGTTAAGATTTATGATTTTGTTAACCGTTTAAAAATGTTATCCATCCTAATAATATAATATAATATATATTATAAATGCGAAAGTATGGCTGAGTGAGTTTGTTACCTCTTCACACAAACGGCTGATTCGATTGAGATATTGTTTTATCATCATCATCATAATCATCATCATCATCTCAGCCGTTGGACGTCCACTGCTGAACCTGTCGTAGTACCTGTTGGAAGCGACCTGCATCCAGCGTCTTCCGCCATTTTTTTGTACCTTACAATTATGGCTTCCAACTTAACTTGGACAAAAAGCAGGTACGCCTATTAGGTCCGAAATTTGTATTCCATTGTGTAACTAATATGAACTTTTTTGATGATAACAAGGGTTAAATAAATCTTAGAAAATAATAATATAAATGTTAAAAAAATCTACCACCTAACTACCTCTAGTATCTAAATGATATATTAGTACCTAAGTATGTATATTCCATACCCTAGGCAATTTATAATTAATTTACTAATTACAAACACATAATAATACTCGTATTTTACGTACGTACATAAATATTAATACATAATTTGATTGCATATTTGTCACGAATCACGATATCGTAAAACCTAACCTTAGTAAAATTTTGAATATGCAATTCGTGCAAGGAAAGTTATAAAATAACTATGATACTATATCTCCTATTATTATAATATGTTATATGTATAATATAAGTATACCTAATGGCTCTTGAATATTATATGTTTCTGAGCATTGGCAGCATTGAGAAACTCATTTTAAGCATTTTTCTAGGCTATGTAATAATATATTCGTGCTATTTAAAAAAAATATACCAAAAAACATTTGGGCTCATTTTACATATTGCCAAGACGAGCTGATATTGTTAGAACTGTCAAAAGATCCAATCTCATGTAGATTGTAGAGCCAAGCTTCCTACTCTACTTGCCCAGATGTATCTAATGATTAATAGAAATGACTTAAAGAAAATAGTAGAATGCACCACTGTGGTGCCAACTGTTATGCATTTTAGACTCAGAGAGTGTGTTATTCTATAACTTAAAGCGACTACCCTCAAATTAATTCATACACTACATGAGCTGAAATAAGTAAATATATACCTACTATAGTTGAAATTGGGAGGCCTTGAAAATGATGGCCAAAGCAGCCCATGAAATTAAAACAATTGTCATGATGTTTGTCCAACTGCCGGCCATGTGTAATGAGCGATATTGTACTGTCGTGAGTTTAAACTTTATCACAAATTACGCATTCACGTGTTGTTAAGATCCATAGTGTACCTATTACGTCTAAATATATATTAAATGCTTCTTTATTGTGTGACTGAATGACGTACAACCTCAACTCTTAACCACTTTATTTTTTTTACATGTATTTGTGTTCTACATTCTTCATGTACGTAATAATAATTATGTCCTAACGAAACCACCACCGTTTTTGGCTACGATGAATCATTTGTGTAAATATTTGTCATGAGCCCTATAACCTACGTCAATTAAGTGTTATTACCTATAGACCCACCAAATAAAAAATCATTTTAAAAGTTCTCCTATTTATTTATTAATTAATCTTTATAAATAAAAATGAATTGTTGTTCGTTAGTCTGATTAAAACTCGAGAACGGCTGTGCCGATCGAGCTGATTTTGGTTTTAAAATGTTTGTCGTAGTCCAGGGTAGGTCTAAACGGTGAGCAAATAAGGAAAAATTGCGAGTAAGATAAAGTAAAACGACAATTTCATTTTCCCATATAAAAGTTGACCACTTTCTGTCAAACCTTTGACGGTATTTGTACTCTCAGTTCCACTCGAATTGAAGAACGCATTAAAACAAGACTTTTGAATCGACAACATAATATCAACTTTGCTCATAACATCGTGTATTTAAATTTCAAAATATAAAAATAATTAATGGGTTGACATTTTTGACGGACCTTATGAAATTATGACAGGCATACGTTATGCAAATACTGCCGCAAATTAAAAAAAAGTATACAAAGGAGGTTCCACGTCTGAGTTTTTAACAATTTTAAAAAAGTTGTACGCTTAATTCGGTACCATATAGGTGGAAGTAAATAGGTTTAATGCTGTTTTTGACTCACAAACTCGGTGCACACGATCTTCTAAATTCAAATTTACTTTACCCTCTAGAGGATTAAATGGACTTTTCCAGTCAGATATCGAAGCGCAAAAATACACTTTCCGAGGTGGGGGGATGAAAAATCTTTAATGAATTTCATTACATAGCATCGTGTGTATGGCCAAGTACGTTGTTGGATGTACTCTGTTGAGAGGCAAAAGCGTAGTTTGCCACATGCTCACATATTAGTCTGGTTGGTTGACAAAATAAGGCCAGAAGAAATTGATTCCATTATTTCAGCCGAAATTCCTGATAAAACGGTTGACCCAAAATTGCATACAATAGCAAGATTTTCATGTAGACAATCGTTGGATTGTGCAGTACTCGCCCATATTGTCCAAAACTTTTGAAGCTCACATCAATGTGGAATTTTGTAACTCTGTGAAATCCATAAATTACATATGTAAATATGTTAACAAAGGTAGCGACATGGTCATCTTCGCAGTAACAAACACGTGTGTGTTCGGCTCATTTTTTGAAGTTATGGTTTGACAAATTTATTTGTATTATAAACTACTTGCTGGAAGTATAACAAAACGTCATAAAACAATGACAATTATAAATTTTGAAGTTTAACGTTTGATTTGTTTTGGTTGGAAAATATAATATTTGCAGATAGATAAGAAAATTTGATTAACAATGCCGCGACCAAGACAATCGAATCTTTACCGACAAAGCCGAAATGCGACTAGGATTCGGAAAATTGCGAATGAAAGGACAGATGAAGAACAAGAAATTGCACGTGAAGAGAGCCGCGTTAGTATGTCTCGGCTGCGTACTTATCAATCACAAGAGCAAAGAGAGTCAGCGTGAAACGGCACGCTTGGCAATGCGAAATCATCGAGCAAATCTCAGAGTTGAACGGTTAGATAATGTAAGACGCACAAGAAGAAATGTATCAAGTCCTGATTTGAATCGAGCAGCGTTTCAATACGATTACACCACTGATTACTGCCTGCATACTAGCGTTCAAATTGGGCCAATGGACATTGTTTGCGAGTATTGTGACGCATTGAAGTTATACGGAGAAACGCAAGGATTATGCTGCCTTAGTGGGAAAGTAAAATTGCCATTATTGACTCCACCACCTGAGCCATTGCATTCATTGCTTCGTGGCGAAACACACGAATCACGACATTTTCTAGCAAACACTCAAAAACATAATAGTTGTTTCCAAATGACATCATTTGGGGCAGACATTAAAGAAGAACGAGGGTTTAATCCGACATTCAAGGTATATATTGTTACGTATATATACAAACTTAAAAAAAAGTTTAAAAGATATTAAGAAAGCAAGAAATTGTTTATTGAGCAAAGATTACTTAGGTGCAAATTAAGGATTTTTATTTTTTTTAGATACAAGGACAGATTCACCATAGAATTGGATCATTGCAACCTCTCGAAGATGCACAGCATAGATTTTTACAAATATACTTCATGGGCAACATGGCGGAACAACTTGATCGACGTCAGGAAATCAATGCAGCAATGAAAAGAGCAATTCTTCACGATCTGCAGCAACGTTGAACATCATGCGTTGATACGACTGTTCAAGCGCTTTGGAGCGCATGCCAAATGATGACTACAAAATTGTGATAAACGACCATATGGAGCGCACGAACAATAGATGAATTTACTATCCTAATTGTTGGTGAAAACTTGGAAAGAAGAGATATTGTGCTGTCACGTAAATAAGGCATCGCCTTGCAGTTTGTATCCCCCACTACCCCACATAATTAAATTAATTTAAATGAAAACAAAAATTGGGTAATTTTATTACTTTAAGGCGAAACGAAGTTCACCGGGTCAGCTAGATAAATAATAATAATAATAATAGAGCTGAAATAAGTAAATATATACCTACTATAGTTGAAATTGGGAGGCCTTGAAAATGATGGCCAAAGCAGCCCATGAAATTAAAACAATTGTCATGATGTTTGTCCAACTGCCGGCCATGTGTAATGAGCGATATTGTACTGTCGTGAGTTTAAACTTTATCACAAATTACGCATTCACGTGTTGTTAAGATCCATAGTGTACCTATTACGTCTAAATATATATTAAATGCTTCTTTATTGTGTGACTGAATGACGTACAACCTCAACTCTTAACCACTTTATTTTTTTTACATGTATTTGTGTTCTACATTCTTCATGTACGTAATAATAATTATGTCCTAACGAAACCACCACCGTTTTTGGCTACGATGAATCATTTGTGTAAATATTTGTCATGAGCCCTATAACCTACGTCAATTAAGTGTTATTACCTATAGACCCACCAAATAAAAAATCATTTTAAAAGTTCTCCTATTTATTTATTAATTAACTAGCTGACCCGGTGAACTTCGTTTCGCCTTAAAGTAATAAAATTACCCAATTTTTGTTTTCATTTAAATTAATTTAATTATGTGGGGTAGTGGGGGATACAAACTGCAAGGCGATGCCTTATTTACGTGACAGCACAATATCTCTTCTTTCCAAGTTTTCACCAACAATTAGGATAGTAAATTCATCTATTGTTCGTGCGCTCCATATGGTCGTTTATCACAATTTTGTAGTCATCATTTGGCATGCGCTCCAAAGCGCTTGAACAGTCGTATCAACGCATGATGTTCAACGTTGCTGCAGATCGTGAAGAATTGCTCTTTTCATTGCTGCATTGATTTCCTGACGTCGATCAAGTTGTTCCGCCATGTTGCCCATGAAGTATATTTGTAAAAATCTATGCTGTGCATCTTCGAGAGGTTGCAATGATCCAATTCTATGGTGAATCTGTCCTTGTATCTAAAAAAAATAAAAATCCTTAATTTGCACCTAAGTAATCTTTGCTCAATAAACAATTTCTTGCTTTCTTAATATCTTTTAAACTTTTTTTTAAGTTTGTATATATACGTAACAATATATACCTTGAATGTCGGATTAAACCCTCGTTCTTCTTTAATGTCTGCCCCAAATGATGTCATTTGGAAACAACTATTATGTTTTTGAGTGTTTGCTAGAAAATGTCGTGATTCGTGTGTTTCGCCACGAAGCAATGAATGCAATGGCTCAGGTGGTGGAGTCAATAATGGCAATTTTACTTTCCCACTAAGGCAGCATAATCCTTGCGTTTCTCCGTATAACTTCAATGCGTCACAATACTCGCAAACAATGTCCATTGGCCCAATTTGAACGCTAGTATGCAGGCAGTAATCAGTGGTGTAATCGTATTGAAACGCTGCTCGATTCAAATCAGGACTTGATACATTTCTTCTTGTGCGTCTTACATTATCTAACCGTTCAACTCTGAGATTTGCTCGATGATTTCGCATTGCCAAGCGTGCCGTTTCACGCTGACTCTCTTTGCTCTTGTGATTGATAAGTACGCAGCCGAGACATACTAACGCGGCTCTCTTCACGTGCAATTTCTTGTTCTTCATCTGTCCTTTCATTCGCAATTTTCCGAATCCTAGTCGCATTTCGGCTTTGTCGGTAAAGATTCGATTGTCTTGGTCGCGGCATTGTTAATCAAATTTTCTTATCTATCTGCAAATATTATATTTTCCAACCAAAACAAATCAAACGTTAAACTTCAAAATTTATAATTGTCATTGTTTTATGACGTTTTGTTATACTTCCAGCAAGTAGTTTATAATACAAATAAATTTGTCAAACCATAACTTCAAAAAATGAGCCGAACACACACGTGTTTGTTACTGCGAAGATGACCATGTCGCTACCTTTGTTAACATATTTACATATGTAATTTATGGATTTCACAGAGTTACAAAATTCCACATTGATGTGAGCTTCAAAAGTTTTGGACAATATGGGCGAGTACTGCACAATCCAACGATTGTCTACATGAAAATCTTGCTATTGTATGCAATTTTGGGTCAACCGTTTTATCAGGAATTTCGGCTGAAATAATGGAATCAATTTCTTCTGGCCTTATTTTGTCAACCAACCAGACTAATATGTGAGCATGTGGCAAACTACGCTTTTGCCTCTCAACAGAGTACATCCAACAACGTACTTGGCCATACACACGATGCTATGTAATGAAATTCATTAAAGATTTTTCATCCCCCCACCTCGGAAAGTGTATTTTTGCGCTTCGATATCTGACTGGAAAAGTCCATTTAATCCTCTAGAGGGTAAAGTAAATTTGAATTTAGAAGATCGTGTGCACCGAGTTTGTGAGTCAAAAACAGCATTAAACCTATTTACTTCCACCTATATGGTACCGAATTAAGCGTACAACTTTTTTAAAATTGTTAAAAACTCAGACGTGGAACCTCCTTTGTATACTTTTTTTTAATTTGCGGCAGTATTTGCATAACGTATGCCTGTCATAATTTCATAAGGTCCGTCAAAAATGTCAACCCATTAATTATTTTTATATTTTGAAATTTAAATACACGATGTTATGAGCAAAGTTGATATTATGTTGTCGATTCAAAAGTCTTGTTTTAATGCGTTCTTCAATTCGAGTGGAACTGAGAGTACAAATACCGTCAAAGGTTTGACAGAAAGTGGTCAACTTTTATATGGGAAAATGAAATTGTCGTTTTACTTTATCTTACTCGCAATTTTTCCTTATTTGCTCACCGTTTAGACCTACCCTGGACTACGACAAACATTTTAAAACCAAAATCAGCTCGATCGGCACAGCCGTTCTCGAGTTTTAATCAGACTAACGAACAACAATTCATTTTTATTTATAAAGATTATCTACCTGACACTAAAACAACAAAGACAAAAATACCCCTTTAAACATATAAAACGTTTTTTTCAAAATTGGTTCAGGTATGGTGAACATTTATAAAAGAGATTCTGATGAATTGTAACCTATCTTCTTTTTAGGAAGTCATTAAAAGTGCTTAATTTCACTGAATTCTTACGCAAAACAAAATCGGTAGCAAACACAGTCGTCGGCGCACTCTAGTCTAATAATATTATTATGAGCACTAATCTAAATCAATTTATTGAATGGTATTACAGAAATTACCTATTTGATAAGGATGCTCAGCGGATCAAAGTATTATTTTAGTAGCGTTTTAAAATTATTTACCTTATACCTACTGTTGTTATTGTTTCAAGGACAATCCAAGTACAAACATGACTATACCGATTGTAATTATATATTTTCATAGAGTTTTTTCTAGCGGGGTTATTCACTCGATCAAAGCGACTCGTCTCGTTGCTTGCTGTTAATTTTTAACTGATTAAAACAACCGTGAACCCTGCCATGGAACATACTTAATATCTAAATACCATTTCTGCTGTTACAAAATCAAATCCATTATTTTTTTTTTATTTCGCATGTTTTGGTCCATTCATGGTATATGGTATATTCAAATATTCTACAAAAAGTTCTCTTACTTAAAAGTTGCCTATCGTTTTGCTATGCTCTAAAGCGAAAATTCAGAAGCAACATGCAGTCCTAATAATTTTCAATAAAAGTGCTGGCTAATGTTGTGAACAAGTCAACTAATAGCTTATATGTATAGTACTCATGTATTATATTAGCCCTAGCATTCTGTTCTGTGCCTAATACCGCAATAATATTAGCAAAATATTATATTATTTAATATCGATCCTCTATAACTGATTAATTCGATCTGCTTTGCGAGCATATCAAATTATAGAACGACCGTTCTTATACGAGTAAGTTTACAAGAGAAATAATATAAGTATTTAGGAGGACTAAACTCGTACCTACCTAATTTACTTATTTATCTACTTCTCAGTGAAATACTGATAAAAATATAATAGCTGTAGTTTACAATTATAAAAGGTGTAATAGGAAATTATTAGTGAGACAGTTATCTACATTTAAGTTTTTAATTTAAAACCTTATCAAATTTAGAAACTGGAATTGGTATTTAAAGAGAGAGGTCCTCTAACATAATAACATATTGGGTGTGCGGCTTCATTCTTAGCTCTATGTATGTGTTCTTAGGAATACCATACAATCCACGTCCTGCGTTTCATTTTAAAATTGCCAAATTCTCAATGAATACAAATATCAAAAATGGTTTTTCAATTCCTCTGTCAGAACAGAGGCATTAGTTGCTAACGTAAACTTATAGTAAACTTACCGTAAGCACTTGTCTACACTTACCCCCTATATCCTTTTACTACGTATGATGTAACAAGTGCTCTAGTGCAGTAACAATGGCGATAATCGTAAGTGGGCTAATACGAGTGATGTGAAAGTGGCCGGCCGCGAAGGTCGTCCGCCACGAGTTCCCCTTCTACCTTGCCCGCTCTCGGCCACTCAGTGCGGATACGCCAATAGTAGCCAGTATCCACTAGCCAGATTAATATTATTAATACGAGCAGCTCTCAAACTGGATTATATTTTATCGTTTGACCCAATAAGTTGAAGCATTAAATCAGCTCTATATCTTTGAGAAAATCTTTTTCTCACTATAAAAACATTAGTGTGCTTAAGCGCCATAAAATTAATTTATTTACAAGGATTCTTATAACAGGATTTAAGATTATGTGGCAAGTGGCAATAGGAATGCCTATATGGAACTATACTTAAAATGTTAGAAAATTTCTTAGCGGTTTTAATTCAATCCAATCTATTCGCAGATTTGAACTGTGCATTGGTAGGTCAGTCAATCACATATTCCTTAAAAATATGTGATAATACTACAGATTGATTACGCGAAACATTGTGTAGAGTGAGTATAGGTTACTTTTAATCAGTTGCATTTATTTATATCCACTTTGGAAATTCCTTCTTACTGAAAGTGAATCGACATTTATCTCGGGAAATTATTATCGGTATACTCGGTCCATGCACCTACTTATTTAGGGGAAACACTTCATGAGTTCATTAGGTATTATAGCATACTTAAGTAGCAATGTAAGATAACGCGGTAACTAGATCTGCGGATCGGCGCGTACGCACTCGATCGTCACTGACATTATACCGTACGAAATGTCACGTAAATGTCAACGCCTGAACGCGTTTGTAAACGAGCTTAAACAGCCAATGTCATTCAGACCCGAACATTTTATAATAATAATATAATTATTTAGTCACGTTCATGCGTACAGGCGTTGCTACAAGAATGCATCCATCTGATAACAAAATATATTGACCGCAACTTCGAAGAAATATGTAATTACATTCTTGGAGTACACAGTTGTGTAAGTAGTAATAAATTAAAACTAGTTCAACGTTTAATATTATATACTTACAGCTAGAGAAGGTGTCCCAAGCGATTATTCCTTGGACTATTTTATTATTTAGTACAACGCTAGGACTAACTTAATGATAAATAAGAATTTTCTAACAGTTTTCTGTAGGTGGCTCTACACACACAGCCATAATACTAACGATTAAATTTACAAACTAAGTACCAATGCAATATGCCTTAAGGGCCTTTACTAAAATCATATGATTTAATGATGGACGCCGCGCCGTATTAATCGAATTATTCGTGCAATATCGTAATACACGCGAGGGCATATTTAATGGGTATAAACAGCTTAGAGTGAATCCAGTAATAATATTATAAGTAAAGAAGCAACTGACTGAAGTGCAGCCAGTAAACCGCAATTGAACAGAACACTGTAGTTAAATGTGGCATCGTCTCTAGATCGTAGTGCATATTATAAGTCAATGATCTTAACAAAGAATTTTTAGTTGCTCAGCATTATTTTCTTTTGATTGGCCTGGTGGCTGTTTGTAATATGTTCGTTTCTGAGTTCAATGTCCAGGTAGCACACATTTTGTGTGTGTATGACGATAAAAAATAGAATTTGTGAATTGATCAGCCTAATCACTATATACATATAAGCAACATCCTGTAGTAGTTAATGTCAATCCAGAGAAAATAGACACTAATTCACATGGATTTGTAGAAAAACAGAAAGACACGTCAAACTTATAACACCTTTAAAAAATGATTTATATAATAAAGTTGTTTTTTTAATATACAAATGCACATATAAATATGCAATTCATCTTCTAGCTATTGTGTATAATTTATTGTTGGTTTAAAAATATAAGTAAACTGACTCCCTGCATAATATTATTGCTCGTAGGTATATTATGTTGGCACAGGTGCAATGTTGCTATTTATCGTCTAACTGACGTAAGCACAACGCTGTTAAATAAGTATTTGATTTTAAACAATACACTTTTTCTCGGCATTGTGTAATGTTAAATGCTATTCATTCTAACCAACAGTTGATATATCATATCTCGTATTAGTTTTAGTTATATTTATGTATGTACCTATATTTTATTTTATAAATATGGAATCGCGTTTAATTCTTTTCTCAGAAAGTAAGTTTACATTATTAAAAGGATATAGTTTTTTAATTAATAAAAACTAGTCCGAAGATGTTTTAATGAATGATGAATGAGTAATTTTTAATTTATTTTTAAAGTACCAGTATTTTAATAGCACATTATCTATTCATATTTGTTTCGTAGCAGGATTTCGTAGAGGCGGCGTAGCTGCGTAGCACATACGTAGCCAAAGCAATGTGTTGACGTGGCAATGATTTTTTATTTCATAATAATTTGCCCTTTAAGAGAACATTTCTGTTATTTTTTTAATTAATAAATTTAAACTTTTAGCGATATCATACTGAATTATAGTAGACATTTTGTTTAAAATATTATTATGATGTTTCATGTCGATAGGTACTTTGTTGCGATGTCCATGATATTTACATAATGTTGCAGATTACTTACGTTTAGGCCTTTTAAAATATAAGTGGACATATGCAGATTAATGTTAAAATTCAGCAATGTTTTGTCTCTAATAGAAATGCAAATTCCAAAAGGACAAAAAGTCGCTGTAGGTTCTGTGCTGCTATACCGAATATGTTTACCATTTCCCGTATGAATTTTATCTAAAATATCAACCGAGATAGATCGCACGTCACTAATCGAACCCCCGCTTATAGGTGCGACGTGGGCGTTCGCGTCAGGCGCCTCGCTTGTCACCCAGCGACAACCACTGGCGCCTTCTGTCTGCGCCCTTACTATATAGACTATATTATAGGCTTCACCACGAAATATGTAAGGACAAGGAACGGCTGTGTAGGCTTTAAAAATACACGTTTGATCAAATATGTGTCTTTTGAGATAGATCGTACGTCACTGATCGAACCCCCGCTTGTAGGCACGACGTGGGCGCTTGCGTCAGGCGTTACACCGCCCAGCGACCGACAACCATTGGCGCCTTGTATCTGTGCTCTAACTATATAATACTATAAAGTCTTTACCATGGAATAAATATAGCGGAACGGTTGTGTAAAATAAAATATACGTTTTTATCTATAATACTAATTGAGATAGATCGCATGAATCACTAGTTGAATCTCCGCTTGTAGGTGTAAGTTGGGCGCACGAAGCTAGAAATAAATTAAATACGGACAATTTCTCTTCGATTTTCTAAAAGATATGTTTGACTTACAATATCCTAGAATAAGTCATGCTGCATCAGTAGTTTACTTATCGGTTTATTATAATATTATCTCTCTAAAGGCTCATGTAATCTTATTAAGTAATCTTAGGATTGCGCCCTTACTTTAAGCTATACTCGTAGACATAACCATTAGCAGACACGTGTATATTATCCACATTACTCTCAATCACTGTTTCCAATTGATCGGATTCAAATTAATGTCGTTTTAATCGACTCTAAAAAAACGAGGATGTACTTACAATTCCGAATCGATTGTAATCGACGTAATTATGTTTCATTGTATTATGTACACCTATATCTATAATGTAGATAGATACTGCTGAACTGATTTGGACGTGTACTTATATACTTTCCAAGTCCTTCCATTGAAGTTTTAATGAAATCAGTCCAGCGATTTTCAAGCTTTTAACTAAAATGTACTATTTTTTTAAAGCGAACTGGAGGGCATTTATTTTGTTTTAATCACTTAATTTTTTTTAATTACTGTAGATATTTTAGTAGGAACAAGAATTACCGATGACGTTGAAACTACTTCCTAATTGTTAATAACTGATGATAATACGTTGCTTCCAGGGACAATGCCGCAATTAGCCAATACCGAGGGAGGCTCCGAGGCCGATTCGTTAGAACAAATGGTTTCTTATGAAGAAGTCGATGACATGGACGTTAACCCTGAAATGGCTGACAATATAGAACAACCTGGTGAGTTAGATTGATTACCTAATAAACTTTACTAAAAAAAACTTTATTGATATATTAACAATTTATTGATAGGTTAACACTTTAACCATTTAGTAACTCTTTATTATAGGAAATACTTACAACATAAACCAAACGGCGATTTCATCGCATCTCTTACAGACAACTTGGTACGCTTACACCACCTACCTACCTGAAATGGTACCTTGCATACTTTATTGATAGAGGATTTAGATTGATAAAAATGATACAGTTTACAGAAGACAAGATATATTTTTAATATTAGGTTGGTACTCGTATAGGTAATCAATGTTTTATGTTAGTGCAAGCTGCGGTCTTCTTGCTAGCGCTTATCGCATCCATACGTCTGGAAGAAAGTACAGATTACAGCGTGTGAGTAGTTACAGTGTGAGTGATTTATTACATTAAAAAGGAATTCCACGGGAAGCACGACTTGAAAGTAATGCATAGCATTTGTACGCTAGCATGTGTGTAATGCATTAGGAAATCATGCGATAATTTCAATACGAACGTTATTATATTAAACAATATTTCAATATCAATGTTTTGTTAAACAACCGTCGAAAGGGGAAGCAGATAAGGGAATTACGAAAATCACCCGTGACGGTGCGTTCAAATCGATTAGTCTGCGTTCTCTTACGCAAACAGTTTATCAAGCGTGCAGGCGCGTCACGTAACACCCAGGTTTTGTACAGAGCAGCTGACTTGTTGCACAAAATGTTCATTAAATTTCGTTGTCGTGTCTTGGCATCGACTAATGTTGCCAATATTTCGTGACGAAGAGCTCTGCACAACTTAGCCGAGTAAACTGCGCTATAGCTGAGATGCATATCCTATGCCACGACATTGTGACAGATTTACTAACTTGGATTGTTATACAGTCTAGCATCTAGAATTCAGGTATTATTGTATTAAAGACCTAATAAAGAATGTCATCTTTACGTTAAACTATATAGGTACGTAAAGCATGCCCAGCGGTAAAAAAAATCCTACTTTGATTTCATGTACCTACTTCTATACGTATCAAGATTTCATTTAAATTTAGCTCGGTAGTCTAGAAAAAGATCATTATTAGTAATAATGCCGCCAATCGTTACAATTTCTAAAATAAGTATATGCGTCTAATTCTAAGATGTATTTTAATAGAGTTATTTATCCTTTCAGATTTCTACGACAGTGGCAGTGCAAGCGACGAGACGCCAACACGGACGAGACGACCGCGACGAGCTGCCGCGTCATCATCATCATCGACCGCGGGCAGCGCGGCACCGCCCGGGCCCGGCCGCCGTCGCCGCGTCGGCATCTCCGCTAGAGAACGCAACCTGCGCCGACTGGAGAGCAACGAGCGAGAGAGAATGCGGATGCACTCACTTAACCGAGCCTTTGAGGTATGTCATCATCATCATCGACCACAGGCAGCGCGGCACCGCTTAACCGGGCCTTTGAGGCATATCTTTATAGATTTTGTTGCTTCACGCTATCCTCCAAATTAAAAGTAATTGATAACAAGTAAAATTTTTAAAATATAAACCGATTATAAGAGAGCACCAGATGTAGAACAGTAGAAGTTATTAAAATACGCGAAGACAAGCCGCTCGTTTTAATATTTTCGTAATAGGCAATTTTTTTTCATGCCTTTAGAAAAATACGTGTTACACGTTCCTTCCCATCGGGGGTACTATGTGGGGCGTCCACCGCAAAAATGATGAGGGAGTGTTGCTAACATACATATTATGTATGTACATAGATTCTTTATTCACTTGCGTCAAGTGGTATTTCTAAACTCTACCTACTGCAAGTGGTAGTTTCTAGTAAAATGACGAAGAAAGTTTGAAGAAAAATAGGTAATAAAATTCCATATTATTCTTTTTCAGGGGCTTCGGCGAGTAATACCACACGTACAGAAACCCAGCAAAAGCCTGTCCAAACTAGAGACGCTCACATTAGCAACAAACTATGTTAAAGCGTTAACTAATATGGTTTACGAATTACAAAATGGAAAACCCTGTTATAAGTAAGTAGTTTTACTGAGGAATATTAGAGATAGAAATTATAGGATCATTAGTTCCTGTACCCTAGAAACTTGTGTTGTTTGTAAATCTTGCCACAGCAGACACTTAAAAGGAGTTGATCACACTTCATTGAGACCAGGATAATATTATGGCAAGTTGTGTACAGTTATAGTTCAGGAAAATATACCTAAGTTTATCCCTTTCTACCTACCTATAGTTTGTGGGAGTTAAATCACATTCAGGTACAAAAAAATGAAAGGTCAATAGAGGACAATAATTAATAGGAGTTGGAAACTACTTAGTACCTAGTACAGTCGCAGCGGGGATTTCCTTATTTTTTACCACCAGTTGTGAATAATTCTAGTGACGACTTGTGGAATGAGTATTTTTATAACGTTGGTTCATGTTGTTCTCGTAATTAACCGTATAACCAAACCTCATATTTTGCACTTTTTAATAGTTTGATTGGGTCCAAATCTGTGTGGCAATTTTATCGCATGAACACTACATAATTGAACAATACATTCGGTAAGCGCGTAGGTAATACAGTGGGTCCTAGCCGATTCCTATAAGATATGTAGAAGGCAGTCATTAGCAAATATTTCAGACCTTGAAATCTTGGCGACCTGAATTTGCAACATAATATAGGCTAGACACACCACGTATAAATTGTGATTTGATTTTAAATTGTAAGTTGAGCAACCACTTCAGTTAGAAAATCTTTATAACCACCGTCGTTTTAATTTATGTCTTTCCTTTCCCTGCTTAATTGTCTGGAAGAGATCGCTATTAGCGATAAGACCGCCAAATGTAACACTTTTTATTCTATTGTGTAATCTTTTAAAGCTTATATTACTGTATTTATGGTGTGCAATAAAGTGTTTTCTATTCTATACTAGCTGACCCGCGCGCACTTCGTTGCGCGTGACAGTCAATAAAGCGAAAGTTTGGTGCTGCCATTTAGGATTGTATTTCCATCTCCGCGATTTTGTGAGCGTAAAATAGTTTTTCATCCCCCCACCTCGGAAAGTGTATTTTTGCGCTTCGATATCTGACTGGAAAAGTCCATATTATCCTCTAGAGAAATTCAAATTTACTTTACCCTCTAGAGACAAAAACATAATTAAACCTATTTACTTCCACCTCTATGGTACCGAAATAAGCGTACAACTTTTTTAAATTTGTTAAAAACTCGGAGTAAGAACCTCTTTAGTAAACTTTTTTTTTTAATTTGCTTTGGGCGCACCATCAGCCTTGCCAGTAAGTTACTTTTGTAACATATTACGTTTCTTTTGAACTATATTTACGTTAGTTGTATAAATATAATTTACATTTCGAGGCAATAATGTTTTTAATGAATTATAATATACATATAGTACCGTAATAGTAAATAATAGTTGAGCTAATTTAGCAGAGTTAATAGAATAAGCCAATTTTTTATAACTTTATCTAGTTAGTAGCAATATTTTTTCTAAGTACCTATTACTTTTTAGTAACTTTTTTATTAACGATTTCTCACTGTAATAAACTGAAAATGAGAAAATAATCACTAAAACGTATAGGTAGAGTGCTTTTCACGAAAGGAGACCTTTTTGGGGGACGCCACTATCGCACATTTTAAAAGTTTAAAAATACCTTTAACTTTTTAACGCCTCATAATTTCTCATATTTAATTTCTTAATCAAAAAGGTATTTATTTTATGTAACAAATAAAAATGATTTAAAATATGAAGTCAATAATAATAGAATAAAAAATTAGTTCCGCTAAATTCCGTGGGACCTCTTTCGTGAAAAGGACTCCTAAGTAAGCGTACCTACGTAAATTAAAATTGAATACTGGTTATTTTTGAAGATAGTGCACTGGCAACACTGTGCGCATCCATGGTGAGAATAATTTAAAAAAAAACTTTTAGCATTGAATTATTTCCTCGCTGAGGGGGGATGAAAAATTATGTGTCACACTCGAGTGCAAAGATTTTTGACCTTGTGCTCTTTTGATTCCCTCGCTAACGCTCAGGATTCTAATTAATAAATCACTCGCTACGCTCGTGATTTAATTTTAGAATCCTTCGCTAGCTCGGTCATACAAACTGAGCACGCGGTAAAAAAGGAACTTTGCACTCTTGTATAACAAATAACTATTAACCCAGTGGGTAGTGAATAATATCGGACTGGGTATATCTATGAAGTTTTGTTTTGCTATCGCAGGAACCAGTCCTGTGTCCTTTCCCGGAGGTCAAACTATCTCGGTTTAATGGTTGTTGATTGTCTTCACAAATTTTCACGCCTCTTTTCAGGAATTAGAACTATTTGTGGTCCTTTCCCGGTAACCCTTAAACTTATCTCTACTGTAATGTACCTAAACCTAAGTTAAATTATAATTATTGGTTACCAATTTCTCACACTATCTTTCTCACGACTCAAATCAATTCTGTGATTCCTGAATTCCCATTAAAACTCTGACTCTCCTTCCTCCTGCCTGTAATACTGATTCTCCTTAATAGTTAATTTCTGACATAAAAACTATTCAATAACTTTCCATGCAAACGTTTTTCGGAAATAATTCCCGTTCTCCTGGGAATTTCACAAAATCCCTCCTTATTGGTCGCCTACGTTATATTAAGAATACGTTGACCAAATTTTAGCTAAAACGAAGAAGCGGCTACCGATTTCCTACACAAACTGCACCCCCCCCCTTTCCTCCCCTTAAAGGTTGATTTCTGGGATAAAAAGTGTCTCGTATCATTTTTTATGACTCAAACTAAAGGTTGTATCAAATTTTAGCGTAATAGATAGAGTCAACGGTTCTAAATTTCATTTTGTTGCAGCTATTTCGAAATTGATTTGATTTCCATCCCCGCGGCGTTGAATTAGTATACATAGTTATATTTCCTCTGCTCTGGATAGCGAAGAAAATCGAGCCAAGTATTTCTATGCAGTTTTTTTTCGCTACCACAGGAAACAATCCTGTGTTACTTTCCTGGAATTCAAAATATTTTAATACAAAATTACAGCTAAATCAATTTAGCGGCTATTGATTCCTTTTTCCAGAATTCCTTATTCCATAAAACTATTTGTTTTCCTTTTAACTATCTATATTGGGAATTTAAGCTAAATCGGTTCCTCATGCCTCATACTTTCATTCCCGAGACTCAAATCGATTCCGTGGTTCCTGTAGGTATGCCCATAAAACTCTGACCTTAAAAGTGAGGGAAGGTGAAAGGCCCTTTCACCTATATGCATTGTTGACTTAAGGAACTAAGACTAAGGGACTATCTCAATTATGTCCTTTCTTTTGGCTCAAGCTGTATCTATTTCGAATTTCTGCAAAATTAGAGCTGCGGGTACTAATTTCCCATAAAAACACCGATCCCCCTTTCTCCCTTTAAGCTTGGTTTCTGTAATAAAAGCTATTCCAGGCCTTTTAAGAGTCTCCAATTAACAACAAAATCACAAAAAGTAAAGAACAATTTTATTTTCTACAATTTTCAGTTTAAATGTTCATATTAGGGATTTAGAATTTAGATATTTAACGTGCCTCACGATTTTATTTTTCAGCTTTTTAGTACACTGTATTCAACATGTCAACCCCATTCATTTGATACCCATATTGATGAGATTAAAAAAATTGGTTATCCGCCATTTTGTAGCGAGTGTCATCTTTGATTTTTATTTTGTATAGTGCACTGTATTCTAGTTATCAAGTCCTTTCATTTGATACCCATATTGATTGGAAAAAAAAATGTAATCCGCTTTTTTGTAGCGGCGGCCATCTTGGATTTAAAATAATTTTAAATATACGTAATTATATTGTCACCAGAACCAAAGGCGTACACCAAATTTCATTTGAATCGGTTGACAGGAAGAGGGCGAAATTTCAAATTTGCGATTTTTTTTTACTAAATTTGACCCAAGAATAAAAAATAATAAAACAAACGGAGTGAGCTAAATAAAACCGTTTAAAATAATAAAAAATGATATTAGAAACCTCAATAATTGAAGACCTATCCGTAATCCGTAGATACCTAAAACGTATGGGTTTGATGAATAAAATGAGTTTTAGTTCTATGGGGAGCCCAAAAAATATTTTTTTTCTATTTTTGTGTGAAAAACTTAATGCGGTTCACCGAATACATCTACTTACCAAGTTTCAATCGTATAGTTCTAATAGTTTCGGAAAAAAGTGGCTGTGACACATGGACGGATGGACGGACGGACAGACATGACGAATCCATAAGGGTTCCGTTTTTGCCATTTGGCTACGGAACCCTAAAAACCACCTCAACAAAAAAAATAACTTTAGAACTTCCGAAGACTTTTATTAAATAAGGCATGCAAACGAATTTACTCACATAAAGTTAATAAAATAATAATAATTCAATTAGACAAACTCAACATAAAATTAAGGACAATGATTTTTCTGATTATGTGATGGAACTTTAAAGTGAATATATATAATATATCTAATATATAAAATTCTCGTGTCACAGTTTTCGTTGCCATACTCCTCCGAAACGGCTTGACCGATTTTGATGAAATTTTTTGTGCTTATCCGGTATCTGTGAGAATCGGATTTATAATAAAATTATATATTTATAATAAAACAATTATTATTTTGCTATCTCAGTGTAACTCTCATATTAACTTTTAATCATTCCTATTAATTATTTATATGGCAAAACAACGTTTGCCGGGTCAGCTAGTTATTTATAAAATTATTCAACAAATATGGTATATGGTATGTAATAAAATAATTAATATCAGGTATTTTAAAGTTACATTAATTTTATAGTAATTATTAAGTGTTAAATTTTTGACTCGCAGTCTGTAAAACTCTAGGATTCAGGAATAACGACATGGATTGTTGACCGCCCTTTGGCATAATTTATTTATTTAAGGACATCCAACGCAGGAAACACATTACAATTAAAAGTCTTAAGGCTATTATGTCTTTAGTCTGTGTGATCCTACAATTATAGGATGCCACAGCATGCACAACTAAACATAATACTAATAAATAATACTACATAATAGCAAAAAGGTTTGGTTTCATAAGTCGTTTAAAAAGGTACTCATGTCCAACAAATCGCTTGCGAGTTTTAACGACGAACAGCGCCATCTAGTTTCATAATGGGTAAAATAGTGGCACATCGGAAAAGAGTTTGTATTTTGTATGTGTTCTTTATAAAATATGTTTTTGAGCGTTAAAAACTATTCAAAATCAATAAATAAATGTCCTTTTTGGAGTCTAACTACATACATCCATATCAAATAGGGCTAGCGGTTACTGATTTCCTATACAAAATTTGACTTCCACTCTAAGGCCAATTTCAGGGTTAAAAACTGTCCCATATCCTTTTTAGAGGCTCAAGCTATATCTAAACCAAATTTTAGCTTAATGGGGTCATTAGTTACTGATTTTTCATTCAAACTTTGACCTCCTTTATCCCGCCTTAGAGGTTGATTTCTGGAATAAAAAGTATCCCATATCATTTTTTACAACTCAAACTACCTTTGTGCCAAATTTTAGCTCAATAGGATCAGCGGTTCTAAATTTCCCATACAAACTTCGACCCCCCCTTTACCCCCCTTAAAAGTAAATTTCTGACATAAAAAGTATTCAAAGTTTCTAATCACAATCCCAACAATCATTTCACGAAATTTCAGCTCAATCGGTTCAGCGGTTACGGATTTGCATACAAACGTTTTTCGGGAATAATTCCCGTTCCCGGGGGAATTTCGCAAAATCGCTTCTTATTGCACGATGAAGTTTTCCAAAAAATACGCTGTCCAAATTTCAGCTCGATCCGTCCAGCCGTTTGGGCTGTGCGTTGATAGCACGAAAGTGTACGAACGATTTTATATAATAAGATAAGTAAATCTTTAGATTGATATAACTCTTTTATTTAAAAACCGATTTGACTAAAACCAACACTAAGGTTCAAGTAGAGAAAACTGCAACGTATTAGTGAAAATTTTATTCAAATCGGTGGTGTTGTTTCACCTCACCAGTGACACAAACTATTTACAAATTTAGCCCAAATTAAACTAAAGGTCTACTTTCGTTTACAGGCATATCGATAGATGGCGTATTTTTAGTTTGTCGCACTTTTTGCTTTTTGATTTTTTTGAATTGAATTTACTTTATATTCTATTACTTTTACTTCAAAATTTTGATGTAAATTAGGGGCGATGTGTCCGATATAAATGATTATTATTTATTTTATTATTTTATTTTACGTTTCCCTAGGAAAAATTGACAAAATGTTTTACGATCTAGATCGCGCAAGCGACTTTTTCGCGTCGTTTTGTTCATATGCGTATTTTCACAGTTCACCTTAGTAAAGGATCACAATGAATGGGGAGAAATTCCATTCTTATTATATGTATGGATATGGATATGGATATGGATGGATATAAACACCAAATTATTTTTTTTACAGATTCGACAGCGATGATGAAAAAATAGAGCCAATAGTTGTCCTATTTAAGAACGAGCAGAATAACAACATGTTGGATGATCTAGAGCGGGAAGTGACGTCAAGCAGGCAACGCGGCTGCCTCTGAGGAGGCGGGACAAGCAACCGGCCAGCTTTCACGCTTGAACTCAACTCCGACACGAGGGATTTTTGATAGATACATTTTATCCTATAAAATAAACCATGACTTTTATATACCATTGAATAAATGTTTCCTACATGTAGACTCAAGAGATTTCACAGATGTGTAAAGGAAACTGTGTTATATTAATAACCTTATTATTTACTAAAAGGTGTTCACTACAATAGAAAAACATCAGTGTTTCAATATATTAATATATGAGTACAACCATCCAAAACTATTGAAAAATCAACAAATTATATTACAGTTACTGCTAGTATTTGGACCGTAGGCTTCAATTGGGTGTAATAAAAAAATCTATGATGTGAACACTCTTATCTGTTTAAAATTTAAATTTTTATTTTTGTGTTTAGTTTTGCTGTTGCAGTTTTTCTTATTAACAAATTATAATCATCGCTATCTTACTAATCTAATTAAATCCCTCATTAGAAACACGTACGGTTGCTTCCATTAGGGGCTGCGCAGACGACAGACTATCCATGACGCACTTTTTAGTCTGTGAAAATAGAACCTATGCAATTATATGCAGTAACGCACACGACGCGCAAAAAGTCCGGCACACAAATAATCCGTGTAATTCGGGCAGACCGGATCGCGCCGCGTCGCGCCGCTCCGCACAAAAAGTGTGTGAAAAAAATAGAACGTTTGCTTCAACGCGCGCTAACGCAGACGGCACACACTTTAGTCTGCAATCTGCATTTGCTAGTGGTGGACGTAACGCTTCTTTCTTCTTCTTTTTCTGTACTTCATGTACAAAATAATACTTCGCGATCTCTGCACGATTTCCACAGCGTCTACGTCCAGCCCTGGATTTACACTAGGGGCATTCGGGGCGAGTGCCCAGGGCGGCAAATTTTCAAGGGGCGGCAAATTTACTGAGGGCGGCAAATTTCGAAACGAGAAAAAAATATTCAATCCATAAACATCCGATGTTGAATTAAAATTTGTATTCTCAATCACGCTGGTTATTATTATAATTTTGTTTTGCGCTCATAATAAGAAGTCTGGAATACTGGCCACACAAACTCAAGATTTTTGCTCCAAACGAGCTATCCGTCCACTTTTCGTAGCAAGACTTTTTTCGGCACTTGCAGCTAGTTGCTCGCCTTCTTTTTTTATTTTTGGCACTCAAAACGAACTACGCACTCACTTTTTGCAGTCAGATATACAAAATTTTCTTGGTGCTCACAGCTAGCTTCTCGCGCTTTGAATAATATTTTTTTTTTATTTTAACACTCGGAGCAAACTATGCATCCATTGTTTATATAGTCACAAAAACAAAATTTTCTCGGTGCTCACAGCGATTTTGGCACTCAGGGTGAAGTATGCGCCCACTGTTGTGTAGTCAAATATACAAAATTTTCTCGCTCGCAGCAAGCTGCTCGCAGTCTTTTTAGTCAACATAATATTATAATTTTCTTGCCACTCACACAAGCGAGTCTTACGCACACCTGTCGTAGACAGATAGATAGGTAGATAAAACACTTTATCGAAACAATGAAAAATAAACTTAAACATAAAAAAACCCGGTATTATAATCTATGTGTCACAATTCACAATCAGCGGTCTTATTGTAGTTAGCATTATAAAATTTCTCAATTATAATTTCTCTTTTTCAAAGCAAGCTATACACACAGCTTTCGTAGTTAGATGTATATTTTTTTTTATAAATATTCATAATTACGTATAATATGAAAGAACTCAACAACAAATTTCTTAGCAAAATGTCTAGCCGATGAGCGTTTATAAATAATATTTCGGCGGAGGGGGGCGGCATTTTCTCACTGCCCAGGGCGGCATTTTGGCTAAATCCGGGCCTGTCTACGTCCCTACAGCTCTGCCGACAGAATGATCGAAGATGTGCGTCGTGTGCGTTGAGTCTGTGAAAAATCCGCAACAGACTTTTTGCGCGCCATGCAGACTTTTTGTACGCCGCAGACTCGATCGTACAAAAAGTGTGCCGTCTGCGCAGTCCCTTAGACTTTTAATAACTAAAAATGTTAACCTTAAACGGAATACGAATCGGGTGTCGATAATAATTATTATCTTAATTATATGAGATATCAACATCATCCACCCGACTTGCCAACCGTTTAAGGGCACCCTAGAGACTTGGCATTTGAAACCAGGCTACTGTGAACAATATAAGTAAGAACTATGTTTGAGTGAGTCCTAAATTTATTTTTAGATAATATATTATATGAGTAATATGTCATATTTACGAGAAATGTAGTAGAGTAGAGGCAATATTTAATAATGTACCTTTTTACTAGTAGATACCATATTTTTACCTAAATGAGACCTTATTCTGGGCATTTTCGTAAAAATTAAATTTCAAATTTACATTTATTGTAACAAGTAACAAGATACAAACCAATGCTTGCCTGATACTAAAACCTAACCTAATTAGATACTCGTACGTATCTTAATTATTTTGATTAATAATATTTTTTAAACGTTTTGTTTCGCCTAGGATTTGTTAGCGGTGCTAGATTTTTAGAAATTTATTTTTTTTACAGGGTATTTTGATTTTAGCATCACGTGACATAATATTATAGTCTATAACAATGGAATCTTACAGACTAACAGGTGACTATATTATTATAGGTGAAAGCATACAAAGTCTATATATATTATTTCTGCATCAAGTGTATGCAATAAATTCACAACTACTACGAATAATATTAGTTTTACCTACTTTTAAATTATACACTAAAGAATTCGTAAAATCAGACATTTATTTTATTATCTCTTTTTATTGACGCATGAAAATTAGACTCGACTGTAGAGGTACGAGTATATTACTTAATCCAACTCGAAAAGGTTGAAATAATTAGCAAAGTACTTTTTTTTTAATACTTATTTAACTACGTTCTTACGTTCGTTCGTTGTATAAAAAAGTACATATTTTATTGTATTTTTTTTTCTTTGAGAAAGTAATTTAAAAAGTGTGAAGTAAAGTGTTTGTAAGTAATTTTATGTCGAAAGTCGAATTTGGATGCCAAAATATACTTATTTTATATCATTGAATTTATTAAAGATTTAATTATTTCCTAATCCATTATAGTGCCAAAACGTAAATTGTTAAGGATTTATTAAAGAGATGCCCAAAAATGTTTAAAAGCGGTATTACTGTGTATATATATAATTTGAAGTCTGAGGTATGAGAAATATTGTCAATTCATTTTATAAGTGTATACAAGTATATATATTATCGTAAAATATTGCGCGTTTTCACATACACAGCGAAAAGCTGAGCATTTTCCCGCTAAGTACGGTTTACTCATTTTCCACCGTGTCGAGAAAACCATAGAATAAATATCATTTAGCTTACGGCTTGTCGCCGTATGTATGAAAGTGCACGAAAAATATACCTATGTAATATGTACTTACAAAAATTAAACTTTTGATAATTCGATTATATTTTAATGTTTTTATAATTTATATTAGTACTTAAACATTTATTTGTATAAGATGTTTTTCTTTAATTAGATGTTTGTTTGAAATGTTTTATTTTTAGAAATCTCAATTAAAGTTACCATTAAATGTTAAGTTAAATTAGTGAATATGCATTTTTGCTTAAATAAAGAATGCCGTGGTTAATTTTTATAGTCATTTTGACCATCGGTCTTATACAATAGGTACCTACTTATTATTAGTAAAAAACTTATATGTATGTAATTTTGTTTTGATAAAAGTTTGTGAAGAATGTTATGAATAAATTACGTTACAAGCATAAACATTTCATTTATTTATAACTATTTTTGAATTTATATAGAGGCGCGATCTGAGTCTATAACCGCTGCTAAAGAGCTCTTGTAAAATATATTACTACCACTAAAGTTACTTGAGAAGATCATTTTCAGATCCGTATGTCGTAAATTGCATATTATAATTATTATTCTTACTAATAAGTGCGCGAGCAGCTGTACTGTACCCAGTAGTCTATATGTGTTATTCCATGGTCTAAGCTATCTTTCATACCAATTGGTCCACCCGCTTAGGCGTGAATGAGTAACATATATATGTTATGGACCAAATGATAAATTGGGCATTATACATACTGCCCGGTCCTTATGAATAATGCCCAATATGAGAGTGCAATTTAATAATAATTATTCAAATAATACATAATGTTTATCACCTTTTGGGCAGAGTAATACAAGGTATCAAAAACAACTCATATATGGCGCTTCGCCGGCCGCTGCCGCGGCACGCTCGCTTCGCTCGCTCGGCTCGCGCATTGTCGTCACTGTTCAAACCTAACCTAACCGACTGATTTCGGTTTGCCTATAATTCTGTACTAAATTTAATTCTGTACCGCACGCTGAACGGCGGTATGTGATTGGTCCAAGCGTGTCACGCGTTCTTCTCTCCCCGCACCGCCTCCGCACCGCAGTAAAATTTTTACCGCACCACAGTAAAAATAAATTTAGCACAATTATCAAATTGCCCACTTATCACATAGCCATTTAATAATGCCCGTGCATTGTGATAAATAATGAAGTTTAGATAATAATTAATCACTTGGCCCGATAGAGCTAGACATTATACATAATGCTCGGGCATTATTAATAATGCCCGCATTAATCACTTGGTCCATGACATATACATCCTGACTCCAGAAATCCATACATTCTTACAAACTTTGACGTTTATAATATTAGTAAGATGTAAGATGCACTCATTACCTACTTAGGAATATTTGGAAAGTATTTAACCAGCAGGAATAGGAGAGTATAAATCCCGATTTTAATATTAAAATTAATTTCTGATTTTTAAAAATCACTGCAAATCCAACGCGTAGTAATTTTATAGTTCCCGCCAGATTAAACGGAAATGAAAAGTCATCATCCGGTTCCTATTATCTAACGATGTGCTGTGTCACAGATAATAAATACTATGAACGAAGTTTATCGATAGACTGCCTACAGACTATAGTGAGATTAAACGTCTAGTGATGTACCTTTGCTTGATAGAATGATAGAATTAGATTTACAAAAAAATAAAAACTGTGGAAAAAGAAAAAAACCTCATGTGCGTGTGGACAGGAGTGAAATATATTCAGCAAAAATTATTCCAGTTTCACGTATAATTTTAATTAATTCGTGTGCTTTTGCTTGCGATGGTTTAATTACGATAATGAGAAACTAATAGCATTGTATTTTTGAGTTAAATTACGCCCAAGTTTTACAATTCAAATACAGTCAGTACTGCGTCTATCTCAATATGGCCGTCCTGTAATGAATCGGTGGTCAGTGATATTGTTGTGATTTCGTATCATGTACAATACCAAAATGGAGCTACGCGTTGGAAATAAATATCGCCTAGGTCGTAAAATCGGTTCTGGATCTTTTGGAGACATCTACTTGGGTGAGTACGGACAATAATCTTTGTAAACAAAGAAAAATGGTCACGACTTGTGAGCCAGCTGCAAGTTTTTTTGGTTTCGAAATTGATGGCTATATCCTCGTATAATCATTACCTGTTTATTTGTTCCTTGATTTAGCAACGAACAACATTCAATTAGTAGTTAAACATGTGAAAATCTGACAATTGCTAAAACGTTTTTGCACAAGGTTTTTTGAGTCATGTCACATTGATTTCAGTAGCGATTTCTTATTTCATATTTCTAACATTAATAGTCACGGATTGATACCTTTTCAGGAACGAATATTGTAACTAAAGAAGAGGTAGCCATCAAATTAGAATGTATCAAGACAAGACACCCTCAGTTACACATAGAAAGCAAGTTTTACAAACTTATGCAAGGAGGTGGTGAGTATTATGTGTCAACTATACTGTAATCTTATCTAGAGTCTAGATGCTTGAAAACTTTAGAGCCAAAATGCTGATACTGTGTTGTACTTAATATTCATCATAGGTAATTAATATAGAAGACTAACCTTATAGCACCTATTGGTAAAACCCAAATTGCCATGTGTGGATAAGTATTAACAAATTCACGCAAAAGCTATAATTCAAATTAGTTTCTACAAAACCAGCTACAATAAACACTTTAAGTGCTTCTGTTTGTGTTCCATTGGTTTGGAGCTGGGCAGAAACAAGCTAACAGTATATAGAAGTTGAGGTCTGTGATTGGTCATACTGTTAACATAATATCATTATTGATTATAATGTTTCATTCATGAAAATACTTCCTAAGAATAATACTAATATTTTCAAGGCACCATGTTGCAGGTTGAAAACTAATCAATATATCTTATGAATGAGGGCCTATTGGCTATCACAACTAGTGTCATAATACTTAACTATAAACTTACAAAAAAATGTTCTTAGTCATATAGCAGTCAAATTAAAAGGCATTTTTCAACTTTGTCACACTTCAAATTATATAAGAAACATCACTTCACTTTAGTACTCTTTGACTATGAAAATTTTATTTTGAATAGATAACATGTTGGCTGAAGCCAAAAAAAAAATGTTAGAAGTGATTATATGCCAGCCAATAGGCCCACTTGTTTATATTGATATCTCTGTTATCAGTTGGTATACCTGCAATCAAATGGTGCGGGTCGGAAGGTGACTACAATGTAATGGTGATGGAGCTACTGGGTCCATCTCTGGAGGATTTGTTCAACTTCTGTTCTCGACGCTTCTCGTTAAAGACTGTGCTGCTACTGGCAGATCAACTCATCACACGCATTGAAGATATACACTACAGAAACTTCATCCATAGGTAACATCAACTTGTAGTTGAACTAGTTTTAAGCTTGCAGGTTTGCCCTTGTGAAGAAATTCCTAGCAGAGGTCTACATCATATCAATTCAAATAGCATTTATTGAAATACAACACTACATCAGAGCACTTTTGCAAGCAAATAAAACCTATATGTCGGGTTTCAAACCAATAACACAGTTTGTTAGAATGTACGGATGTACTCTTTCACACCTAAACGGGTGGACCGATTGAGCTGAAATTTGGTATAGAGTTGGCCTAGACCCTGGAATAACACATAGTTAAATTTTTAGTGCTTATTCCCTCCATTCATTACACATGCACTGTTTTCTAGTGGTGGGTCGTTAACGATTTTTGGGTTAACACAACGAAGCCGTTAAATTCATCATGTTAACATGTTAAAAAGCCGTTAACATTATTAACAGGTTTTCATTAATGTAACTGATTTGTACCAACGGCAACGTAGCAGTTAATAGATATCTCTCACTCTCGCTCTTACAATTTTAAGCTAGCGGCGTCTCGCTCGCTCACATAGGCGCCCTCGCGTCCACTCGGCATATTCCGTTTCTATTCATTCAACGCAGTAGAAATAGATAATTTTAGCTGGTTTTGCGTTAGCAGCTTCAGATTACGTTAGCGACTTTTGAATACCTTTTCGTTGAGATAATAAAAAAAGTGCATTGCCAAAATCGTTGAATGACACAGTTGATAGATTTAGCGGGTTTTGCAGTAAACAAAAAGCTGTTAATTCGTTAACATTAGATTAACAGTTAAAAAAAGCCGTTCGTTGAATTAACGCCCACTCCTACTGTTTTCAAAAGAATGTAATCATCAAAATTTATGTAAAGGAAGATAACATTATAATATTATCTTTTAAAAAGAATCGTGTATGTTTTGGGTGTTAAAGCTTATAATCTATGAATTTTGACTATCAACAAAGATTGCTCAGAATTTCAGTTCATACAATTTTTATTCAAATTTGTTTGTACTGAGTGATAACTAAAGAGGTGTGTCAGCAAACAAATGAACTTCATTACAAATGACCTACAGTATTCTCACCAGTTGTGCGACACCAGTAGATGGTGATTGGCCTAGGTCAGATAGCGGGGGTGATAGATAATTTGCTTTCTTGTTATACATTACACACTCTTATCTATTTTCTCACTTGTGTGAGTGCAACACGTAAATCAAATGAATACCTAATCAAATCACAGTTAAAATAACTTGGTTGCAAATATAATTAGTATTATTCTATAGTATTTGCCTGTGGTATAGCTCTGTTAGGATGAATAGAAACCTGTATGTTGTTCCAGGAGCTTAAAATCTCAAATTCTGAATTTGTTAGCAAGTTTAGCTTATGGCAATCTGTAATAATATAGCATTCTATGGTTGGAAAGACTAGGACTTGTATCAGTAGTTCAGCAGGATTATTCACTTATCCGTCAGGAAACCAAACCGAAGACTTAATTGTCAAAAATGTATGACTTGATACATAATTTCATACCTTTTTGACAATTCAGTCTTTGGTTTGCATCTCTGATAGTTTAGTGAATAGCCCTGCAGAGTATTAAGTCAGGGGAACTTATAAACATTGCCTCTTTATAAAATTCAACATTACCAGAGACATTTATTAAATGCATTTATTATTATAATATGCAACACTATATACACAACTCAAAAACATAACCTCTTTATTGCATTGATACAAAATTATGTACCTAAATGTAACAAATCATTTGCAATATCTGTGATATATTGAATGCTTTCTTGCTCACTTGAACATTGTTGTTTAAATGAGGTTAAATGTGAACCATTTCTTAGTATGAAGTCCTTTAAATCAATCAGTTGAATAGTTAACATAAGTCATAAGACTTTTTCTATGCTTTTTATGATGGCTTCATTTTTTTGATTGTGTATGATCTTGAGGCTATGAGTAACCTCTGATGTCCTAGGGTCAAAAGCACCAATGTACTACAAATGCAATTTATGTTCCTTGGCACTATTTATGTATTTTTTTATAGTTGTTACTAGTGGTCCCGCGCGCACTTCGTCGCTTAATAGAAAATTATAATCAGTGTTCTATTATATTGTGCATGAATTATACATATAAACCTTCCTCTTGTATCACTCTATTTAATAATGAAAACCTCATTAAAATCAGTTACGTAGTTTTAAAGATATAAGCATTTTTTACTATGTGTATTAATTTTATGCTGATGCCTCTATATTCATCGATAAAAGAACATTAACTAAATGTTAAAAATAATGTTTTTAATAAGATTTTCCCAATGTCTACCATAAGTTTACCATTAGGTTTTATTGTGTTTCAGGGATATCAAACCTGACAATTTTCTCATGGGCCTCGGCAAAAAAGGAAATCTAGTGTACATAATAGACTTTGGTCTGGCTAAGAAGTACAAAGACCCGAGAACACTGCAGCATATCCCATATAGAGAAAACAAGAATTTAACTGGTGAGTTTTTTATTAATTATTAAATTGAAAAAATTAGGAAAGGATTATAAATTAACCTTTATTAACAACGAAATCCAGATTTTAGCAAGATATTCTGTCTCTCCTCATTTATTATCTGTTATGAGGCAGGCCACCAGAATCTGATGACGCTATGAACTTTGTTGGCAATCCAGTCTCAATAACCAAGTGTAGAATGTCATCACAGCTACAAGCATTAGCTACAAGTGTTTGGGGTCAGGGGCTTATTGGCTATCCCAAAACAACATGTAAAACACTAGAATCCATAGACAGAATTGCGTACATTACGTGCTTAAACCTCCTCATTAATATGAGTAAAGTAACAAAAGCAGCAATGTACGTTGAAGTTGCCATCAATCGTAGTGGGTGAGAATTAGCCAATAGCCCCTCAGGTCTTGTGATGAAGCTGGTATAAGTATGAAAAGGCAGGTAAAGCAAGGCAAGGCAAGGTGGCAAGGTAGGTATAGGCTTCCTGATTCACAGGAGGCCTATTATACTAAGCAGCAGGTGGTGACAGGCTGCTTAGATATAAAAAATAATTACTAGTTGACAAGCATAATTTCAATTGCATCTGTATTCATGAATGAATGACATGAATATTTTTTGTATTTGTCATCACAGTATGATTTTATAAACATAAGTATAAGACACAATAATTATATACGTTTGAAATATGCCTTAACACATTGACTCCTGAAAACACAATAGCTGTATTTTTGAGGTCGGAACACATGTACTGAAAAACAAACATTGTGTTTTGTGGAAGGATTTTTTCACACAAAATTAATTTCAGGCACCTCGGCACCTGGGATAGTTTTATAAAACGCTGCAGTCAATGTGTTAACATATGCTTATATTATTTAGAATACTATAACTGCATCATAAAGCAATAAAAACATAAACAAATTCTAGTTTTACTAAACACAATGACATAACATGCGTAGGCGGCCCTGTGGGAAAACTTGAGGAGGCGTGAGTTTGACATACTTATGTAAGTTTTAGAAACATAACATTGCTTCATTGACCTTACACCTCAGGGCCGTAGATACGAAATGTGCTACGTCAGAGGTGACATCCCAACTAGCATTTACAAAAACAAGGTCATCATTTTTAAATAAGACCTAGACATTACCTCCATAGGGGTCTCATGATTGTTTATCTTTTTTAGGCTTTCATAGTCAACAAGGAAGCATTATAGTTTGGCTTTGTTCGTCTGTCCGTCTTTACTTAGCTTTACGGAGAAAATATTATAAGTCCTAGAAAACGATAATTTTGCACAGATGAAGAGAACGGTTCAAAAGATAATTCAATATTAGTTATTTTACGGTACCTCCCGAACATGTGAGATGGGGATGAAATTGTTTTTTCTGGCTGATACCATCATGTGGTGTATTGTTATAAAGAGGCCTACCATTAGAATATAAAAATCTTATTAACCAGGTAATATTAAATTACAGGCACAGCCAGATATGCGTCGATAAACACGCATTTAGGTATCGAGCAATCCCGACGCGACGACCTCGAGTCCCTCGGCTACGTCCTCATGTATTTCAACCGCGGCAGCTTGCCCTGGCAAGGGCTGAAGGCAGCCACCAAACGGCAGAAATACGAGAGAATATCTGAGAAGAAACTGTCCACGCCTTTTGACGAATTATGCAAAGTGAGTATGGTTATATAAGTAACAGTATGTAAGTCATAGCTTATGCTTTCGGCGTTGCCCGCGTGGTAAAATCCTTAATTCTTAGTAAAACCTATCTACATTTACCTATTTTCATTCCGAATTTCAAGTGAATCCATGCAGTGCAGCGGTTTGAGCTGTGGGTCGATAAATCAGTCAGTCAATCAAGTCTTTCCTTTTATATATTTAGACAAAGTGTGCTATGATAGTTGAAGTAATTGACTTGAAAAACTAATTACTTGTAAAAGAAGAACTTTAACATTTGCTTTAAACAAGATGTCTTGCTAATACTAATATTGCGTTAGTTGATACTCCTTCACGCCTAAAAGGCTGGAACGATTGAGCTGTAATTTGTTAAGGAAGTATGTATAAATCTACTGGGAGCAGCTAGTATTAATTATTATATTTTACAACACACACACTCACACAAAAATATATAGAATTATGTTAGATATTTTGTAATAGACCTGTGAGGTACATAAGACGGATTAATATAACAAGTTTTTTTCTCTCTCATATTTATTTACTTGTTTAGATATCACCATAGGCATAACTAAATTTAGTGACCTTGCCTTGTTCTCTTATCATTGTTTTTTTTTTTTTTTTTTTTTTATGTGATGAAGTAGAAGACGAGCAAGACGCTCTCCTGATGTTAAGAGATAACGACTGCCCATAATCAGTACAGTGTAACCTAGGATTTCACAAATATGTGAAATTCTAGGAGCACTGCACCAACGCTTCTTACTCAAGAGTCATAAGATGTTAAGACTCTTTAGCCCAGTAATTTCACTAGCTACAGTGCCCTCCTACCGGAGCACAGTAATGTTTGCACATCACTGCTCAGGCGGTAGAATAACTGGCACTGTTGGGGTACCCACCTAGACGACCTCCTGCAAAGGAAGTCTACCCCCGGTGAAAAAATATTGTCTCATGAAACAAACATGAATAAACATAACACTGGTCAACAGCATTTTTGCGCACGGGTTATACATACCTTATTTTTATTGCTTATACACCTAGAAATAAGAATTAGAACAAAAAATAGTTCTAAATTTGCTTTTACGTGTAAAAAATGAAATATCCAAATATTGGTCCCTATAAAGCTTTCAGTATACCAAGCTTGATAACGTTTCTCAAATTCCATCAAGCCTTGACAAAAAGCGTTCCTTTTGGTCCTGCAAATAAGCTCCCATATATAAATCTATAAATTTAATCAAATAGGAACATTACATGTCTATTTTTAGAGTCATTTTACATCCCATACTGGAGAACTACGTTAAAGTGTATGGAATCCGGTCATTATAATTTTCAACTCTTGATTGCCAATGAAACCATGGCCTACTGTTTTAAATCTGGCTTAGGCTTTTTTCTACACATTGTAAACTTATTTATTCGTATAGTTGTAACTCCGAGAAATTAATAAATACGCCACAATTATAGCTAAACAAGCACGAGTCTCCTTAACATTTGAAATTTTTAAGTCGCTATAACTTCTTACAAAGCAAATATTTTTGATTTATAATCACACAATTTTATGTATTTTTGCTTATATAATCAGAATATGTTAAGTAAAACCCATGCGCAAACATTTTTTATTTTTTTGTTGACCGGTGTAATACCTCGGTTGCCTCAGTGTTTTGAATTAAAAAGCACTATGTTTAGCAGTTAGCAGTGATAATGTATCTTTGCCTGTGTCTACATACAAATCTGCATATTATGTAAAAACGTGACTGACTGACTGATCAACATCTAGCTCAAACTGCTCAATGTATAGGGATGGTACTTAAACAATGTTAGATGTTGTGATGATTACTTAGTGAATAAATACTTTCTTAGTAGAGGTCTACCTCTACTAAAAACTAAGTTTTTACATAATATTATTTGGTAAATAACATTGCAATACAGTTTACTTGCATGATGAAAAGTACCTTACTTTTTTATATTAAAGCATCAACCTGAACTATTAAATTATTATTAACCGAACTGCACTATTCAATTATTATTACAGATCAGTATACAGTTAACAGGAAAATATTGTGTTATTGTTATTAACAAGAAATATAATAGGCCACCTATTTTTTATACAGATAGATATGTACCTAATTCTTTATTAAACACCAAAGTTACTATACGAAATCGTAAAATTAAACACATTTTAATGCAGCTCTCTTGCTTGCAACGATATGACAAATTTGGTGATATAAATTAGTAGTTTACTTTATAGAAATGTTATTTGTTAAAGCTCTTGATAATATTTTTAAAAGTTTTCCCATTTTGATATGTACTTTAGAAATGGGGCAAAGGGTTAAAATTTGCTATGATAAATAATGCCAAACTTTGTTGTTATTTATGATGGCATACATAGAACTGTAAATACTATTATCATACCGTAAATACTTAAATAATAAAAAAATATTAGAATAGAATAGAAAACTCTTTATTGAACACCACAAATACAACAGAAAATAAAATAGTACACATATTATGTACACATATTACATATTTAGAATTTACTGAGAGATATTATCAAATAGTAGTCAAAATAAGTCATATTATGCAAGCCAGATAGTGTGCGACTCACAAGGAATACTCGTAAGCTTTTAAAACAGTTTTTCAAGCTCAACATTGTACATAAATCTGTTGTAGAACCACCCCATCGAGTTCCAACTGTACCTGAAGTACTGCCGACGGCTGCGTTTCGAGGAGAGGCCCGACTACAGTCACCTGCGACAGTTGTTCCGCACTCTCTTCCACCGACAAGGGTTCACTTATGACTATGTGTTCGACTGGAACATGCTCAAATTTGGTATGTACTTTAATAACCTTAATCTAAATGCTTTTGCTTTATGAAATTACTTTTTATTTAATAATTTTACATTTGAAATTTTAAAAGAAGCGTAAAATTAAAAGCTCTTCTGTGATTGGTCGAACCGTTTAGAATCTTTCGTATGGATAATCTGTTAGTTTATAAATTTACCAAGAGATGTCGCAAATTGATAAATTTGCGAAAATGTGGCCATAAAATAATACAATTTATCTCTCGTGTAGAATTCTAGGAAATTTATAAACTTACGAATCTTGTTATTCTCCGGTGACATATCGATTTCTAAAGGCTGGACTTTTTCTTCTATCTTGTAGTATTTGTGTATTGTACAAGTGTTCTAGGTGTATCATTGTAGCTGTAAATAATTGTTTCCAATGCAGTTGACCTCTGTGAAATATTTATCTTAAATTTTCTTCTTGTTTCAGGCGGCCCCCGCGGTAATTATCAATCGACTGGAAACGACCGTACCCTCAGACGTCATGAACAAACTCAGGAACAAGAAACCAGTAAGTTCATTTAATTCACTACACGCCTTAACGAGTCACACGAATTGAAATTTGGTACATAGTTAGCATAGACCGTTTAAGATGATACTTGTCAACAAGTAAAAATGCTGGGTGCAGCTAGTACATTGAAAGGCAATATGTAATTGGTTTTTCCTTAGGTTTTATAACTCTTTATAATAAATCGTTCATCGAGAATCATTTCTCTAAAACGTGTGATTACACTTAGGTATTAAATATGCGTTCATAATGTTTTAGCGGCAGGCGCGGCGGGGCAACCGAGCACGACGGTGGCCGCCATTTCGGAGTGGCGGTGAGATCGTTCCCACTACGCTCTACATTAACCCTGCAACCCTGCTCCAATGTCACACGGAGTGCCTCGTGGGTCTGGGGGACCAATTAAACATTTTAACTAAACAAAGTTTTGTTTTTTCACTTATTCTTTGATAAAACAGAGGTAATACAAAGCTCTGATAATTTATTGAAAATACCTTTATAAGGGTTGCAAAATATAGACCCCTACGTTAAAAAATTACCTTGAATTAATTTGTGCACTTTACACACATTTTTCTCGGACACCAGTGGACCTAAGACCAAGTTTGTGATGGATAAAATATGCTCTAGTTTGAACTTTGAAGCAACTGTGTTAACAAGTTAAAGTGACCCAAAGTGCTAAGGTTTCAAATTAGGAAAAGTTTGTAAGGATCTCACGGACCCACAAGGCATGCCAGGGGTTAACTTTATAAAAAATATTTTGTATGCATTCATATTAACGTTCATACATATTATTGTAAATTATTTAATTGTAGACTAAGCGCGATGTCGTGTGGGCCGTCTGTTAAAACTTTACGCAGTTTTATGTGACGCATTCATGATCGGGCCTACCCGTCGTCCATTGTACTTTATGCTCAGTTATATTTAGACGTAAGACTATCGTATTGAACTGACACAGATAAAACTCTTTGATATTACTCGCTTTATTGCGTGCGAGTGAATTACTTTGTAAAAGAGTGACACGGATTCAATGTATGACGCTAGACAAGTTTTAAATCAATTTCTGATTTAAAATTTATTGAAATTTAAATCACTTAAGATTTGAATTTTATAAATCTTGAAATCGTTTCATATGAAGTCTACTATAGGTAGACTCAAGTTATCAGCATTTGTTATAGGAAAATGCAGATATCTTATTTTTCCACGAAATATGTGAAAAATGAGCGGAACATAAATTCTCAAAGTGATCAAAGTTTGAATGACCTGTTGCGAGATCTCATTTGTCTTATATTTTCTTTGCAAATATAAAATGAAAGTGTGACTGGTCTATCAACGCACAGCTCAAACTGCTGAGCGGATTGAGTTGATGTTTGGCACTTAGATATTGTGACGTAAATTCTGTTGAAATAATTTTCAAATTTAAAGAAATAAAATGATGAAAAGACATCTTGATATTAAGTTTACCTGAGAGTTGCAATATCTCGGCTAACGCCCTCCTGTTAAAACTCGTTTACTGTCCCCATAAAAGTATGGGACGTCAATTTAGGTTCAAATTTATATGCATCCCGTGACTCGTGGACTCACTGTCTTGTCATTAAATTTGTTAGTGACCCACATGTGGGGCACTGGTGAGTGAACGTGTTAATATAGGTTTATAGCAGTGCAATAAAAACTGTTTTTTTTATTTACAGAAATCTTAATAATAAAACATGGACAATTTTTGAAGAAAAATTAAGTTATAAAATATTAAGCAAACATTTTTGTGACTACTCTGGTTTGGAATGAAATATAAAGAATATTGTTTATTATGATTTCTGGATCAGCATTTTTTTGTCTTCCATTTTTGGTGTATTTTTGGATGATGGTGGAGTGTAATTTCAAATGAACACCTGTTGAGCATCCATCACGATTATATTATGTTAATAGTTGGTTTAATTTGACAACTTGGATATTTTATTTGTTAATCTCCTAGATTGGTCGCGGTCAGCGGTGACGGCCTATGACCGCTTGACTGACCGTGATAAGAATATTGACCGCCACGTTGACCGCGTCAGTCTTGGAGGCACTTAACATCTAATATAAGTCACAACCACAACACGTCAGTTAAAAAAATCAACAAAAGACAAAATGTTCGTGTAGGGGTCACTCTACAAGCGAGTTTATCGCAGCGATATATTATTATGCATATCTGTAGTACAGATAAATAATTATCTGCTACGCAACATGCAATGCAAAATTAGTGATGCACATTGCATCGTAGCAGATGTCTGCATCTGCATAGTTAAACCTGCTTACAGATATTTATCTGCAATGCAACATATATGAAACATAGCAGATGTTTGCTACAATTCTGGTGATTGCCCATTTGTTGGCAGTCAAGCAGGTGGCCTGGCAGACCCGGCTTACGTACCAGAAGACGATCATAAAACTAAAAGTCTGGTTATTATGGTTTCAGTGTGAGTCAGGCCTAAAATGTATGGGAAATGTTCTGAATTTTACATTTGTATTGCAATTATTTTTACCCGGATTTTTTATATCAACATTTTGGAAAATTATCACACATCTATCGTCAAAATTCTACTCTAAACCTTGCTCGTAGAGTCAACTTCTAAAAAGATATTTATTATCCACTGCCATAGTTTAATCTAGATAAGTTCATTCAGTGCAACCTTCACACTAATTAACATTTTCAAATACAATGAAATACAATCGCACCATAATTTCCGAATGTGTGTGTTCTTTCTACATTATGAATGTCTGCGAAATCTATGATCTCATGTAAATTACCAAAATTCATAATTTCTAAGACAAGATCAATATTGGTTACCAATTCCATTTTCCTTGCGGTATATTTATATGCTTTTACTGATTTTGCGCTAACAGAACCGTCGTGGTTTTATCTAATATATAAAATTCTCGTGTCACAGTTTTCGTTGCCATACTCCTCCGAAACGGCTTGACCGATTTTGATGAAATTTTTTGTGCTTATCCGGTATCTATGAGAATCGACCAACATCTATTTTTCATCCCCCTAAATGTTAGGGGTAGTCCACCCCTAAATTTTTTTATGTTATTTTTTAGACAAAATTTTTAATTTCTATTTTTTTATGATACAACATACAAAAATACATACAATCCTCAATTTTCATCCTTCTACGATCAACCCTTATTTTTTAATAGCCATTTTAGTAATTTAATCATTTTTCCTCTCCGGTCGAAAACTATGATCAATCGTCATTTAATTAGTTATCCCCGCTAGATGTCTACAGGTGTCACTTCTGACCCAGTAAACAGCACGGAGTAGGGATGAGATCGGCTTGACCGATTTTGATGAAATTTTTTGTGCTTATCCGGTATCTATGAGAATCGGCCAAAATTTATTTTTCATCCCCCTAAATGTTAGGGGTAGTCCACCCCTAAATTTTTTTTTTATTTTTTAGACAAAAGTTTTAATTTCTATTTTTTTATGATACAACATACAAAAATACATACAATCCTCAGTTTTCACCCTTCTACGATCAACCCTTATTTTTTAATAGCCATTTTAGTAATTTAATCATTTTTCCTCTCCGGTTGAAAACTGATCAATCGTCATTTAATTAGTTATCCCCGCCAGATGTCTACAGGTTGACAATTATTATTTTGCTATCTCAGTGTAACTGGAAATTATTTATATGGCAAAACAACGTTTGCCGGGTAAGCTAGTTTAATGTAAATAATACAGATTATCTGACTTTGTAAGTAGGTACAACTTTGAATAAATTCTCGGGTTATTCAGGTTTATTCTCAGTATTTTAAAATTGTGCAATTTTTTATTTGACCGGCCACTTCTAATATGACTGAGAATTAGGTTCAATTACTGTAAATATAATTTAATTTAGGTTATAAATAAGGGATCGTATTGCAATTTGAGATATAAAATCATCATCTGGATATTGCGTATGGTTTAGTTTTTTATAAGCATCAATGTAAACTATTTGGAATCGGGCACTTGAAAAAGAGTATGAGCGAAAGCAGTATAATTTCAGTTTAGTAGCGAATTTTCGTCTAGTTTTTAGGAGTGTTTACATTTAGCCAGCAAAGAATTGACATGGCCATCAAATACAAATCTAGATATCTACTCATTTGGTCCCAAAGGTGCATTGCCTAAAAAGGCAAAATTGAGTTGCAACTTATGAAAATATAATAATGTGTAATAAATCAATGGAATAAATTATATATAATTTATGTATTCTAATCAAAGAACAGCGTCTTTATTTCCACTTTAAAAAATAGCTTTAAAAAAAACTGATTAAAATATCAGACCAATGTCTCCTGTATTTTGTATTACATATCGCTTAATGTAAACACTCCTAGATTTTAATTTCATTAAATTAGATTCGTTAGACAGGGTATTAAAGCATTTGATATTGGTTTTCTTTCTTCTTGTGACAGTCTTATTGCAATGTTCATGATTTTTCTGCCGTGCCAAGGTTCACGACATCAATGTAACTATTTCATCACTTCATTGTCATTAACTCTGAATACAACAATTTATAGTTTGTTAAATACAGATTTCTGTGACAGCAAATACCATTTTTACTTGCACTACTGAAATGTAAACCTAAAATTTAATTTTTTGCAGCGGTCAAAGAAAAGCTTTATTTTACAGACTATACTTTGTGTGTAGAATTTTCATCACGCACCCCAAACGTTAACGATATTGCGTTACTAATACTTATGATGTTATTTTAGTTATTCGGTATAGTGGCGTATGATTTGTCACGATATGGCATATATTGTAAGTGGATGTTTTAGTTGGAGGCGAGGTGAGTCGCAGCTTGAGTGTACAAGTGTCGGAGTGTAAAGTGCTGCAGCAGCAGTTTGTGTATCTCAGTTAGTGCTTCGCGAACGGAACCTCGTTGCTTGCTCCTATAATAAGTGTACGCTCTAAACGACGAAAGACTAAGGACTTAATTTTGTACATATTAATTATAAGATAAATAATTAAGCGGACACCGTTTTTTACAATATCCTAGGTAATGAAAATAAATACGAACATAACTGTTGTAGATTTAATATCATCTATTATTTTAATGTAATCCCTTATTTGCGTAGATGCTTTCATGTACCGTTACTCGTGCATCTATACGTTCAATGTTTACTCATGTTTCATAGGAGGGAATCAATCTAAGTAAGTAGTATTAGGACGAATAATGGTTTTAGAAAATGTGGCTTTTATTGAATATGACGAAATTATAATAAGGATCGCAGTTTGTTCCCTCCAAATGAGAGTAAAATTAAATTCATCATCTCATACTGTTTGTATTCTCAGTGTATATTTTAATTTCAACATGACATAGTATATTTTTGAACATTATATTATGCTATAGCCTATCTTAGCATAGTATGCATTAAAACAAATTGTTATGCTTGTTTTTCTATGTCCAATATGTAATAATTCCTTTGGCACAATAAACTGAGTAAAATAAATTCTTTGTTTTTGTTATCTTACACTTTACGTTATCTTATTAAAAGAGAATCTAATTGACTCACTATCGTCCCTAAGAATTAGAATGAAAAAAAAACTGGACCATAAGTCCCTAAGGAATGATAAGAAACAGGGATGTAACGGAGGTAGTTTTATCGGAACCGAAATCGGAATCGGAGTTTTCAAATTTGATTTATCGGAATCGGAATCGAAATCGGAGGCAGGGTCAGTTTGTTTAAGGACAAATAAAACATGATTTATAGTCAATTCTTTTCATTTTTATTTTTTATTATAAAATAAAAAATAACTGTGAAAAAAAATTGGCATAATCTATATATATAAAAGAAAGTCGTGTTAGTTACACCACTTATAACTCAAGAACGGCAGAACAGATTTGGCTGATAATTGGTAGGGAGGTAGCTTAGAGCCAGGAGACGGACATAGGATACTTTTTTTCCCGTTTGGTATGATAAATTTCTACCATTTATATTTCCATCAAATTCTACCATTCAAATTTAATTCACATTCAAAAAGTTACATATCAAGTCACCGACCTCCTTATGTCAATAACGTCAAATTTTGAAAATATAATACGTCAAAATGACAATCAGCTGTCAAATTTCAGCAACAGTCATTTGGTTTTCATTCATAACTTTTTTTACTTATAATTTTCTTCAAATCATACCAATCGGGATAAAAAGTATCCTATAGCACGCCCCCGGTCCTAAGCTACCTCCCCACCAATTTTCATCCAAATCTGTTCGGCCGTTCTCGAGTTATAAGTGGTGTAACTAACACGACATATAAAAGACATATAAATATAAATAAAAGAAAGTCGTGTTAGTTACACCACTTATAACTCAAGAACGGCAGAACAGATTTGGCTGAAAATTGGTAGGGAGGTAGCTTAGAGCCAGGAGACGGACATAGGATACTTTTTTTCCCGTTTGGTATGATTTGAAGAAAATTCTAACTAAAAACAGTTATGAATGAAAAACAAATGACTGTTGCCGAAATCTGACAGCTGATGGTCATTTTGACGTGTATTCTATTTTCAAAATTCATTCATTTAGTGAAATTCGGTTTGTTATTCGGTTCGGTTTTCGGTAAAGTTAGGATTTGACAAATTTATTTAGATTTTAATTTATTTTTTTCGTAGATTTTATTGTTGATATTTTTTTAATCAGATGCGGATGCGGTTCGGTTTTCGGTGAAGTTCAGATTTGACAAATTTATTTCGATTTTCAATTTTTTTTCGTAGTTTTTTTGGTAGATATTATTTAATTCGGATGCGGATTCGGTTCGGTTTTCGGAAATTTTTTAATTCTGATGCGGGTTCGGTTCGGTTTTCGGTAAGGTTCGGATTTGACAAATTTCTTTCGATATTCAAATATTTTTCGTACATTTGGTTGATAGTTTTATAGTCGAGAAGAAGACGAATCTAAGAAAACAATGATTATCAAATTTATTTCGATTATCATTTTTTTTTCGTAGTTAATTTGGTTTATATTTTTTAATTCGGATCGGATTCGGTTCGGTTCGGTTTTCGGTGAAGTTAATTAGGATTTGACAAATTTATTTCGATTTTCAAATTATTTTTCGTACATAATTTGGTTGATATTTTTTAACATGCATATAGTCAAGAAGAAGACGAATCTAAGAAACCATAATATTTAATCAAAATCGGTCCAGGCGTTCTTGAGTTATGAGTGTTGAGACTTTTACGAAGTACCAGGACACCAGAAGCATGTAGGAGATGTTCGGCTCATTTTGTGAAATTCGGTTTGTTATTCAGTTCGGTTTTCGGTGAAGTTAGGGTTTGACAAATTTATTTCGTTTTTCAATTTTTTTCGTAGGTTATATTATTGATATTTTTTAAATTTGGATGCGGATTCGGTTCGGTTCGGTTTTCGGTGAAGTTAGGATTTGAGAAATATATTTCGTTAAAATTTATTTTTAGAAAATTTATTTTAATGGTGGAAATTTGAATGATAGAAAATTAGAAAAATTGGACTTCCATTTTCTCATTTATTGCTATAGGGCGGAACGAAGTTCGCCGGGTCAGCTAGTTCCAAATAAAGAAAAGATAAAATTAATGAATTGTCCGTCGCGCGCCGCGCGCCGCCCGTTTTGTTTCGTTCGACCTCCGATTAACATCCGATACAAAAGTATCGGAACCGAAGTCGGAACCGAAAGTGTAATTATAATCGGAAGTTCCGACTTAACGGAACCGGAATCGAAGCTCCGTTACATCTCTGATAAGAAATAAGGATTTTTGAAAATATTGCCCCCCGACAGGGTTAAATTTAAAAGCTTGTATGTTGTTGCTTTTATACATTTTTGTTGATGAACTTAAAAAAATTGACAAAAACAAAATTAAAATTATTTGTAGAATTAAGGTTTCCATAATTTATATCGCCGTCCCCGACGAATAAACATACAAGTGCAAAAACACAACTTTACAGGAAAAATAAAAAAAACTATTTTTCGTTAGCAACATTTGTTCTAGAAACCAGAACTAAAAAAAACAAAAAAATAACAAATATGTATAACTTTTTTATTTATTACAAGAAAAATGTGAAAAAATTGAGTAGATGTATTTGAACCTATATAATTCTAAAATATAATAAAAGTAAAAACAAGACAATGGCGATTATCCGGGCAAATCCTGGACCCGCCTATTGACGGCGATATATTTTGATTATGTAGCGAGGAATCCACCATCGACAGGCAGATGTACGCCTGAAATCATGGATGCGTCGTCGCTCAGCAGAAACAGGACCGCGTTAACTACTTCATGAACTTCACCAAACCTGAAAAAAACAATATAATAAGGAAGTTATCAGAATCTTGTATAAAGCTTTTTTTTATTTCACCTGTCCGTTGTCTGTCTATCTGAAATCAAATCATGAAAGTTTAATTTGATCCACTTACCAGTTTCCGAAGCTGAAATTTTGCATGCATGTGTAAATCTGACGGGAAAAAAAGCAGATTTATTATAATTCTGCATTTTTATTCACGGTTAGACAGAACAAACATTAGAAAAAGGAAAAAAAAATACATGTAATTATGATTAGCTGAAGTATCTCTAAACTTAGTTTTCATATACATACCTACTTATAAAATCACAAATATTCCAAGCCTTCAACGTTTTGCGTCAGTATACTCAGTACATCGCATCGTATACTCTGTTTTTTTGATAGACTACTTTTCAATAGCTTACCTCCCCATAGGAATCTTCGACAGCATTCCTTGAGACTTGGAAGGTTCAGACCACACCTTGCGGCCCATGTCAGTCAAGATTACCGTCGGGTTGACGGTGTTCACACGGATGCCGTGCACTATGTGTAATTTTGATGAAGTTGCGGCCATCCTATTTTATATTTTTATTCGATAGACGATGTCAAATTGAAGCTCCGAATCCAGCTCCGACGAAATTCTTTCCAATAGTTTAGAAGCTATGATTTTTTTTGAAAAAGGTTAATGACCTCACAAAAATGTTTATATTGTTATAAAATATAAATCGTAAACAAAATTAAAATTGTAGTAATATAGGATGATATAAACATATTTAATACATATTATATATTAAAATCAATGATGTACTTCATAAACCTACAGTTTAATTAAAGTTTTTCTGATTTTCAGTTTTCCTTAAATATTTTAGTTTTCCTTGTATATTAGCATTTTCTTTTTTTAGGTTAGGTAATAAATGTAATTACTTATGAGACATTAAAATTTCAAATGCGTTCATCAAAGGACGGCTGAGTAAATGTATTTCTAAGGAAACTAAAAATTTCTATGGAAATAGGGTTGTCAAAATTTAAAAATTATATTAGCGTATAAAATTTACATCTGCCCACATTATGTTTAAACATAAAGCGAATTAAATCGAAAAGTAGCTTGTTAGTATTTTTAACCAACTTCAAAAAGTAGGTCCATAGTTCGTAATATTATGTAAGTATGTTGCGATATATTTAGAAATGACGATTTTTAAAGTTTTCAAATAATTATAAAAGATTTTAGGTGTAATTGGGGAACAAATAATTGAATGGGGTTGTACGGAACGTGGCATACCTACTGGTCCGTATTATATGTTTTTATGAAATTTATGAAGGTGGGGGGTTGGTGTTTGTCGGAATATCTTTTGTTGTGGTATTTGGAGATTTGTGGTATACATATACTTACCGCCATTTTTTTTGAAATCGCGGTCTGCGCCGAAACCTAATAAACCAGTAGGTATACCACAAATCTTCAAACTCCTTTACCTTTCTCTTGAATGTTTATTGTATACCTATTCTAACCATCCGTTTATTCTAGGATTTTACAGAATAGATATACTCTTTTTTGCCACCAATATACAAAAAGTACTTAAACTTATTATGACAATATTATAACACATTGGTCCACAATGGGTGGCCTTATCATTATACTTTTTAAGTCCAAAGTTTACAAATTAAAAAACGATATATAATTTAGAGTAATTAATTTTTTTTCTTTATCAATCTGTAAACAAAAATAATTTTATCGATATATTTACTATTATTTGGCACCAATTAACAAAATATGATCAATAGAATATAATATTTCTGAAATATAATCTATTTTGTTAAAAAAGGTTTTCAATTTGACTGACCACTCACGCCATCTATTGTTCCTCGTCCTCAACTCTTGTTTTTTTTTATCCGCTTATACTAATCTTGCAGTGCCACATGTCAACGTGTTATCTAGTGGTCAATATTTATTTTATGTAAAAATATGAAAAGGGACAGCCCTAACCAATATTTTTGAAAATCTGTAACTCAGCGGTCCTTTGATATTTTGATTTTATATTTGGTGGAGAGATAAAACATAACCTAACGATACTGTAGTTTTAAAAGAAAATGCTAAACAAACAGGATTTCTGAGAAAAAAATTATATTTGAAAAACCACAAAATGTATTTTTTTACGTACTTGTGATTCGAATTCTTGTAGTTATTTAATATCAAAAAATACGTTAGCATGCTCCTCAACATAATACATTAATTAATCAAAGAAATGCGAGAACACGAAAGCGCAAAAGCGTTTCTAATGTTTTTTCTATAGTTTCAAGAAAGACCTTGTATCTTCTAAACTACTGGAAAGAATTTCATTGGAGTTAGATTCGAGCTGTTATTTGACATCGTGTATCGAATAAAAAAATAAAAAGGATGGCCGCAACTTCATCAAAATTACACACAGTGCCGTGGGGTCCTAGCTCTAAAGTCATTACTCCTGTTATTGAATCTACTGCACCTTTGGATGCGCAGTACGCGACGTGGTCCTTGAGAGCTGCCTGTAACATGATATTATGGTGATTTATTATATAGGTAGGTACTCTTAACACAAATAAGGCGCGTCTAAGTGGTACAAGCCACGAAAGCCATCGGGCGTAAGCTAATTAATGAGAGCTCAATATCGGAGCCCTATTGTGTGTAAGGTCTTTTATAGCCTACCTTTGAAGCCTGAGAAGATATGTTTACGATAGAACCTTTAATTTTATTTTGAAGCATTTTCTTAGCCACAACCTGGCTAACGTTAACCATTGCTCTTGCATTTACGGACATAATCCTGAAACATAATTTCATAATAATAATCCAGTCAGTCCAATCTATTTAATTCCTAAACATTAATGGTGTTTGCACATCTATACGCATCGACCGCGCCGAAGGATTTTTTGTATAGGAAATCTTTCGATTCGACTCTAGAAAGTTTTGTACAACATTTCATATTATAAAGAATTTAAAATTCGATTCGTTCGGCGCTTACTTACTCGTCAAAATTGGAAGGTTTGCATTCTAAAAATGGTTCAACGATTGCTATTCCGGCGTTGTTTACCAGTCCATCAAACACACCGAGAGATTCTACAACAGCTCGTGTTCTGTCCCAATCTCGAAGATCGACGTTCGCTGTTTCAATGGATGGGTATTCTTTCTTAAGTATTTGTAAGTTGTCTGGTTGATTAGACAATGCTACTACGTTTGCGCCTTGTCTCCATAATTCCAATACTATGCCCTTGCCAATACCTGCAACGAATAGTAACACTTATTATTCATCCTCAGATAAATATTTTATTAGGTATATTGAATTCTACTTATTCATCTTATATAAGTAAGAGAGCAGCACCAGCACAACTGGGGTTATATAATATAGACTTAAAGAGGTAAAACAGGTGTGATTTGCACTACTGGGGAGTTTTATCCATGATCTTTCTTGACATAGGATACCTAAATATGTAGGTACTACCTAATTATGTAGCTACATATCCTACATAGCACAACGCTTTGTTAATTATTCATAGGAAGCTATAATTTATTTCTAGCATCAGTATCTGCTAGAGTATCTTTGGTTTTTAAAACAATCGATACAATAAATGGTATTTACTAAAATACTAATGTAGTCAGTAGACTATGATGTACTGACTTACCTTGGCAACCCCCTGTTACAAGAATTCTCTTCCCTTTAAATCCACTGTCCATGTTTCTAGCACTCACCCCTGTATGTTTCTTCACAATAATGCCTAATTATCAAACTTATCAAAGTGAAACGAATTGTAATGTTTAGATAAGAACTGCTTTGATAGGTATGTCATAATTCTCAATGGCTTTGATATTGATAAAAGAGCAAAACAATTTTTTTGTAGATAATTAAAATAAATATAATTTATACTTGAACAGAACTGAGGGCCTATTGGCTAATCCTATGAACATTGCTGCCTTTGTTATTCTACTCAAAGTAATGTGCGTATAATTTATGGATCCTAGTGTTTGACATTTCGTTTGGCGATAGCCAATAGCAATTAGGTAGGTACCTACCTAAACAAATAGTAGGGGGTAAGGAACTGTCAGAGTTGAATCACAATTAAAGGTGATGAGGCTAACCTATATGTTGCAGTTTCTGGTCGTGATGATTACTACAAAACCTGCAACATGACCTAACGACTACCTACTACATTTAATATATTATAAACCAACACCTAATTCTATTAACTACTAAGTATAGAATTAAACAAATTTCTATAAAATTATACCTTTATTAAAAATCAATAGCAAATGACAAACAATAATGAATAGCAAAGAATTTAACAATTAATTTATTGCTTATTATTACGAGTTACACTTATCAGTTAACCGGCTCAGGTCAAGGCGATGCAGATAATTTTATCATAGTTATAAGAAAATGCTTATCGTGAAGTTAGTTATATATCTCTACCTATTTATATGGCGATATATGGCAAATGTTAGTGTCAAATGAATCTTTGGCTCTTATTAACACAAAACAAATGTATCCTTAATTACAAATAGTCAAATTCATAAAAGATTTCGAGTCCTGAGGCCTTTTTGGCTAAGTCGAAAGATTATTTCCATATAAGCTAACAAAATTAAATGTTCTTGGATGCATAGAACTGTAAAGCTAAAATTGCCGTCTCCAGTGAATAAATGGATAACTGCAAAAGCTCAACTTTACAGGAAAAACAAAAAAAAAACAATTTTTCTTTTAATAACATTTGTTCGAGAAACCAGAACTTTTAAGATGCATAACTTTTTTACAAGAAAAATTGTAAAAAAAATTGAGTAGATGTATTTCGACATCTAGAATTCGAATATGAAATAAAAGCAAAAACGAAATAATGGCGGTTATCCGTTTGTTCCCCGAGGACGGCGAAATGCGTTTCCGCACTTGCGCATTACACGACAAAATTACGAACGTCTCTTTAACTTAAGCGTTTTACGTATCTAAGATCATTTTATATTTGTCGGCTAATAGTGAAGTTAATTTTTCGAGTTAAACAATAGTCCTGTATTTGGTAGGGAGAGGTGGAAAGCGTTTATGTGGCAAGGAAACCTCCGTCGATGGGCAGCTCCACACCGTTGATCATGCTCGACCTCTCACTCAAGAGGAAAACTACTGCATTGACTACTTCGGATACTTCTCCAAATCTGAAAAAAAAAAGAATATTATTAAGTGAGCCTCTAGAGTTCTGTATTTCACCTCTGACCAGGGGCGGTATTGATTAATATATATTGCGGTAATCACTATAAGCTGACAAAAATAAATTGTTCAATAGATACATCGAAGTGTAAAGTCATAAGGCGTTTCGTAACTCTGTCGTATTATACACGGTTGGAAAATGCAACAAGATCGAGAGACGCCTATTATACAAATGAAATTTTAAAAAATACTTTTTAAAAACAAGCTTTTATTATTATTTATTATCATCTAGTATCAAAGTACTCATCAAGAAGAATTAAATGAGCCCAAACTCGATGGAGTTGCATCGTTTAATTACGGAGTTCCTATGAGCACCTTCCAGTTCCATAATCAGATTAGCTCCATGTCATGGCGGATTTAGGGGCGGGGCAGGGGGGCAAGCCCCCCCCAGAAGCATTGTAGAGATACGAATTTTGCACATATTTCATGGTCAAGATTATAATTTTATTCTCGGCGCTCGCAGCAAGCTGCTCGCGCACTTATTATTGAGGATATTTGAACTTTCTAACTGTTCAGAGCGAGCTAAACACACACTTTTCATAGTAAAAATTATAATATTTTTGCCCGTCTGCACCTTGGCCCCCCCAGAACCAAATCCTGGATCCGCCAGTGTTGTCATCCTATTTATACGTGCATGCAAAATTTCAGCTCAATCGGAAACTGGGAAGTGGAACAAATTTAACTTGCAAGATTTGATTACAGACAGACAGACAACAGATAGGTGAAAGTAAATAAAAGCATGTAAAATCATAACTGTTCTATGCCTATGCTAACCTTTTATTTTGGCAGGCTTATAGTGATTGCATCCTGTACAAATTAGCCTATATGGGAGCAGTAATAATTCAAAAGCAATTGACAAAATAAATAACTTACATACTCCCTAAAAGCTATAAAATTAACTTATCTAATCCACCAACAACTACAGTTCTAAATGTCTTAAGAATGATAATAAACATTTTATGGTTATTATTATCAGAATAATGTTGTATTTAATGACATGACTTCATGCTATCTTATCAAATATTTTGTGATGGTTATTTTGTTTTCTAGGGCCAAAGAGGTGACAATCTTTAACAAATAACTGATTGGAATTTAGTATGTGAATTTCAGCTATACAATATAGGTAATTATGCCTGTTCAATATTATTTAACTAAGATTAATTTACTTGTGCAAACATAACATATAAATTCAAACAACATAAACGGGTAGTCTATGCCCAATTTAACATGTACCAACTCAACCAAACCCCCAACATAATGTAATTTGAAATTGGTTCATAAATATTATGAATCAATTTGAAATGTTGTGTGTGGTTAGAATTCTGGCCTTATCAACATTAATTGCTATCTAAATAAGAGTAGGTATTTTAAGAGTTTTTTCGCCTAGATGCTACTATGTTAAGAAGGCAAGTAAAACTGTGTGGGTCCCGGCTTTTTACTATAAGATATTTAAGAGGCAGTGTTAGGTCATGTTGGAGACCCTGTAGTATTCTCGGCCACCTGAAACTGCAACATATAGGTTGGCCACACAACCTACAAGTGTGATTCCATTCTGACAGTGTAAGTAGGGTAACCTGTTCTGTTTGAAGTATAAACACCAATTATTTATTTAACTCCTTAGCTACTAGCGCTTCAATTGTTTTGAAGCAGGGGTGGATTGAATTAGTTTCTAGAATTGTTAAAGCCCTTGATCCAGGAAACACTTCCAGTTCAAATCAAAATTGACATCTATTATTTGTCGCTTCTTTAAAATAAGGTTTAAATTCGCGTGCGCGGGTGGGGCCCAATTGAGCCGCTTAGAGACTGACGGGTTAAATTAAAGCAAAAATTTGAATGGGGTGGATGCAGCCTGATCAAGCCACTTGGGAGTTTAGGGTAAACACATAATCTTACCTTTTTAATGGTATTTTGGAAAGCATTTCATTAGCTTTATTAGGATCAGACCAGCCTACTTTGCCCATCTCAGTCATAATGACTGTTGGGTTAACTGCATTCACTCTGATACCGTGGGGGCCAAGTTCCAGTGCCATGGCTCGAGTTAGGGCATCTAAAGCTGCCTTCGATGCACTGTATATAGTATGGTCCATTAAAGCAGCCTGAAAAAATTGCAATAACTATTAAAATGACTTTTTTTGACTAATTTCATTAATGTTAATTTTTGAAAGAAATTAATATAATAGAGAAATATCCAAGATATTTTTGTAAATGACCAAAAAACTTTTTGCCAATCTTGGCCAATTAATACATCGGTTAGGAGGCAAAATCACTGAAAAATCTACACCAACCAAGCCAGTTAAGTTTGGACTGGATGCTAAGGTTTGTCTCCCAGTCCTTCATAACAAAGGCGATGCGGGAGTGCTGATGAGTTTCTATAGGGGGTCCCACATAACATTCTCAGTACCCCCAACAGGAGGGTAGGCATTTTTTTCTCAACATAATAAAAAAAGCCAGTCAAGTTTACACATGATTTTACCTCAAGATAAAACAGATTACATGTGTAATTCTCTCTGATAACAATAATATTTTAATAACAGTGGTATTATGACACTTGGTTTACCTTTGAGGCTTGGGATGATATGTTTACTATAGAACCATGAGTTTTGTTCTCCACCATTTTCTTTGCTACAACTTGACTTATGTTCAGAACTGCTTTTACATTGACATCAAATGTCCTGGAAAAAAGATTAGATCATAATATTAAAGTTCTCTTATAGAGTAGAGAACGGGTAGACCGATTGGGCTGAAATTTGGTAAAGAGATAGCATAGACCCTGGAATAACACATAGGCTACAGTACAGTAGGTAAAACCGCTGGGGACAGCTAGTTACATGTAATAAAGACACATTAACCCGTATGTCCCCGAGTGGCTCAAATGTTCCGCATCCGCACATGAAAATTTGAACCTTATTTTTAAAATCTAGAAAAATTATAGATGTCAATTTTAATTTGAACAGGAAGTGTTTTCAGGATCAAGGGGTTAAGCTTGCTGCATGCACCACATGGCACTAGCAGATCTTCATACAAGTGTAGCATGTTACAATACTATTATGATTTTTTGTTAAGCACATACTTGTCAAAGCTATCTGGACTGCTCTCCAAGAAGGGCTCACAAACAGCGACTGCAGCATTATTGACTAAGGCATCGAAGTGACCAAGAGATTCCACAACTTTTCTAGTCTTTTCCCAGTTGCCGATGTCGACATCCACGATGTCAATAGAAGGGTATTCAGCTTGCAGAGACTCCAGATGAGACCTCGTGCGCGAGAGAGCGACGATATTCGCACCGGCACGCCATAATTCAATAGCTATACCGCGACCGATACCTAAAACAATAATTAAGCTATTACAGCCACGTCTTTTACAAATACACCACGCTATAATCGGCTACGAATATCCATCGTTTTACATGTTTGTGTTAATTAGAAATAGCATACGAACCTTGTCCTGCACCGGTGACGAGAATTCTTTTTCCTTTAAATGAGATTTCCATAGTTATTTGCTTCTAGAAGTTTATCGTATAACAACAAAAAATCCGCGGTGTACGAATGAGACTCGAGACTGATAACAAAGTCGTTCTTGTGCCTAATAACGAATAATTTGCGTGTGTAAAATGAAAATAAATTCGATAAAAATTGCCGACTGCCTCCGACTGCTCTTACTTGACACTAATGACATTGACAATTGACAGTAGACACTTATAATTGTTATGACATTGACAGCCTGTTAAAATGACAGTTTACTTATATGCGTTTTTTTTTATTAGTAATGCCCCGCACGGTTAAACATTAACTAATACGAATTGTATTTTTCAAATATATTTCATTTGATAGGAAGACGCTGTGATAGAAATGGAGTCTGAGATTTTCTGGCACAGATTTATTTTCCTCTTGTTTTTACAAGTTTTTCCAAAAAAGTAAAGAAAAAATATCACACTAATATTATATAGGCAAAAGTTTGTGAGTGTGTATGTTTGTTACTTCCACGCCTAAACGGGTGGACCGATTTAGCTGAAATTTGGTATAGAGATACCTTAGACCCTGTGACGCTGGAGTAACACAGAGCGGGTAAAACCGCTGAGCGCAGCTAGTTTATTACCTATAATAGGAACTTTACATATTATTATAATCCATTGTTATTACCGTATATCTATGTTATTACCCTTACACATTCAGCCTAGACAATTGATTTTTTTTTTTTTTTTTTTTTGATTGATTTTTTTTGGATACAGGCACTTAGTAAACTGCCTATACGCTTCAATTAACTGGTTGTTTTAACCAGAAGGCTATGACAAATGCACATGCAAGTCATTCCGTGATACTTCTTTAGTTCGTTTTAAAAACCCTTACGAACTCATCTTAGTCCCTTGAGACGCATAGATGGGGCTTCCTAGGCATTTCACCCTGATTAACATGAACAGTTCATAAAAGCCGCAAAGTTGAAAGTTTATACCGAGCGCGAAAGTGTGTTATTTTAAACCGACTTCAAAAAGGAGGTTATCATGGTTGGCAGGTGCAATTGGTATTAGGGCCCTTAATCGCTGCTTCAATAATTTGTAGGTGTACTATTATAGATAGCACACATCGAAAGATAAACTCCTTTTTTGAAATTGGTTTTAACATTTTCAGTAGGTACCTACCTACATAATATTATGTACACAATCAGTTTAATATTTTTGTCCTTCAATTTCTCAAAAAATATTAATTAGATTTTGATCATTCTTTTTTATTGGTGTACCTGAACCTAGGTATAGATAGATAGATAGATAGATAATGCTTTATTGTACACCACACAAAAAGATATACCTTACATTACAAGTAGAAAATTATTGACAAAAATATAAATGTCCAAGCGGCGGTCTTATCGCTAAAAAGCGATTTCTTCCAGACAACCAATGAATGGAGAGGAATTTGACTTTCACAATGCAAGTTTCGTTAAAATCGGTTCGTAATTCTCAACAATGTATTAGATTGAAGTCTGTTGATATTTTTTAAATTTCACTCCTTATCAACGTTATAGAAATTTAAATTACTCGCCAATAAAGGTAGGTAGGTAATTTATACCTATATTGTTAAGTGTTAGTACCTAATCATTTGTGTAACACGGATTTTAAAATTAAATAGGGTAGTGGCACCAATAAATGGACACTTGGAAAGGTAATATATAATTATTGAACAATCGAGCAAAAAACTTCAAATATAAAAATATAGAAAAGACTTATGTATGTGTTCTTGGGATTATTTGCCGCATGTGGGATTTTTTTATTCTACTTATAAAATATAAAGAGTTAAACTACCATTTGTGTTAACTTAGGTATTTGTTATTTTAATTTTGTATGAAATCATATATTAAACTAAGAAATTAGTCATCTATCACCAAAATTTAACGTATCAAATTTCTTGGTTTTTTAAATTATAAGTATACACCACGTAGGTCAGTGGTGTCTCTATCTATATGAAATTTGGAACGTTACAAAAGAATTATAGTAGATACCTACTAGTGTTTTAACCAAAACATAGAAGATAGGTAGACCTACAGTAAAGTCCGATTACTTTGACTGAGTAGGTACTTATAATGAAAATATTAAACTCAAAAAGGTTATTTATTGGTGCTACCACACTAGCTTAACTAATTATAGTTAATCGATTTCCATCGGTCGATTACAGTTTGAACTAGTCACAAGAAAGACGGGAATCTGGCCCTTGGTCTAAAATCTAAAATGTTTTTATTAATTTTTGTGATAATGGTTCCTTATATGGTAGTAGCTGATAGTATCGAACCCAGGTTCTATAATGCGAGTTATGATTTCATGGACATTTATGTAAGAAATGATAGTTATCGCGGTGAGAAGTTTCCAGAGAAATATTTGTCGGTGGACGCCAAGACGCCGACGTCTGCAGATTTAACGGCATATGTGGCAAGTTTATTAAAAACTGCCACTCATTTTACTGAAAAACCAAACAACACCGACCCTAATGTTGCGCTGGGTTTTTTCTTTGGCAATGGTATAAACTTTTTTTTGTTGACGCTGAGAAAAAAAGCTACGCGAACCTCTACTATTCTGACCTGTTTTTGTACATAAGTACCTACCTACCTACTTTTATTTACTTATATTATTTAACTTAGTCTAAATTATTTTCTTGGTGCTGCAGAGGTACTCGTATATTCATATTCATACCTAAGATTATTAAGTACTATACTTATATATTTATCCATTTATTGTACGCTGGTAAGGTGATTAGGTTTTACTGTTTGCAGCATATAGAAAAGAACAGAACTTTTTTGCATACCAAATAGTTACAAGGAAACTTACTAAGCTAGTTATATTTAATGCTAGGTAAACAATCGGCGGTCTTATCGCAATAGGCAATTTCATATACCTTAGACCTATTTGATTTTTTTAGCTATACTGAAACGAACTCTACTTGATTATGGCGACAAGATAGAAGGTCCAGACAAACTTCACATTGAAGAAATAATTAAGATTTCTGATAATCATCTATCACATTTCGTCTACCAAAGCAAACTGCTTGAGGGAGATCAGCTACTGCGTCAATGTAAGCATATTTATAGCCTAAATATTATTTTTTTATTAATGCACACATAATGAAATACAGGCATAACTGCTCTAAAGTGTCATTACAAGCTTTATATTACTTTCACCTGTCTGTTGTCTGTCTGTCTGTCTGTCTGTCTGTCTGTCTGTCTGTCTGTCTGTCTGTCTGTCTGTAATCAAATCTTGCAAGTTTAATTTGACCCACTTCCCGGTTTCCAATTGAGCTGAAAATTTGCATGCGGGTGTAAATCGGATGACAATGCAATATTTTTATGACATCGAGCTAATCTGATGATGGAGCTGGAAGGTGGCCATAGGAACTCTGTCATTAAACAACGCAACCCCATCGAGTTTGGGCTCATTTGATTCGTCTTGACGAGTACTTTATGATGCAAGATGATAACAATAACTAAAGCTTGTTTTTAAAAAGTATTTTTTAAATTTCACTTGTTTTTATAATTACGAGAATTTAATGGAATTAGGCGAATTGCAGACGGTAGTGACCCACTTAAATGACTATAATTACTTTCTAGTGGGCCAAATACTTAGACTTGACGAGCCAGTAGTTCATTCGATACGCCAGTTCAACAAGAATCGCCTGCAGAAGTGGATCAAGTCAGACCTAAGGCTGCATGACTATATTGAGGATATGGATGATATGACATACGATAGATTTAATTATGCAGTGCTCGTTACATCTATGGACGATCATTATGAAATAGCCGATTCAGGTACGTAATTGGTATCTATTACTTGGTAGATAAATCGCGAATTATAATTCGCGGTAAATAACGGTAAATAATTATTTACCGTAGCTAACCACTAACTTTTTTATTAACACCGAGACAAAACGCGTTACACTTTTGTGGTAGGTACAGGAGGGTTTTGTGGGTCTCCCCGTACGGGTATACCCACTTAAACAACTCGGCGGCACTCTCGCATGATCTTTGTACTGGAGGACTGGGAACCGCTCAGTCTTAATACCCAGTCCTTACTGACCCGGGTTCCTCCTAGCGGGTTTTTCAACATGTACACGTACACGGCAGTACATGCCCTGTACTGCACAGTGATTCGCCTTGTGGGTTCTTAGAGGTAGATTATTAATATCGTATTCTAATCTTTACATCTTTGGATTTAGCTGTTTTTTTGTGGTTGCGTCGCGATGTGAGCTTCGCAAGTTCGATTCGATTCGATTGCAATAACTCGCAACGTTAGTGCGATTGCAGCCTTGTTTTCTATTTTCCTAAGATTTACAGCGAAATTGCCATAAAAACGTGATAAAATTTTGGTACTTTTTCTCTGATCCTAATATAATATATTTTCCTTTTTACATAGATCATTGCATTGCCAGTATAGCTACGCACGCAGTTCCCATAAAATATGACAAAGTTGAGCCATGTGATTGGGATGTGTATTGCCTTAAGAGAGTCTTCGGAATGCCTTCGTTTGCTTATATTCTCAGTCACAGGTATGTTCTCAGCAGTCTACATTATTGTAAGGGATATTTATAAGGGAATTAAAAAATAAAATCTCTATTTTAATAAGCGAGAGAATTTTAATGCATGACTTTTGCTCGATCAATTTATATATCTACTATCTACCTAAATATATTTGTGTACCTACATAAACTCTCTATATCTTTATAGATATTTATACATATTGGGACTATATTTAAGCCGCCGTTGTTACTTGGTTAGCGAGAAAATGGATATGCAGCATATGGACATAATGTGCGCCAACATGTACCGAGAGACTGTATACCTTGGTCGACGCGGCTTCTTTTACAGGGATCTCTTCTTGGAACACAGTAAGCTCTTTGTAATCATCTCCTTTGAAGGTTAGACCACCCCTAAATTAGGTGATAGCGACATCACGTGACACCTCGCCGTTGCTGAAATGTCTCCGGCGACCGGCGTTTGTCGCCTATTAGTCGTCGACGTCGCATCGCGACGTTTTCATCGCGACTCTTTGCCAAAAGTCTCTGTCGCCCAATGTGGGACGGGCCTAAGGGTTAGCTTGTCGTGGATAAAAGTTTCGGCGTGTCCGCAGCCCTGAGACAATGGGATTGTGTCAAGGCACACTTCTTCGTTTTTTAGTGGGAAGACTCCGCGTGACGTGAGACACGAAAAAATAATAAGCCAGGTTTTTTATATCCATGATATTTAGAATTTAATATTCATTTACAGTTGCTTTATGCGGCCTACTAGGGTATGAAGAGTTCCACCGTCACAAGTGGTTCACGAAGGTTCTCTCTTGGATTGACGAAGACGGATGCATGATAGAAAACAGAAACTTTGAACTGAACCGCACATCCATATACATTTCTAAGGCTGAAACTGTAAGAGAAAAGAAAGATGTAAGGAAGATGAAACGTAAGATGATGGCAGATGAGTGCCAGCATCATCAGATGGCACTGACTACGATAGTACATGCACACGCGATCAGATACGCCGCACATCAATTGTAAATCAACTGAAAATCGACTAGTAATTTAACATAATACATAAGTGTTCATAAATTCGTGTATTTTCATATCTGCTGCCGTAATAATGTATGTGTAATGTTAAAAGCTAAACGCAACAACTAGAGCTGCCTCGCAACGCAACGCAACAAAAATCCGCCTGCACCATTTTTGAACATTCGATTATAATATGAACAACACTAGAGTGGGCCTTATTACATGGCCTGTACTTATAGTGTGTGTTAAAATATTAATGTACGCGAGCGGATTTTTGCTACGCGTTATGGAACGTACGGCCCGTCCCTATGCGTCAGCTTTAAATATGGTAGGTGTAGGCCTATGTGTAATAAGTGGAGTTATAATTTGTAGTGTTTTCTTTTGTTTAGAGTGTTTTTTAATTAGGAAAAAATAAAATAAATCAATTATTACTAAAACATTTATTAAACTTTATTATGAAATTATTTTTCTCATTCACCATCCTATACGTTCATAACTTCGATTTAATAAAAATAAGTTAATTTATTATAACAAGATAAACTCTACATTTTTTATATGCATAATATATTATAGTAGGTACAAATACATTAAATAGGCACTTGTGTAAACATGATATAGTAGTTATGAACTAATAGATGCTAAGGTTATAATCAGATGCCTAATTTTCAACTAAACTACCAATACATTCGGTCATCTAGTCATAAAGTCACAGATGTCGTTTTTCCCTTCCGTAGTGAACAAGGAAGCCTTAAAGTTTTGTACGTCCGTGGCTTTGCAGAGAAACTATAAGTCCTAGAAAGCTGTAATTTTGCACAGAGGAGGGCAATGATTTGAACAAGAGAACGATATAAAAAAATAATTTTTAAATATAATCATTATTTATCATTTAGGGTTTTTTTTACAATAAAGCGCTAAAATATTTTTTTATAATTGTGAATAACAAAGGCACCTGTGACTTTTAAAGACCTATAAAGAGCTATATTATTTAAGCAACATCACAAGATTTCGCTCTCAAAAAACTCCACACACTTTGTGGGATAAGTTATAATTGAAAAAAATATGAGGTTTCTGTTTTTACCCTACAAAAGCTGCGTTAAGATATATTAATAAATATACTTAATATGTATTTAGGGGCCGCTTCCACTTGCGAGATATTTATGCAACATATTTGACGGAAGTATTTAACTTTATTAGAATTAAGAGATATTTAAAGGGACTCCAAATATCCTTTAGATTATGGAAAAGCTGTCAGTCAACTTTACTTAGTGGCAGATATCCAATAAAAATAAATTCATACCTGCCACTGATGAGATTCTAAAATACAACTATACGAGTTCAAGATTTAAAAAAAATTAGACGTTAATATAGTTCTTAAGGCACTAATAAGGCACTTTGAATACTAAGCAAATGTTGATTTAACATAATATTAACATTAAGGTGGTACAACAGTTATCAGAATTAATTACATTAGTGAAAAAATCATTTTCGTTGGCATAAGACGCGTCAATCTTTTCGAATAATTTGAAATTAGCTGATAATTAGCGAGTATATCTCATTATGTTCAGAACTTAGCACAACTTCTTCAGAGATTCGAGCGACTAATGCTTGTTTTGTACTTAGAGAAGTTAATTTTTTTAAGTTGCATTCGATCAATACCGTGAGGTCCTATTACTATGGTTTAGTTACTTCGATTGTCGAATGAAGTTAAGCTTAGACTTCGCCGTCGTTCTTCGTTCGACTTCGCCATATGTTCGGGCGAAGTATTAAATTCTCATTCACTAAATGCTTTTGATATTTTGTTTTTAATGAGAATTTTGCGACTTGACTAGCGAACTTTTGCGCCAAGTAAGGCTAGCATAATGTAGGTAGATACTTAAAAATCGATCTAACAATAATACAGTTCTGATAGCGTAACTCGCTGTGCACATCAATGTCAACCATAAACAACAATGGCTATGGTTTTAGTAGCCATATAAAGTGTGAATATAAACATTATAGGTAAGTTACAAGGCGTTCCTTAAAGTTATCTTCTGTAAGGAGCCTTGCGGTATCTTCCCCGTTCCTCTTCATCACGCACGTCCAGGTAATGGCTGAACACCACTGCCCACAGGTAGAGGTACAGACCTGGAAAATAAAGCCATTATTAATTTACGATGAAAAAAAGTTGGATACGATGATTGGAAGTTGGATGATTTTGGATGATCTACATAGAGAAAAATCAAGGATATCACCCGAAAAGTAAAATTGACTATTGACTAGATAAAACCAATCGACAATTTTCCTTTGTTTCCTATCGCCTAAAGCCAAAGAGGTCCAAGTTTTTCCACTGAACATTTTCTCGTTGGGGATTCTAAATCTTTTAGCAACATTTTCCACACAATCTGTTATTTTTTGAACTACTTTTTTTTAACATAAAGTTCAATCCAGTCTTCAATTTTTCAATTCCTATTTCTATCCTCTTCATTTACTTTACTATTCATGTAAAAACAAAGATTCCCCTTCACAGTTCGTTGATGAGTTCTCGGAACACGATGATGAGTGAATTCCTAAGCAATTTGACTTTAATGAAATTGGTTACAGTGGCCATTCGCATTTAGAGTAATGGCGTCATCCATTACGATAGAATGATGAATATGAATACATACATAATATATCTCTTACAACCATACATGTAGATATGGCCAAAGTCTTTTATTTCGCAAAAAAAAGAAATTCAGAATGATGAGGATGAACAAAATCCTAAAATCTTTAATATATAATAGGTTTATTTTAAAACTCATTTTTGTGTTGAACTCGACAATGACCGTTAATCTATCCAATTTCACGAGAATTTATCAATTAGAGGCATTAATTTACAGGTAAAACCATACATTAATTTTCTGATAACCTAAATAAGCGAGTCTAATTTAACCAGGTATAATAAGCGTTAACAAATTAAGTGGTTTCAATTAAACACTTGATTACTTATGAACACACTACATAATACGTATTGTAGTGTAGGTAAAGTAAACCTAGGGATTTACATGAAAACGAGATAAAGATAACTAGGCTAGGCTATAACTAGGTACTGTAAGGTGTTAATGAATTCTTAACGAATGACTAATTTATTGTGATTAACAAAAAGGAGAGCATGACGTGGTCCTGGTTGTCCAAGTAGTACGTGATGGAGGTGTACTTTACGCTGTACTTGTAAGGATAACTTACACAAATAGAGCAGTCCGCCGATGAGTATGCAGGTGGCTAGTATGACGTGGTCCTGCTTGTCCAGGTAGTACGTGATGGAGGTGTGCAGCACGCTGATCAGGAGACCGATGGCTAGCACGATGCCGAGCACTACCCATGGAAGCATCAGCCATGACCGCCGCTGGAATTATGCACATTGATTTTGAATGATAAATGGATATACTGAAATTGTTGGTAATCTTGGATCTCCAAAATCCATAACCAAAACAATTTATGTGACGTTTTTGTAAATTGATTTACGTTGTTGTTAGTTTAACTCTATTTTACTGGGCAAGAAACAAAATGTTAAAATAGATAATACAAGAACTTTCATCGTTAAAAAAACTCAACTGAAGCTATAGGCTTTTTATATGTACCTACCTACATATATTTAATCGTATAATAATTTCTAATTACACCTTTTAATCACTTACCGAATAAGATTTCTAGCGAGCATGAAAATAATATAAATTGAACATTTTTAATTCAAATTATTTTTTTATTAGCGAATGATTATAATATATAAATAATATTTTTTAATTTACCTTTTGTACTGCTATGATGAGTAGCGTGCATATCAATATTGTGAAGCATAGGTTGATTGTGAGAATAATCCTCGGAACTGAAACAAATCAACAAAAAAATAAGATACAAATAATCGTAGTTCACGTGCCTATTTAGGGTGCAAGCGTATAACGTCCCGAGATTTTAAATCAGTCTACAAACGTTAAGGCATGAATCGGTAACATTATGTCTGTTCTCTCACTCATACAAACATCCATGCTTTCGTATTTTATGATATCAATAGGAAGTTGGACTCACTGTCTAGATCTGAGAGCTTCTTATCAAAGTCCTCATCGAATATGAAGGTGCTGAAAGTGATGCGATGCCTCTTGACGACCCATACAATGATGATGGTGGCTATAGAGAGGACGACGCCAAGGAACGCTGTGATGAGTGTGCCGGTCCGTGTGGACGCACAGCAGCAACATTTCTGAAGGCGCTTCATTGTGTGTTCTGTTCTGATTGGCTCTCTTCACCGTCTCATGTCTTCTGGAACAAAGTAAAATAAAAAATAAGAGATTTGGATTTATACTCCAACATAACAGTACCGTACCTAGTAGTTAGTTACACTGTCAGAGTCAAATCACATTCTTTAGGTTGTGAGGCTACATCATATGTTGCGGTTTCAAAACGCCTAGATTACTACAAGGGACCTTAGGACTACATCCTATAATATAAAAGTATTATCTTATAGGGAACAGCCTGGACTTAGTTTTATATGTCAGAATAGTAAACAAATAATTTTCCAAACTTCATTATAATAATTAACTTCGATATCATAGTAATTAAGCTACTAATCAAGCGAGCTCATAATTTAGTGTAGGAAGGTGACTCTATGCGTTTCGGCGTGGGCCGCCTGGTATTGGTGTGATCCGTTATTCATCTGCGACACTGTGACGCCGATACGCGCGACATCTGATTTCAAGTTACACAAGTCTTCGTGAATTTTAATACGAATAGATACCATTCACTTCTGATAAAGTCTCGGCTGCACTAAAGTGAAGACGTGTGGAGCATGGAGCAATGCGTCCCTATTAAAACTAAGGCGTTTTACAGGCCGAGCAATTATTGCAACTGTAACTATTGCACTGGCAACTTTTTTTCAACTTTCTAGCAATTAGCTGTTTTATGAAATCTATGACCACTACCGAATAGTGGAGCTTGCCAATTAATCCCTGTTCGATTCCTGTACGTATATTATATGAATCAACTAGGATCTATGAAACAGCTTTTAATTGTTAGTGCAAGTAGATACAATCGTTTGCCCCGTGGCTCTGTGTGCAAAGCGCATAATAAGTGTGTATAAGAGGAAATAAAAACAACTCATCGCCTCATCTTCGCTTTAGTGGAATCCGGGCCTTACCCAAAGAAAAAGCCAGACAAGTAAAAGTGTACCGTTTAGGTGACGCTTATGTAAATTATAGATACTTTTCTTAACAACTAAATCACATAAGAAGCTAATCTATTTAACATGAATGGGATAGGTACTATTCAACAAGAATCTTATAACTGTATATGCAAGTGAAATTTTTAAAAGATATTTATTATTTATTTTGATAGGATTAGTACGACTTTAAGCTTGCCTTCCATTATAATATAGTGCAAGATTATCGTTCTAATTAAGAGATGAACCTATGGACACTACTCAGGTCCCATGTAAATTTTATCGAAATCGGTTAGGCAGTTTTCAACAAGCGATTTGAAAACAAAAATATTTTTCCGGATTGTGTCAAGCGTCTTCAAATATTCGGCGACTATTCATAAAAAAAGTTTGACGAATTGTTAACTTACTTCATTTTTTAAGTCGCTTAAAGATATACGTAGCTGTAGCAAGTCATTTATGGTAGATTATAGATACATACATAATAATTGTACATTCATTATAATTGTATGTAAAATATTATATTATACTCTCATCTTTGTAAATAAACGGCAAGTGAGTTTATCACTTGTATTTACTTCGGCTGCGCAGCCGACGCATCCTGAAACGGTCGAAACGGTCGGCACGCAGCCGAAGTAAACAAGTGAGTTTATGCCGTTTATTTACAAAGATGAATTTAACTACTCACGAATCGTTTAGTGTAAAAATATTATATACTCTCAAAAATATTAGCCTAGATTTTGGTTCATATGAGTATTATAGTATAATTCAAGTTGAGAGTTGATGCACGATCCGAGCAATGTTCAATGTTCTACAATAAACAGTGAGTCATAATCCGATTATAGCTAATGTTTGTATTAAAAATTTCGCAACAACATTTGATTGAACGACGGTGCGCCGCCATTCCTGCCGATCCAGAATTAGAAACATTACTCAATACAAATCGATTGTAGACTCTCTATTTCACATTTTGAACTGTTCCCGTTACCTATTTCTTTTGGGTTCCTTGACGCAAAGGCGGGATATTGTGCAGTCAACATCCGGCGATTAAAAGTTGACGGTTCGTTAAGCTTTTAATGTTCTGGTGATTTGTTTAAAAAAAACGGTCTATTGAAGAACAAACACATGCAACATACAATCTTTGTATGTATCTTAGCGTTTGTAAACTCAAACTCAAAATTCACTTATTGAGCACTTTTGCTAGTCGATTTTACATTTTTTTTACTATTTTAACCTACCGTTTACCACTCCTACTCCCTGCCACTCGTTCGCAAAGCATCTCTGTGACAAGAACGATAAAAAAACACATAGGGTTTTTATTTAATACATGTTTACAATAAACTTCGTTACTTATCCTATAGATAGAGTTTAGCTATTTTTAAATTAAATCTGTCAAAGGCTTGTTTTCAACACTTTTGCTGCCGAGATTTTCTTAATTACGGGTTTTCTACGCCATGCGCCATACAGCTCTACAACAACTGTGCCATGGAGAATCATTAGTCCAATTCAAATCCACGCAAAATAGTGTCAAATTCTTTATTCTTTTTTTGCATTATTGAATCAATAAATAATATAGCGGACTGCCGGCTGCAGCCAAATAATTTAGAATTTACCCCTCGAGATCTACTCTTGCACTGAGATTTAGTTTATATTATCGAGATAAAACAATATAATACTGTAGCTCCACTAGTATTCCACTGTACGTAACAGTTAGGTTTCTAGAGCATTCTCGATAATAGAAGTCGGAAAGTTAATATGGAAATCCGGGTTTTACAGCGACCTAATCAGCAACGATAACCCGACATTGGCCTGACCCACATTACGTATCCCTGAGTAAAGCTGCTATATTACAGCTGTCTCTTGGATATACACATTGAGTTAAAATTAGCTGGAATCACTCATGATCGGTATGTATTTGAAAATGTTCACGTGTTTTTGTCAGTTATTGAAGCAGAAACTTTTGACTGTTAAATTCAAAGACATTAGTATATCTATGGTTAAACTTGTGTGTTTATATTTATTAATCCGTGTAACCAGCGAAAGCTGTTTTAAAACCACTGAAAAACATTCTATGTTATTCTCGGGTCTACGCCCCAAGCTACCTAGATACTAAATTTCAGCTCAGTCGGTTCAGTCGTTCAGGGCGTGAAGAAGAACAGACACATCACATATATATTATACCCATAATTTAGCATTTGTTAATATATCATATATTGCCTAGTAAGAGAGAACTATGGAAGTGGATAAAAGAGAGCAAGAGACGGAATATTGGCACAATCTGAAGGATGTGCATAGTGCAGCACGCCTACGCCTTTTTGCAGGTGAAATTAGGGAACAGAGTGTTTTTTTCGCGACACAGTTTGATCCAGTTATTTCCAGTTCACCTGTAGTAAAACTGATGTCATTATCATGTTCTTATTTATTTTAATCGATGCACATTATTCCAAAATAAATATCTACTCGTATTATTTATTGGAGAAGTGAGTCATTGTCGAGGTAGTTTTTATCTGACATTTTCGAAATGTATCTGTTGACTACGAATAAACAACATCTCAATTACGGTCGTCCTTGTTACTTGAGGCCATGACCACAAGGCACACCCAGGCTCTATAGGCACCCCTCCGTAACTTATGACCGGCCTTCAAACGCTTTTACTGGGCTAAAACCGTTTAAAACAGGGGTGCCTCTTTGTGACACGTTTGATATGAGTTAAAGTAAAAGCTTCGCTCAATTTGGGAGCTTATTCAGGCTTTATTTAAATCTAGATGTAATGTCACTACTATGTATTGGCACTAATTTAATAAGATTCATTACAATAACATGAATGAAAAATATTGTTTTTCTAAGGTATTAAGCGGCTCGCTAATATTTTCAATTCAATCATTTCTAGTACAATGCATGGATTCTCTCATGTCGTGCTTCGCTACCACAGATCAGAAGTGCTCCGTGTTCGCTACTTTCAATATACATATATCGACGCTGGAAAGGCAACCTTGCTGATCCACCATTTAGCAACTTTACAGGAGAGAGGTTTAAAGTTAGAAAAAATCAAAAAAAAAATCATATAAAATCCATTTTTTATCCGAATTGTCTGAAAATTGGTCAGAATTTCAAGAAAATAGTTTGTTTACAGATACACTAAAAAGCTTGACTAAAAAATGTCGGGGGTAGAAGTTAGGTGGCGGTTAAGCAATAAATACCTGAGTCTCCAGCAAGGCTAATTTTCTTATAGGACAGGAGGCAGTTCATCATGTTGCTGCACTTTTTGCTTATGCATCAAAATTATGCTATTGGTATCGAAGCAAAATGTTTTATCTCCATGTTCATTCAAAAAGGTCGAAAGGCATAATTCGCTTATATCCAAAAGTGGTCTTGCTAGAAATTCTATTCTTCCAATTGACCTCAAAGTTTGGCATAGATATTTTACTTCTATTTAACCTCTCATTATTGTAAATTTAAACTTATAACAGGACTAATTTGGCTTCTTTTAACCTATGTTTAAAATTGCTTATTTCCAAAGCATGCTTAAATACAGAAAAGCTAAATTGCTTAAGTGCCAAACTATGGTATTCTTTAGCAGGGCTAATTGTATTATGTGTAAACAGGTTCCATTTTTACGGCAAAGCTAATTTTCTTATGTAACATTTGCAGATAATAAAAGAAAACAAATTTTTCTTATGCTCCACTGTGGTTAAATGAAAGGTAGCTTAAGATACAAAATTCTTAAAAAGACCAAAATTTGTACGCTTATGTACCAAAAAATTCGAAAACACAGATGGCTTAACGACCATTAAAAATAATGATATCGGGATGAAACCGAGGTCATCAGATAGAGAAAAATCAGGCGATTCCAACGATCTAGACACGCGGCAGCGAGTCAAGCCAAGTTCAAGCAAAGGAACTGGCGACCGCGCCGTGTGTTATATTACACGAACCGTCCAAAGCGCGTTTTGACGACTTTTTACACCCTCGTTATACAAAAACTATTACACATAGACAAGTCAAATTTGGCACATATACTTAAATATACGAACTATATCTCTGTTCCAAATTCCAATAACACAGCTCAAACGGTTATTTAGTTATAAACATCCAGTAATCGGTGAAGTTAATACCTACTGAGGGATAGATCAAAAGTAATATCCCAGTTCCAGATGACCTAGAAAGCTGAAATTTGGCATCCCGATAGGTAATGTCGTAGTAACAAAGGGAAAAATCAGAAACTAGTATTTTTTTATCATTTTAAATTATTATTAATTTTTAAAAAATGTATGATATTAAAGTTTGAGACGCCTAGGTACGCATAAAGCAATACATCTTGCATGTTGCTATAATTTTTGTGTAGGCGGCTATTTTCTGTTAGATACTACGAAGTGCGCGCGAGTCCACTATTCCTACTAATATAAATATAAATACAAACTTTGTACCTACTGTACGTATGGATATATGTTTTTTACTTTTTCACGGGTGGGCCGAATGACTTTAAATTTGGTATAATAAATATAGCTTAGACCATAAAAATAGGTTCCTGGTACCTACGTAACAATTGTATATCCTATGTAAATACCTATCAATATATCGACTCACCAGCACAAGGCGGCTCAGTAACATACAGGGATTAATATTAACATTGTTTACAATAAAAATAATGTAGGTATGTATATCGCCTTAGGTGCTAGTTGGTGTAAACATTTTAGATACCTACGTACCTGTAACGTATAGTCATAATATTATAGGTATGTGGCGGTATCTGGGGGCACGGCAGTGCCCCCACCAAGTCGTCGTCATTACAAGTCTTGTCGGCTTAGGTTTCTTTTGATCGAAATTCTAATCCAGTTCCAGATAATCTAAAAAGTTAAATTTCCATCCAGGTAGGCGGTAGGTATAAGATAGCTGGGTGAATATAGATAAATTTATCAGTAACTAGTATTGTTTAAAAATCAATTGATTAGGTACAATATTCAAATCAATAGTGCACATAAATGCTATCTTACTAATATTATAAAAGCGAAAGTTTGTGTGTATGTGTGTGAGTGTGTGAGTGTGTGAGTGTGTGAGTGTGTGAGTGCGTGAGTGTGTGAGTGTGTGAGTGTGTGTGTGTGTATGTTTGTTACTTCTTCACGCTTAAACGGATGAACCGATTGACTTAAAATTTTGTATGAAGATAGCTAAAACTCTGGAATAACACATAGGCTACTTTTTATCCTGATAAAAGAAACAGTTTTAGTAAAAAATCCAATAAATTAAAAAAAATGACAGTTCTGAAATTTGACAATTAATTGTCATTTTGACATTTTCGATTTTCAATTGTTTTTGAGAAATTTGACAATTAATTGTCATTTTAACGTATTCGGTTTGGTTTTCGGTGAAGTTAGGATTTAACAAATTTATTTCGATTTTACATTTTTTCCAAATTCGGTTTCTAATTCGGTTCGGTTTTTTTTCCACAGTCGGTTTCTTATTCGTTTCGGTTTTCGGTGAAGTAAGGATTTGACAAATTTATTTCGATTTTCAATTTTTTCCGAATTCGGTTTCTAATTCGGTTCGGTTTTTTTTTCCAAACTCCGTTTCTTATTCGGTTCGGTTTTCGGTGAAGTAAGGATTTGACAAATTTATTTCTATTTTCCATTTTTTCCAAATTCGGTTTCTAATTCGGTTCGGTTTTTATTCCAAAGTCGGTTTCTTATTCGGTTCGGTTTTCGGTGAAGTAAGGATTTGACAAATTTATTTCGAATTTCCATTTTTTCCAAATTCGGTTTCTAATTCGGTTCGGTTTTTTTTTCAAATTGAGTGTCTTACTCGGTTCGGTTTTCGGTGAAGTAAGGATTTGACAAATTTATTTCGATTTTCCATTTTTTCCAAATTCGGTTTCTAATTCGGTTCGGTTTTTTTTTCAAATTCGGTTTCTTATTCGGTTCGGTTTTTGGTGAAGTTAGGATTTAACAAATTTATTTCGATTTCCATTTTTTCCAAATTCGGTTTCTAATTCGGTTTGGTTTTTTTCCAAATTCGGTTTCTTATTCGGTTCGGTTTTTGGTGAAGTTAGGATTTGACAAATTTATTTCGATTTCCATTTTTTCAAAATTCGGTTTCTTATTCGGTTCGGTTTTCGGTGAAGTAAGGATTTGACAAATTAATTTCGATTTTCAATTTTTCCGAATTCGGTTTCTAATTCGGTTCGGTTTTTTTTTCCAAACTCCGTTTCTTATTCGGTTCGGTTTTCGGTGAAGTAAGGATTTGACAAATTTATTTCGATTTTACATTTTTTCCAAATTCGGTTTCTAATTCGGTTCGGTTTTTTTTCCAAATTTGGTTTCTTATTCGGTTCGGTTTTCGATGAAGTTAGCATTTGACAAATTTATTTCGACGGTTTTTTTTTCAAATTGAGTGTCTTACTCGGTTCGGTTTTCGGTGAAGTAAGGATTTGACAAATTTATTTCGATTTTCCATTTTTTCCAAATTCGGTTTCTAATTCGGTTCGGTTTTTTTTTCAAATTCGGTTTCTTATTCGGTTCGGTTTTTGGTGAAGTTAGGATTTAACAAATTTATTTCGATTTCCATTTTTTCCAAATTCGGTTTCTAATTCGGTTTGGTTTTTTTCCAAATTCGGTTTCTTATTCGGTTCGGTTTTTGGTGAAGTTAGGATTTGACAAATTTATTTCGATTTCCATTTTTTCAAAATTCGGTTTCTTATTCGGTTCGGTTTTCGGTGAAGTAAGGATTTGACAAATTAATTTCGATTTTCAATTTTTCCGAATTCGGTTTCTAATTCGGTTCGGTTTTTTTTTCCAAACTCCGTTTCTTATTCGGTTCGGTTTTCGGTGAAGTAAGGATTTGACAAATTTATTTCGATTTTACATTTTTTCCAAATTCGGTTTCTAATTCGGTTCGGTTTTTTTTCCAAATTTGGTTTCTTATTCGGTTCGGTTTTCGATGAAGTTAGCATTTGACAAATTTATTTCGATTTAATTTTTTTCCAAATTCGGTTTCTAATTCGGTTCGGTTTTTATTCCAAAGTCGGTTTCTTATTCGGTTCGGTTTTCGGTGAAGTAAGGATTTGACAAATTTATTTCGAATTTCCATTTTTTCCAAATTCGGTTTCTAATTCGGTTCGGTTTTTTTTTCAAATTGAGTGTCTTACTCGGTTCGGTTTTCGGTGAAGTAAGGATTTGACAAATTTATTTCGATTTTCCATTTTTTCCAAATTCGGTTTCTAATTCGGTTCGGTTTTTTTTTCAAATTCGGTTTCTTATTCGGTTCGGTTTTTGGTGAAGTTAGGATTTAACAAATTTATTTCGATTTCCATTTTTTCCAAATTCGGTTTCTAATTCGGTTTGGTTTTTTTCCAAATTCGGTTTCTTATTCGGTTCGGTTTTTGGTGAAGTTAGGATTTGACAAATTTATTTCGATTTCCATTTTTTCAAAATTCGGTTTCTTATTCGGTTCGGTTTTCGGTGAAGTAAGGATTTGACAAATTAATTTCGATTTTCAATTTTTCCGAATTCGGTTTCTAATTCGGTTCGGTTTTTTTTTCCAAACTCCGTTTCTTATTCGGTTCGGTTTTCGGTGAAGTAAGGATTTGACAAATTTATTTCGATTTTACATTTTTTCCAAATTCGGTTTCTAATTCGGTTCGGTTTTTTTTCCAAATTTGGTTTCTTATTCGGTTCGGTTTTCGATGAAGTTAGCATTTGACAAATTTATTTCGACGGTTTTTTTTTCAAATTGAGTGTCTTACTCGGTTCGGTTTTCGGTGAAGTAAGGATTTGACAAATTTATTTCGATTTTCCATTTTTTCCAAATTCGGTTTCTAATTCGGTTCGGTTTTTTTTTCAAATTCGGTTTCTTATTCGGTTCGGTTTTTGGTGAAGTTAGGATTTAACAAATTTATTTCGATTTCCATTTTTTCCAAATTCGGTTTCTAATTCGGTTTGGTTTTTTTCCAAATTCGGTTTCTTATTCGGTTCGGTTTTTGGTGAAGTTAGGATTTGACAAATTTATTTCGATTTCCATTTTTTCAAAATTCGGTTTCTTATTCGGTTCGGTTTTCGGTGAAGTAAGGATTTGACAAATTAATTTCGATTTTCAATTTTTCCGAATTCGGTTTCTAATTCGGTTCGGTTTTTTTTTCCAAACTCCGTTTCTTATTCGGTTCGGTTTTCGGTGAAGTAAGGATTTGACAAATTTATTTCGATTTTACATTTTTTCCAAATTCGGTTTCTAATTCGGTTCGGTTTTTTTTCCAAATTTGGTTTCTTATTCGGTTCGGTTTTCGATGAAGTTAGCATTTGACAAATTTATTTCGATTTAATTTTTTTCCAAATTCGGTTTCTAATTCGGTTCGGTTTTTTTTTTCCAAAGTCGGTTTCTTATTCGGTTCGGTTTTCGGTGAAGTAAGGATTTGACAAATTTATTTCTATTTTCCATTTTTTCCAAATTCGGTTTCTAATTCGGTTCGGTTTTTTTTTTCAAATTCGGTTTCTTATTCGGTTCGGTTTTTGGTGAAGTTAGGATTTAACAAATTTATTTCGATTTCCATTTTTTCCAAATTCGGTTTCTAATTCGGTTCGGTTTTTTTCCAAATTCGGTTTCTTATTCGATTCGGTTTTCGGTGAAGTTAGGATTTGACAAATTTATTTCGATTTCCAGTTTTTCAAAATTCGGTTTCTAATTCGGTTCGGTTTTTTTCCAAATTCGGTTTCTTATTCGGTTCGGTTTTCGGTGAAGTTAGGATTTGACAAATTTATTTCGATTTCCATTTTTTCCAAATTTGGTTTCTAATTCGGTTCGGTTTTTTTCGAAATTCGGTTCGGTTTTCGGTGAAGTTAGGATTTGACAAATTTATTTCGATTTCCATTTTTTCCAAATTCGGTTTCTAATTCTGTTCGGTTTTTTTCCAAATTCGGTTACTTATTCGGTTCGGTTTTCAGTGAAGTTACGATTTGACAAATTTATTTCGATTTTCCATTTTTTCAAAATTCGTTTTCTTATTCAGTTAGGTTTTCGGTGAAGTTACGATTTGACAAATTTATTTAGATTTTCTTTGTACAGCGCCCCATACATGCCAATGCGGTGAACAAGTGGACCGCACCGGCCACCATGGGCTCTCCTGCGCGAGGAGTGCCGGCCGCATACCGCGTCACGCCGGTCTGAATGACATCATACGTCGGGCCCTCGTAAGTGCCGGCGTCCCGTCAACCTTGGAGCCTAACGGTTTGTTGCGGGACGACGGCAAGAGGCCCGACGGCATGACTCTCATTCCCTGGAAGCTGGGAAGGCCCTTGGTTTGGGACGCTACGTGTGTCGATACTTTGGCCCCTTCCCATCTTCCAGGGACAATGTCACAGGCCGGTGCTGCAGCCGACAAGGCTGAAAACCTCAAACGGCGTAAGTATGTGAACCTAGATAGGGCTTACATATTTTTGCCGTTTGGGGTTGAAACCTTGGGTCCATGGGGGCCGGCTGCTTGGGAGCTGTACAAAGACCTCGCTAAACGTTTGGTGGAGGCTTCAGGTGACAAGAATGCTGGCTTATATTTTGCTCAAAAAATAAGTTTATGTATTCAGCGGGGCAATGCCGCCAGCATTCTTGCCACCTTTCCCTCCTCCACCTGTTTATTAGATTAAGTTTTGTAGTTAAGTATTAGTTTTTAAGTGTTTAGTTTTTAAGTTTTTACCTTTTAAGATTTTTATGGTTAAATAAATAAATTGCTTTTTGTTTGTTTCTTATTCGGTTCGGTTTTCGGCGAAGTTAGGATTTGACAAATTTATTTAGATTTTCCATTTTTTCCAAATTCGGTTTCTTATTCGGTTCGGTTTTAGGTGAAGTTAGGATTTGACAAATTTATTTCTATTTTCCAGTTTTTCCAAATTCGATTTCTTATTCGTTTCTGTTTTCGGTGAAGTAATGATTTGATAAATTTATTTCGATTTCCATTTTTTCCAAATTCGGTTTCTTATTCGATTCGGTTTTCAATGAAGTAAGGATTTGAAAAAATTATTTCGATTTCCATTTTTTCCAAATTCGGTTTCTTATTCGGTTCGGTTTTCAGTGAAGTAAGGATTTGACAAAGTTTATCAAATTGGCTTACTGTGGGTGCTTCTTTTGAAAACTAAATGGGCTTACTATGAGTACTTCATTTGTGGTTTATCAAATGGGCTTACTATGGGTGCTTATTTGAAAACTAAATGGGCTTACTATGAGTGCTTCATTGGTGGTTTATCAAATGGGCTTACTATGGGTGCTTCATTTGAAAACTAAATGGGCTTACTATGAGTGCTTCATTGGTGGTTTATCAAATGGGCTTACTATGGCTGCTTCATTTGAGGTTTATCAAATGGGCTTACTATGAGTGCTTCATTTATGGTTTATCAAATAGGCTTACTATGAGTGCTTTATTTGTGGTTTATCAAATGTGCTTACTATGGGTGCTTCATTTAAAAACTAAATGGGCTTACTATGGGTGCTTCATTTGAAAAGTAAATGGGCTTACTATGAGTGCTTCATTTGTGGTTTATCATATGGGCAAACTATGGCTGCTTCATTTGTGGTTTATAAACTGGGCTTACTATGGGTGCTTCATTTGTAGTTTATCAAATGGGCTTACTGAGTGCTTCATTTGTGGTTTATCAAATGGGCTTACTATGAGTGCTTCATTTGTGGTTTATCAAATGGGCTTACTATGAGTGCTTCATTTGTGGTTTATCAAATGGGCTTACTATGGGTGCTTCTTTTGAAAACTAAATGGGCTTACTATGGGTGCTTCATTTGTAATTTATCAAATGGGCTTACTATTAGTGCTTTATTTGTGGTTTATCAAATGTGCTTACTATGGGTGCTTCATTTAAAAACTAAATGGGCTTACTATGGGTGCTTCATTTGAAAACTAAATGGGCTTACTATGAGTGCTTCATTTGGGGTTAATCAAATGGGCTTACTGTGGGTGCTTCATTTGAAAATTAAATAGGCTTACTACGAGTGCTTCATTTGTGGTTTACTATGGGTGCTTCTTTTGAAAACTGAATGGGCTTACTATGGGTGCTTTTTTTGAAAACTAAATGGGCTTACTATGGGTGCTTCATTTGTAGTTTATCAAATGGGCTTACTATGAGTGCTTTATTTGTGGTTTATCAAATGTGCTTACTATGGGTGCTTTATTTAAAAACTAAATGGGCTTACTATGGGTGCTTCATTTGAAAACTAAATGGGCTTACAATGAGTGCTTCATTTGTGGTTTATCAAATGGGCTTACTATGGGTGCTTCTTTTGAAAACTAAATGGGCTTACTATGGGTGTTTCATTTGTAGTTTATCAAATGGGTTTACTATGGGTGTTTCATTTGAAAACTAAATGTGCTTACTATGAGTGCTTCATTTGGGGTTTATCAAATGGGCTTACTGTGGGTGCTTCATTTGAAAACTAAATAGGCTTACTACGAGTGCTTCATTTGTGGTTTACTATGGGTGCTTCTTTTGAAAACTAAATGGGCTTACTATGGGTGCTTCATTTGTAGTTTATCAAATGGGCTTACTATGAGTGCTTTATTTGTGGTTTATCAAATGTGCTTACTGTGGGTGCTTCATTTAAAAACTAAATAGGCTTACTACGTATGCTTCATTTGTGGTTTACTATGGGTGCTTCTTTTGAAAACTAAATGGGCTTACTATGGGTGCTTCTTTTGAAAACTAAATGGGCTTACTATGGGTGCTTCATTTGTAGTTTATCAAATGGGCTTACTATGAGTGCTTTATTTGTGGTTTATCAAATGTGCTTACTATGGGTGCTTTATTTAAAAACTAAATGGGCTTACTATGGGTGCTTGATTTGAAAACTAAATGGGCTTACAATGAGTGCTTCATTTGTGGTTTATCAAATGGGCTTACTATGGGTGCTTCTTTTGAAAACTAAATGGGCTTACTATGGGTGTTTCATTTGTAGTTTATCAAATGGGTTTACTATGGGTGCTTCATTTGAAAACTAAATGGGCTTACTTTGAGTGCTTCATTTGTGGTTTATCAAATGGGCTTACTATGGGTGCTTCTTTTGAAAACTAAATGGGCTTACTATGGGTGCTTCATTTGTAATTTATCAAATGGGCTTACTATTAGTGCTTTATTTGTGGTTTATCAAATGTGCTTACTATGGGTGCTTCATTTAAAAACTAAATGGGCTTACTATGGGTGCTTCATTTGAAAACTAAATGGGCTTACTATGAGTGCTTCATTTGGGGTTAATCAAATGGGCTTACTGTGGGTGCTTCATTTGAAAATTAAATAGGCTTACTACGAGTGCTTCATTTGTGGTTTACTATGGGTGCTTCTTTTGAAAACTGAATGGGCTTACTATGGGTGCTTTTTTTGAAAACTAAATGGGCTTACTATGGGTGCTTCATTTGTAGTTTATCAAATGGGCTTACTATGAGTGCTTTATTTGTGGTTTATCAAATGTGCTTACTATGGGTGCTTTATTTAAAAACTAAATGGGCTTACTATGGGTGCTTCATTTGAAAACTAAATGGGCTTACAATGAGTGCTTCATTTGTGGTTTATCAAATGGGCTTACTATGGGTGCTTCTTTTGAAAACTAAATGGGCTTACTATGGGTGTTTCATTTGTAGTTTATCAAATGGGTTTACTATGGGTGTTTCATTTGAAAACTAAATGTGCTTACTATGAGTGCTTCATTTGGGGTTTATCAAATGGGCTTACTGTGGGTGCTTCATTTGAAAACTAAATAGGCTTACTACGAGTGCTTCATTTGTGGTTTACTATGGGTGCTTCTTTTGAAAACTAAATGGGCTTACTATGGGTGCTTCATTTGTAGTTTATCAAATGGGCTTACTATGAGTGCTTTATTTGTGGTTTATCAAATGTGCTTACTGTGGGTGCTTCATTTAAAAACTAAATAGGCTTACTACGTATGCTTCATTTGTGGTTTACTATGGGTGCTTCTTTTGAAAACTAAATGGGCTTACTATGGGTGCTTCTTTTGAAAACTAAATGGGCTTACTATGGGTGCTTCATTTGTAGTTTATCAAATGGGCTTACTATGAGTGCTTTATTTGTGGTTTATCAAATGTGCTTACTATGGGTGCTTTATTTAAAAACTAAATGGGCTTACTATGGGTGCTTGATTTGAAAACTAAATGGGCTTACAATGAGTGCTTCATTTGTGGTTTATCAAATGGGCTTACTATGGGTGCTTCTTTTGAAAACTAAATGGGCTTACTATGGGTGTTTCATTTGTAGTTTATCAAATGGGTTTACTATGGGTGCTTCATTTGAAAACTAAATGGGCTTACTATGAGTGCTTCATTTGGGGTTTATCAAATGGGCTTACTGTGGGTGCTTCATTTGAAAACTAAATAGGCTTACTACGAGTGCTTCATTTGTGGTTTACTATGGGTGCTTCTTTTGGAAACTAAATGGGCTTACTATGGGTGCTTCTTTTGAAAACTAAATGGGCTTACTATGGGTGCTTCATTTGTAGTTTATCAAATGGGCTTACTATGATTGCTTTATTTGTGGTTTATCAAATGTGCTTACTATGGGTGCTTTATTTAAAAACTAAATGGGCTTACTATGGGTGCTTCATTTGAAAACTAAATGGGCTTACAATGAGTGCTTCATTTGTGGTTTATCAAATGGGCTTACTATGGGTGCTTCTTTTGAAAACTAAATGGGCTTACTATGGGTGTTTCATTTGTAGTTTATCAAATGGGTTTACTATGGGTGTTTCATTTGAAAACTAAATGGGCTTACTATGAGTGCTTCATTTGAGGTTTATCAAATGGGCTTACTATGGGTGCTTCATTTGAAAACTAAATGGGCTTACTATGAGTGCTTCATTGGTGGTTTATCAAATGGGCTTACTATGGCTGCTTCATTTGTGATTTATCAAATGTGCTTACTATGAGTGCTTCATTTGTGGTTTATCAAATGGGCTTACTTTGGGTGCTTCTTTTGAAAACTAAATGTGCTTACTATGGGTGCTTCATTTAAAAACTAATTGGGCTTACTATGAGTGCTTCATTTGTGGTTTATCAAATGGGCTTACTATGGCTGCTTCATTTGTGGTTTATAAAATGGGCTTACTATGGATGCTTCATTTGAAAACTAAATGGGCTTACTATAAGTGCTTCGTTTGTGGTTTATCAAATGGGCTTACTATGAGTACTTCATTTGTGGTTTGTCAAATGGGCTTATTATGGGTAGAAATTAGACTTATTACTTATTAGACCAGAAACATGTAGATGTTTGGCTCATTTCGTGAAATTCCGGTGAAGTTTGGATTTGACAAATGACAAATTTGACGTGTTCGATTTACAATTTTTGATTTGAAATGATTTCTTCGATTGGTCACCTTCTCTAACTATATGCATGTTAAAAAATATCAAACAATTATACAAATTTTTTTTAAATCGAAAAGACATTTGTCAAATCCGAACTTCACCGAAAACCGAATCTAACCGTATCCGAATTTCACGAAATGAGCCGAACATCTCCTACATTTCTGGTGTCCTGGTAATTCGTAAAAGTTTCAATACTCATAACTCAAGAACGCCTGGACCGATTTTGATGATTTATTTGATGGTTTTTGATGATCGATTTTTATGATTTTTTCGATTCGTCTTCTTCTCGACTATATGCATGTTAAAAAATATCAACCAAATTATGTACAATTTTTTTTTTAAATCATGTCAAATCCTTACTTCACCAAAAACCGAACCGAAACGAATCCGCATTCAAATTAAAAAATATCAACCAAATTAACTACGAAATTTTTTTTTAAATAGAAATAAATTTGTCAAATACTAACTTCACCGAAAACCGAACCGAATAAGAAACCGTTTCACAAAATGAGCCGAACATCTCCTACATGTTTCTGGTGTTAGGGTACATAATGTAGTAAGCTTATATAAGTGAATTTAGTTTTTAAAAGTTAGTTAAAATTAGAGCAATTATTATAAACAAGTTTTATCGGTAATAACTGTGCCGCGGGTAACACCGCGGGTCGCAGCTAGTATATAAATAAGTACTAAATTAATTATAGGTATAGGTATATCGAAGCACGGCGAGGCTCACGAACCGCGGTGCGCGGTGCGACGGCCGTGCCATGGAGAAGTGGGGTGGGGGGAGGTGCAATAAAATAATCATTTCGTATTAATCTTATTATGACTGGGTGTCTTAAACCTATTACATACTAAAAAGTACTGTACAAAAAGCAATGATATCCCATCAAAAACATAAATGTGAAAACAGAGCCAAGTTCAATATTACGATGTATGTACTCATAGTTACCTATGATTTGGTAGTTGATTTCAACTACAAAAGAAGTGAGATCTAAATGGGTGCCAAGTTCAATGGTCAGTCCTGAAAAATATTTACAACATAAAATATTTTATTACAACTTAAAAGATTATTTCTTCTTATCACTTAGAATTAATATTATTTTGAAGCCCAAAGTTTGACTTGGCTAGTTCTCATGGGTACCATACGACGAAGTATCATTAAGATAAGACAATAGATACTTTATTGTACACCACATAATGTTACAGAAAATACATAAGTACATAATTCAAATTAAAAGTTACAATGTACAAGTGGCGGTCTTATCGTTAAAGAGCGATTTCTTCCAGACAACCAATGGATGGAGGGGACTAATTTACACGATAAAAGACGGTGGCGCACTAATTAGCACTAAGTGCGTTTAATAGTGATCAAGCTAGTTAAGAGAGTACCTACCTAGTATATTATGAGAACTGGCCAAGTCAAACTTTGGGCTTCAAAATAATATTAATTCTAAGTGATAAGAAGAAATAATCTTTTAAGTTGTAATAAAATATTTTATGTTGTTGTAAATATTTTTCAGGACTGACCATTGAACTTGGCACCCATTTAGATCTCACTTCTTTTGTCGTTGAAATCAACTACCAAATCATAGGTAACTATGAGTACATACATCGTAATATTGAACTTGGCTCTGTTTTCACATTTATGTTTTTGATGGGATATATATAACTCATATTCGCAAATTTGGCGCTTCAGCAAGGTTGCCTTTCCAGCGTCGATATTATATAACAAACTGGCTGCGCCCAGCGGTTTTACCCGCTGTACTGTGTACTGTATAGCCTATGTGTTATTCCAGGGTCTAAGCTATCTCTTTACTAAATTTCAGCTCAATCGGTCCACCAGTTTAGGCGTGAAGAAGTAACAAACATACACACACGCACTCACTCACAAACTTTCACATTTATAATATTAAGTGTAATAAAAATTCTAGTAGCAAGTGCACACTTTTACATTGGACGAACACAACACGTAGAATAATATTATATTTAATTAAAATGCGTGTCAAGTTGTTTCTTATTCATCTAAACTACTATGTAGATTAACAGCGAGTTCTAACCAAATACAGCGCGTTAATGGCGCGTGCTACCGGCACCACAGAATATTCAACAGCTAGTTAGCGTTTGTCGCAGATTACAATAACAGTTAGTATGACATTAAAGGTGAATATTAAATAGGTGAGTATATTATGGTTCCCTTGCACGTTGCGTAACTTGTAACAGATGTTCCGATGTCGCAGATAGTTCCGCCTTTGTTAATAGGTGTAACGCGTGCAGGTAATATAAATATTGTTTTACATGTTTCCATCCATCTGCCTATAGTACAACCTATCTATAATATTTGTAGTCTAGTGGTTAGAAACATAATATGATGTACTTAGACACCTACCTACTACCTAATAATGTATTCTAGGTACTTATTTTTTTATTTTTTTTTTATTTTATACGAGATAGGCCTACGTTTGACCACATCCCACGTGATGGAAAGTGAAAATGCGGTCGACGATGGATCACGTAAGATGCCTAGAAAGGTACCTATTCACTCGTGCCTTGAAGATACCCAAGTTGTACCGCTCGGGAACACGAACATCATAAAGATGAAAATAAAAAATGTGACTGAGTGATAGTGTGCATATTTTTTTTATGCAAATACTACTGAACAGATTGCGATGTTGTTATTAGTTATGTAAGTATCTAGAGGAACCTGGAAGAATATACCCTATACTACTCTCACTTAATCCCAATTTTCGGCCAAGTCCTTCCAATCCGTCGCGATCCCATTCATAATGTTTATAAAGTTTATATTATGTATTTAGACTACTTAGTATTAATAATGTTATACTCCTAAAGTACCAATAAATCTATGAGTTCATTAATATGACGCAGCATAATGATTAAGGCATAAATCACCAAGTAAAACCCACACTGCACAGGTGGCTTCAAAGGCTTTCTATTCAGGTTGTAAATAGGTCAGTCACGTAGTACACATCCCCATGGTTGTACTCGTATAAGGCCTGTTCAGACGTACTGAGACACCGCGCAACTCGACGCATAACACTAATCGTCCAACTAGACTTACGACATTTATTTACTACGCTCGATCTACGCCTATGAACTATACAATGGGTACGTACCCTCTAAGTAAACAGTACCTACTTAGAGGGTACTTACCAGGGTACCAAGCGAAACTACGCGGTAAAAGCTCTACAAACTGGTCGACCTACATAAGGGTTCTACTCGTAATCGTACACAAGTTGTTCTCACGTCGCTGTCGCTTTTTTTTTTAAATGTCTACGTAATTTCAACAGTGATCGACTCTAAAGCGACGAGTCGCTTAGAGGTGCATTCAATCGAGAATTGACACCCAAGACGCGATCACGCTTGGCCTCGGGGATTCACTCCATCGCCCACCACTATGCAAAGGATAGGTGGAAGATCGTCTGAATCCTCTATTTTGTCAGATGTATCCGCGCGGCACCTTACCGTGCCGCTACAAGAATCGCGCAGTACATGTGAACCGGGCTTAACGTAGAATCGAAAGTGACATTTGGCAAGCTCCACCGTTCTTGGCTCGGTCATTAAACAGACGAAGGCCGGCGGACGCTAAAATTGCGCTTGTGTGTCACTGTCACTAGTATTACGTCAGGGCTTACTCTTCATTCAGTTAGTTCAGTTGTACCACTGAACGAAGGTCACCAATGCCAAGACTACCACAAATTATAATTAGTCCCGATGTAACGAAGACCTCGCGACATCCTCTGTGCTCTGTAGCCTCATGGTACATGATTTAGATATTGGGTTATTTCATATTTCTGTATGTAGTATTACAAACTTAGCCTAATACACGCCTAGGCGTCGCCTACTTTATATAGGTATATCGTTAAAACAAATATATTGTTGACTATATTCTTAATCGAAGACAATAAAGAAGCTGTTATTGTCGAACATAAGATTAATAAGGTCTCAAATTAGCAAACAAACATACGTAGGATGTGTTAATTTACCCGTCTAGAATCTAAAGCTTCTTTTAGACAGAACGATAAAATTCACTTTAACTCGACTCCTGTCAAAAAGTACCTGTTTTGAGTTAGCGGCATATATTAATCAAACTCCCATATCGAATATCTCAACCGAGATCTAACTCTCGCAACAATATCCGTTTTCAAAAAAAAAATGTTCCCAAAAATTACTTTATATAACTCAACTACTAAAATATATTAATTTATTTAACGATTATACAGCACACCCGTTAGAAAAAATGTCATTTGAATATTGTAATTTTTTTATCTATCTTCTATCTAAATATATAAAAGGAAAGAGTGACTGATTGACTGACTGATTGACCTATCAACGCACAGCTCAAACCGCTGAACGGATTCGCTTGAAATTTGGAATATAAATAGGTTTCATTACGTAGACCTCCGCTAAGAAAGGATTTAGCTACGCGGACAAAGCCGCGAGCATAAGCTAGTGTCATATTATAATACATTAAAAAAAGTTTTCGAGTTTCAGGAGTATTTATCTACACCTGTGTCTACACTACGCTTACAGCTAGGTAAGAGAATAGGAGGCTATAATATAATAAGATGATAGTATTATGTAATATTAAGTGCAAGCAGCATCCCACTCGATCCACAAGTCGTCGATAAGCAAGTCAATAGAAGCACATTGCATGCATCTGTGTGTAATTGATCCGAATGCCAGTGCAGCCGTTCCCAGCTCCCAGATGCGCCGGAGCATGTGTAGATGTAATCACCGCTTTATGGGATTACTGGTGTCACATGATTGATGTTTTTGGGAACAGTTTTTTAATTACATTTGCTGGTTTAATCTCTGGTTTCTGTATCTTGAATAATATCAGCCTCACTTCGGGCAATCTGAAATACTCGTCAATCTTTAAAATAGCAAATATATAAGTGGAAATTTGCATATTTGCCGCGAAGTGAGCAAAGACACAAATTTTCGTTTGAAATTAGGTCTTAATCCTTTATTCTTCTACCAGTAAACAGCTAATCGAAAGCGCAAAAAAGTAGACAGAAAATTCTTTATCGTTGCGTCACCTGGTATAGGAGTAATAGGAAGATGTTTATTAAATGCTTTTGTAAGTTAGGCTATCTTTTAGCCATTTATATCAATAAGTACCTAGTTATTTATCGAAAGGATAATGTAATATTACATCGTAATTTTATTCTAAATATATTATATTGTATAATATTAGGTGTGTACATACTTACTATATTGTTAGTGTTGTAGCTCTTCGAATAACAAAGCCGACATAATAGAGGTTAAAAGGGTACGCGGGACAAAGTCAGTGTCATTCACGAGTACCAATTAGATAACTGCGAGACCTTGACTACTTGTTACCTCTGTCTGTTTATGAATATCAATTCATTGGGTGACGAAAAGCCTATTAAAAACATGTAGGTGGATTTGAATAAAAAAATAACCGTGTCCTAAAATTAGTACAAGATTGGAATCCAAATTGAATTTATCTAATGGATTTTTTTGATCACAAAAATAGCGGTAACCTAAATCTTGTAGTAATTTTGAGACACTATTAAAATTGATAAAGGCACCAAGAAAATCGTGACAACTGACCACATTAATAGGCCCGAAAAGGGGTCAGAGAGCATTTTAAAAATAATTGAAAAAATGTTTTTCTCAATAAGGTTTTATTAGTCAGTTTCGAGATTACATTGATAAGTTGAAGATTTTATAGTCGCTCGCTGGTGACACCCACGTCTCGCGCGGTTTGCCTCGCTTTGGCTAGAAGGTCGACAGTCCACGCTACCGCAGAAGGCGGCTGACGTAATAAAACCACGGAATATAATATGTATCAAGATACAAACCGTGACTACACCTTCCGCTCGTGTTTGATGAAATGTGCAAACATTACTGTGCTTCGGTAGGAGGGCACTGTAGCTAGTGAAATTACTGGGTTAAAGAGTCTTAACATCTTATTATGACTCTCGAGTCTCGAGTAAGAAGCGTTGGTGCAGTGCACCTAGAATTGCACATCATTATGAAATTCTGGGTAGCATTGTACTGATTATGGGCAGCGTTATTTTTAACATCAGGAGAGAGTCTTGCTCGTCTTCTTACACATAAAAAAAGTAGAGCAATAATTTTCTTAATAGAACTAAGCGATTTATAAAAGGCCAAGCGCACTGCGCGTTAGAAGTCAAATCCTCAAATAAAACTAAATGTCAAAAACATTTTAAAATGAGAATTTAAATTAAGCCAAGTTAAAAGCCGTCTTTACAATTTGTTAAAAGTATAGTCGCTTAGGCAAATGCGATATTTTGTAAATGCACTGTGCTCTTCTTGTCTCAGCATCGTTGAAGTGCTACTCGAACGTTCATCATAAATCTGTTTAATTAAAAAAATTTGCATAATATTTTATTAAAGTAAAAGTGCTTTTGATTTTTAAAAAATCAAGTCAATAGCAAAACACCACCATCACCACCATTCATCATTAAATCGCCCTCATTATATGTTAGGAAAGCAGCCAAGAAATTGAAATTCTAGTTTTCATACAAATGGATGCGCTTCGGCATCTACTCTGATATATTTCTATCATCACATGTGTACATTGCCTCACACACACTCTTCTGTAGAGGTATCTGTATGAATGTAAACTGTAAACAATACGATCTCTCCGCTAACAGAGATACGTTTATCTCTGCGCCTTGTTTGGCGTGTGGTTCTGTCTTTTAAGGAGTGTTTCCAGAATAACTGACTAATCTGTGCTTTAGTTTATGAAACGTTATGAGTAATGTCCCTTGATTTTTCTGGAGTATATTTTTTTAAATAATGGTATTCGTTGGCGTATATTACGGTATATTTACAGTTGAATCAGCTTGTTAAATTTAAAATGTTAGTAACTCTACCTCTATAGAGATAAGAAAATTTTATGATTAGGTGTAGAGTGTGGTTCTACGAAGATTCCTTCTTCGATAACGAAGAGTGTGGAGTGACAATGCAAAATGTTCCTGAAAAATAATCGTTTTGAATTGAAAGCAAATTGTAGCTTTCAATTCAAAAACCTGTTATTATTTGTAATTTGTATTTTTTTGTATGTAATTAATAATATACATTAATGAAGTAAATTACCTCATATTTTATTCGTTCCTATACGTACACATTTCTTATGAGATTTACAGTCGTATTTTTCTTTTTCCATGTTTACCATGTCCTGATAACTGTATATTGTTCAACTATATTAAAAGTCATGACATCGCCTGTTGAGTCAGCTAGTTAAACCACAACTATGAGTGTGACTATTCATGAACCATCTGTGTAAGGGCTCACAATAACAAAGTCAATGTCAGCGGTTTGCCGATTATCTCCGGATTCTGCGAATTTTGTAGCTTGTCTTAAGTCATGGACCTTTACATTGAAACTGACTTAGTTTCAAGGTCAACCACCCACTGCCTTTGAGCGAGCGACTTAAATGGCTCTCGTAGAATTTGTACTGATGATGTATGTAGTATGTATTACATAAGCGTTTTTGTGTATAGAGTATAGAACCTTCCAATTATGTAAATTTCACGTCTTGGATTTTTGTACATTGGCATGTGGCTGATCTGTGGTTTGTACAAGTATTCTACTTTGCTGTAGCAATATCTTGTGTCATAGATGTGCCATATATAACAATAATACTTTAAGGTGCAGTTAGTTTGGATAGGAGTTCCCGATTTCGTTTAAAATACAAGAAGACACTACATTTACGCTTTGCATCAAAACTAAATCAAACGTTTTTTCCTTGTGAGGGCAAAAATATAGAAAGCTTTTTAAAATTTTCTTTTTGAGGTAATGTTTGCACTTAAGGCGGGGCTTTACGAGCAGATTAGGTATTTAGTGCGGGCAAAAGTTGCTCAGAACGCCCGTTGGAAACGTGTGGCGTACGCTTATCGTAAAACGTGCGCGGTCATTGACCCTTGGTGATTGATTCTTTGCATGTAGTTAGCACACACACATTCACAAACACGTCAAACTTATAAAACCCCGTCGATTTTGCGTCGGGGGTTACAATGTGCTAAAATTTTTGGACAAGATCGAAAAAATGAGACACGAGATAAATATTATAGATACACGTATTTTTTGTTGAAAAAAAAAAACAAAATTAGATTACATTTAATTGATTAGATTAGATTAATTAAATTGGACCAATTAATTAAATTAAATTAAAACAATAATTCAGATAAATTCAGAAAAAATCTGATAAATTAAGATAAATTGAGAAAAATCTGATAAATTCAAATAAATTCTAAAAAAAGTCTGATAAATTCTGAAAAAATCTGGTAAATTCAGATAAATTTAAAAAAATCAGATAAATTTGAAAAAAAATCAGATAAATTTTGAAAAAATCTGGTTAATTCTGATAAAATCAGATAAATTCGAAAAAAAATTAGAAAAATTCTGATAAATTCAGATAAATTCGAAAAAAATCTGATTAATTCTGAAAAAATCAGGTAAATTCAGATAAATTAAAAAAAATCAGATAAATTCGAAAAAAAATCAGATAAATTCGAAAATAAATCAAATAAATTCTGAAAAAATCTGGTTAATTCTGATAAATTCAGATAAAATCAGATTAATTCAGATAAAATTAGATAAATTCTGAAAAATTCAGATAAAATCAGATAAATTCAGATAAAATCAGATAAATTAAAAAAATCAGATAAATTAAAAAAAAAACAGATAAATTCGAAAATAAATAAAATAAATTCTGAAAAAATGTGGTAAATTCTGATAAATTCAGATAAAATCAGATAAATTCAGATAAATTCTGAAAAATTCTGATAAATTCAGATAAAATCAGATAAATTCGAAAAAATCAGAAATATTCGAAAAAAAATAGAAAAATTCTGATAAATTCAGATAAATTCGAAAAAATCAGATAAATTCGAAAAAAAATCAGAAATTCTGAAAAATTCAAATAAAATCAGATTAATTCGAAAACATCAGATAAATTCGAAAAAAAATCAGATAAATTCTGAAAAATCTGGTAAATTCTGATAAATTCAGATAAAATCGGATAAATTCGAAAAAAAAACAGATAAATTCGAAAAAATTCAGAATCCAGATTTTTCTGAATTTATCTGATTTTTCTGAATTTATCTGATTTATTTCGAATTTATCTGATTTTTTTAATTTATCTTAATTAATCAGAATTTTTCAGAATTTATCTGAATTTTTTTCGAATTTATCTGATTTTTTCGAATTTAGATTTTATCTGAATTTATCAGAATTTACCACATTTTTTCAGAATTTATTTGATTTATTTTCGAATTTATCTGTTTTTTTTTCGAATTTATCTGATTTTTTTAATTTATCTGATTTTATCTGAATTTATCTGATTTTATCTGAATTTATCAGAATTAACCAGATTTTTTCAGAATTTATCTGATTTATTTTCGAATTTATCTGATTTTTTCGAATTTATCTGATTTTATCAGAATTTTCAGAATTAACCAGATTTTTTCAGAATTTATCTGATTTATTTTCGAATTTATCTGATTTTTTCGAATTTATCTGATTTTATCAGAATTTTTCAGAATTTATCTGAATTTTTTTCGAATTTATTTGATTTTTACGAATTAATCTGAATTTATCAGATTTTTCAGAATTTATCTGATTTTTTTTCGAATTTATCTGATTTTATTTTAAATTAGTTCAATCTAATTTAATAATTAGTTTATATTAATATTTAATGTGAATTAATTTAATCGTATTTAATAATTAATTCATATTAATATTTAATTTAAATTAATTTAATCTAATTAAATTATTAACTTATAATAATATTTAATTTAAATTAATTTAATCTAATTTATTTTATATAGTACGTGTGTGTTATATTTTTTAATAATCGACTAGAAGGACAAAATAAAGATTATAATATTTATTATCTAATTACAAATAAATTAAACCCCCTACACGCTTCTGAGATTTGGAAATTCACAATATATGTAAGTACTCCTAAATAATTCAAACGCGCGTGTGTAATCGTAGTGGAGGTGAGATCGAAGTGCACAGGTCCGACGCTGACAGTGGTCACCGGCGTTCTGAGTGCGTGCGGTAATGCTCCGTGGGAATTAAAATTCAATTAAAAATCATTAAATAAACTTATCGATAAAATACCTATATATAGCCATCCGTTTGAATGTTATGTATCAAATAAAGTACTCTAAATGTTTATTTTTGTCCTAGTTTTACAAATATTTAAATGGAAGGAAGAAAATTAGGCATATTTAAAAAAAATAAAACTATCGAGAAAAAAAACAATTATCATGTTTCTGTTAATTAAGATCTCTTGTTCAAAGATTGAAGTTACACATACTAAAATATAAAGTAGTAGATCTTCTTAAAAGTTTGCTATATTAGGCTTTGAAAAACATACATTTCACTTACCATAGCGCCTTAAACCCAAAGTGACGCAAACTTAACGGGCATTTCCCTCAAAAAAAGTTCTTGTGTAGGCATTTGTAGCGTTAAGAAATTGATGACATCATCGAAGGCAAGTATTACGATGCGTAATACAATATTATGCATCGCGAGTGACTCACAGGATGAGCTTTAGGTACATTACGACATTCGAGGGGATAAATTTTACAACAAATATTAAATTAAAAAAGTCACTATAGCTCCATATTCTCGGAAATTGGCAACAACTAACAACTCACGGCTGCTAAAACTACGGCATTTTAATTTACCTAACTAAGATGACGCTGTGGGCCGATTGTAAAGTTTTTTTTATCTATTTTACTAAAATAAATATAAAAAGGCTTAAACTTTATGAATTACGAGTATATACAAATTTTCTTTTAACTAACTAGGAGCATACTAATCTATTTCCTGTGACGTACATAAATAAAGTTATTAAATACTTTTCCTTACTTTAATAACGTTACTTTAATAACGTTGCTAATTATGACGACAAACAACATTTACGTGTCTGGTAGCTCCCAACTCCCAGATGTTTTGCTTAAATCCTAATAAACAATTAAGAAAGATTGGGTGCATGGTGCATTTAACAAAAAGTGGTCGTGGTACTTAAATATTTACAACGTCCGAAATAAAATTCATAAAAGGTACTTCTAACCTTCATTCACGGCTAAACAGTAAATTTAAATATTAGATTACTTTTTTTTTATACAACGAAGTAAGAAGACGAGCAAGACGTTCTCCAGTTCTCCAGGTAAGAGATAACGCTGCCCATAATTAGTACAGTGCTACCCAGTGCACTGCGCCAACGCTTCTTACTTGAGAGCCATGAGACGTTAAGACTCTTCAGCCCAGTAATTTCACTAGCTACAGTGCCCCCCTAACCGAAGCACAGCAATGTTTGCACACTACTGCTCAGGCGGTAGAATAACTGGCACTGTTGGGGTACCCACCTAGTCGACCGCCTGCAAAGGAAGTCTACCTCTCCGGTAAACTTAAACTTTCATTTATTCATAATGTCAATTCAAGACACGTATCGTCGTCAATTCGTTTTATCTTAATTAACCCTTAACTGACATCGTGGGGTAAATTTCCACCCCAGCCGCATAAAAACCACTATATATTTTTTTCCAGTGAAGGTACATATCTTTCCGTTTATGTATTCTTAGTGCAGCGCACGAGCTATAAGGTAGTAGACGCGTAATGCGCGAAAAATCATCCGTTTCAGCTGTACAGACCTGTGGGGTAAATTTTTACCCCACAATGTTAGTTAAGGGTGCTTTTTTTTACAGGGTCCAGATTTTTTTTTAAGAATAGAAACAACATTAGTAGGTTTTTATGCGACAAACATTGTTGCCAACATTTTAAAAGACGATACCATTCAAGAAAATCCAAATTTTTTGGATTTATACCCACTTTCCAAGTCATGATGAAAATGCGTCGTTAGAAACAGTAATCATGATAAACTGCAATATATGTAAAAATTTCATATGCAAATGTCATTTAGTGGATATAATTAAATGTTTTCTATGTGTAGTAAAAGAATAAACACATAAATTAGTTTAATTTAATTTTTTATGAAGAAAGGATACCAAATTTTTGTTGCAATTAAGTAGCTGAATTTTGACCCTCTTTATTTTATTAATACAAATATTATATTTCCTATTTTTGGCCATTATCTATAATAAACCAACTCAAGAGTAATCGATTTAGTTAGGCTTTTTTATTCCAACCCTTGAAATTGAGATTTTCGTTGAAGAGTGATTATAAACCAAACGTTAAAATTTGTAAAAGGTATGTATTTCCCAAATTAATAATATGAAGCTATTTTCTAAAATATATGTTATCTTTTTTTTAATTATAGGTTCATAATATACTGCCTTTATATATAAAAATCATAAACTAAAAGTATTTTTAAACAAATACATACTTTTATAATGATTTTATTTGGGGTAAATTTTTACCCCACGATGTCAGTTAAATAACAAAAAATTACCATGTTAGTTAAGGGTTAAAAAAGTCCAAATTCAAAGACCGTTGATGGATTTGGTGACTTGGTGCATAAAACCGAATTTAGCATTGACAAAATCTAGTTAGGAGTCAATGGGTAAGCTCAGTCTCAGTTAAGAACGCCAAATTGTGATTCTCTAACTCCAATTATTTTGACTACAGAGTATAAGGCCCCCATTTTGAGCTCCAGGCTCCAACAATACATCATTGTAACTGCCCCACATTCCCCTCTAATGAGTCCAATCAATTCGTTAATAACAAAGCGATGCGGGATGAGGTTAGCGTTTCGAAATTCGGTTTCATTGTTCCGAGAACTAACGCGCTACTGAATTAGCGCTTTACCAATCTTTGTTAAAGAATTTGAGTACATTAACGGCAATTAAAGCGCTTGAAGTAAACTTGAGTAATCCTCTTCCTGCTTTGATGCCAGTCTCAAAAAGTAACATAATATCATTGTTTTGACATTTTATCAGTGGACTTCGTGTCAGAAGCAGTCTCCAATAACTTCCATACATTGAAAAAATGTATGAGATTCATTGGAGTCACGTTACCAACGCAAGGAAGCAAGTACCAACATAAAAAATAGTTTATTTTTTCTTATACACACCTCCTTTGACCTTTGAACATTGACAATAAAAAAAACAAAATTAAAATTGACAAATTCAACATGACATTGTTATTTGTTTATATTTTGTAACTTGAGAAAATTATCTTTTTTCTGCTTTAAACATTCGAATTTCTGCACTGGACAGCCGTGTTTTTAGTTTATATTCTATAGATTTTAGTTTGTTATAGTTTTTGGTTCATTTCGTACAGTTAACGTTCGTAATTCTTAGTGCCTATTTCACGAAGAGACTGAAGAGTTATCGGCTCATCATGAGTCGGAACTCGCGCATAACACCGCAAATGTGTAGTGTGTGGTAAATCTTATATAGTATGGAATCAACAACAGGATTCTACACATCATTTCCTTTGGATGAAAACAGGTAAGTTATAAGTCACAAACAGCCACCAATTGCTTTGGAGTAGGCATTTTTTTCCCTAACACCAGTTATTCTATCGCCTGAGCAGTGATGTGCAAACATTACTGTGCTTCGGTAGGAAAGCACTGTAATTAATGAAATTACTGGGCTGAAAAGTCTAAACATCTTGTGACTCCAACGAACTAGGGATGTAATAGAAGCAGAACTCAACTCAAAAAGTGATTCAACGCAAAGTACAACTACATGGGCGGGGCGTAAAAAGTACAACTTATCCGTCGCTCACACATCCTAATGTCTAATCGTAAAAAGGTCCAATTTGAAAATTGACCCTTCATGAAAAACGTCCATTCGTAAAAATGTCCAATGAAAAAATTTTATTTTATCCGTGGTCAGTATCAATAGCTAATCCTATAGTCCTATTATGACACTATTAATAGAATAGAGACGTACCCAGTGAAAAATCTTAATTTCTAATGACAGCTGTCAAACTTGAAACGTCAATATCTCGGAAAATTCTCGTCCTAGACTGACGGTGTCATAGAAGAAATTAAAGGTCTTGGAGAGATCTTCATTTTAGATGACAGCTGTCAAACTTGAAATGTGAATATCTCGGAAAATACTCGTCCTAGACTGACGGTGTCATAGAAGAAATTAAAGGTCTTGGAGAGATCTTCATTTTAGATGACAGCTGTCAAACTTGAAATGTGAATATCTCGGAAAATACTCGTCCTAGACTGACGGTGTCATAGAAGAAATTAAAGGTCTTGGAGAGATCTTCATTTTAGATGACAGCTGTCAAACTTGAAACGTTAATATCTCAGAAAATACTCGTCCTAGACTGACGGTGTCATAGAAGAAATTAAAGGTCTTGGAGAGATCTTGTTTTCAGATGACAGCTGTCAAACTTGAAACTTCAATATCTCTGAAAATCCTCGTCCTAGACTGACGGTGTCATAGAAGAAATTAAAGGTCTTGGAGAGATCTTCATTTTAGATGACAGCTGTCAAACTTGAAATGTGAATATCTCGGAAAATACTCGTCCTAGACTGACGGTGTCATAGAAGAAATTAAAGGTCTTGGAGAGATCTTCATTTTAGATGACAGCTGTCAAACTTGAAACGTTAATATCTCAGAAAATACTCGTCCTAGACTGACGGTGTCATAGAAGAAATTAAAGGTCTTGGAGAGATCTTGTTTTCAGATGACAGCTGTCAAACTTGAAACTTCAATATCTCTGAAAATCCTCGTCCTAGACTGACGGTGTCATAGAAGAAATTAAAGGTCTTGGAGAGATCTTCATTTTAGATGACAGCTGTCAAACTTGAAATGTGAATATCTCGGAACATATTCGTCCGAGGCTGACGCTGTCATAGAAGAAATGAAAAATCTTTGAAGATCTTCCAGATTTTGACATATCAAGTTTGACAGATGTTATCTGAAAGACAGAAAGTTCTCTGAGAAACACTTATTCAAAGGAGTAACCACTTTTCTTTTTGAAACTACTGCTGCATACACCGGATATGGATGATTCTTCGGAGGCAAAATTTTCGATGTCTGAAGGTTTATCTCCTAGACCAATAGACAAAACAGCATATTATATTTTTTTATATATAGTTTAGTGTTGTCGCTAACTGGTGCAAGTAGTATTTTTAAAATAATTGCAGTCTAGATACAAGAAATATTTTTTTGAAGTTCGTTCTCCTGATTAATATAGGGCGTCCGTTTGTCGTTTATCGGAACAAAGTGGTCGATATTTCATTTTCACTTTGACATATCAATATGAATTATAATCTAAACGAAAGGGATTGGATTGAACTCTTCTATAAAAAATATGTTTTAGTTATAACTACATTAGCGTATTTATAAATAAATAAATAAGAAGTGTCCGGCGTATAGTACTGATTAATGTGGCGCGACCTACGCTTGACCGTACTTGGTGAAGTAATTATAATGGGAGTATGGCACCCCGCGCGGGGGGCAGCCAGTCGTGCAACGGACGTGCTAGAAGGCGGACGTGCGGCTGGTACCTAAAATCCCGGTGTTACAAAGGTAAATATCTGATTCATCTGTGTTTGGTTCAGCTAGAAAACTGATTACAATGCCTTGTGTGAAAAAAAAAAAAAACTGTTTTGGGACTTTAATCTGAGTTTCGAGTCATGCTTTTGGATAGTAGATTCATGAAGAAAAATACAAATACTGAAGTCTATACGTATGATGAGTTATGATTGATTTTAGGCAAAATACTGATTCATCTGTGCCTGATTTATATGGTTAAACCCCTATATTAATCAGAAAATAAATTCGTTTTGTCCCCTTCAGCAGGAAAGGAGTGCTGTTGATGCGTATTTTTCCTATTATTGACCATGTTAACAGGTTTAGTATTGCTAATGACATATATTTTCCTCATCATATTATGCTTTTGAATAAGTATGCAAAAGTAACTGGAGTAAAATTTTATTTAACTTAATGTACGAGTAACTTTTGATATGTTTTAGATAAAAAGTAGGAATCATTATATAGGTACATAATAATAAATAATAATTTTATAGAAATATTGTAAAAAATGTAATCTAAGATGTCAATTAATAAAGAAAAATAAATATACAAACGTAATAATAATAAATATTCGGCACATCTGATGCAATATTTTCCTTGTCGTTTTTTTTTCTTGTCTTGTAACTATCATAAAAAAATATTTATTCATAAGTAAAATTCTTTATGATATATCTAATTTATATTAAATGTTGCAGCTCACAAAAATGCCACGCAGTAAAGATGAAATAAAGGTGAAAAAGAAACTCGCAGAACGTAAAAGCACTTGATTTCATAACTTAGCCATAATTAATAATTTTATTTTACTAAGGCAGCATAATGATGAAAGTGCAATTTAATTAAAGTTGATCTCAATTCTCATACTTTATTATTAGTGTATTATAAATACACTAATGCAATGTGATTGTTTTTTTAATTAGAATTAAAATTGTTTAAAATTGAGACTGATGTCAATAGTGTCATTATTAGAATAAGTTTTTACTTCTGTGATTTTCAAATAAAGATAGTTAATAGTTATGTGAGTTAATAAGTAAACAGGACTGATTAGACGGTTAAAAAAATTAACAGAGTAAAATATTACGTAGCAATTATCCTAACTTTGTAGCTCCTTACATACCTATATTTTGTATTATTATGTTAGAATAAGTTTGTACTTCTGTGATTTTTAATCATTATGAAAGGTTATATTATATAATAATAGCTCTATCAATAAGTATATTAAATAGGAACCATTAATTAAAATAAGCAACATAATGAAACAATATTAGTAACTTTTTTGTACTCAGAAAAATTATAATATGCACAATAGTTACACTTTTTGTTAAATAATAATATTCTCGTATCTTCATATTATTAAATAAACATATTATTGTTTGATATTAAATGATTGGGTATGGGCAACGGAACCCTAGGGGACAGAGGCTGGCTGATTTCCTGGAGAGAGACGAACTCTTCATGATGAACTCTTTCTTCCAGAAGCCGCCTCACAGGAAATGGACCTGGATGAGCCCCGATGGTTCCACGAGAAATGAGATAGACTTCATCATGACCGACAAGAAACGGATATTTAGTGATGTCTCTGTGATCAACAGGGTTAAAACCGGCAGTGATCACCGACTTGTACGAGGCTCACTAAATATAAACGTTAAGCTAGAGAGGTCCAGTCTGATGAAGTCTACGCTCCGACCTACCAGTGCCCATATTCAAAACCCCGAAAGCTTCCAACTCGAGCTCACAAACCGCTTTGCTTGCCTTGAGAACTTAGCATCAGTGGACGAGATCAACGACGGGCTAGTGGAAGCTGTACGCACGGTAGGGTCCAAGTTTTTTAGACCCCGTCGTAAAGATAGACCTCAGAAATTGGCTGATCAAACCTTAAACCTCATGGCTGAACGACGCTCGTTACAGTTGCAATCTCCCGATGACGCCGAGTCTTATAGGCAGCTCAATAGACGTATATCTAAGTCCTTGCGTCATGATCTGCGTCTCTTTAACACTAACCGTGTCAAAGAGACAATTGAGCGAAACCAAGGCTCCAAAGTGTTCGCGAAGGACAAGTCTATTGGGCAAAGCCAGCTGACGAAGCTGAAACGGGAAGATGGCAGCATAGCGTCGACCAAAGCAGAGGTTTTAGGGGACATCGAGAGGTTCTATGGACAGCTTTACACTTCGGTCGCAAAGCCCGTTGACAGCTTGATAGGAAATCCAAGAGCCAAACTGTCCCGACACTATACCGAAGATATCCCGGACATCAGTCTTTACGAGATTAGGATGGCCCTGAAGCAGCTTAAGAACAACAAGGCGCCGGGCGAAGACGGAATCACTTCAGAGCTTCTGAGAGCGGGTGGAACACCGGTACTTAAAGTCCTCCAGAAACTTTTTAATTCCGTCTTGTCCGAGGGCAAAACGCCTGAGACGTGGAGCAGAGGCGAGGTGGTGCTGTTCTTCAAAAAAGGTGATAACAGCCTATTGAAGAACTATAGGCCCATTATGCTTCTGAGCCATGTTTATAAGCTGTTTTCAAGGGTCATCACGAACCGTCTCGAACACAGACTTGATGACTTCCAGCCTCCCGAACAAGCCGGTTTCCGAAGAGGCTTTAGTACCATAGACCACATTCATACGCTGCGGCAAGTTATACAGAAGACCGAGGAGTATAATTTGCCATTATGCTTAGCGTTTGTGGACTATGAAAAAGCCTTTGATTCGGTGGAAACATGGGCGGTGCTCGAGTCATTTCAGCGATGCCATATTGACTATCGGTACATTGAAGTGTTGAAGTGCTTGTATAAGAACGCCACTATGTCAGTCCGAGTACAGGAGCAGAGCACGAAGGCGATTCCATTAAGAAGAGGCGTAAGACAGGGAGACGTTATCTCTCCGAAACTGTTTACTGCCGTAATGGAAGACACCTTCAAGCTCCTGGAATGGCAAGGACTTGGCATCAATATCAACGGCGAATACATCACTCACCTTCGGTTTACCGACGGCATCGTAGTCATGGCAAAGTCGATGAAGGAACTCAGCATGATGCTCGATGACCTCAACCGAGCTTCACAACGGGTGGGCTTAAAAATGAACATGGACAAGACGAAGGTTATGTCAAATGCCAATGTTGTGCCCACCCCAATATCTGTTGAAGGATCGGTACTCGAAGTTGTGGACTCGTATATTTATCTAGGACAAGTAGTCCAATTAGGTAGGTCCAACTTCGAGAAAGAGGTCAACCGCCGAATCCAACTCGGTTGGGCAGCGTTCGGGAAACTACGCAATGTCTTTTCGTCCGATATACCTCAGTGCCTCAAGACGAAAGTCTTTGATCAATGTGTGTTACCAGTGATGACTTACGGCACCGAAACGTGGTCCTTCACCATTGGCCTCATCTCGAAGCTATGGAAAGGGCTATGCTCGGGGTTTCTCTACGAGATCGAATCAGAAATGAAGAAATCCGTAGACGAACTAAAGTCACCGACATAGCCCGACGGATTAGCAAGCTGAAGTGGCAATGGGCAGGCCATATAGCACGCAGAGCGGATGGCCGATGGGGTCGAAAAGTGCTCGAGTGGAGACCACGGACTAGCAAACGAAGCGTAGGACGTCCACCCACAAGGTGGACAGACGACCTTATAAAGGTCGCCGGAAGACGCTGGATGCAGGTCGCTTCCAACCGGTACATATGGAAGTCCAAAGTGGAGGCCTATGTTCAGCAGTGGACGTCCAATGGCTGAGATGATGATGATGATGATGATGATGATTAAATGATTAATTCACATAAAACATTTAGTTTTTAATTTTTATTCCTGTTTCTGATTCATCTGTAACAAATTCTGATTCATATGGGCACAAAATATTTGAACGATCATATCTCGAAAACTACTTTATAGAAATGAGCCCCTTATTCACATATATGTTTTTTAGGATACCTATTTTCATATAAACATGTGTTACAGGGCTAAAAGTGAAATTAAATTTTGACCATAGGAATCAGCCGAAGAACGCAATTTCGAAGAAATGTCCATATACATTATTCATTTGGCGTGCACCACAACGGGTTATTTTACTTACCTATTTATTTTTTATCACCAGTATTATTGCTCAAAATCTTTGAAATAATAAAAATAATGATGAAAAATACGAACAAAAAACCAATGTTTACAATAATAATAAATTTGACAGTAGGTAGTTTAAAAGAAATAGAATGTTGACATCTAAGTTATTATTTAGTTCCCTAAAATTATATAAGTACTCCTTCGTTTTGTCCATCTCGTTTGCACATGTTTGATTGAGTATTTCTGTTTCACTCAACACTGTCCGACTAAGTAAAATGACACCCCAAATGGAAGAATGGGCGAGTTTATGTACAGAAAGAGCGTCTTGCTGGTCTTCTTACTTCGTTGTTTAAAAATAGCCTTTTATGTTTTACAGGTGCAGATGCTATGAGTCGTAGAAGATCCTGAGCTTGTTTTTCGGCCCATTGAAAAACTTAGTCGGATTAAGTTATGTTAGGTTTTTTGGTAGTAGTTTATAGATATAAGATTCGATAAGACCATTCTTGAGAAAATTATAATTATTTATTCCTGATTCCTGTATTATAACTGCTTACACCGCAAGCAGTTATAATAATAAAATATACGTTATGTAATTTTATTGTTCACAATATTTGTATATATTTTATTACTCATTAGCACATTATTTGTAAAAACAGCATTAATAAATTATATTAAAATATTATTTTGAAATAACATGGCTTTTCTTTATTTATAAAATAAATAATAAAATCATCAATTTTCCCGTCCAACGGGTCGCGCCGACTATCGATATATTTTTATCGACCTGGCCATCACTAACAATCGACACTGCCCATCACTAATTAATGTCATACAACAGTGCAGGCAACATCAGAAATCAAATTTACATTTTACTTTTGGGTTGGTAAGGTGACTCCAATGAATTCAGTACATTAGGCGATTTCATTTTTAGGGTTCCGTACCTCAAAAGGAAAAAACGGAACCCTTATAGGATCACTTTGTTGTCCGTCTGTCTGTCTGTCTGTCTGTCAAGACCCTTTTTCTCAGGAACGCGTGGAGGTAACAAGCTGAAATTTATAGGAAATACTAAGGTCCATTGCCTCTTAGAGCTGTGAAAATTTCAAACTTCTAGGCCTACGCAATCAAAAGATATAGTCAAATATGTCGCAAATTTCAGCAAATTTTCAACATTACCAAATAAATCAAAACCTACGGGGCACTTCCCGTGAACTCAGAATCTTGAAATTTGGCACGAAGTAACTCCTTAGAGCACAAATAAAGGAAAAATTGCGAAAACCATAAATTTTTATTTGCATCATATAAAAAAAATATTTTGAATAATTTTATACCTACTACCCCTTTTCTCATGAACGCGTAGACGTATTAAATTGAAATTCATATCAAATACTCAAGTCTATAATACCTTTAAACTGTAATAAAATCAAACCTCTATATCAACGCATTCAAAAGAAACAGCAATTTTAGTCGCAATTTTAAACTCGCAAATACTCTCAAAAAATCAAAACCTACAGGGTACTTCCCGTGATCTTAGAATCTTGAAATTTGGCACGAAGCAACTCCTTAGAGCACAAATAAAGGAAAAATTGCGAAAATTGTACATTTTTAGTTACATCATATAAAAAAATATTTTGAAAAATTTCATACTTACTACCTTATTTCTCATGAACGCCTGCAGGTATTAAACTGAAATTCATATCAAATACTAAGATCTATTATACCCTTAAAATGTAATAAAATCAAACCTCTATCTCAACGCATTCAAAAGAAACAGCAATTTTAGCCGTATTTTTTAACTCGCGAGTACTCTCAAGGGAATCAAAACCTACAGGGTACTTGCCGTTAACTCAGAATCTTGAAATTTGGTACGCAGCAACGTCTTAAATCACAGGCACAGGAAAAATTGCGAAAACTGTAAATTTTTTGTTACATTATATCAAAAAATATTTTTAATAATTTTGTATTCACTACCCCTTTCCTCAAGAACGCGTACAGGTATTAAATTGAAATTCATACCAAATACTCAGCTTTATAATAACTTTAAGCTGTAAAAAAATCAAACATCTATGTCAACGCAATCAAAAGAAACAGCAATTTTAGCCGCATATTTTTAAACTCGCAAGTACTCGCAAGGGAGAATCAAAACCCACAGTATATAATATTATACCCACTTTTCCTTAGGGTTCCGTAAAAACCCGTAGGTTTGTACGGAACCCTCGGTGCTCGAGTCCTACTCGTACTTGACCGGTTTTTTTTTTTTCTTCGGAGTTGACACTCTTATTTATATGCTCAGTGGTCAGAAGTGTGTGAAATAAGTAGGAATAAAACTAAATCTCTAGATAATATTTTTATTAAATAAAATAAAATGAGAAAAAAGCCAAAGCACACAAAGTACATAAGTCACTCAAAATTGGTAGGTACCTACTTAAATAGAGAAAAAAATAGACGGCTAGGGCTACTTCGCATCCTAAAATCACGCTAGGTTTAAACCCCACAATTAAATCCAGGATACAGGGAAGGGTCAAATATTTTAATTGGATAATGTGCTTAGAATAAAAAAATACTCCTAGGGGGCAATTTGTGTTGTTACAACCCTACTACAGATTCCCCCTGGAGAATAAATTGGTAGATCAAACGATTTCCAAAAGTTAGTAGTGGTTTTATGCAGCTATTTAACTTGAAACTACAATAGCAGACAAAATTATCAGCAGCGGTGGCAACTTATTTAAATTAATTTAAAAACACTTTGGTGACGAGTTTAATACTTGAACTAATGTTAGGAACTAGAATATACATGAAACGCCTTCGATATTTTTTTCTTTATATATCGCTCATATGATTTAAAATTTTAAAAATCTAGTAACTTATTATAGTTCTTGATTTTCTCCATATAATACCTATATAGTATAATAATTATTGGAAGCTTTTATAAAATAATTTAACTTTCCCGTGGAAAGTTAACTGGCAATTAAATTATATGAAATAGTCGCAGCAACTTCATACGATGTAAATAAAATATCTATTTTGATGCATTTCTTTTAGATTTTATAGTAACAACTATCTATATTGAGAAAAAAAAAACATTCTAGCAGTTACTGAAAATTTAAGTAACAAAGTTGCGTCGCAACATCAAATTCTCAAATGTAACAAATTTTCAAAATCACTTTTTAAATGAGAATATCACACTGAGCATTAGAGCCACAGATCATAAAGTATCTCTAGAATATGATTAGAGCGAAGTGTAGCGCGATTTTAATATGACAAAAACATCCCTCAAACTTTCGATACCCATATAAAACGTTTTATTACAGTTTAATGTCATCACAATATGGCAAGCGATCGTGTGTCGGTACTTAGCCCCAGTAGTTAAATAGAAAGCGCTGGAAATCGAGGATAGATTACCAGGCACTGGTACCATCGCATCGCCATATTCAATCATGCCATTTAAGGCCCACTCGGGAGCTCCGTGTTCTCACGTATGTATGGGGTACAAATATATCTGGATAGATGACATGAGTGTTTCTGAGTCATTCTTCAACACTTTCCCTTATATTACAGTCTTTTTTATACAACGAAGTAAGAAGACGAGTAAGACGCTCTCCTGATGGTATGGTAGTGGATCCTAATGGTGGGTACCCCAACAGTGCCGATTATTCTAGCCTGAGCACTGATGTGAAAATATTACTGTGCTTCGGTGGGAGGGCACTGTAGCTAGTGAAATTTCTGGGCTGAATATTCTTAACATTTAATGACTCTCAAGTAAGAAGCTGCACCAAGCAGTGCACCCAGAATTTTACCTTTGTAAAATCCTGGGTAGCACAGTACTAATTATGGGCAGCGTTATATCGTAACATCAGGAGAGCGTCTTGCTCGTCTTCTTACTTCTTTACATAAAAAAATATCATCGTCGCATCATCCATAGCCCTCTACCAACCCTCTATTCGACCCACTGTTGAACAGAGACTCTTTAATATTATGCCACATTTCTGGCTCTAGGTTTGGTAGCGTTTGGTTAACTTTGACACATGTAGATATACTACATCTATGAACTATGACTCTTAAAGAAAACTCAAATTTCTAACCGCGATTTAGTCGATTTCGAATTATTTCTATAACTTCGTCTTACGTTTTATAACAGACCTAAAAGTCACAATTACTTCCATGACAGTAAATAGCAGGAAATTTGTACGAGTTTACTTATTGAGACACTTTACGACCTTTGTCTACAGCTTTTTGATTTCATACCTAAAGGAAATTCGAAGAATATGTTGTGATGCTTGGTTTTGTTACAAATTTGACGGACTGGCGGTACCTGTCTTGCTATATATCTGTGCACGTATGTCGGATAGCGACTCGACGGTTTGCTATTTGCTCCTGGTATTGAATGGAAAAGCTTTTTACCTTTTTTACCACTAGATAAACATAGGTGCAGTCCCGTTGGAAAGTACAGGTAATTCTTAGGATGGAAACATAAATAAAACACTAAACTAAAGTTCCTACAGGTACATCAGTTCAAACAAATTATAATATAATAAGGTATGTAGATATTATAATAGGCACAGTTTAGTTTAATTATAATTTATCCATCCAAATTCCAAAAAAACATTTGTAAGATACCTAATGTTACTTGCATACAAAAGTAACTTGGTTTAGATTTAGCGAGTGAGGCAGACCCCACAGTGGGCGTATGCGACTCTAGCGTGACACCTCGACAACGTAGCGTGTGAAAGTTGATATGTGAGTGTGTAAGTTTGTTGATGTTAAACGCAAACATCACTGCAGCGAGTGGGCTGAAACTCTGTGAGAACCTACATCTGGATGATCCCGAAGAACACGTAGACTATGTTTTATCCCAATTTTCCTACAAGATCGGGATTTCGCGGGTTAATCCACAAAGCGCATCTAGTAGAATATAAAACCCAAAAACTTGGTGTGTATTTAAGAGCGTACTATATATCGAGTGAAGCTCTCACTCACTATTTGACAAATTATGAGATATAAATTCATAGAATTAATTTATTAAAAATTCCTCATGATCAGCCCTGCATAATATTATTGCACACATTTTAACCCTTTAACCGCCAGACTTAAAATCACTTGTCGTGCCCCTAGCGCCAGGCAAGTTTTTTGAATTATAAATACCTACAATAAAAGTGATGTCTAATATTTATTCTATTTGGGAGAGAAGCATAAAACCAACTGTAAATCATAACTTCATTCACTATTTATCTAATTACGAGTATAGTTTTATAAAATACAGTGTTATGACTTAAAAAATGTAGATTTAAAGTGCAGTCGGAAATATACGACTCGTCGGAAATATACGACTCTGGCGGTTACGTAACAGAACAGGCTTGTCGGATATATCCGACGGTGGCGGTTAAAGGGTTAAAAGTGTTTTCAGTTATAAACATATAAAAAAATGGCATTGCAATTAATTCTATGAATTTATATTTCAAAATTTGTTAAATAGTGCGAGCGAGAGAGCGTCACTCGATATATACGCTTTTAATGTACCCACGTAATAAACTATTTAGTTTCAAGTATTGTTCGTATGAATAATAAAACATAAGGCTAAATGACATCACCTTTAACTTCGCTCTTGCCCTTGGTTTACGTCGGTTACTCAGGTTGTAAATGCAAACAAAATAAACACTTATGCAGAAATAAAAAGACTGAAAATGTTTATTCGCTAATTACAATATTTTGGGCATTTTGGAAGGTTAAATAACTACATATCAGGTTAATCAATACATATCAGTAATTACATAGAACATTAGTACATACTATACTGTCGTTTAATTAATAATATAATGTAAACAGAACTACGTTCTATTAAAACGTATAAAAAAGTGCATCACACAAATATTCAAGCGATATTTTCTCCTCTGTTTCACACTACGTCTATAAAATGTTTTTCTGCAGATGTTGGCTAAGAAAAACTCACTGGCGCTACGTGAAAACAGAATTATTAAAAATAACTTGCGACTCACGCCGCTCAAGGCAAGGCAACCCAAATATATTGGATGTTCTACATCTATAACAAAATCAAGGCCTTCTATATAGTACTCTATTTTGCGAACTTGTACACCTTCTGTTCTCATCTACCGTATAAGCTCATTAAATAATAATAAGAGCAATTCAAGATAAGAAACTTCTTAAAAATTAAAAATAGTGTTAAAGTATTAATATAATTTACCTTCAAGAGCGAGGAAGGAAAAAGTAATGCCACTTATCACTTCACAAAGTTTATCACTACACATCAACAGTGGGACAACAATTGTTTCGTGCGAGTGCACGTGAATGTTCTTGTATAACGCGGCGCGATGTTCCCTCACGGTTGTCAAACTACGTCTGATTGGAGTTTGGAGTTTGGAGCGCCTACAGACTACACCCGCGCGTCGTCACTGCTTCAGAATACATCAACGCTTGTTTTACAACTAGCGACTAGCGACGTGAAGCTGCGATCCCAAAGATGACGTGGGTTTGTGAATTGTGAATCATTTTAGATCTGAGAACTGTATTATTTAGCAGCATTAGACCCTAATATAGACTATTGATACTTCATTGTTGATGTAACTATAATGAATGTAAAATATTAGAACCCTAATATAGACTATTAACACTTCATTGCTGATTGCTGATGTATCTTTAAATGTAAAATGGATGATTTAAGACGTGTCTCCAGTGCCTGTTTTGGTTCTAACATTAAACACAAACATCACAACATTTTTCACCAAACATTGTCAAAGTATACCTTTTGGTTTGCTCCAACAATGTTTTTGCTTTCCATACCCGATGGAAAGCACGTACAACAAAACCCTATAAATATTTATCAAAACTTTACGCGGCTTTACAATGGCAGTATTCATTTGTAACTTCTTAACTTAATTCATTTTATAGCGTCGGTCATCGGTTACTTGTATAAAAATATGTTTTTACAAATATCAGACAACTGCTTACGTTAATGCTATCTAATTCAGTTCTTTGCTTTACGTTTGTTGACTTTTGGTTTAACCAACGGCTGTCTAGACATCCGGCTAATCCGACTTTCGTTAGTTTTAAACTGATAAACCTTTCTAATTAAACAGGAGGGCCGCGGCAAGAGTAATGAACTTAGTAAACCTTTACCATGCCTCCAAACTAGTCTGCAGTATGTAATTTTTAGGTGCAACAAGTGCGAATGTGTAACTCTGTGGTGTAGTTTATCTTATTAATATTATAAACGTGAAAGTTTTATGGATGTCTAGATGTTTGGATATGTCTGGGTCACCTAAACGGGGGTGGATCGATTGAGCTGAAATTTGGTAAAGACACAGTATAGACCCTGGAATAACACATAGGCTATAAGTACAGCGGATAAATCTCTGAAGATTGTACCATTAGGTATAGGTTTTCTAATCAATCAACGAAAATCAAACAAAATCATGTCAACCAAATAAAAAAAGTTCGCTAGTCGTCGGGTCGGACAGTGAAAAAGACCTTAGTTTACTAGACGATGACAACACTGTCCATTAATCGGGTGCAGTGGGTAATACTTTCTTAATAGATTCCTATTAAGATGCGTAGTAAATATAGCATAATGGCATTATTCTACTAACTATTCTGTCACATAATAGAAATAGCTATATAAGAGTATTTTGCATAAGACATAACGACCAGATTTTTTTATATATTATAAATTGATAGGATTAAAAAATCACTGTGTACCTACAGTGCAAATGGCTTACAGATCAAATTAATATAATAAATATTAAACATACAAATAAATTTACAGTAAACTACAAAACGTTAATTACGAGTATCTGTCAAAAAACCAACATTTAATTAAGTAAAAGTAAATACCTACATACGTAAAACAAACTAATAAGTCAAAATCCTTATTAAATTTTACGCATATTTATTGTTTCTCTGATCGAGTTCAAGATTTGACAATGTTGTAGTACAATTGCAGTAAAATTTGTTAGAGTAACCACCAAACTTTTTTTCTTTATTTTAAGGGCCATGATCGGGCTTCGAACCTTCTAAAAACAAAGCGGCATCTTTGTAGTGTCTGTGCAAGTCGTTAGCGAGTTTTTATATCTTGAGTAAAGTTTTTACGGCTCTCGATTCCTGAATAACCGATTGTATTATAAACTTACATATTATTATAAATACTTAGGTACGTAGGTACTCGTATATAAGTACATCAATTTATATACTAGTATTCTTTTATCTGTGGCGTGGTTAACTATTATTTCACTCATATCATGTTATGGAATAGGTACGACTTCGATATAGCAGTATTTACTCAAATATACAAAGTTATTTCGTGTCTTAGTATATAATACTATACTAAAAAAACTGCTCTACCTAATCGCAACGACCAGTGACTTTTTTGTGTTTATTTTTTATAATACTTTACTCGATATCGCGAATATTTTAAAATAAAATAAAGATGTAAACACAAAAACTTCCTCGGTGAAGAATATTTTTATGCTATCACGATATCATAATAAAATTGAAACTTATACTTTTCCTGAAGATTTTATCCTTGCTGAAACTTTCTTGGCTGAAGACTTGCTGAATTCTTTTTTTATCATTGCTGAACACCTCCGAGATTTCAAGGAGATTGAAGGCATTTTATAATACAAAAATCCACGTCATGCCATTGCCAAAGTCAATCATATAAAAACTTCAAAAATTTTACAAACCAAAATACAGGACCAAACATACAATAAAAATATTTACATAACTACTGAAACTATATGCTGGAACTATATACTGGATAACTATAATACTGAAATTACATAAGCTTGCAATAAAAATAATAATAATCCATACATAACCAACAACCCACTAAATCTCTCAAAACCCCGATGTCTGAAGTACATTAATTGTTAAACAAGTGAATAAAAACAGCAAAAATGATTAATGTCCTTGCTTACGTAGGCATGAACCTTCAGTCTGAGGTCTGCCTATGGACACTTCTCGGCCTTATTAGGACCATCTTCGACGCAACTCTCTTCCGAATGAACGCTAATCTTAAACAGGTGCTGTGATGATGGATTATTTAGATAATCGTCTCACTCATAAGTTCATTTTATATTCATAACACAAACTGCTGCTGTGAGCTGGTATGCAGCTAAAACCAGATGTTGGTTAAATGCAGCTAAGAATCATAAGTTATGTTTGTGTTAGAAAAATTCACGATAGCACATGTTAATCTTCCGCCTTCCTTAGAGACAGAACTTAAAAAATTGAGAAAAAGAGAAATATGAAAATCTCATTCAGATAATAATATCATTATTATTATTTGACACTCCAGTCCGCTACAAGGCACTGCAGTTTCCATCCTATTAAAACATAGAGGTACTACAGGCAGACGACGAATCGCTATTCACTAAATAAACCTCTCCCACTCCAATAAAAGCAGACATAAAGCTTACATCATCATCATCATCAACAACCACCCATATCTGTATGCCACAGCTGTATCCCACAGCATTGGCCTTCTTCCCTTCGTGCCATGCATATACTCTGTCCTCTGTCCTAAGCAGATTGCATCAGTGTCATCCCTGCTATTGGTGCGACCTTTAGGTGACGTTATAGCATATTTTTATGCCAGGTATGGCAGATGGCAATGCCAGAGCAGTTGTCGATGCCGGTGCAGAGAACTCTGCGCACGATGATCTCAGGAGTCATGCTGGTTCAATGCTTCACTGTTTACGTTTATCTCGCATCGTACATCGTGCTTTTGTACCCAGTCTTTTTGGTAAGTTTTAGAATGTAAGTATATCTACTACAAGTTTGACTACAATCTCGCCGTAACTTTATTGCGATCCTGTTTACGATTAACGAAACAAACGTGTCGTCTGATGTAAACCAAAATATCTACTTGTCCATAAAATTTGCATTATTAACTAATTATCTTTACATTATGGATTTTATGGATTTCATACTCAACACTGCACTGTGTTCTACACTCTAAGACCACATATTATTCCTTGGTTGATGTGGAGCTATGCTAAACAGAGTATAAATCGAAAATGTTAATATATACGACAGTTTTGCAGAGAATTTGTGTAGGTTCAACAATTTTAAAGTTTTCTTTCGGTTGTTGGTAACAGGAAGAACGTCCAGCTTTGGTCCTGCCGTGGCTACTCTTGGCAGCCATAAGGAAGCTCCTCTGCGAGCTCACCAGCCTGGCCTTGGGCCTCGGTACCTGCGTTTTACTTGGCCCCACGAGGCCTCCTTGTATCAAGTTCGTTATCATTAAGCTGATCTCCATAATGCCTTCATTTTACACTTGGATGCTTTTGTACAGGTACAACCTACCTATGTACTTTTTTAAAATGATCATTTTAATAACCAAATTACGCGACGTAACATTAAATAGATGTTGTTCATAAGTCTGCCCAAATATTGTATTGGCGAGACGGGAGGAGATAAGGATGCCGGTATGAAAAAATCGCTGCGCTGTGGGAAAGAGAGTACCTAGCTAAATTTGCTAAGTGAATATCTACATAGCTCTATTATTGAGATATTTTACCGTTATGTCCTCCTGTTAAAGTTTTTAGTAAGTATAATGAATATTGACTATAAGTACTTGTGTTCTGTTTTTTCAGTTATTACCATACATTAAAACTGGCGACGGCCTTCAAGACTTTTCCCGCATCACTTCCGAACAGTGACCCAGACTACGGCTTAGAACTCGCGATACGCAGGCGAAAGACCAAGTCACTGCTGGGAGAAGAACAACTTAGAAGTAAAATTGTGGCTACCCTGTAGGATTTAAATGATTACAAATACCTTACCTTACCTTTGTTATAAGAAATCACTAATTTTAAAATACGACCAGCTATTAGACCAAGCTTTATGGTAGATGTAAATCAATAGTGATCCCATTCTTCTGATCTGTGAGTGATCCTATTTCATTTATCAACAGGTATGGCGAACCTTCATCTACTAGAGAAGTAGCAGTTAAACGGTCTAAAATTGGGGTATCCTCTCGCATGATACACTCTACCGACACCAGTGCAATCGACTTTGAAGACTTCACTGAAAGCATACGACCGCTTCCTACATCCAAACAAGCATCGGAGACTGGATCTCACGAGGACTGGGTCGGAAGTGAAGTGGTAGTACCACGGGATACAGACCGCATTCTAGAACAGTTTGTATTAATGATGTTACGCATCGGAGTCTATTTAAACAAAGAAGGAGTCCAAACAATCAACTCACAAATGTTTGATAATAAAACTAATTCAAATATGAGACGTGATAATTTACCATGCCCGACTCTGGATGAAAGTGAGACTCCCCCTCAAGTAGGAAGTATCGGTGGCAATACTGCTTCGTACCTGCGAGAATATCCGCAAATATTCATGAAAAAATCTACAGACATCTCTCGAACTGAGTGTTCTGGTACGTTGACGGACTACGTGCAGAGCCGGCTTGAATCCGACGAAGATACCAAATTATTGCGAACTCGAAAACGCGCAGTTGCCATATTTTCTAAAGAAAAAATCCTTGACGGAGAAAAAGGTACGGTTCGCAGAAAAGTTACGTCACAGGAAAATGACGACAATGAACCAAGTACATCTACTGATCTGATTGAACGTACAACACAATCCGATCATTTATCTATATTCAATAATGCCTCCGTGGATACAACTAATACACAACAAATTATTCTTCCTGAAGATGAAGTCAAACTGTCATCATCAAGTTCAACAGTAAAAGTTGACCCCGTGACGGCGGAAAGTAACGACAATATAAAAGTAAGTCCTAGTAACAAACAAAGTGAAGAGCCCACAAAGAAAATTAAAACAGATTGATATTGGTTTTGTAACTAAAAATAAATAATGCAAGAAATTATTTATCTTATTTTATAACATAGCTATAAAAATATTAACATTATTTGTTACATAAAACAGACAAAGTAAATAGAAGTTCTCTCTCATAAATAGAAAATATAATAATTTTAAGTGTTGTAAGAGTTTACAGAGCTAGTTGACATCGGTCAGGAAAAAATTATGCAGTGGCACTTGTGTGTTACAAACAGTATTGTCTGCAGCAATATTTGGGTCTAAATACATAACACGATAATTGTATTCATTTGGATTGATGAGATTGAACTGGTACATGGGCAATCTGTTGGTTATGATCCACGCAAGCTGCGGTACCTCGTGATCTATCCTCAAATCGTTCGGGAATACCATAGTTCTATTGTTTTGTGCAACAATAGCGAGGTTCTCTTTTTGATATGGCTTGTTCGTGTTCCAACATCCGATACTGTCCTGAGATATGAGGTTATAGAACATGACACCGTTGCGGTCGACCGCGGCCGCCGAGACCTGTCCGTCAGCGCCGCGACTCTCGCCGAGCAGCTTGAATTCACCCACCGCATTGTTGACGCGAGTACGGTCGCGAATAACGGACGTCTTTACCACAAACTCCAAAGAACTAGACATTGCGTGGTAGTACAGAGGTCGATCACCTTTATGCATCTTACCCAGTGACATACCAAATAGCCCATCCGACCATTGATAATTTAGACCGTGTAATGTATAGTTAGACAGCAAGGGTTCGGGGTAGAAACTGTAGTGATTGAATCTCCAAAATGAGGAGTCTTCGTTCTTGAACACGATGAGGCCGAAGCGCCAAGCGTCTGCGATGTAGACGTGTAAATCTCGACAACGAGCGTCTCGTGAATCGACGACGAGGTTAGTGATCAGGGAATTTTGCAGAACATATTCACTTGGTATCTGATATCGAGCCAGTACAGCGTCATTCTCCAGGTTGATGGCGAAAAGTGTCGGAGGACACACTTGGCGTGGAGTTTCGAATGCTTCTACTTGTCCTGAGTCCAGCACCCACATTACACCACAGTGATCTATGCTCATTCTGTAGACAGATGTGTAACCCGTACATTTTCCTGGAAAAGAAAACCTTATGTAAATAATGTGGTGTAATTGATAACAATTCTTAACTTGTTAACATTTATAGGTAATATTTCTATTTATAGAATAAAAAGTTCTGCGCAGGTAAATAGAAAAGAGGCGAAAAAATCGTCATGAGCGTGGGTGCTGGTGTCATATCAACAAGTGCCGAGCGGGGGTGCAGTCCTCTTTGTCACACAATTTCAGTTACCCTGAGAGTTAGGACTCAAAATTGATTACTGCGCTGGGTTCGAGTTCCTTCAAACAATATTATAAAAGTTTTACCTGCGTTGTGCCAGTCCCAATTAGGATAAGGTTCCAATGGCGGTGATTCCACCTGCCCGTAAACAGGCAATGAGGATAAAGAGACGGGAACTCCTTTCTTCCATTTAGGTGTGCTGACGAACACGCGGTCTTTCCATCGCTCCACACCTAGAGTTATGACGTTTGCTGGGATAAAGTCCCTGGAAAATTATTATAACTGCTGAATAAGGTAGGTATTTCAGCTATTATTTACAAAAGGGAAACAGACTGACAATTTACAAATAAGTAAAGCATTGTAGATTTCAGACAGCTGAACAAATTGTATTGAAATTTCGCGCACAAAGCGACTGGGTAATCGTTACGAAATAAAATGCAACTTCATGTTTTTGAAATTTTGCAGTTTTTCGTACCTCTCAAGCAGCGTTTTTCAAAATAATCTATGCTTAATAATCTACAAGGCGCTGTCGTCTTGCTACGAACTCCCGTTGTCTTATTACATAAACGAATTTTACCACTCGATCAGTAACCAAGTCGTGAGCATATTATGCTAGTGATGCAGACAAATAAAGGTAGGTAACAAATAAGTCAATTAAGTTACTAAAACGATTTCATATAGCTGTTTGCTTACCCATTATCAAGGGCAGTTTTTTTCGCCTCTTCGCTCGGGTATTGGAAGTCAATTTGCTTCCATCTATACAATGTTCCTATCGCTTTTCTAGTAGCATTTGTCGGTGAGGTACTTGCTATGCTGATTATACTTGATAACGCCAATGTAATAACCACCACATTCTGTAAAAATTAAGCAATAACATATAATTTTGCAGAATAATATTAAAAAATGTCTGAAATGAATAGAAGAAACTTACTCGTATAATATGATTACTTTTTAAATATATAGATATGTAGCGTCACATTGTGGTGCATATTTACTTAGTTTTCCTGTATCCTTTAGGTATCCTTATAAATGTAATTCGCTTTAAGTATAGTAAGTTTCTTTTTTTAGATAATAATGATTGTTACAGGGTTATTTTTAAAACACCTGCAACCTCGCAGGACCAGGCAACTAACATCATAAACAACAACATGTAGGTAATAGTTTTCGAAATATATATTACAGTTAAGCCGATTGAGCTTAAATTAAGCTCTGGGGCCCTAGGGTTAGTACGTAGCTTAAGCCCTAAAAGAGCTCATAAGTTTTGCCGCCTCCAAGCTACTTTTAAACCGTTAAGTGCAGCCGATATTGTATAGTTAATTATGATATATATTCGTAACACGTTGAGAAAAATCATTAATTTGCGATTGTCAACCAACCAAAGTGTTTTTGTGTTTATGGGAACGACCTGCAATTTAAGATTGGCCAATACCTATGTATTATGTATAGGCAAGTAAAAACTAGAAGGTCGTCAACCAGTTTTTGAATGAAACTGCCTTGACAAAGTAGGCATGTTTGAATAGGTAATTAAGATTAGTTTAATTTTTTAAATCTTTGTGATGACAAAATCTTCCCAAGTGTTTCATAGTAACTAGGTAAACGCAAATTAGGTAGATATATTATTATGACGCGATTCTTCGCAGACAGCTCGACCACGTAAGATTACTTATATAGGATTTTTTGCCGTACATAGGTGCGGTACATAAATATCTACTTTATTGTACTTTTGAATTAACGTAGGTAATAATTTAAAAAATTCAAAATGATTTATTTTGTGCTCAAAGAGATACCTAAGTTCTTTCATCTTTCACAGATTATTTACTTACTTGTATAAATTTTCCTCTACAGACACAATATTATGTACATGTATAGAGTGTATAGTAAGATTTCTAAATGAAAAAGTTTCAAAATTTTCTCTTAGTCTTACGCCAACATATCAATTGGTGCCCGCTCCCCGGACTCAAGTTCTCAAATAAATTTTAATAGACATACTTATCAAGTTGTAATCTTTCCTAATATTATGAACGTGAAAGTTTGTAAAAATTGATGTTTGTTACTCTTTCACGCCTAAACGGGGACCGATTGAGATGAAATTTGGTATAGAGATAGCTTAGACCCTGGAATAACACATAGGCTATAGTACAGGGGTAAAACCGCTGGGCGCAGCTAGTAATACATAAATTGGAACCCTTTATTATGTGCACGTATCTTATAACTATAGTAACACTCCTTTTAACAATTACCTTAAAAATCTAACATAAGAGAAACTCAATCAATGAAAAATAAACCATTGCGAACAAAAGCAGGATTTTCCAAATGAATTCAAAAATGACAGACTACAAGCACAAAAAATACAATTAATAAGAATATAAACTTACCTTGACCATATTTATAAACAATATTTCCACTATTATGCACAAAATTCACTAAAACATTGGAAGTGACGTCTGCACGGCCTCCCTCAATAGGTCGTTATGTTTCAACTTAGCTTATTATACATGTATACTTGCATAAACTAATTTGGCACACGGCACAATCAACATGCCTCAAATCCACTACATAATATTATCTGTATATATAAATTGCGAGCGTGACTGACTGAGCTTCGGTGAGAAAATTTGATCGAAGGATCTATGTGCATATTTGTACCAAGCTCAAACCGATGATATGAATTGAGATTGACTTACATACTCGTACTATAGTGATTAAACCTGCGTTAAAGATTTAGCTACTACTGTGTTCAGATTGATATATAATTATCAAGGATTTCATAAAGGGAGTTCACAGATTTTTCTTTTGCATAAATAAATTTGTTAGCAAGATCTACGTCATAAAATCTACTCGTATCTGTACCTATTCCAAATTTCAACCCAATCTGTCCAACGTGTTAGGGTATTTCCTTTTCATAATTTAGATTTACACACGCTAAAGGCCACATTACAATATTATATAAACGAATGCCCTGAAAGTAATCACTTATTATTTTAACTTTTTACGAGTAAAACCGCGGGTAGTATGTAGTTTCACATATTATAGTATGTCACCTTACAGTCACCGGAAATGCGGGTATTTCTCAGGCAGTGTATATTGTATATGTCACAGTTAATTTGTACGCTTCGTCATTATCCAAGCGGCCGGGCTTTCTTTTTTTATCCCAGGAAAAATGCGTTACTTATCGTAGTATGCACCCTGCGCCTCCTTCACCAAAGATTACCGCGGCGGGGATACCCACTAAAAATCTCGGGGTGTTTTTGCGGTAGCGCAGTGGGTACGCCGTAGCACTCGTCCGCGGTATCCATCCAAGCGGCCCCATGCAGTCCTAAAAACGCACTCTTGACTACTGTTACCATTTTTTTTTGTTATTTATAACATATAAGCGAAATAATGTAGGTGTATGGTAATTTTGTTGTATACCTTGCGAAAACATAGCATTAAAATATTTTAGTCAATAAAACAAGCAAAAACACGTAAAAAAAGAAATTTAGGTACATACCTACATAATATTTCATTATTTTAATCCAAAATTTATAATAGCATTGCATATAATGCCTATATTCAAGCATTTACAGTAACTTTAATATAATACATTATAATATATACTCTTAATAAATGCACAGAGATGCTAATAAAAGTGGTTTTGATCAATTTTGAAAGTGCAAGATCAACAACTTTTGATTTTTGATTTTTTATCTAGAGACGACATGAGTAAATGGTCTCTTTTAAAATGGCCTATGTATATGGGTACACATAATATAATACGTAAAGGTGACTTTCAAGCAACTTTAAAACCTGCCCCTACAGTGACGAGATGAATGCTATGAGCGATGTATATTGGCTAATGTTATTATTATTCATGTTATTTTTGTCTCTTGCACGTAACCGTTGCACGTTAACCGGGGGTAGAGTTCCTTTGCAGGAGGTCGTCTAGGTGGGTACCCCAACAGTGCCAGTTATTCTACCGCCTGAGCAGTAATGTGCAAACATTACTGTGGTTCGGTAGGAGGGCACTGTAGCTAGTGAAATTACTGGGCTAAAGAGTCTTAACATCTTATGACTCTTGAGTAAGAAGCGTTGGTGCAGTGCACCTAGAATTGCACATCATTGTGAAATTCTGGGTAGCACTGTACTGATTATGGGCAGCGTTATCTCTTAACATTAGGAGAGCGTCTTGCTCGTCTTCTTACTTCTCCACATAAAAAAAACGTTATTATTTTAAACATTATGATATAATTTTGACGAAATAATTTATTGTACGACAGATGACAGGTAGGTGGTGTATCATAAACTGTTCTGTATACACATAAAACGCTGCATCAAAAGAAATTAGATAGGCGCTAGGTGCCTGATAATTTTCTACACTAAAATTAAAAGAGTAATCATTTAAAAATATTTATTTCCATCAAGAACGTGTTTTCATATAAAAAAGTAGTTAATTTAAATATTGTGAGGGCCTATAAAATATGACTATGGGTTATAACAATAATTACAAAATATTTACATCTAAGAATATGGTAATTTATGGCAGCCATTTTCTAAAATTTAATGGAATATCATCGACAGCAGGATCGCAGACAGTTCCACTCACAGCTTCCTGCGTGTCTGCGTACATAATACGATAGTTGTAGTCGTCGTAGTCTAGCATGTTCGCCTGGTACATCGGCAGTCTATTCGTTAACACCCACACACTTTGCTGGATTTCATGATCTACTTTAACATCGTTCGGGAATACGATCGTTTCTCTATTAGATGCTACAGCACCTTGTGTTCGCCTCCGATAAAGTTTCCTCGTATCCCAACACCCTATACTGTCACGGAGCACTAGTCCATAGAACATGACGCCTCTTCTATCAATAGCTGAAGCAGAAGCCTGGCCCGTCAACCCTCTACTCTCTCCTACAATCTTAAAATCTAATCCACTATTGTCCACCCGTGACGGCTGTTGAAGAACAGACGTAGCTACAAAGAACTCTCTGTAACTCGCCAGTGAGTGGAAAAATAATGCTCGGTCTCTAAATTGATCAACCGGAGACAATGCCAAACCGAAAATCCCATCTGGCCATTGGAAGTTTAGTCCGTGCAATGTAAAATTGGAAGCTAGAGGATCGGGGTAGAATAATGGGTTAGAAAATCTCCAGAATTGTTCATCTCTTTCCCGGAATACTAAGAGTCCAAAGCGCCAAGTGTCTGCAATGTAAACGTGGAGGTCTGAGCAATCTTCTTTGCGAGTGTCCACGACGATATTAGCATACAGCGAGTCCTGTAACACGTATTTTTCTGGGATCACGTATCTTGCAAGTTCCTTGTCTGTGTTCAAATCGAACACTACTATACTCGGTGGGCAGACTTGCTTCGGTGTGTCCTGTATGTCAATTTGTCCCGAGTCTAACACCCATAGCCTTCCACAGGAGTCAGAATTCAGCCGGAATACAGAAGTAAGACCGGAGCAATTGTTGCCATTGCCTGAAAAGGAAACACATCATGTTGAGAATCACAATTATTACAATTTTACTAGGCGTTTACTTTTTATCACTGATTAGTAGTTAGTATACTAAGGATATTTTTGTACAAGTTTTTCACTTTGTGAATGATTATAAGTAAAAAGTATAATACTCGCATTCGAGGGTTAAAAATTATAAGCGCTTTGTTTAAAATTAAATTCCTTTACATGCAGAAATCTATTCTCTATACGCTTGTTTTCTAAAATACTTTAAAACGCGAATGATCGACAAAATAAATAACATAATCTCAAAGCATCTCTTCGCGTAAATATTATAACTTTAACCACCATTTTTAAGCATTATGGTTATAGTATTTTTTTTATACTTCATAAATTCACTTACTGAAAGCCGAATGGTAAGACCAGTCCGGATAAGGTTTGAGCAGCGGTGTGATCAGGCCACCGCTTCGTGGTAAGGTGGCTAGTGTGGCTGGCACGCCGCGTCTCCAGTTCGGCATCGTCACCCATACTCTCGAGCCCCACACTTCCAGCCCCAGTGGCAGCACATTTTCTGGCACGAACCTCCTGAAATCAATTTAAGACGAAAATATTATATGTAATACGTTTACTTTTCAACTCTTAAATATATGAACATACGTTACATTATAACTTGATGAAAAGACCTACGTAACAGATTGATTATAATATACATATTCATCTTTTTCAGATACTAATAACTTATAAAATAGAGATGGCTATTGTAGATGCTTATGTACTTTCCTTTATAAAATAAAATATATGTTCTTTGTTTTATTTGTTAATTACTGTTGTAAATTTTTAATTTTCACGTGGTGCAAGGTGCAAGGTGTTTTAGCTATAAGTTCGATCGAAAAACTGTAATGTTTTTCTTATATCTGGGGGCACGGCAGTGCCCCCGCCAAGTCGAGCAAAAAAAGCGGCACGGCCGTACCATCCTTTTCTGGAAGCAGTTCAGACCATTTTCGACCCCCTATAACTTCGTTGTGGAAAAAACTAGAAGCTTCAATTTTTAACAATCGAGTATGCATTGTATAAACATAATTTATTCCAAATTTCATTCAATTTAAACTAGTCGTTTAAAAATTATAACTAGTCAAAGTTTTGTAATTTTGTCACTCACTCACTCACTCACTGACTGATCATCAAAAGTCTAAGGAAAACTAAAAAAACATGCAATTTCGGACTAGTTTTCGAGATACATAAACTGCATAAATAATATCCCATATAAATGTATGGGTTTACAAAGTTACATTTGCAGTCAACGGTAAAAATTGCATAAAATCCAAATAATAATCCCATAATATATATGGCGTAATAATGTATAAAGCCAGGGAGGGATTATCCCGCCTTCTAGGTTTAGTCTGCTCTCATCTACGGGTGCATCGTCACTTAAGATCTCACAACTTTTTACGGTACAAGAACTGCAGTTGCGAGACTTGGTATTTTTTTACAAGTTATGTTTTTGGACGTATTAAGTTTATATTCTTATAAGTAAATTGCACATCACACTTTGATAGTGCGACCAAATGCATTACGGTCACGTCGTGGTCATTCATATGTTTATTAACCTACATTCTTAAAAAAAAACAGTTCCGGCTGATGATGATGGTGATAATGACATTTATGCATGTCGTATTATGCATAAATGACGGATTATTTTGTATTATTCGTCGTAGGTCATTGACTACGATCTAGCCTGATGTTAACGCAACTTGACGATGTGGCTGAAGAGGTAAATGACTAAATACCATTTTACTGGAACCCATTTCTTCGGTTATATACCGCACATGATCGGTATTCTTTATTCGATTTTAAAATATCCAATTTATTATTAAAATTCCAACATACCGGCTAGTAATAGCATAGTCTCTGTGCCAGCGCGTGGGGAACTCGAAATCGAGAGTCTTCCATTTGTAGAGTGTATTGAAGGGCGGCGTATCGGTGTCTGCGGGGACGGACTGAGGCTGTGCTACTCCCAGCATCGCCAGCCATAGTGTGAGACTTGCTGCTTTATTGCGGTCTGCAATTACATAAAACGTTAACTATAACAAGACTCCTCCGTAAGTTAGAAACTGGAAGAGAAGAGCATACCAGCAGCAGAGAGAGAAGATTGGTATATACGAAGTACTAGCATAATATGTTCCCTAGCTTATATGCTCGCGGCTTTACCTGCGAAGATAAATCCTTGCTTAGCGGAGGTCTAAATCTATCTGAACCCATTCCAAATTGCAACCCAATTCGTCCAGTTCGCGCTGTGTGTTGATTAGTCAACCAGTCGCACTTTCTTTTCATATAATATTTGAAAGATAATAATTAATGCACGAGTTCAGCACGCCCTGTACGAAAAGTCTGACCTATGCTTTGAGCTAAGCCTTGGAATCTAGACGAAGCATGTTACTCACGATTCCACTTCCTTTTCAAACAGTTATTTATCGTACATTTAGATGTTTTACCTCACCCAGGGAGACCCAAGATGTTTGACACCCCAATTAGTCTAGCTACGTATAGCTTTATTTTGAACTCTAATGCTCTAAATTATGATGTTAAAGTTAATTAATTATCACCACCAGCTTTTTTGAAGAATCACTCGCTTAATAACGTTTTTAATTGACGCAGATAGTTTTATTTAGCATTACTCACTTTCAATCATTTAGAATAATGGCGTCACTTAATATTTGAGGTAAATTGTGTAATTTTAATGATCGTTTTACGATTTTAAAGATTGAAGGACAATTTTGATTGACAACAAGAACTCTAATGACCGTTTTCAGCAATCGTCGTGCCACACTGCCTTACATAAAGTATTTTGTATTATCAAAATAAGAAAGTACTGGACGATGATGTTGATGGAAACATTTCATTGTTTCTACATTTTTTAAATACATAATAATATAATTATCGTAAATTGTAAGCATGATTCGTAATACTTTATTACGCTGCTTTATGAGTCCGCCTACAGTATAGTTTTAGTTATATAATACAACGTAACTTGAAATAACATTGTAAAGTAAATAGTATTTACTTTACAATGTTATTTCATATAATAGGAACTATTGAAGGTAGTATTTACTAAATACTACCTTTAATAGTTCCTATTGTATGTTTAAAAAGATGTTTTGATGTGTCTTACTTTACGTGACTTTCTTTGAATGCTTTCTGAACTGGTAGTAGAGTTTTCAAATAGAACTAAGTAATTGTAAAATTTACTTTCAAAGTACGATTTTGAAAACTAACGCGAGCGTTATCCATATCAACTATGTGTGTGTGCCGCAGCGTGAGCGCGGGCCAGTTGCCGGCGTCGCGACCTCAGCGCGTGAGCTCCTGATGAAGGACTTCGTAATAGTCCGAAACCCAGGGTCGAGCCTAGTTTCGACTTTTATATCCGTGAGTTTAGTCGGTATATTTACATAGTTGATACTTTCAAAGTGCTCCATTGTAGCCTATTTGAATAAATGAATTGAGTTTGAGTTTGAAGAGCATCGTGAAGAGTTTGACTATTGAACTCATGACCACCATTGATGGTGAACTGTTACTGTTATACGTCTGCAACACCAGTGGTGTTTTCATCGTGTTGTGGATCATTGCCGACGTGTTGTCGGTCAAGTATGCGGGCTTAATCGCTCCCTATCTAATTTCTGTAAATATTTATACGTATTTTATAGTCCTTTGAAATATAATTAAAGTCAAAATATAATATTACTAGCTTATGCGTGCAGCTTTTCCCGCGTGGCCAAATCCTTTCTTAGCGAACGTCTACGCCTTAAAACCTATATTACTTTACTACTATGTGCTTGTATATTTTTAATTCTATCTAAGATTTATATCGTTATTGTAAAATATATGTATGCCAAATTTCAGCTCAATCCGTCAAGCAGTCTGTGGGTTGATAGATCAGTCAGTCACTGTTTCCTTTTATATATATTTACTAGCTTGTGCTCGCGGCTTTGCCCGCGTGCAGAAATCCTTTCTTAGCGGAGGTCTACATCATGAAACCTATTTGTGCTCCAAATTTCAACTCAATCCGTTCAGTGGTTTGGGCTGTGCGTTGATAGATCAGTCAGTCACTCTTTCCTTTTATATATTTAGATAAAAGAAAAGATGAGAGATCCTTATTAATAACATAAAAGTTTTATTTACGGGGGTGGCCAAGGGGATACGTGGTTCAATATGATTTTGGATCACCGAGTTCGAATCCAGCCCCGTAGTGATGACTATAATATTTAATGTAAATTTTAATTCGCTATACAAAACCGTGTCGTTCGTTTAGTCTTCTACAGGAGAGATCTTTGTCTAAAAGACTATCCTATAATGGATTAATAAAGATAATAATGAGTTTATTTTATCTGGTTGATTCTAAAATATTTTACTTCATGATACTAGTAATTACAAAATAAAGGTAAGTGTTCATTAAAGCCTATCAGTTGGATGTTGGTTTTGTTTTTACCGCAGCGGCGATTAGTTCAAGCAAAACAAAACGATTTCTTGCTTTTCCACCGAACTAATAGCCTTTTCCTATTGTTCTTTTTTATGTTAGCTACGTTTATTGTAATTTTATGTTATCTTATGAATTTAATTTCCGATGGTCTAATGTGTATTATTAATGTAATGTGTAATCTAATCTAAAAACGTCAGAGCACTTGGTATTAAAGCGATCCTCAATCTCTTTAATGCGAGATATCCGTTTACGGAGTATCTCCGCTTACTAATTACTCGACGTTAGAGCCAAAGGGTCGGATGTCTGATTTTTTTCGGTTATCTACTTCGGACCTAAAAGGTCAAACATAAGGTCCGATGTCGATTGTTGAAGGAATCGAACATCCAACCCTATGGCTCTAGCGTCGAGTATTATATACCTATTATGATTCAATTATCAGGAAACAAAGATGATAATAATATGAGCTTAAAATAATTAAAAGTTAAAGCTAAAACTAAGCTCAAACAAGTCTGTGTCGCCCGTTTCAAATTCAGATTCAAATACTATATTCACTTTCCACATATTATTATTCTTAAAAAAGGATCTTACAGATTGGAATCCATTTTACTAGGTCATTTGTGGACCCTGTCGGGTGTTGTGAAAGTTTAGTGTGCGTTGATAAAAAATCTTAATTGTTCTTAGGAATTTAATTTCCAATGGTCTAATGTATTATTACACTAATGAACACTTAGTGCAGAGTGCAGAGGATCTGTTTAATGCAAAATTTCCGTTTATGCACTCAAGTGCTTATCTCCGCTTTATTAGATAATTATATGATTATTATTCTATGATTCAATTATCCGATTTGCTACAAGTACATAGTAAGAAAATAAACATTAAGCTTAAGTACAATTAAAAGTTAATGCTAAAGCTAAGCGCAAACTGGACTGTGCCGCACTGCACCGCGTCGGATAACAAAAATCCGTCTGTGTGCATTTTATATGAACCAACGCATACTAGAGCAGGCCTCGCATTCGCCTGTAGTGTGTGTTAAGGACATAAAATGCACACAGGCGGTTTTTATTATGCGACGCGTTGTTGTGCGGTCGGCTGAAGTTTGCGCCATACTTTGAGAAACTATAATTACTTATTTAGTTTAGCTTCCCTTATACCTTCTGGTAACGTATTGATTTTATGCCTATGTTCGATCGTTTACTTTCACCAAAGTCTTACTCCGCATTGCCTAAGAGCTGTACTCATATGGTGGCATTAACTGCATAAATGCACGCTACTTCGGTTACCTTTGAGTATAAAATGAGCGGGCTGCCAGAGTCACGAAACTCATAAAACATCGGTCCCGCCCAAGGAAATTAGCGGCTACTTACTACAAATAGTAATAAAACTGTTATTACTAGGAAGTTCTTTATTTCTGTTCGATATTTAATTGTTTGTATTTTCTTTTTACATGACATCGCGTTTATTCCGCCATGTTGTTCAAAATTAATGAATTCTTCACGCGCCTGAATGTGGAGTAAGAATTGTCGTGAGTAAAATTACGCGCGTAAGATAGGATACATAATATATCTGTTTTGTTTTTTATACACTGCAAGATTATACTTCTTTACTTTTTTGTTTTCTATACTTGTATTTCTATACTTCTATACTTACTTGTAGTATGGTCGCTTAGCGACAAAAAAAAACTCTTTTATAGTTGGTGGTATGTAATTTAGACAGTGTTCTCGTTTTAGAAACACTACTTATACTAGACAATGCCAGATATACTTACAAATTTAAAAGTTATACATATAATTTAATTTAAACATTATCTGATATTTTATAAACTTAATAATATAAAAATTTTATAATGAACAGTTTGTTTCTTCAGGCAGTGCGCTCGTTTTAGTACCTTGATAGACTACCTAGACAATATCAGATAATTTCATCTAAGATACTGGATACGCTGAGGATTAGACCTCGTATACCTTGTTAGGTAACCTAGCTACGTATACCAATAACAATACACCATTAGCGTTTTATTGTGCTCTATTAGGTCATATTTTATTATGTCTTTGATTTCTAATCAATTACTTGCTAATTGATACAGCGACAATTCAGTGGTACTTTGTCATAGCAAGAACACACAGCTTTTTTACAAACGCCTTGTGAACTACGAATATGAGCATAATACGTTGAAATAATAAATAAGTAATTTAGCAAAATATGTTCCTAGTAATTTTGCGATATGTTCCTAACTCGCTAAAATAGTTTTTAAAATTACTAACAATTTAGAATAATTATTACTATAACATTTTTATGGAATTCTTATGTTCTGAAATAAACACTATTATTATTATTAAAATGCCACAATCAATAGTAATAGCATTTATGAAAAGATTCTTTATATTTTTATTAAATAATTGATGTTTTTTTTAATGGAAAATGCAGCTGTTCCATTACAGACTAGAAACATAAATTGGTCCTTAAAGCGCTCTTTTTTTCTAAAAGCATCTAATAGAAGTATTCTCTTTTGTATTTTGTGATTTGCTCAGTACCTTACCTTTTTATAGGTGTATAATAAATGTTAGTATTGAAAGCTTAAGTTAAGTAAATAATAAGAGCCCTTAAATTTCTTATGTCACAGTTTGTCACAGGATGCCCATCACTTCATTTTGAATGGGCTATAAAAAAGAGGTTTCTCTTCAGCATATATTTAATTTTACCATACTAAACCCTGCCCTGGCCCCTGCCCTGGCCTGCTCTACTACGAGTAGGTACTATCAGATTTTAGAAATGCCAACTAAAGGTAATAAATAAACCCTTACCATTATTTGATTTATGTTTAGCACCACTGACACTGTCTATAAATTTTAATTGCTCTTGATTCCCAGCAATTGTATAATCATCGCCATTGAAAATTGTTCTCGATTCACTTAATTCGTCTTCGAAATTGTTCCAGTTATTAATATTATCGTATTTGCTCGTGATGTCGGCGAAGAGCATCGACGGTGCGGCCCAGGGTATGAACCACTGATGCGATACTGCCATGGTTACGTAACTGTCACTTTAGTTTATCATTTCACTTTTAACTTTCATACACATCGATTCGATAGAGAAATTAGACTTGGGTCTAAAACACTTGCATTGCGGTAAATGCGTGAGTGCCAGCTCAAGACTAGATTGCTTCTGACTAGAACGCGCGTTCACTCGCCCTTCCTATATTTTGTGATGCTCTTATATGCTCGCATCCTCCTTGGTTATCCGCGGGGAGGTTGCTGTAAGCTTTCGGCAGCGCTTTAAACTTGAATGCTTAGATATGTTGAAATTAGATTCCATTCTAGACTCTAGACCTCATTCTCAAGAGTTCATCATGTTTTAGTACCGTGAATAAAGGATTCATTTCAGTCGGTATGAATTGCATTCCTAATGAAACCACTTTTTAACTACGTTAAGAAACCATAAGTGGCAATGTACCTATATTTACGAGTAGAAAAATTTTAGTGACAGAATTTTTTATTCGATTGATATTTTTTTTATGACAAAAACTACTTAGAACGCTTATAAACCAGTATTTTTAGTCCTGTATTTGCCCTCTACTTAATCTTGAAGACGAAAAAATGGGGTATTCCCGACCATTTTTTGGATTTACCTTGAGTTAAGGGCGAGGAGATGACTAAAATACGAGGGTAAGGCAGTCCTCAATGTTATAGGTTTCAATGTTGGAAAGCTTAGGGATATCTGATTACCCGCTGCTCCAGCATTATGGCCTCCCACGGAAACATCCCACGATGCGATGACGATGCGTAACTCATTTTCCTGGGTCAAAAAATAATTGAGTAGCTATTATTTTTTCCGTACACGTTCCCACGAGAAAATAGCCCTAATACGTCAAACCTAGACAATACTCGTAAATTCCTATTTTTCCTCTAACAAATAAATTCAAAGTTCAACCTAGATAAAGGTGCCGCATAAGTGACCTAAAAACTTGGTCCAATCACCAACTTCAGCGTGGCTAAAGTAACTTTTTAACGAAGTCAATTAAATTTCATAGAATTTCTCGTTAGTTTTGCACAGAATGTGGGCAAAACATATCGGTTTCCTAATAGCCCTGAGTGGTGCAGTGGCCATATATCCGTATTTTGATACACAGGACTTCATTTACAATGTTCCAAAGGTGTTCAGAATATCAATCACTTTGGATAAGTTGCTGGAGTATTATGAGAAGAAGCCTTCTAAAGATCCTGAGTGGTTCATTGCCTTAGGAATGGCTAGAGGTAAATTTAAACAGTGATCATTACAACACGAAAAGGTATATTGATATGAGTAAGCTTTATATCAAAGGAACCATCGCATCGATTGAGGCTCACTAACTACAATCAACAATAATATTAGGCAGCAAGATTTGCACCATGCTTTATGAATACATATGTATACATAAACATTGCAAGTTAAGTAAAAGCTTATAAATGGGAATCCTTTTAGAAACATATATAAAAATACTTAATATTACAATTATTTCATGGAATCATCTTTAGTATTTTGCTTCCCTACAAAAGATATCAACGCGTTCTTCTTATTTATAATATTTTAAATCTTCTTATTGTTTGTCTCGGTAATCGTAATTGGTATGCGGTACTGAGTACTAAGTGGTTTGTTTACTCATGTGGTGTTAAATATTTAATATCTACACATATTCGTAAAAACCCACTTAAGTTTGCGCTATTTACTCTATATTAAAAACAACATGAGCTCATCATCGGTTATATCAAGCACATATTATCTTAAACTTATTAGTAGGAAGTAAAATTTACTTTATGTTAACGTTACAAGTAACGTTTTGTAGCTTCCATGGCCCAGTGGTAGTACGTCCCGATTGAGGCCCTGGGTTCAAATCTCAGTGTGCCAAAAAATATGTTTCGGAAAGCACGTAGAACTGTGGGTCCCGGCTGTTTTCTATAAGATACGTAAGGAGGCTGTCATCAGGTCATGTTGCAGGACCTGTAGTTATCTCGGCGACCTGAAAGAGCAACACTTGGCCATACAAAATATAATAGGGATGTTGACTAAAAAAAAATTTGTCCATAATGAAGATTATTGAAAAATATTGGACTCGTATTTTTTATTTGTAAATCTGATAAAAAACGTGGGAGATGCAACGCACTAAAGTCGCTTGATTGTGACGTCACACAACTAAATCTAGTACATTTTTGTTTAGTGGTGTGTTAAGACGCGTGACATCACAATGTCACGCGTCTTAACACAGAATCTTATAATCTCTCAGTCATTTTTTATTTTATTTGCAAGAAAAAAAATGTGGGTATCGAATATTTTTTTATTATTAAAATTACAGACTAATTGTATTTTAAAAATTTTGAACTTATCAACATCCCAATTATAATTTGACTCTGACAGCGTAAGTAGGGTTAACCTGATCTGTAAAAATCTAAACTGTAATCTAAACCGCAATTATTTATTATAATTATTTACAGGACAACTACAGTACACGATAAATGAACTCGATAAATCAGTGCCAGAGAAACTGAAAGAGAACTTACAGAATATCACGCGGCGAATGGATCGCATTAGAGATAACATGGATAAAGCTAGTCTAGTGTACAGAAGTAAAGACTATGAGTACGGTAAGCTGTTATGTATTGTAGGGTAATTCACTCGGTAATGGTTAGATAACTTTTTATTGATATTTACAAGATACTTAAAAATAATTAAAGTTGTATAACTTGTTACTGAATAAATAACTCGATGTTTTCCATCTGGAAGTTAACTGATATCTAAATCTAAATCCTTCTAATATTTTAAACTCGAAAGTTTGTAAGATTGTATGGATGTATGTATGTTTGTTACTCTTTCACGGCTCAACGGGTAGATCGATTGAGCTGAAATTTGGCATAGAGATAGCTCAGACCCTGGAATAATATATAGGCTACTGTAAACCAGGTAAAACCACTGGGCGTAGCTAGTATTATATTAATGGTAACAGTGAATGCCAGATATATTGACGCACAGCCCAAACCACTGAACGAATTGATTTAACTAATGCGCCACCTTTTAAAAGTGTGGTTACTCTGCGCCTGGCGAACAGCTGACGCTCTAGGTAAATAAAACTAGATAAAGTTTTAACCGTGTGGACTCCGGAGTGGAGTCTGGTTGGGTGTGAGAGGTCATACGAGTACGATACGAATCCTTTACATTCAAATAGGACATATACAGGGTCTTTCGAAAAATTAAGGTGACAATTTATAAAATCATAAAAAAATAACCCTGTATAATTATTTATTATCACCTCTGTGGACAAAATATCAGAATATTATTTTAATTAATCAAATTAAATCTAATTGATGTGCTCTGTGTCAAGATTCTAACCGTGTTATTACAAATCGTGGACTTACGATTGTACCAGGACTAAACCAAGTACTAAGCGAACAAATGACACAAGTTAGTCCTAGTAATATCGTAAGTCCACGTTTTGTAATAACGCGGTATGTGATTTACCAGTCACACTAGATAGCAAAACCGATGGGCATACCTAGATTATCATATACAAGACATTTGCTGATATTTCTTCAGCTACCGCCCTGACAGGGTAACTTATTTCGTCTCTATGCTAATAACGCACTGTACGAAATAAAAAAAATTAAAGCACCTGCACACGTTTTATTACCTAATTGAAAGTCTAGCACCGTAATAAATATTCAGGTCCCGTCTTTATTCGTTTCGTCTGGCTCAACAATGTTTTACTTGTCTTTCCATGGCGTGGAGGCGACTTTCGGTGAATAGTCATCGAAATGTTAACAAATCTGTCTTTTATAGCGCTAAAACATCTGTTTCTACTGCTGTTTCTACATTTTTCATGTTGCATCTTAAAACGTGAATGTTTGTAAGAATGGATATCTGGATGTTTGTTACTCTTTCACGCCTAAACGGGTGGACCAATTGAGCTGAATTTTTTTGAGATAGCTTAGACCCTAGAATAACACATAGATTACATAAGTACTGCGGGTAAAACCGCTGGGCGCAGCTAGTATGTCATATAATGGACGTAAAATTAAACAAAAATCTAGCCTATTTACACTAATAAGTTACATGTTAATTTAATCTAGGAAGGTTATAACTAAGAATGTGGCCAATAACATGTATTCTTACTGTCTCTATTTCGACGAAAATACTATATTTATAATGTGTTCTTTTGTAAACAACATTAATACTATATAATTTCACTAATCACTAAGTAAAGATTAAGATCAACGCGAAAAAAAAATCTTTCTAAGTCTTCTCGCTATTGTCTCTAACATAAAAATATAATATTATATTTATCGTGAGAAATTATTTATATTACAAATACTAATCGATAACTCACTTTATCATTTTTTTGTAGTAAATTAATTTACTTCCCAACATGAAACGAACTATTGTTGTCTAAAATGATCACGATACACGATTTTCTTTTGTTTCGTTATTATTTATCACAGTTTGAATATAAGCTTAATTAAGGCTGCCATGCTCTATTTAAAGATGAAGCCTACTGAAGGTTAATATAACCATGTAACTGTACACTACATATTTGTACGTGTAACATAACATAAAATGACGAAAATCAGAAAGATTTACCTTAATTTTTTTTTTTTATCTTTACGAACAAATAATTTTGTGTACTTTACGAATAGGTTGAAAAACCTACATGGCAAATATTTCGCCTATGCTCGCGATAACAAGCAATTAAAGGTTTAGATGTAAAACCAATTCATTTTTCCCTTTCGCCAGCATTAGCAAAATATTTGCCTTGTGGATTTTCTTAGTTATAAATACATATGTCTATACCACAACACAACTTGTCATTTTCCTTTTTCCGCTAGCTTTTTTATTCATAAATCAATTATTTATTAAGCTAATAATTAATAGTAAGTAGACTAAGTGAAGCTTATCAGGCTACACTCGAGGCCAAGAACCATAGGCGTACCCAGGGGGGGGCAGGGGGGGGCAGCTGCCCCCCCCTGGAAATCGATTTTCTTGAATTAAATCTATAGAGTATAACAAAAAAAAATTCTTGGCGTTCGCAATAAGCTGGTCACACGTTTCATAGTCAGAAATATATATATTTTTTAGCTTTTAGTAAGAATATTTAATTATATTTTTTTAAAAATTAACAGTTTTTGTAAACATATTATATTCAAAATTGGCACTTGCGGAAAGTTTGTAAGTAGTGGTAGTTATAGTATATCTCTTATACGTAACGATCGTAGTCAGAAATATAGAATTTTCTAGCCGTTAAGTAGTTTCTACACTCTTCATAATCAAGATTTTGATGTTTTCTCGGCTCACGGCAAACTACTCGCGCACTTATTAGTAAGTACGTTTAAGTTTCTTGCAGCTCGGAACGAACTTAGCTCACCTTTCGAAGTCAGAAATATTAAAAATACTCGGCGCTTGCAGCAAGCTGTACGCGCTCTTATAAGTGAGAATATTTAAATTTCTAACCGCTCAGACAAAGACAGCCGCACTCTTTTCGATGTCCAAAATATAAAATTTTCTCGGCGCTCGCAGCAAGCTGCTCGCGCTATAATAAGGAAGGATATTTTCATTTTCTTAACGCTCGAAACAAGTTAACTGGACTCTTTTCTTTGTCAAAAATATAAATTTTTCTCGGCGCTCGCAGCAGGCTGCTCGTGCTATTTTAAGGAATAGTAATTATCCTACCGCTCGGGGCAACCTAACGCACGTTTTTCGTTGTCAAAAATATTTTTTTCTTGGCGCTCGTAGAATGCTGTTCGCACTATTTTAAGAAAGGATAAGTATTTTAATTTTCCTACCGCTCGAAGCAAGTTAACTGGACTCTTTTCGCTGACGAAAATATAAATTTTTTTCGGCGCTCACAGCAAGCTCGCGCTATTTTAAGGAACAATATTTTAATTTTCCTACCGCTCAGAGCAAATTAATCGCACCTTTCTTGTCAAAAATATAAAATTTTCTTGGCGCTCGCAGCAAGCTGCTCGCGCTTTTTTAAAGAAGTATATAATTTCTGTGTGAGTTGAAAGCCCTTATAAATAGGTTACATATACACATACAGGCATAAAGTACAAGTTTGGTAAAAAAAAAATTCGTCCTTGCTTGCCCCCCCCTGAGTCAGAAGCTGGGTACGCCCATGCCAAGAACAATAAAGAAGCTTTGTTCCGAGCGAGTGCAATTTTTGCTATCGATTCAGTAATGGTGCGTAAATGTTTTTACATCGAAATGTTTTGCAACTTGTTCAAATTGCGGCTTACAACTTTCACATTTTCAAATGTTTTACTTCGTATTACTGCACTTATTTATGTTCAATTTTGTATTATAAAAATTATATTGTAAGTACAAATATAAGTACTTATAAGTTATATTTGTATTGTAAGTTACGTCATGTAATTTGAGCGCATCATTGAAGCGCAATCAATCTCTCCCTGATTTCACTGAATGTCTTGCCGGTACACGGTCATAATGACCACCTGGCGACAAGGATGATAACTATAACCACTGGCAAAGCCAGTAGGTATGGATGTAATTTTTTCTAAGGTTCTTTTCTTTCTTTTTCTAATAAATAGACTAGTTCAGTCTCCTCCACAGATCAGAAGAATACTCATGTCTGTGTCTCATCATAGTTCCTAGTACATTAATGTCAACTTATTATAGCACCATTTTGTCAACAGTTGCAAAAGCAATATTCGAAAACATGGATGTTCTGTCCGGGGTTTTGGAGCCAATCACATTAGGAACAATGGGGACGCAAAAACCTTACAGATTTACCTTCGAACAATATGTGAAGGAAGCTAAAACTAAGATGCCTACTAGGAAAGCTGCAGGTATTACTTAAATAATACATAATATAAGTTCTTTCAAAAGAAGGGGAGAGGTAGAGGATGGTAAGACGCCTTTGACTAAATATCAAACCAGCTAGGCTGAGGTGTCATCATAAAGAAAGCGACATAATATGAAGGGAGCTGGGGCAGGGCAAAGGTGTAGTCAGTATAATAGGTTTATGGCAGAAAGTAAAAGATCACTTAATTATTTAAATTACAATGATTTAATTTTTATGGCAAATATGCCTCTATTAAGAGAAAAGGTCTCAGAAATCTCACTAAATTGTAGGCAATTCTATTTTATGACTATTTTTAAGACACATGTGGTAAGTTTTCAGGTCAATCAAATTATGTAGTAAATAACTGAGCAATTAACGTTTGAGTTATGTAGGTATATAAATACACTCTTTTGCAAAAAAACGGGCACCTAAGGAAACTTACTTTCTAAAGTAGATTTGGGTAAATCCTGAGATCGGGCGTATTTAAGTGATTTCCGTGGCAGATTTTAAATCAAAGTATTATTGAATTTTACATGTAAAACATCAAATTTCCCATAATTATAAGCACATCCATCAAATAGGCATCAATATAACTTGTTTTGTTCAGAAGATATTTAAATTTAAATTTTTGATGCCACGGGAATCAATAAAGTGTGGCATGGGAATCAAAATTAAAACTATTTTGTTTGAATTCTATGTTATTATTTAAATATTGACCTCTACATACTAATCATATAAAATAGAAATATTAAAAACGGTGATCCAAACAAATACACACCAAACATAAAGTATAAAATGGTCTATATTGGCTTTCTATATAATAATTATGTAAACTAAATAAAATCAACATATTGCTGTCTTAAAAAATGTAAAAATATTGAATAAATAGTCCTAGAACATAAAATTAAGTTCTCAATCACAGTCACTGACAGTATTCACTCCAGAAGCTGTCATCAGATTGTACATTTATCATTAGTTAGGTTAATCTGGACTGAAGTTGTAGTCAGCCCATAGTTTAGTTTTATTTTTTCATCATACATCATCTCAGCCATAAGACGTCTACTGCTGAACTTAAACCTCATCTTTAGACCTCCATATATAAAACTTTTTTTGTTGTTTGCTTGTCCGTGGTAGCCACTTGAGAACTTTTGGACCCCATCAGCTATTCGCTCTTCGTGCTCTGTGGCCTGCCCATTACCACTTCAGCTTCCTGATCCGCGGAGATATGTCAGTGACTTTGGTTCATCTTGGATCTCCTCATTCCCGATTCGATCACGTAGAGAAACCCCGAGTATAGCCCTCTCCATAGCTCGCTGAGCGACTTATTTTAATGTGGGGATATAATGGTGCCGCATAAGCCAGAGCGGCTGTCTACTATAGTACAATATAAAAAAAATCTGATGTATACAATATAAAAAAAAACATCTGAAATAATGAAATAAACAAATATAAACTCTCAAAATCACTTCCATACCTGCGGCTTCGCTGTAGTTGGGTAAAAAGTGAAAGAATGCGCAAGAAAACTAGGGGAAAATTGATCACCGTGGTAAAACGCCACGAGAATCAGTACCATGGAAATCAAAATTGTATAGTTTTTTGTCAATATTTTTAAATACCATAATTATAGACCAATAATAATAAAATATATGATAAACAATACCCTTTTCCTAACTGCACACCCTAGTCAAAAAACCGTAATGGATAAAAAAATATTTTTAAACATGGAAATGGTAATCAATGATCTAGTGAACCAAAACCACGGTAATCAATTTCTCACCTTCGTAAATCCAGTTTATAACAACGAGAGGAGCAACCTCTCTTCACGATGTTTAGAGCGCAATTGAAGTTAGCCAACAGCGTGAGTACAAACTTCTAAGTCTTGTGGTTTGTGAAATGTGGGTAGTTATGTCGCGCGCCATGGGAATCACTTTTTGTCCGGGGACAAACCTAAATTTGTGTTTTTTTCTAAAACTACGCTGAGTACAGTCTTCACGTATTTTTTTGATCATATAACAGTTCACCCTTTACAGCTAAGATCACAACAATTAATAAAATTCCGTTTATAAATTGGTGTAAAAAATATATTTTGTTCCAAAAAAGTGTAAGGGACACCCCATGGTAATCAAATTTCAGGGCTTTAACATTTTTTTTCAGATACTTGCAGCTAGATTTAACCTTATATCTATCATGCATTAAGTAGATTAAACCTTAAACTAACAGAAAAAAAATATCCTTGGGTAGAATTTTTATGTTACGGGTAGTTTATTCCCCCAGACACGTAAAATTTTGTCTCTCAGGATTCACCCATTTGTGTTAAAAATATTTAATTGTTTGACACACTTTGTTTACTTATACTCGTACCTAATCGTGTAATAATCATGTGAAATAAGCGTGAATTTTGGCAATTTTGTATTTAAATTGATGATTTTTTTAAAAAACCGACATACACGACCACACAATAACAAGTGGCTGGCAATAAAGACAAGAAGTTTTTTTTACTTTTTTATTTAAATAAATTTACAACTGTAAAAACCTAGTAACGAGTGTGACCTCCTCTTACCAAAATCACAGCTTGAATCCTTCTGGGCATACTCTCTACGATGTTTTTAATTACGTTTTGAGGAATACGTTCCCACTCTTCAGCAATTACTCTTTTTAGCTCCCTGATGTTTTTTGGAGCAGGTTGCACTGATCTTACCCGCCTTTTTAGAACATCCCAGACATGCTCGATTGGATTGAGGTCAGGACTGCGAGCTGGTCAATCTAAACGACAGATCCCAACTTCTTGCATGTAAGCTTCCACGTCACCAGAACGGAGCGGGCGGGCATTGTCGTCCATAAAAATGGAATCTTCCCCAAGTGCAGTCAATGCGGGTTGTGCATGTGGAATTAGGACTTCCATTTTGTACCGGTGTGCATTTAATGATCCTATTTCTAAGAAAACTAACTCCGTACGCTCCGTCGAATTAATTGCTGCCCAAAACATAACGGAGCCTCCGCCATAAGGAGTGATTTGTTCGAAACACACTTCCGCATAGCTTTCCCGTGGTCTTCGCAGCACTCGCCGGCGTCGGTTCTCTCCACACAAAGAGATTCTAGCTTCATCAGAAAACAAGTGAAATTTTAAAAATACTTTTTAAAAACAAGCTTTAATTATCATTACCATCTTGCATCATATAGTACTCGTCAAGACGAATCAAATGAGCCCAAACTCGATAGGGTTGCGTTGTTTAATGACAGAGTTCCTATGGCCACCTTCCAGCTCCATCATCAGATCAGCTCCATGTCATAATAATATTGCATTGTCATCCGATTTACACACGCATGCAAATTTTCAGCTCAATTGGAAACCGGGAAGTGGGTCAAATCAAACTTGCAAGATTTGATTACAGACAGACAGACAGACAGACAGACAGACAGACAGACAACAGACAGGTGAAAGTAATATAAAGCTTGTAACAATACCTTATTCCAGTCCTCCATAGTCCATGAAGCACAGTTTCGAGCAAACTGAAGTCGAGCAACACGGTGCTCACGGAGTAATTTAGGGCCTCGAGCCGGGCGGTAACTTTGATATTGGCAGCCAAAAGCCTCCTTCTAACCGTCCAAAAGCTTACTTCTACTCCTCTTACTTCTTCAAGGTTTTTTTTCAGGTCCACACTTGACGCCTTACGATTCCGCAACGCCTGACTCACCAAAAAGCGGTCGTCTCTTGGTTCTGTGCATCGTTTTCTTCCCGAGCCGGGTCTTCTTTTAACCGAACCGGTCTCTTGATATCGTTGCCATGTCCTCTGGACAGTTGAACGGCTCACATTTAGCCGTTGAGCCACGTAAGTTTGCGAACAACCTTCTTCAAGTAGGGCTATAATTTTACCGGCCCTTATCGCTTTATCGCTCATATCAAAAAGTGGTATTTATTGTGGAAAGAAAGAATAAATTGTTTAATTTACAGAAAATACTCAAAAAGTTTTAAAATTGTAATAAAACTGTTACAGCAATTCGCATCAATTCGCGCCAAAAAGCAAAGCAATTTCACTAAATAATCAGTATTTTTCTTTTTTAATTTCAAATTTTAAATTTGGAACATTAATAATCATGCCAGGATGTTTATAAATGATAAGTCAATGGATCGTCAAATTAATAAAACCTCTTTCTTGTTCTTCTTCATTGAAGCAGAGAAATCATCAAAGTGCCCGTTTTTTTTGCAAAAGAGTTTATATTACATGTACAATGTACAAGTAGATCGTGCATAAATAGTTACTATAAATATCTGGCTTGATTGATTTCATTGATAGAGAGCTGCGTTTACTTACGCAACCATAAACGTTTTATTTTTGTTACTGACATTGAAATGAAAGTCTATTAACCCACTTTTGGTTGATCTATTACAGATGCGTGCACGATGCAAATGTTGATATCTGCCATGGAAACACAATCTACTCAGACGGATGAATCTTGCGAGTTATCCCCAGAATGTTCTGCTCAGGTATTTATAAAATATGCAAAAGTTGTTTTTGCAGCATGTGGCAAGAAGGTACTTTTGTTAATAAAATATTTCTGTTTATTTCCTAATTAAGAACACAGCCAGCGAAGTCATGACGGGATTTAACAACTATCTCAGGGTGACTAGCGCAATATCTTAAAAAAAAACTATTAGACGACACATAGACGGCTTAAGTCTCTCTCATCTATGCTTAAGTCTACCAACAGTACAGCAAGAAAACATAGTGATATAAGTGTCTATGTTTGTCTATCTATTACCTCTTCACGCTACGCCGTTTAGGTAGATGGAATTTGGTAATAGTGAAATTCTTAAGAAAGGACCTGCAATGGTTTTATCCCACGAAATACTCCTAGTAGCACCGCGGGGTATAACTAACAGTAGGAATTATAGTATAATTTATTGTACAAAATACTTCTCAGGTAATCAAAGGGTCAGGACTAGCCTTCCAGCAGACCAGCCGCGTGCGGACGGTCGCGCTGGCTAAACTCTTCGACTGCATAGACGGACTGGATCTGACTGCCCACATCTACAAGCTCTGCATACAAATATACAAGGAGGCTAAGTCGTTAGAGGCTTGGGACCACCCCGCCGGGACTAGAACTTTATTCATACAGCAAAGTAAGTTTTTATTTGGATTCACTTCAGGTAAAAACCTGAAGTGAATCCAAAATTACAATCTATAGTAAAAACTATAGATTGTAATTTTTATGATCAGAGTCCGATCCAAATTCTTAAAATTACGACATAAAACATAATTAGTGTGATAGCACTTAAGCTATCCAATTTCTGCACGTCATTTAAGAATACGTTTTGCTGGGCATTTAGTATGCTTCCAAAACACGGTTCATATGCCCACACTAAAGTGTCATTTGGGTATGCCGCCAAAGGCATATTGTCTTATCGCAAACCTGGATTTGCATTAGTCAAACACCTAATACTAACCCACTTGTTTTGTTAGTGTTAGTTAAGTTCTAAAATTATTTTATTAATCTTAATATATGGGAGCAATGTCTTTATGGGGCTACAATTAAGCCTATTTTTTTTTCCTTTATTTGTAGTTTTATACTGCTCATCGCAAGGCTACGGCGAGTTTATTAAGCCACGATGGTTAAACAAGATCATCTCGTGGCAAGAACCTCGCGGTTGCTACGCAGATGACAGGCAACCGTTCCTCAAACTCACAGGCTTTGTTGGTCCCATCGGCACGGCTGACTCAACACAGTCTAAAGAGAGAGAGGTCAGTTTTCTTTACGAAATGCATGCTTTAATATGCATTAATTAGGTCAGTTTTCTTTACGAAATGCATGCTTTAATATGATTTAATTTTGAAATTAATTAATGTGTTGCAGTTTGTAGAACAAATTGCATATGTGCATAATGCATTTAGAATTTATTGTGATATATTTAATTATATTCTGTCCTCATAGTTAAGTCACATCATGCCTAAGTGTCTGAAAAGTTGGCTTTTCAACCAGTGTGTCCGGCCTACTTTGACAAATGGCACCAAGACATGGACAATGGACATTATAACACATGCAGTGTACCTGATTAAGTTAGCGAGCATGGAATTAGGCTCGTGACGTAGCCAGGCGGGGTTGTGATAGATGCCAAAAGGGACTTATGTGATATTCTAGAGTCTAAGCTATCAACAAACCAAATTTTCCACCTTCTCAATCAATTCAGACATTATTACGTGAAAGAGTAAACACACACCTTCATAGACATACAAGCTTTCATCATAACTATTATATATTTATGCGTCTAGTTAAGTTATTTTCGTTGTTAATATGATCTTGACACACCTAGTTCTATTTTTAGATATTGAGAAACTAATTGGCTACATTCAATGCTATTTATAATATAAAAAAAAACCTGTCGTAATAGCTGAAATATGAACTAGATTTTATTCTAATATTATTTCATAAATCTTTCATTTAAATACAAATGTGTAATATAATTATTTTTTATTCGTTTGTAAATATCTAAATATAGAATTATCTGATCTTTGCCAATTAGACAAATACAAATACGAGGTATGCAATATGTGCTAAATACTTAATGTATAATATATGTATATTCCTCTACAAACATAAAATAATGCTTTTTACAAGCTTTATATTACTTTCACCTGTCTGTTGTCTGTCTGTCTGTCTGTCTGTCTGTAATCAAATCTTGCAAGTTTAATTTGACCCACTTCCCGGTTTCCAATTGAGCTGAAAATTTGCATGCGTGTGTAAATCGGATGACAATGCAATATTTTTATGACATCAAGCTGATCTGATGATGGAGCTAGAAGGTGGCCATAGGAACTCCGTCATAAAACAACGCAACCCCATCGAGTTTGGGCTCATTTGATTCGTCTTGACGAGTACTTTATGATACAAGACGATAATAATAATTAAAGCTTGTTTTTAAAAAGTATTTTTAAAATTTCATTTGTTTTATGTTTAACTATGTTCATCAGGACATCTTAATTGTTCGAAGTTGAGGTTGCTATATTTTTTATTTTTTTTATTTCAATTCAATTTTAGATAGACAACTGTTAATTTAACACCATAATTACAATACAAAAAACACATAAAAAACGTTACAATGATTGGCAGTCTTTTTGCTAATAGCGATCACTTTCTTACATGGACTGGAAGAAAAACATTTTTAATTTTTATATCAAATGGTGCATTCTCTCTCACCTCAACTCAACTCTAGACCAAGTGCATAGAATAACTGACGTAATAGAAAAAACCTTAGAAAATAAAAAAGTATGCTCCACAGTATTTTTAGATGTTGCTAGGGCATTTGATAAAGTATGGCACGAAGGTCTCATATACAAGCTCAAAAATGTCCTGCCGAAAGAGTTTGCAGATATCCTTGAATCTTATATAACAAATAGATACTTTAGAATAAGGCAGGAAGATGCTTACTCTGAACTAAAGGAAATTAAAGCTGGAGTACCACAAGGAAGTGTATTAGGTCCGGTCCTGTACCTATTATACACTCGTGATATACCAGAACTAGAACATAATACCATGGCGACTTTTGCTGACGACACTGCTGTTATGGGTGTAGGCAGTACTCATAAAGAGGCAGTGGAAAAAGTGCAAAGTGCTATTGATAAAATTCATGAATGGACAAAGAAATGGCGAATTAAACTAAATGAATCTAAATCAATTCATATAGACTTTAGCAACAACAAGAGTCAATATGTACCAATATTTATCAATAAGCAACAAATTCCATATGAAAACACAGCGAAATATCTGGGTATGACGCTTGATACGAAGCTACGCTGGAAAGCTCATGTCAAGAAGAAAAGAGAAGAACTTGAATTAAAGTATAGAAGCTTGCATTGGCTGCTTGGAAGGCACTCTAAGCTGTCAACGCCAAATAAACTATTACTGTACAAACAAGTCCTGCGACCAGTGTGGACTTATGGTATACAGCTGTGGGGCTGCACCAAACCGACAAACGTGGCAATTATACAACGTTTCCAAAACAAAGTTCTTAGGGAAGTAGTAAACGCTCCCTGGTACATAAGAAATAACGAACTACATCGGGACTTGAATATAGAGTTCGTTGATCAAATCATCCAAAAATATGCCGAAGCCCACCAAAAACGGCTTCATCATCACGTGAATGTCGAAGCAATCCGGCTGCTCGACACCACTGACTTAAAACGAAGACTCAAGCGAACCAAGCCGTTCGAGTTAGTGTAGTGTAATATTAGTGAATAGTATAAAGTGGTATAAAAAGTGCTACATGTGCATAATGCATAAAGACACAATAATGCATAAAGTGACTTCCCCTTAATAGAGACAATAAGAAAAATGTTAATGGACATATTCTTAGTTTTAGTCTACCTAGCAAAATAAGTTAAATGTAAATTACCTATTAGCCAAGGTCATAGGCTAGATTGTAATATAAATAGAGAACAACAAAATACATTTTGTTGTGCTCTAATAATAGAAAAAAAAAATGGTGCATTACAAAATATCTCACAACAATTATATTATTATTCAATTAATAAGGTTATAAATGCTCCAAATTATAATCAATAAATATTCAAGTATTTTATGGACACTAAAACTGTTATTAGTAATATCTAATTTATTCGTAACTGACCTAGCCTAAAGCTAAACATGATTCTAAAATAGTGAACTGGTGCAGTGACCTAAACCAAGTCTTGAGTTTTGACGAAATTAGACGCTATTTATACATATACCTTAAAGTACACTTAAAGACAAATGTAGGTGCTACGCGGATCGCGCGGAAAAGCATTATTGTATTTAGTTCTGAGTTCTTGTAAGTTGTATCAATAAAGTGTTTTATCTAATCTAATCTAAAAGTGGTCGATCATTTTGTTCCTGTCCCCGCCGCGTTGGGTTTATGAATGTCTGACAGGTTGCTTACGAATTTGAACAAAAATCCTTTCCGTTTTCCCGCGCGATCCTGTGGCTGTGTGGGATTAACTTATAGTAAAAAAATGTGTTTTATTCTCCAACAAAACTAGCCCTAGAGAGGGCAATAGGCGGCGCTAGATCAACTTGGATAGAGAAATTTGAAACTATTTTTTTTGTTTGTAGGAAACTTTCAACATCTTTTCGTAACACGTATTAACTTCATGTTATATTCCAGGAGGAGTACCGCGTGAAGAAAGCCGCAAGTTCCGAGGGAGGTGCTTGCAACTCTCTCACTTCAGCGATGGCTCTTGGCTCTCTGGTCGTGTATGTCAGGGCGTTGATGGAGACTGATCAGGCATTCCAATACGATGTCTTGAATTAAACTGTTTACCTAATCGTATGAATAAATTATGATGTTTAATTTGTCTACAAATAAATGATGTTTATTTTCCTTATAAAGTGATGATGCTGGTAGAATTATACTTATTGGCAAGGAAGTGAATCAAAGGTAATTGAGAAAACACAACAAACGTATTCTGTTGAGGCACATCCCCTGATAAACTGAGATACGTTTATTTTTGCCCCCTTTTACTTCGTACATATTGTCACATTCAAAAATCCTTTTGATTTTTGGTTTTGTTTGAAAATTCTCGCGTACCTACATGTGCACGAAGTGGAGCTGCCACTTTATAGAGGCAAAAGAGGTTAATTTTGTTTTTTTTATTGATTTCTAAAAATATATTAGATCTCTTTACTTTTTGAGAAACATAGACAAAGAAGAAATGCCAATAATTTTGACTGTTAACTAAGTTTTGGACAATCAGCTGGGGCAATAAATAGTGATAAAATTTACTTATTTCTATATAAGTTCTCTGTAAAAGTACAGGTTGTCTCTAACAAAATATTCATTTTCATTATTGGTATGTTTCGCACGTGTATACGGGCCATGTGCAGTGTTTCGCAAACGAAAAAACCACCAGTCTCTGTGTTCGGTAAGAAATTAAACTTGTCTTGATCAATAAAGGGTCTATGAGGGCTAGAGGTGCATGCAGTGAAGCAGCTCATATTACGTCTTCTACCAGCTTAAGATTTAAAGTAGCTAGTTACTCAATAATTATTAAACTGCACCTAGCAACCCGGAAATAATTGGTTTAAAAAAATCTTATGTTACTTTGAAATTACCCTGGTACTGTCCCTATTAAACTTGAATAAGTTATGTTTTGGCCTTACTAATTTAACGTAGGTGCATATATCAAAGAGCTTTGCGTTCATTTACTTTACTTTCATACAGCAAATTAAAAAGTAATTAATACTAAACCACAAATGTAATTAGGCATAGAAGGTCGTTACGTCACGGCCCTGTACAGCGCCGCTCTCCAAATGAACCAGTTGGACGAGGTGGAGAAACACATGCGAAGTCTTCAGAAGGAAGTGCTCAAACCGAAGATGATAGACTTCATCGAGACCAGCATGATATCTCGCGCTGCTAAAGTTAAACTGTTGCAAGAAGTTGGGAAGCAAGCAGGTACATTCAGCTATTTAACTACATATTGGTCTCACTAGAGAGTATTTCTATTCACTAAATCAGTGGACAATAAGAAGCAATCTTACACACATTAGCACAATCCAGGGAAATTTCTATTTAAAATAAATTTATTCTAGGAATGCCCGATGCCGCGACCAACTTCCTCGCATTGGTGGCTGAAAATGGTCGTTTGAAAATGCTACGACGCATGATCAACATGTTCCTTACTGTGATGGTGGCGCATCGTAACGAGGCATTATGTGAGGTGATCACCGCCAAACCTCTCGATGACGGAGCTCGCAAGACACTCATGGACGCACTACAGAAGTTTGTCAAGGGAGGAAAGAAGATAACGCTCACAGAGAAAGTGGACCCTTCCATCATCGGCGGCATGATCGTAGGCATCGAAGACAAACACATGGACATGAGCATCGCAAGGAAAATACAAATGTACACCGATTTGTTACAACAGTCCGTTTAATTCGACTTCAATAAATTACTACCAGATTTAACAATGTTTATCAGCTAATATATTACAAGGTAAACTTAAATTATTTTTAGATTTATCACTGTCAATGAGCTCTTTAATTCCAATTGCTCCATAGGAAACAACCGGCGGAACGTTCAGCGATGGCACGAATTTCTACAGATATGAGACAGCGCCATACCTGGAGGGAAAACGTATGGTCTGGTGGTTCGAGAAGTGCGCATGGTATCCAGGGCGCGGCCCCTTTGGGGGGTTCTTGCATGGAGAGTTTTCTAGGAGGAGAGGAATCTTTTCAGCGTGGATTCTGTAGTTTATCTTGTCTGAGTTTAAGCTTCCAGTCATCACTCGTTGGAAGCTGGAGGTTAAGATCCAGAGTTCTTGTTCTCCTTTGAGGTTGTTAACAACCTTGACTCCGCTGGCAAACTGGAGGGTTTCCTTATCGACGGCGAGCTGGTAGAAGTTCCTCGGCGAGAAGTCGGTGGCGGTGTTCCAGCACAAGATGCTGGGAGGCTCCATGATGCCGAAGTACATGATGCCGTCGCGGTCCATCGCCTCCGCGGCCGCCTGGTTTGGTCTTTCCTCGCTGAATTGCTGTTATATAAAACGATTTACTTTAGAAACTTTTGTTTTTACTAATAATGTTAATGAATTTATTTTAAAAAATTTGAAACACTACTTTCATGTTGCTAAACTTTTTTAGAAGGCGTTAGGATGTCGTACTTTAACGATAGAATGTGATCACTAACTTCATACTTGCAAGGTACTAATTCCACGAGGTAATATATAATTTATTATCTACATTCCAATTGCGAAAATTAAAAGTTGAAAATTTAACTGAACTTTTTAAAATGTTTTTACAAACGTCATACAGAACAACGTGTAACACAGATTACGCTATTTTTCATTTTGCACCAACTTGAAAATCAAAATCATTGTAGTGTGTCGAGTAAACTTACATAGACAGCATGAGGGTCCAAGTTAACATTGCCAATGTTGGAGTCGTTCCTCAGCACCCTGGTGCGCATGATGTTCTCAGTAGTGGAGGCGAGTGAGTGGAAGTACAGGTACCGGTCCTGACCTTGTTTGTATGGACTGAGAGCCATGCCTAGCACACCGTCCATTAGGTCGAAGCTTTCTCCTGGAAATAGAAATTACACAAAATTATGTCAAGAATACAAAAATGCTCAGAATGCTCTTATTCTTTTATCTTAATTATTACTATATTTAATACGTATCAGCCCACTTCTGAAACATGGCATCTTAATCATCTAAATATATAAAAAAAAAGCGTGCAACATACAGTTCGAACCACTGAACGGATTGGGTTGAAATTTTGAACACATATAGATTTTATGACGTAAACCTCCACTGAGAATGGTTTCTTCCACGCGGGCAAAGCCGCAAGCTAGTATTCGGAATTATATTGCCTTTCTTTTGAGGTAAAAGCGATTCTCTTTTCAAAAAGGATAAGTTAATCAGTGAATTTGTATTCACTTATCAACATCAGGAAAGTCAAAGAAAATCATGTTGTGAATTGTAATATTCTTCAATTTGCTTTATTTTCAACTGTACTTTTTTGAATTTCGTACACGATGGTCGTATTATGAGGATAAAGCTATATATAGGTACTCGTAGTTTAAGTTGAAATTGATGAAAGGGGTTCTAAGGGTGTATGGAGAGTGGACACCGGCTTAAAATGGAAGTCCCGTAGCCAACTTTGACACTACCTATTTTGAGTTGTTTTCTGACACTTTACGAGGGTGGGTGTCAGAATATTTATTCTTGGTATTGATGACTTGGTATTGGTCAGTAGGTAGGCCCTAGCTTTAAAACCCTTTGCCATCGTATGCTTATGCACGCCTTAAGAAATAGCTTTATATATCTTACCTTGAATAGTAAAAGTACCCTTGTTAGGGTAGGGGAAGAAGTACCGATGGGTGACGCGCCAAGAGCGGTTGTTGGCGACGTCCACCACCACCAACCCGAATCCAGAGACATCTGCGATGTACACGAACGTATCGGCACAGTCGCCTGGACCACGGCTTCGGATGTCTACCACCTGGAAGGGTTATCGTGCGAAAGCTGAGTATCATGACAGAGTAGAAAGTAGAAGCCTGGTAGGAACAAATTTATCCCACCTACTACTTGACCAACATCACTCTTCGATAATAAATAACCCAAGATTTGGTCCTAAACTAGTACAGTCATGCTCAGCGATTTTACTGGAAAGATTTTTCCAGTCTTCAGAGCCTTAGTGACCTTAGTTCCAAATTTCAGCTCCATCGGTCGTTTAGGCTTAATTAAAGAGGTAAACAGTATTGATATGCGCACAAACTTACGCCTTAGTAATTTTATCGAGACGTCACGAATGTGGTTATTTATATGTTTTTCGTAGGAGTAACGTTACTTTGGATTCCGTTGGATATTATTGAGAATTGAGAATAAATGAACGAAAAATATAATTTTGGTCATTATTCTGATTATTTGCCCAAATTTTCAGTAGGTATAATTGGATGACTTTTAACGTTATTTTTATTAATTCGTTGGTTATTTAGACCTTGAACATTTTGTCTTCAATCAATAAATAATATAAAAACATCAACTGCAAAAGTGAAATGAGATGATACTCTGAACTCCATGTTCCAATACCAATAACTATTCGAAAAATCAAAAGCTAAGTGGATACGTACAGGTGTTATAAACAGCGAGGTTGCAATATAGCTCTCCATAGGTAAGACATGCTTGAAGATGAGCCGATCGGTGTTCAGATCGAATGCTAGGAGCTGCGCCGGACAGACTGCCGCGTCGCCAATCTTGCCCGCGTCCATCACCCATAAGCGGTTGCACTCGTCAATCTGTTATACAAGAAAATAAACAATATCAAATATTACAAGCTTTATATTACTTTCACCTGTCTGTTGTCTGCCTGTCTGTCTGTCTGTAATCAAATCTTGCAAGTTTGATTTGACCCACTTCCCGGTTTCCAATTGAGCTGAAAATTTGCATGCGTGTGTAAATCGGATGACAATGCAATATTATTATGACATAGAGCTGATCTGATGATGGAGCTGGAAGGTGGCTATAGGAACTCTGTCATTAAACAACGCAACCCCATCGAGTTTGGGCTCATTTGATTCGTCTTGACGAGTACTATATGATGCAAGATGGTAATGATAATTAAAGCTTGTTTTTAAAAAGTATTTTTAAAATTTCACTTGTTTTTATTAATTTTACGATTGGAAAAAGAGAAGAGCGGCTTTGACCTGCAGTGAGACGATACAAGCTAAATAATAATATTTAAAAATCTTCATCAGGTCATTTATGTGTGTTTATAACATTATTTAGGCCAGGCTTATAGTCCTAAATACTCTACTGGTAATTAATATATAGCACACACACAATGTTCACTACTAAGTTCTTCATATAGTCGTAAACCAGACAAGCACTTAGTTGCAAAAACATTACTCTAAACTGTACGACATATAATAAATTAATGGTTAGGAACCTGGATGTTTTAATAATGAAGCTATTTTAAAGATTTCCTTAAGTATAAATAGGTAATTTGTTTCCATAAACTTTATCGTGCTACGGAAATCTAAGTTTATGATCGTTCCTACCTACTTATAATAATTTCCATAGAAACAACAAGGAAGCGAATTAGTACCCATCATTAAAAAATGACTTTATTGTTATTATTATTAATGCCTGTTGCGTGCTCATCCTTTATGGTATCTACTATGGTATCTATAGATCCGGTATTGCTTCAAGTATTTCTAAACATTACCGTCATACGGGGAAAACGAGACGAGCTCAGGGCTGGTTCAAGGCACTATAGAGTTAAAGGACGGCTGATTCACAGACGAAGCATTTGATGATAGTAGGTACTACCTCTATAAATAGGTTCTGATGCATCAAAGGTTTTTTCGATAGAAGTAATATATTTTTTTAAATTGTTATAATTTCTTTAATATGCAAATTATTTAGAAAATTCTATTGAGAAAGTTTTATGTGATCGTATTTTTGTACTTCATTTAATTTTTGAATCAATGTTTAACTCTGTTATAATATTGATTTGTTATTAAAATAAATAAATAAAAACAACTCATCATATTAAACAATTTATATCATACAACGCTCCTTACATTTCTAAGCGGTGTCCTTCTTTACGAGTATCTAATTAGTCAGTGGTTAGATTATTACGGGCAGTATCAAGGTCCACATGTGAGCCATGACCCAACCACTGCATAATTTTATAAAGGCTTATTGCTTATTACTGAGTGCCGTCCTTAGTACACCATATTTACAGAAACATACATTAACATCCACATGTTATATTATTAGACTAGTAAACATACATGCCTATGTCCTATGTTTATAATAATTAATAACGTGGCGTGTATTTATGCTAGTATTAAGTATCTGTTAATATCTTATTCTAAGTGTTGAGTTTTATAGCCAGAATAAATACATAACCACATTTAATAATTTTGTAGCAAAACTTTGAAAAGCTCATAAAAAAGTCAAAATGCATTTATTCAAATAGCCTTCATCAAAAGAGCACTTTTATAAGACAATTTTAAAGGATAATAATATCATCATCATCAGCCAATGTTCGTCCACTGCTGGAAATAGGCCTCCCCCATGGCACGCCTCACGCCACTCAACTCTGTCCTTCTTTTTTCTCCTCCACCCACCCCCAAATAATATAATATTTTATGAATATTACCCAAACGAAGACTGCTCGATAATTTTTATGAATTTTAAAGGAAATTTGACCTAGAAATCATACTTTTTATATACAAAAAAGATTTGTCCAAATCGGTTTAGGCATCTTCGAGGTGAACATACAAATTATATTATTATTGTGTTTGTGAACATTGTGAAACGAATTGTGAAACTTTCCTCCTTTTATTTGTAGTCATAATATTATGTTACATAATATAATATGAATAATGTTAATATAAGGAATATGTAAGTCATAAGAGTGGTATATATTACAGCTTTAAGGTATCACAAAATAAAGCTTCATAGATGTAGGTATAAAGTATATACTTACAGCGACCCTGAAGACAGAAGTGAGTCCATCACAGTTACTGCCTTGACGATCGTGCCAGGAGTAGTCAGGGTATGCGGAGATGCGTCCTTGAGAGTCCACAGTTCCAAGTGTCACCGGCCGCCCTTCGTCGAACCGAGGGATTGTCACGAATATACGAGATGGAAACCCTCCTAAAAAGTAATGGAAATTTATTTTAAATAATATACAAAAACTAGCTGTGCTCGTGTTTTACCCGCTGTACAAAGCCTATGTGTATATGTATGTGCCTATGTGTGTGTAGCCTATGTGTTATTCCAGGGTCTAAGCTATCTCTATACCAATTTTCAGCTCAAACGGTTCACCCGTTTAGGCGTGAAGCAGTAATAAAAGTTCACACTCACAAACCTTCGCATTTATAATATTTGTGTGATTGTCGCGTCGATGTGTTCACTTATAGCGCCGGACAACGATCCTTTTAGCTTCGGGCCAAAACCAAAGAGACAGATTTTTAAAAATACAGTGTTTCGCTTGGCTCATAGGAACAAGTGTACCTGTCTGTCTATATTAGGATCTCAATGTAAAGAAAAATAACATTTATTTTCCAGAATTGAGTGTACCTACAATAAGATCTTAAAACTAATAGCTTCAATTATTTTCCTAAATAGGTTCCATTATTTTCCTTTAAAGGTGTACAAATATTGTGTTGAATTGTTATAGGAGACGGATTGGTGTAGGTGAGTCTGAAGGTTGTATTTTTGGCCGCATTACGTGGGGTCACAATCCAGCTTTTTCGCATCAGGTCAGCAAATAATAAGTATCTGTACAACGTCTAAATACAAACAAGTGAATTAAATTAAAAATTTAAAAAACCCCCAACGCAATACGTATTTCACCATTTTTTGTATGGCGGCCATCTTGGATTTTAAATTTTATATAGTGGACTGTAATCTACTCGTTAAGCCCTTTCATTTGATACCCATATTGAGGAGGTCGTGGAAGAAAAAAGTAATCCGCCATTTTGTAGCGGCGGCCATCTTGGACCGATTTCCACCAAACATGGCTAAGAACACTCTCGACTAATTCTACTTTCAAACAAAAAAAACAAAATCAAAATCCGTTCATCCGTTTGGGAGCTACGATGCCACAGACAGACACATACACACACACACAGACAGACAGACAGACAGACAGACAGACAGACAGACAGACAGACAGACAGACACGTCAAACTTATAACACCCCGTCGTTTTTGCGTCGGGGGTTAATAATAATGCATGATTCATAATATAGAGCGGATACAACATTATCTAAATTTTGCATTTTAAGTGGAGGTAAATGAACGATGAGGGGTCATCATCATTAACCAGTTGATATCTTGAATCAAAATCATTATAGCAATTTAAGATTTATGCAGACTTTGTTAAGTTCATTATCCTATGATTGCATGTATGTAAATGTCATTAAAGGAAGATAAGTAACATTTTGAGGAAAACTTTATTTGTTTGCTAATTAACTACTGGCTCGGAATGTTATGTTTTGTTTCCTTTGAAATGTTTGCATAAAATGTGCTTATTTATCCAAATATATGATAGAGATGTGCATGTCTCTCAGCTTACGAATATAATATAACTAGCTGTGTCCAGAGGTTTTACCCATTGTACTATGTGCCTATGTGTTAATCAAGGGTCTAAGCAGGTATAGAGATACCAAATTTCAGTTCAATCGGTTCACCCGTTTAGGCGTGAAAAGTAACAAACATAAATTCAGACATCCAGACATCAAGACATCCATACATTCTTACAAATTTCACGTTTTTCACGAGTACCAAAATGCAGTTGCAGTACAGTGTTACAAGGTACCTTGAACTTTCACATTAATACCTACTCGGTCTTACTCGAAATAGCACTAAGCTTATCATCCTCTTAAACAAGTTCATTAACCTCGTATATGATTTCCCTATTTTATTCCTCCGACTGATTTGCTGATCAACTTTGTTTATTTCGTTAGGGTCTTGAATAAAAACATTTTTTTCCACAGTGTAGATTATTAAAAAATATTGGACACGTATTTTTTTATTTGTAAATCTGATAAAAAACGGAAGAGATAAATAAATAAATAAATATTTCAGGACGTTTCACACAGATATAACGCTTTAAAGTTACTTGGTTGGAGTGATGATGTCACAATGTCATACATTTTGTACTTAAACCGAAAATCCTCACCTTGTCTATGATGCACGTCTACATCAATCGGCACAGAGTTCCCGGGCACGTAATGTCTGTTCTCTCTAGCATACCGCTCTGCAGCTTCATTAGGGAAGTTGAACTCCAGCTCGGCCCATTGACGCACCACCCGCAGGTTGCTCGCTGCGTTGAACGCAGGCCAGCAACAAGCTAGGCAGTACGACAGCAGGAAGAAACGCTCGATCCCTTGAGACATCTCGAGCTTGAATCGGTCTAGGAGATACGGATCTGTAATGCAATAATAAAGTTACCATACGATGACTACTCACTACATAATATTATGATGAATGATTTCCGAAATATTTTTTTTAAATTTGAATTAAACGAAATGGTTGATAGAATTTTGGACTTTACATTTTATTAAATTTGTTTAAGAAAATGTTCTACTCCTATTATATATGTAGGATTTTAGAAGAAAACCTCTGAATTGCAGTGCCTTCGCTTAAGACTAATATGGTGTATAAACTTAGAACAATAACAGCGTTGCGATGATTAGAAATTGTAGAGTTTCTTAAAACTCTATAATTTTAAAGATTATTATTCCCTGAGATTATTCCTTGGAATTGGTCATAAATGTCTGATTATAATTAATAAATCGAACTTCTACATCAACCATTTAAGGGGATTCGTATAAAGCGGATAAAATCCTACAGAGAAAAAAAATGTTTTACTTATTGTATACTTTAATAGAACATAATTGTAAACATACAGCAAATTACTTATTAATCGATTAAATGCAATTTTCTGTGAAGCAGGGCCTCAAAGTACATAAGGATGATTATATACTCGTACATCAATGATGATGAACATGACATGTTTTAATTGAAGATCTTTTGTTATTACTTGCGCACAAGCATATATTCAATGTAATTTATTATAATATCAGTTATTTTATTTAAAGAAATTATAGAATGGAAAATTGTCCTGGTATGGACATATTATGCGGAGGGATGAAAATTATGTGATAATGGAGAAAAACGTGTCGTGTCGACCCTACCTACTGTGGGATAAGGGCAGGAAGATGATATGAATATCAATTATTATTATTTTATTGAGATAAATCACTCATTATATTACGAGTACAGTATCGCTATTATATCGCTAACGACAGGATCACTGAGTTTAGAATTTTTTTTTTTATTTTTTTATTTAGTTTGGTCAAGTTTGATTTTTTGATAAACTATTGTCTATAAAACTGATTGTTACGCACCAATATTTGTATTTGCTACTTACGAGTATATTAATTTACGTTCGATCCACTGTTTTAAATCGTGAAAATAACTAAATTCTTTTCTAGCTTAGCAAAAGCATACGAGAGCATACGAGAGCGCATGCTTTTAAGGAGAAACGACGAAACGAACGCTTGCAATGTTACTCATTTCGCCTCAAAAATATCTCTTAAAATAGCTAAAGCTTATTAGAGATTGATGAATGTTAGTTAGATATTTATATTTGAAAAATTCGACCAAATACCAAATAAGTGGGAACATTAGTACTGCATTCATACGAGTACACTGCAATGTTCCCTTGAGCTCCATTAAACGTAGCTATACTACATTCCGCGTATGAGAAATATATGTAGGTATTACATATAATTAAGAAGCAGAAAATTACATTGTAAATAGTACTTATTATATCTATATAAATAAATACAAATTATTCAAAATTTGTATCTGGTAAAGGATACACTTGTAACAACGTTACCATCCCTTAGAGTTTAACCTAAAGTTAAAGCTACCTTAAAAACTGAACGATGATTTTTCTGCACCCTAACAAAAGACGCTTCATTGTGATAGTTAACAAAGTTACGAGATTTAAAATATTTAGTGAGGGGTGTTCAGTGCCGTACCTTTAAATATTTTACACAACTATCTAAGTATAATAGAATTTCACATCATTGTAAAATCCTAGGTGGCATTGTACTGATTATGGGCAGCGTTATCTCTTGACACCAGGAGAGCGTCTCGCTCGTCTTCTTCTTTACATAAAAAAGTATAATTAAATAATATCGTAGTTATATTAGTAGTAGTAATAGCTTCTAAGTAGTCTTATGTATTATTGTTTTTGAACAAAGGCAAATGAATTACCTAATTTGTGGTAAAGTTAACGAGAGACGGTCATCTTGGCGACTAAGCTCCGTACTTGACTAAGCAAAGATAAAGAGATGCTAAGATTTATAATCAAATCTTTATTAATTCCATAATTCATTAAAAATTCTTTATGTTCTATGAAAAGGGTCAAAACACTTAAAAGGCGCTGTAAATGTCAAAATAATGTAATTAATAAAATTATTTATTTATGACCCTAATTAATGACTTCTTTAATTCATGAAGGGACTACAATATTTTATTGTCTTGGCATTTTGAAAAATTGCACGATTTTTTGCGCTTAATTAAATATGATAAATACCTTAGATTGATGAGTAAATAGTTTATTGGAGGACGCAATAAAACAATTTCTGATTTAGGTTAAAAGTAGTCCTAAGAAATGGTTATTAAAACTTGTTAGAAATAATAATATATTATTATTATTTTACCGGCTTCATGGGTTCCGGACCCGCTATCGATGAATCTTCTAGATTATAGCAAGTATAATGTTTTTTTTTCAGAAATATTATAATTATATAGTTAAAAGCTAGTTTAAAATTTAAATTAATAGCTGATACTTATCTATATGTAGATATTTCTTTTTTATGTCGCTCTCAAATACGGGCTAAGCCCGGGCTTATGATAGGAGTACAAGGAGACATTAAAGCTCAACGCGTAGAAACCCTTTTGAATTTTGAATAATGTTAACACGATTAATTCTTATTTATTTAAATAATTAATTATAAATATATTATTTGTATAATTAATTATTATACGCACCATATTGCCTCAATATAGGGCCGCAATACTCCTGTGACAGCTCTGCGTTCACACGGGAGTACATTTTAACACGACTTTACACTTTAACAAAGTCTTTATCACTAAACTTGTCACCACTTACAATCTTACACATGCGATTTTATGTCAACCAATATATTACTTTGGAAGAACCAATAAAGGTATGGAGTCCAAGGCAGACGAATCTATCTTCAAGAGTTTGTGGGGCGTTGATGATTACTACTGAAAATAAAAGATTGCTTTGTCTTTTATGCGGAAATATTTTACTCGTAAAATTGCACTATTAAGGAAATAAAATCAAAGAAAGGTTTACGCGACGTCATCTTAAGTGAATTAAAAAAATATAACTGAGTTGATCTGCCGATGCGATGGGTCCGAGTAAGCAGCCGGATAACGGTATCCACTATCACAAATGCGAATTATATCCTGTTTTTGGCTATTTAAGGTTGTTTTAAAAGTAAGGCGATAGGGGCGAGTAGGAAGGTCGCGGTTTGATTAACTATTTTCACGTTATAATGATAATTAACACGTAAAGACAGCATGGAACATAAAAAAAAAAACAAAAAATATTTTCGTTACCAACATATACTTTTTAAGTTTACGTCTAGAACCGACGTTTGAACATTTTTTTTAAATATGCAAATTTTTTGATTTTCATTACCAAAGTACCGTGCCACACAAATTCATAGCCATATTTTAAAAAATAACATATCTTTATTAATCTTTGAAATATCGTTTGCGTGATATCCTCTTTTTATTAGATAAATACAAATTATATTTAATTAATAAAAAGATTTTGTATCCGCTGTATCCGTACGTCCTTACTCGTAAGCTCAAGTTATTTACTATGAAGTATTTTTGGGTAAATATCCCTCCGACCACTTTAAAGATTACGTAAGTAAATACATATAATATACATTTGTGAGTTCAGGTAATGAGAGAACACAACTTCCTAATTCGTTTGACAAGACGAGCTACGTGCAGAATACATTAGTATTTACAACTGAATCGTGGCGCGGATCTCAAAAGTCCATGTATACCTAATGTATAATATTACTAGCCATTCTTTTATCTGTGACGAGCTTATGCTCGCGGCTTTGCCCGCATGGCGCCTTATCCTATGGATCCTTTCTTAGCGGAGGTCTACGTCATAAAACCTATCTATATTCTAAATTTCAACCGAATCCGTTCAGTGGTTTAGGCTGTGCGTTGAAAGATCAGTCAGTCAGGCAGTCACATTTCATTGTCGTCACTTCCAACTTCCACTAATCACTGTTGGGCTTCTCATTTCTGTTCACGGAGGATCGAATTCTGCTTTTTAATCCCAATATCTAAATATCGGTACTCGAATATAAAAGGAAGCGTCACTGATTGTCTTTTTATCAGACACAGCTTAAAGCGCTAAACAGATTTCAGACAAAGAACACAGATTGGAGCTTTTATGGCGTATATCTCCGCTAAGAAAGAATTATTTCACGCTAACACAACTGCGAGCATAAGCTTGTTTATTTGTAATTAAACAGCAATAAATAAATATTAACTAGATGGGTGATGGACGCATTGACCGCAATATCTTTGACGAGTTGATTCAAAATGCGTATTAATTGTTTTCGTAGCTATAATAGGTCCATCCATTATGACCCCACTACCTTCCCAATATAAACTCGTTAAAAGATCAACATGACCAGAAGAAAACGAAGGTAATTTACTTAAATGACGTAGTAAACAACGCTATATATCAAGATAGATGGCGTTAGTGCATCGTTCTCCACAAGCCGTTATATCGGTTTGTTGCCCGTGGTCCTACTTCTACAAGTTAGACGTCCGCTTAAAAGTGCGGACCAAACTACTGAACCACGGTAAAGAGCTTTTTACCATGACTAAACAAATAGGGATGTTGACAAGGTCAATTATTTTAAATACTATTAGTCAGTAATTTTAATAATAAAAAAATATTCCATTGGGCATTGGCATTTCCTAATGGGACGGAAGTGGCAGGAGCCGTAGTCCTAGCAATAGCCTCATTAACCATCCATTTAGAATACACATCCATAGCCTAGTTCAAGTAGTTTCCATTAATTAGCAATAGTCCTGTCACTTGGCGGAGACTGTCTTTGAGCCCATTTTCTATAGATGGACTCACAGACAGACTCCAATAAGTGTCACCCATTACATTTATATTAAAAGCTCAAAAGGGCCTCTGCGCGTTGGACTTTTTTGTCTCCGTGTATGCCTATAAAAAGGCCCGGGCTTAGCCCGTGTTTAAGAGCGAAAAAATATTCGATACGTATTTTTTTTCTTGCATATAATAAAAAAATGGCTTAGATGTAACGCATATAAGATTCTGTGTTGGGACGCGTGACGTCACACCACGAAACAAAAATGTACTAAATTTAGTGGTGTGTCGTCACGAGCAAGCAACTTTAGTGCGTTCTGTCTCCCACGTTTTTTAACAGATTTACAAATAGAAAAATACGTGTCCAATATTTTTCAATAAACTACGTTATGAAAAATTTTAGTCAACATCCCTATTGAGTTGTAATTTGGCACAGAGGTAAGCGTTGTGACATATACATCGCGAAGTCACAAGTGTAAGCTAGTATACTTGACGCAAAGACGTAATATGAAGCATAGCTCCACCTATCATATCAATTTAAAAGTAAATGAACTGACGGCATCTGTTTTGATATACAAGCTTACGTAGTTTGCCACTTATCAGTTCAATGACCGGACCGACAAAAATAGGAAGGTATATCGCCTTCCAAAATATTCGTACAAATATGTATATGTTCGTCATTAAGGTCGTAAATACATCTAAAGAACCTGTATACCTAGAGATGGTCCAGTTTTAAGGTGCACGCAGTTTCCTTCAAAATGTTAGAAACATTTTATATGGTAGCGAGACATATTTTAAGTTCGTTGAACATTGATAATTAACTTTATTGTTTTAAAATTTCGGTCCCTATAATAAATTACGATCAGCAATAAATATATCGAGTGTCCAATATTTAGTGCATATTCCTAAACAAAGTGAAGGATCTTAATCAATAGAAACATACATACATTTCTGTTTTAAATGAACAAAAAATATTAGTTGATACGCGTTAACATGTAAATTAAAAAATACTCGTATAAAACCGGCTCTCTTGAAATTCCGTATCGTTGTTGAAGCCGGGTCGGTCAAAGAAAAGTTAATAATTTAATAAATTCCCCTACACCTTTTTTTTCATACTAAAAATCAAGTATACGTAGCTATTTAGAAATTTATTATTATGCAACGTTATTATGACATAAATAGTACGTGCTATAACAATTCTTGTAATTAATTTGTTAAACACATCGAATTACTGGACGTAGAGTTTACAACAAAAATTACAGTAGAAGTGTTTCTACATACAACCAAATGAAATTGATATGATTGGTTACGTAGATTCTATTTGAACCTGAAATATAAATTATAAGTTATCATTTATTATGAAGTCTTTGTGAAAGAGAATATGCGTGCTAGGAGAGTGAATGAAGAAGAGAGTGAGTGAGTGAAAGATTTGACGGATGATAGAGTAGAATGGAGGAGAAAAACGTGTTGTGCTGACCCTACCTAGTGTGGGATAAGGGTAGGAAGATGATTTATGAAGTCGCGCTCAATGTTGCATTCGCATGATGTTTTAAGTGATAACGCGAGCCTATTACTGTTTGAGTGTTACCTAGACTGTTAATGAAGTCCAAATACATTGTGCTTCGCTCGTCATTTAAAGCCATACAATTTTAACATAAAATTTTGTTTTTTTTTTATAATACGTGGATTTAAACTTTTACTTTGACTATACTTACATTTATAATTACTTTTTCTAACGCATTTTCCTGGGACAAAAAAGGTTGGGGCAATCAGGGAAATTACTATAAATACTGGACGTCGTCTAGATGTAAGTATAGTCAAAGTAAAAGTATAAATCCACGAATTATAAAAAAGCCAATATTACACCCGTAACTATTATATATTATTTATTGGTATACCTACCTACCGAGGGTTACATATTTTAGTCCTGTTGTTTTCTAATTCAAACGAAGTCCTATATTTTGTTTATCAATGTTATATAAATAACAATTACAAGGAAAAGAAAATTCTTACAAACCAGTTCATAAGCAGTTAGTATTTCTATGTTCCTAGGCATTGTTTGATTGAACAAAGGACAGTTATGGTAATATTATCTACTCGTCAGTCGTCAGTCGTTAAATACCTTCAAAGGGCTATACATATTTTCCTTGAAAACCGCGTGCAGTACGAAGTATAAGCAAAACTGTGACAATTGGTAGGTAAATTAATGCTACAATGTATTATGTGAATTGACGTCATGAATTTTTTGTATTGTTGACGATCAGTGAGAGCCTAGGAACATAGGTCCATTTGCGTAGATATTACAACATTATCCTACATAAATGCGTTGTTTGAGCAGTGAAGTGATAAATCAATACGACATATAAATATCTAAGTATATGAAAAGAAATATCTATAAAATAGAATTAACATAAAATGTAAAACATAACGGCAAGGCAATAAAAGATTTATAAGTGAAAATCAGTTATAAAAAAAAGATTTAGAACAAATAGCCCTTGACCTATCAATTCGCCTGTTGCAGAGCTGGAAGCTGGAATTGGATAAATTTATCTCTGTTTTCTTTGACTATACCAGAATAATTAATAAACTGTTTATACATCCTTTGTTCAAAGATCTTATCTAATTCAATAATTTGCTCACCTACATACAATTCAGATTATTGGTAAACAGTCAAATGTGCAGAACCGACCTCCAAACAACGCCATTTTTGCAAAGATGTGCAAAAATTTACAAAATTTTGTGACCGTAAAAGGAAGCGTGAGGGTCCAGTGACCGCACGATTGGTTTATCGCTATTTTAATATTTATTAGTAATCGTAATCGCTTAAATTGTAATATAAATGGGCAAAAACATAAATCACAGAAATATTTTTGCCTATTGGCCATAAAAAGTAAGATTAAACTTCACATTAGACATGCTAAATCGTAGGTTCAAGAAAAACCTGTCAGATTAAAGCAAAAACTATACATTTGAGGTTTTTCTACGTCATGTAAAACATGATTATTAAATCGATATTAACCACACTACGCGATACCTGTTTCTGGTTACCTGCCTAAAAATATTATTTTTGTTTTTCGTTAATGACTCTACGACTCTATACCTAATATTAAGTTATATTATGTTAAAACTCATGATCAAAGTATGTAATGTGAGTCAGGTAACCATGACTGGTGACTAATTGACTTATCTATGAACGCACCTAACCGCTTAACGCATTTATCCCTTCGCCATGGAAGGATTTGGCCGAGGGTAAGGCTTACGCGTCTTTAATTAAAAACTCATACGCATACCTTTGTACCACATTCCAAAACTAGGCTCCTTCTTATAGAATCTCACATTTTTATCCGCCCACTTTTCACACACATTTATTTTTGATTGCATTTTCATTAAGTTCAATAATTCTACTTTTATATCCAATAGAGATAATGATAAAGAATACGAAATAATGTCTTATTGTTAACAATATGTTTAAAATTCCTTTAAATCCGCCTGCGCCACTTTAAACTGCAAAGTTAGCTCTATCGAGTCACAGAAAGTTATACGCAAATTAAGAAGCATCGAACCTCGTGGTGCCCTGAACGATTTCAATATGGTTACGACATAATGCCTACCTCTAAAGTCTAAAGGCATTGCAAGACTTTACTGACAATAATTGGTTTTAATGTGACAACATTGAAGCCTATGGCGACCTTGACGAAGGAGAAGATTTTTCTCGCCAAATTTAGACTGTCTACGATTTCTGGTGAAGGAGCTTGTGCTTGTGACTATGTGATAGGCGATAAGGCACGCGTTTATAATTAACTAGTATGGAAGTTGGAAGATTATTAGAACAAAGTTTAGTAAAGATATGGCAGTACCTAAATAAGATATAGAAGCACACGTGAGTTGACGTATGTTAAATACACGAACGCTTTATTGTGCGGAAATTGGTAGCACACGGATACATCTAAATTGAAATAAATTAAAAAGCGACTTTATTTCTACACATTTTTAACCTTTTTCACGTGATTATATTATTATTCAGCACTATTCTAGGACTAACTTAATGCTACTAAAATAGCAGCGTATTCATTTAATGTACCTACACACATATTATGAGTTTGTAACGTCATCCATCCACTCGTAGACTACAATTTTTTTTGTTTGGGATGATGATCAGAATAAATTCAAAAAAATATTAGAGACACACGTGGCAATAAACCAACCTTATTAAATATAAATTATGTGTGTAATTGAGTGTGTAACAAATAAAGATATTTCAATTTAATTTTACAAATAATCCAAAAACTAAATGGTAATCTATTAAAAGTATAACGGACTTATTTTTTTCTTATGCCCACTAAATTAAATTTCCCATAGAAAAACTAATTAAAATATTACGTAAACACCATAATTAGTTCTGTAGCTTTCTAAAATCTGGCAAATAATCTGGCCGGTGAAAATAATAATAAACGTGCCAGCAAGAAATAGTATATTGGTTTTCCGGTGGTTGGGCTCACTGACCATTAGCGGAGATTAGGTTGAAAGACTTTAATCGAGCATGGTTCCGTGACTAATAAACATGAAGACCATCATTTTAGGTTGTTTTGTAAAGTAGAGAAGTTTTGTGTTGTTACGTATAAGTACAGTAAAAAAATTGATTGTGAGGGATCGAGTCATAGTAGTAGCTTTCGCTCGTTTTTATTCTCGTACGTGCATTAAATTGTATTTAAAGGTATTTTGTATTATGTAAGGGACTGTCTCATAAGCTTCATTAGCTATCATACTTGCACCTAGAGTAGCAATTATGGGCAAAACCTTCGAGCAGCAACGGCACAATAAAAGCCTCAACAAAAGCCCCAACAAAAGCCCTAGCGGCTGGTAGAAACTGGATAAGGAGAGGTGTACGAGGCTCAGCGGTGCCTGCTCAGAAGCCTATGTCCAGTAGTGGACAAATATAAGTTGATGATGAAGAGGTTTACAGGATGTAGGAAATTATACCGGTTCTTGAGACATTATTCAACTCATAAGTTGAATAATGTCAACCAAGGGTCAAACGGACTCAACCACCAAGTTTTTAGCATTTAGCCTTAGAATACTTGCAAAGTGGAGGAAAGTAAGTCGGAAGTCGTTATGGAACTCGCTACCACTCTCAGTGTTTCCCGAATGCTATAACGTGGGTTTGTTCAAATCAAGAGTGAATAGGTTCTTACTGAACAAGCGTGCTACAACTTCGACTGCATCGTCACTTACCACAACAGGTGAGATTGCGGTCAAACGCTTGTTTAGTCTGCTATAAAAAAATAAAAATAAAAAGTCAGCTAAAGCAGATTTTTAAAGTTGTAAAAGTAAAAACCGTTCAGCGGCTTGTTAAGCTCTGAGAATCCCATACATTAGAGACATTAGGGAATCTAAACAGGTGTATTTTACTTACTTGATCAATTTAAAGATTTTCAGTAATCGATTCTCACCTAGCATACCTATGAAATTAAAATGTTACGTGCCTGTTTATAAATTATTCTTACAGCTATAAAAAATTTATAGGGAAACTAAGCTTGTGTAGCTTTAAACTTTGACGTAAAGCTCCAAGCAGATATATAAAATGTCGCTGACCCTGAGACGAATGGAATTTTGTAGTGTGACATTTATATTTAACCACTATTGTTTATGAATTTACCTTATAACGAATGTACTATAACATTCTGAGTTCATTTTACATATTAAGGCTTGATTCACACTACTACCGCAACAAGAGTTAATTTTTAAGTAAATTTATATTTAAATTTACACGACCCACATTTTGTCGTAATTATTGACCGCGTGATTCAGAATATTTTGCAGCACGTCACAGCCATAACAAATACAGCGACTACGGGAACTAACATACGAAAGCACATCGTAGTGACGTAGTGACTATATATTCGCGCTACCACACCTTGACCACTATTTGTCTTGAGATGCTGTTTTTTATGAGATTGAGTTGAAAAGAGAGCAAATCATGTAGGTACCTGATGGTTAGCATCGTGATTGCCCATATGCTATAGTATAAAACTCACTCTACTACACGCTACGCTACTGCTAGTTATATAAAATTCAGCGAGGAACTGCATTGTGTCTGTCACCTTGAGATATACTATAGTTCTAAAATCTGGTTATGCCCAGTAATTTGGCTCGTTAACTTTGTCCCTAAGTTCGTAACACAGTAATGCCCACATACTATTGCTTGGCGTATAAAGTACAAGTTGAAAATTGCAGAAAAAAAATGTAATTAAATTAATCGGAATCGGGGTCCTCCGGAACGGGTGCCTCGGGGAACGGGGTCCTCCGGGACGAACCCTAAATAACTGGCAAAAGTGTGGTACTTCCCCAGGCGATCTCTGCAATAGATACCAAACACTAAACTACAGATAGTATGGTTTGGTTATGGTGCGTGTGATATGAACCTAAGTTAATTTCGAGTAGGCACTTATTCTGTCAGTTTCATGTCTCTTTTGCAGACAAATCTGATGCCAATCTTTTATATTTTCTTTTGTTTCAATTAATTTTGTTGAAACAACCGCGCTACCCAACATCGATACAAAAACAAAAGTGGCGAGAGGCGTGCACGTTTTTAAGAAGAGACCTAACCGGTTAGTCTTGACATGAGGTCATAAAATTATCCACGATTGAACTCTTGGAAGTTCAAGATTGGCATAATTTTGTGGACCAAACGCTCTATAGTCCCGTTTTTACTTTAATTTAAAAAAAATTGTGCATAGCTGAAACTGGCCGTTAAATAACGTTATTTTGTCAGAAATCAAGAACTTAGTAAAGCATAGGCGTTTTTTATGCAAGCACAAGACGAGCTCAACCCTCACCTGTTGTTAAGCGATAACGCCTGCCTATTACAGTTGCAGTGTTGCCTAGGTATTTAGTGGTACAAAGTTCGTAAATCTGTGCTGCCATTGTCGTGCGTAGACTGTGAGCACAATATTTATAAAAAAATTATTTAATAAAAAGTGGATGATACTCTAAAAAAAATTACAATAGAATATCATAATGTCTCATTTTAATGCTGTCAAGTAAAATATTAGGTAACTTATTTTCGTAAATACATAATGCTTCGTAAATGGCTAGCTACACTATGAACTGAAATATAATGCTATGCGTATGTGAAATAATTGTAAAGTTCTATTTACTTGTGTAGTTATTTGAGTTAAAAATTAACAAAACGGCCATGTAGTGATGAGACTCGCACAGGACCGGAAAGTGTGGCGTAAACAAAAGGAGGCCTATACCCAGTAGTAGGTGAATGGGGGACTAAGTAGATACTTTATCTTTTTATCTGTATTTATTGGGTACCAAGTACCTAGAGAAAAAGGAACAGAGGCTGACCCAGGAAACGATGGCGAGACGATTAAGACATGCATCAGGGGGTAGTGAACACTGTTGGCAATAACTATAAGCTGACAAAAATAAATTGTTATTATAGACTTTTAGACACATAAATATAAGACAATGTTCTTATAATCACTCAGGTTCGCTAAAGGTGAAATTTGTATGTTACTTTTTACACTTTGTGTTTGTTGCTCTTTTGCAAAAACCACTGAGCTGATTGCGATGCAATTCGGTATGTAGTTATCTAAAAATCTAGAAGAAGACATATAGCCCCTTTTTATCCCGATCCTCCCATCGAATTACTAACGCCGATGAAAACCACACGGCAGTAAAAAAATAATTAAAATATTTAATACACAATATTAGATGTTTTTTTCAACACTCACAGATCTTTCCATTCATGAATATTTGAAAATATATTACAATATTAATATGTTATTTATGTATAACTTGAACTATACATTCAGTATCAACGACGATCTAATGAACTATGACCATTTCTTGTTATTATTTGTTATCTTAACACGGAAATATATCGATATTTTTTTATATTCGTATGCATAGGCGGATTTAGGGGGGGGGGGGGCAGGGGGCCAAGGCCCCCCCCAGAAGCATTGTAGAGTTACGAATTTTGCACATATTTCATGGTCAACATTATAATTTTTTTCTCGGCGCTCGCAGCAAGCTGCTCGCGCACATATTATTAAGGATTTTTGAACTTTCTAACTGTTCAAAGCGAGCTAAACACACTTTTTTCGTAGTAAAAATTATAATATTCTTGCCTTTCTGCAGCTTGCCCCCCCCCCCAGAACCAAATCCTGGATCCGCCCTTGTTCGTATGGAGATCGAATGGATTTATTTATAATTTACATGAACGAATTAAACATCACGTTTTAATAAATGAATCAGGAATCGTTTGTTAATAAGGTAATCTAAATACAAGGTGCCATAAAAAGCTGTAGTAATAATTTAGAAAACTAATTTCAATATTATTATAGCTGGTAGGAATAGATTTTTTGTTAGTTGTCCAAGATAATTTAATTAAAAAATATTATGACAGTTTCTAATACTTATTATAATAATTAATCTAGCGTTTTTTTATAAGATCTTGTAGTATTTTTTTTTAATTTTTGATATGCAATAAAGTGTTTATCTATTCAATTGTAATGTTATATGACTTCTTCAATAATATTTTTTCATTGCGTTTCCAATGTAAGACACGATCAGCTTACCTATTAATCTAAGTATATTATTAATTTACTTCCACTAATCTTATGTTTTATAATATTTCACTTTAATATTATGACACTTAATACAACTTATATCCTCTTATACGTACATTTTCTATATATAACGAAAGGTTCAAAATATAGCACCGAAACTATTTCGAATAAAAGTAACAAACCGGCAAACACAAGCGTGTTGCCAAAAAAGTAACAGTTGAAAAAAAGTCATTAATCACAGAACACTGAGCATGTATGTAATCTTTGGACTCATCTATGTATTCAAACAAAACAAACTACAAAAAAAACGTTTTTATTTAAATTGTAAAAGTTTTATACACTTATATACATTACGTTGAGTTGTATGAGTTGAGCACATACCTGTATTTGAACCGTGATATATTTCGTCTGATTATTCAATTTATTAATGGAATTTTCGCACCGGTGATACTCGATGTAGACGAGCGTGTACTGTTGCGACAGACGCTGAACGAAGCGGATACTATTCCGCGGCGGAAATATAGAGGTTCTATGGTGCGTATTTAAAGATCGTCACAAACGGTATCTTCCCTTTTCACTCTACTGCGCCAACGCAAACAATTATTATAAAAAAGTGAAATGCAATTTCATGATAGCATTCAATGGAACCAATTTGGAATTATTGTGTTTAATATTATTGTGTGTTATTATGTTACTATTTAATTTAGAATGGGAAGTTATCGGAAAAAGTACGACACCCTCAAATTTTTTTTTCATCAGTATCAAATAATTATTCATTTATGAATATTGCAGTATCTCTTCAATATAAACATTTGAACCAATTATTGACATATTGGGTTATCATTCGATTTATAGCATACGTATCTCTACATATAATGACGTAGAGATAAAAGTGAAGAATACTTTTTACTTCATAAAAGAGCTACACATCTTTTAATTTGATCTTCGTTTTTCGTATGTGGGTTAATATAAATTAGCGTAAGTTTTAATATGGATCATTCTCATAAACGTTTGAAGCATTAGCTAATAGACACATTTTTTCTGATATTATTTTTATTATGTGCGGTAACCTCTACCTACCTAATTTGACGTGCTTAAAAGAGATAAAATAGACAATTTAATGCGATAAAATGGAGGAGAAAATCTAGACGCGACGTTCGCCGTACATTCAAAATATGAGACAAAACTACTCAACATGTTGGAACTTAAATTTTTGGTTCCTGAAATAAAAATTAAATATATTCTATACCTAAGGATGTGTCCAAAAAAATTTAGGACTTCGATATTTTACTATGAAAATTTAATAAAATTACGGCTAAGATCTGGAGAGCACACATTATGTTTGGTGGAAATCGATTGAAGATGGCCGCCGCTACAAAATGGCGGATTACTTTTTTCTTGCACAACCCCCTCAATATGGGTATCAAATGAAAGGGCTTAACTAGTAGAATACAACGCATTATGATAAATTTAAAATCCAAGATGGTCGCCACCACAAAACTGCGAATAACATATTTTGAAAGCGTTGCGCTGGGGGTTTATTTAAATTTTTAATTTATTTCACATATTATAAAACTGCCGGACTGAATATTATGTGTAGGTACTTTGTATAATGTAAAAGCAAAGTATTTCGCGACTTGACATTATTGACGCACTATTATAATAATATATACCGTAGTGTATTATAACGCAAGGGATGTTTTTGGGCCGCGATAAGATTTGATAAAATTGGATCAATTTAATAGAAAACTGACGCTTCTCTCCGATACGCGGTAGTAACTAATGATAGGTTTAAATTTGTTTACGGTTAAAGAGATAATTAACAATAGCCGGATGTAACGAAACATTACATAAAATAGAACTATTGGTACATAATATATATGATACTTGTAACTTTATTGCTATTTTCTATACAACTACGTTTTTCATAAGTTAAAGCCTCATTTTGTGGTAAACCGCAAATTTAGACATGCGGTATTGGTACTAATTAATTTTAATATTCGTAAAAGGTTAATAAAGTTCAAAGTTCGTCTATTTTTAATATAAGGATATTATCTAATATATAAAATTCTCGTGTCACAGTTTTCGTTGCCATACTCCTCCGAAACGGCTTGACCGATTTTGATGAAATTTTTTGTGCTTATCCGGTATCTATGAGAATCGAACAACATCTATTTTTCATCCCCCTAAATGTTAGGGGTAGTCCACCCCTAATTTTTTATTTTTATTTTTTAGACAAAATTTTTAATTTCTATTTTTTTATGATACAACATACAAAAATACATACAATCCTCAATTTTCATCCTTCTACGATCAACCCTTATTTTTTAATAGCCATTTTAGTAATTTAATCATTTTTCCTCTCCAGTCGAAAACTGATCAATCGTCATTTAATTAGTTATCCCCGCCAGATGTCTACAGGTGTCACTTCTGACCCAGTAAACAGCACGGAGTAGGGATGAGAACGGCTTGACCGATTTTGATGAAATTTTTTGAGCTTATCCGGTATCTATGAGAATCGGCCAACATCTATTTTTCATCCCCCTAAATGTTAGGGGTAGTCCACCCCTAAATTGTTTTTTTATTTTTTAGACAAAATTTTTAATTTCTATTTTTTTATGATACAACATAAAAAATACATACAATCCTCAATTTTCACCCTTCTACGATCAACCCTTATTTTTTAATAGCCATTTTAGTAATTTAATCATTTTTCCTCTCCGGTTGAAAACTGATCAATCGTCATTTAATTAGTTATCCCCGCCAGATGTCTACAGGTGTCACTTCTGACCCAGTAAACAGCACGGAGTAGGGATGAGAACGAAGCCGGTCTCCTTTCTTTCTCACTCCCTACACAGTTGTCGGCCATCATTATTGTTTATGCATCAAGTGTAGTAGTAACGTTGACAATTATTATTTTGCTATTTCAGTGTAACTGGAAATTATTTATATGGCAAAACAACGTTTGCCGGGTAAGCTAGTAGTTTATAAAATAGTGTATAAATCTTGAAGTAAACCCGAGGCAATGCTGCTTCCTACTTGGCACCAGGGCGACTGAAAGAAACGCTCCAGAATATATATATATTTTTTAAATTAAGTAATTGATATAATATGTTGTGTTCATAATGAAAAAAGTATTTACACAAATGAAATTAAAAATATATGAATAAATATATCCTCTTCCATTTCATAAAAAAAAATCGTAGGGTTTAAGTTTTGTTATATTTAAGCAAGTGCAAATTTTGTTTGAGTAAGTATCATGCTTCATACGCACTCACTTTTTGGATCACGTTGACACGATTCCCAAAATAATATACGCAAATTAGGCAAATTAAGATATCTATACGAACTACAAAAGATAATTTTACCTATTTAATGAATTAATTATAACGTTAAGACATAGTTGCTAATTACTATAATTATCTAATTGGAATGTTAATACACGAGCCTACAAAGTAATAGCATGATTGAGCGCCCTCGCTATTACCAATTTTATTGCGGCAGGACCGTGAAATAATTTCAAACCCATTGTATTCAGATAACTAGAATAAGATAAACTCATTATATTTTTTAACGGTGTAAAACTTCATAAAGGATAATAGAAGAAAATAGTAACGATTAATAAATTAATAATCGCCACATGAAGGTTGTTCATTTTCACTTTTCTTATGTAGGTACTATAATAATTCTGAAGCTAATGATTGTTTTGTTTTCAATCTGATTTGCGTAAATATAATTGTTTCATTACAGTTGTGACCAAGGTATTCATTATTATTTTTATTATTGTGACTAGGAGCAGTCGATCGTTCGTCTTTATGACATGGTTTTCTAATGCGAAGAAATTTGAATTTCACAAGACGCAGGTAAACTTAATCATGTGAGGCTCGAAAGGGGGCAGGAGCAGGAAAAAATATACAGGGATGGCGATTTGTAATGTGGAACCCACCTTAATTTTGACTTATTTGGACATTTTTGTGTTGACACAAAAATCTCCAATTAAGTCACTTAATTTTTCAAATAAATGTAATCTTAAAACATTCTGAAAGTTTTTATATAATAATTTTGGATAGGGGCAGTAGCTACCACATATCACGAAGGTGATATTTTTATATAATATTGTACCACATTTTGGATAGGGGGAGTAGGTACCACATATCACCTAGGTGGTAGAGGGAAATAAATTTCCAAAATCCATCATTTGATTAATGACCGACAATTTACTTTAAACTAGGTACACTTTTTTCAATTCCTTGAAGTGTGTTATCCAACTCGGACGGAGTACATCCAGTGATTGTGCAGCGTAAACACCAAGACGCGTATTTCCCCGCACGTAGTATTGCGGTAGTGCAAGAGCAGCGACGTAGGAATGACCTACTATAATTATTAACCTACAGCTTCATACATCAACGGGCAGTGATCAGGACATGCGTGTACAACACACGTGTGTAAAACCTGTGCAAAATGAACCCTGCTCACTGCCCTTCCCGTTTCGGATGAATGTAAATGGGGTATATGACCTGGATACCTATTATTATAATTTATACATATAGGTATAGGTAGGTATGAATCCCTCCACCACCAGGGTTATTATTAGGATTATTTTTCTTCATTATAAGTTAGCCTTTGAACAGGATCTCGCATGATGATAAGCGGACGACGCGGCCGTAGATGGTAGCAGACCTAGAAGACGGGGCAAATTCCTGCCTAGGGAAAGAGATTTAGATTTAGTTTTTAAGATGACAAGCATATAGTTTAATGGAGTTTTAATGTGTTTATTGTGTATTTAATAGGCATTCCTGTCACAAAGGGGTAATATAAAATGAGTGTAGCTTCAATTCCAAAATACCTTTTTTATTGAAAAAAACTATGGCACGCAACGAAAATCTAAAGCAACCTTTCGACTTTAACTTAAAGCAATCTTTCAGTTATTCATTCCTGACTCTTAAACTATAAGTTAGTGCCGAAGTTATCGATTCACTGCAACTTACAATGCTGGTCACGATTATACCTATTATGTAGTCCTTTCATTATTATAACTACTTTCCTTACAATTGCCAATGAACTGAGAACAAATCTTAAAATATGTATTATATATCCATTACACCTATTGCATACCACAGAAAACTTACTAATATTATAAATTCAAAATGTTGTATGGATTGATGTATGTACATTGATGTTGATCACTTTTTAGTTGTCAGGCAAAAAAGGCAGGCCTCATAGGGCTGAAATTTGGCGTGAAGAAGCAGCTTGCCTGCATCCGCCCTTGACGCCTATCCATGATTTTCTAATGTAATCAATATTACTATCTTGATTTATCAGGGAAACTCCCGAGACCGTTGGCCCCACTTGTACCAACGATAGTTTGCACAATTTGTGTACAACCAACGTGACTTCGATTAAACACAATAAATAATGGTTAAGCGGTTTATAAATGTATGCTTAACGATCAGTAACAAAAAGTTTTAAATAGCCGTTCAATTCGGTCTTTGGCTAAAATGTTTCATCTCAAACAGTACCATTATTTTACGATGTTGAGACTAGAGATAAAAAACATTTTACTTGCATATATTATTATATTACATAGGTACTTAATATTATATAAATGAAAAATAAACCTACCGCCTACCTAGCATTTATCTGGAACCTGGAGGCACGGCAGTGCCCCCGCCGAGACGTACCATGCTAAGTGTAAGGACATTACACACCTTTTCTCGAAATAATACATCGATTTTGAGCCCTCGTAGCTTTGGATCTTTCTGTTTCCATATCGCTCGTACTGAGCAGGTACGGTCAGGGCAGGGGGCCAAGGCCCCACCCAAAACAAAATCCTGGATCCGCCCTTGGGTACGGTACTGTTTAATGGTTTCGTCTTGGCCCTTGGCAACATTTTACATTAAAATCGAATCGTCTTGGCGGTTCTTATATAAAAGAAATATATCAAACAATAACATTTCCCCTTAACGGTTCGCATCCTAGGTATTTACAAAGTCCTACGCATCACTATGCTGCGCTCGTTAAACAAAGAAATAACACGTTATGTGTCTGGATGTGAGTCCTAGTACTCTAGCATATAAATATATCTAGTACTGTAGCATATACATATAGTGTAGTATATTTTAATTGTGTCGTCCTGCATAATGTAGAGTTTATCTACAGATTTAATTTTTAATTCATGTTTACACCGACGTATAATATGGTAATCCTAGTCACGATCTGAAACTAAATTATCCTGCTGATGTCCATGACGGTTTTTACAACGCTGCGGTTGAATCATCCTAACATCACGGTATTATTGAAAATGACTAGATGGACCCTGCGGTGTTACTCCTTAAAAAGCAACATATAAAGGTGATGTGTGAATAAGGTCTAGCCAACCGCAACCACAGAAAGATTCCTACTTTTCATCCAGAGTTTCTTTTTTACTGTGACACACAAGCGCGACAGACGGCCCGCCTGATGCTGCGCGGTTACCGTCGCACTTATAGGTACGCGTATACTGCTCAGATCAGAAGAATGTATACTGCATACGTTTGCAACACCAGTGGTGTAACCGATGCGGTGTCAGTCATTGCTGATTGTTACAGTAAATCAAGAAAAAAAAAATAACTCCCAAAATTAAAAAAAAAAACTCGCAATAGTGTTCCATTGTAGACTATTTCCATAAACATTATTTGCTTTTCCATTTTAGTTCTTTAGATGTGAAGCCATTATAAGAACACACACTTTATAAAGTGTGATTATACAACATTCTTTATAAATAATTATAAAGTATTAATGAATTGCCCAAATGACTCATCGTAAAATACCGAAGGCTTAAAAAGCCCCTAAATAAATGTGCGCCATTTTTGTGTGCGCCAACTAATACCTATTGAAATTATCCATTCATTGATTTAAGGCGGGGCTTTACGAGCAGATTAGGTATTTAGTGCGGGCAAAAGTTGCTCAGAACGCCCGTTGGAAACGTGTGGCGTACGCTTATCGTAAAACGTGCGCGGTCATTGACCCTTGGTGATTGATTCTTTGCATGTAGTTAGCACACACACATTCACAAACACGTCAAACTTATAAAACCCCGTCGATTTTGCGTCGGGGGTTACAATGTGCTAAAATTTTTGGACAAGATCGAAAAAATGAGACACGAGATAAATATTATAGATACACGTATTTTTTGTTGAAAAAAAAAACAAAATTAGATTACATTTAATTGATTAGATTAGATTAATTAAATTGGACCAATTAATTAAATTAAATTAAAACAATAATTCAGATAAATTCAGAAAAAATCTGATAAATTAAGATAAATTGAGAAAAATCTGATAAATTCAAATAAATTCTAAAAAAAGTCTGATAAATTCTGAAAAAATCTGGTAAATTCAGATAAATTTAAAAAAATCAGATAAATTCGAAAAAAAATCAGATAAATTTTGAAAAAATCTGGTTAATTCTGATAAAATCAGATAAATTCGAAAAAAAAATAGAAAAATTCTGATAAATTCAGATAAATTCGAAAAAAATCTGATTAATTCTGAAAAAATCTGGTAAATTCAGATAAATTAAAAAAAATCAGATAAATTCGAAAAAAAATCAGATAAATTCGAAAATAAATCAAATAAATTCTGAAAAAATCTGGTTAATTCTGATAAATTCAGATAAAATCAGATTAATTCAGATAAAATTAGATAAATTCTGAAAAATTCAGATAAAATCAGATAAATTCAGATAAAATCAGATAAATTAAAAAAATCAGATAAATTCGAAAAAAAAACAGATAAATTCGAAAATAAATCAAATAAATTCTGAAAAAATGTGGTAAATTCTGATAAATTCAGATAAAATCAGATAAATTCAGATAAATTCTGAAAAAATCTGATAAATTCAGATAAAATCAGATAAATTCGAAAAAATCAAATAAATTCGAAAAAAAATTCAGATAAATTCTGAAAAATTCTGATTAAATCAGATAAATTCGAAAAAATCAGATAAATTCGAAAATTCATCAGATAAATTCTGAAAAATTCTGATAAATACGAAAAAATCAAATAAATTTAAAAAATCAGATATTTTTTCGATCTTGTCCAAAAATTTTAGCACATTGTAACCCCCGACGCAAAATCGACGGGGTTTTATAATATATCTGATTTTTTTTCGAATTTATCAGATTTTTTTGTTTTTATCTGATTTTATTAGAATTTATCTGATTTTATCTGAATTTATCAGAATTAACCAGATTTTTTCAGAATTTATCTGATTTATTTTCGAATTTATCCGATTTTTTCGAATTTATCTGATTTTATCAGAATTTTCAGAATTAACCAGATTTTTTCAGAATTTATCTGATTTATTTTCGAATTTATCTGATTTTTTCGAATTTATCTGATTTTATCAGAATTTTTCAGAATTTATCTAAATTTTTTTCGAATTTATTTGATTTTTACGAATTAATCTGAATTTATCAGATTTTTCAGAATTTATCTGATTTTTTTTCGAATTTATCTGATTTTTTAAATTTATTTGATTTTTTCGTATTTATCAGAATTTTTCAGAATTTATCTGATGAATTTTCGAATTTATCTGATTTTTTCGAATTTATCTGATTAAATCAGAATTTTTCAGAATTTATCTGAATTTTTTTTCGAATTTATTTGATTTTTTCGAATTTATCTGATTTTATCTGAATTTATCAGATTTTTTCAGAATTTATCTGATGAATTTTCGAATTTATCTGATTTTTTCGAATTTATCTGAATTTATCAGAATTTTTCTATTTTTTTTTTCGCATTTCTCTGATTTTTTCGAATTTATCTGATTTTATCTGAATTTATCAGAATTTATCAGATTTTTTTTCTAATTTATCTGATTTTATCAGAATTTATCTGATTTTTTTTTATTTATTTGATTTTTTCGAATTTATCTGAATTTATCAGAATTTATCTGATGAATTTTCGAATTTATCTGATTTTTTTTTCGAATTTATCTGATTTTATTTTAAATTAGTTCAATCTAATTTAATAATTAGTTTATATTAATATTTAATGTGAATTAATTTAATCGTATTTAATAATTAATTCATATTAATATTTAATTTAAATTAATTTAATCTAATTTATTTTATATAGTACGTGTGTGTTATATTTTTTAATAATCGACTAGAAGGACAAAATAAAGATTATAATATTTATTATCTAATTACAAATAAATTAAACCCCCTACACGCTTCTGAGATTTGGAAATTCACAATATATGTAAGTACTCCTAAATAATTCAAACGCGCGTGTGTAATCGTAGTGGAGATGAGATCGAAGTGCACAGGTCCGACGCTGACAGTGGTCACCGGCGTTCTGAGTGCGTGCGGTAATGCTCCGTGGGAATTAAAATTCAATTAAAAATCATTAAATAAACTTATCGATAAAATACCTATATATAGCCATCCGTTTGAATGTTATGTATCAAATAAAGTACTCTAAATGTTTATTTTTGTCCTAGTTTTACAAATATTTAAATGGAAGGAAGAAAATTAGGCATATTTAAAAAAAATAAAACTATCGAGAAAAAAAACAATTATCATGTTTCTGTTAATTAAGATCTCTTGTTCAAAGATTGAAGTTACACATACTAAAATATAAAGTAGTAGATCTTCTTAAAAGTTTGCTATATTAGGCTTTGAAAAACATACATTTCACTTACCATAGCGCCTTAAGTTATGCGTTAAGGCCAGCACTGACGCCAGACGAAACGCGTTTTTTTTTAAATACTATGTATTTTTCCCAGTTTTTTTTTGTGACATTGGTTTCTGTAACATAACTCAAGATAAACTAGAAGCGGCCTGATGTTAAACCCGCATTAAAATTTGCTACCATCTACGGCCGTATCGTCGCTAACATCTCGCAGGATCGTGGTTAACGGTTAAGTCCTTCGCAACACTGTGCTACGCTGGTCATCCAAAGACGTAAGATGTTAAAGTCCCCTTAGCCTTATAGTTTCCTTAGCCACGGTTACTAATTACTATAGCTAACTAATGACATGGTCAAAAAATTTAAATATATTATAGTCCGTAATTTACCTAAATAATAAAAAATATGAGACATATATTTTTTGGTTTTTGAATAAAATAAAAAATGACTGAAATATACCGCGTGGGGAGGACGCTTAACGTCTTCACACGGTACAAAAAAACGGACCCCCAGGTAAATTTACGTACAGTGACGCCAGGATCATGCGAGTTTAGTGCGTTGTATCTCACAAGTGCGTATCAAATTTACAAAGAAAAAAAAATATGTTTCAATATTTTTTTGGACATATTTATGACGAAAAATTATATATTAAACTCCCCTTTATTACGCGAACAGTACCTACGTCGCGTCGCCTAGGCCAAACCAAATTTCTCGAGCTTTTCAAAATCACCGTTCCTGTTAGCTAAGGTTTACATCCAAAAGAAAACTCTAGTTAGCCCTCTAAATGAAGAACCTACTGTCTGTAGGTATTTGATTTCCCATGGTCTGTGCAGGCCTTAAAAGATAACTTGGTTACAGGTAATTTCATAACCAGGAAAACCAGTAACCTAAATACCTAGGTACTATTTATGATAATGGCATGCAAATAGTGAACACTCTTTTATGAATGTCATTAATGAGTTTCAGGGCGCTGTAAAATAAAGGTCACCTGCCTAAGAATTGTTACAAGGTTTTTTTTATGTGAAGAAGTAAAAGACGAGCAAGACTCTCTCCTGATGCTTAGAGATATCGCTGCCCATAATCAGTACAGTGCTACCTAGGATTTCACAATGATGTTAAATTCTAGTGCACCTAGAGCCGTTGCACCAACGCATCTTACTCAAGAGTCATAATATGTGAAGACTTTTTAGCCCAGTAATTTCACTAGCACTGTAGCCCTCCTACCGAAACACAGTAATGAAAGGTGCTAAAAAATGTAGTTATACCGACTTATTATTTATTCGTAGGTTATACCTATTTACTTAGAATTCCCGAAGGAAAATCGCTTCCGTCGTTATATTAAAACTTACTTGAAAATGGTTTACAATTCGTTGGAAACTTTTTTATGTTTTGTATATGTTTTTTATCAATTGTTTTTTATATTATACACAGATTGTTGTGATTGTCCAATTTCAATTTTATCAAAATCAGTCAAGCTGTTTTAAAGTTATAAAAAAGCATAGAGCTAATAATTTTTAACCTAAATATTCATGATGCTTTAAATCTGTTATAGTCAATTCATTTTATCTGTGTGTTAAAATTAAGAAATAAAAGCATATCTATTATTATATTTTATTAAACCTTATACAACCTTATATCACAGAACTAGTACACACATGACTGTACTAAACTAGGAAAATTAAAATAAAAACACAATGTCATAGGCATAATTTTATTGGAAATGTACAAAATATAAATAAAAATCTATTTATTCTATATCTATTACAAAATCTTATAAATTATAATAAAAGCAGCAGCATTTACACAAGTAATTGAAGTACCTAAGTAGTAGTTGGAAATAATACAATAATTAATTAATTATTACAATTTTGTATAATCTACAAATACTAAATGGCTCGTATTTAATAATAAGACAGAGTGTTTAAGTTAGTTTAAGTTCATACAAGTTAGTTCAAGTAAATTAGTTCGCCACCTCACCGATAGATGGCGCCAGTGGCAAAGTTAGCACGCGCAAGCGTTTTGTTCACCTGAGTAGTCTAATATATTTAAGAAGCTTGTGCCGTGAGTGTTCGACCGAGTGAAAATAAAGTGTATTGTGAGTAAGTGAGTGTTTAATTAACCATTTGGACCATCGAAGCCGGATTCAAGTGATAAGTGTGAGTAAAGTGAACAGTGTAAAAGACTTAGAATAATTTGTGCTAAAAAAGACTTTGAATAATTTGTGTTGAAAAAGACTTAGAATAATTTGAGTTTAAAAACACTTAGAAAATTTTGAACCAAAAGTAACTTAGCAAATTTTGAAGTGAAAAATATCTTTAACAAATATTGAACTGTTTTAACTTAACTTTGAAAGTGATTTTGGACTTGTATTTTTTACTGAACTTTAACATTGAATAGTGAACATTAAAAAGAACTTTACAAATTTATTAGAGAACTCAAAATTAGTCAACATTAGTATCTATTCGCAATATTTTAGGTGAATTTTATACAACATGGCGGATAAGAAAGCTAAACAATATATCGCACAGATGATACAAACTTCAACTAAGATTGAAAAATTACTTACGAATACGAAAAAATGTGCAAAAGACAAAAGAACAAGAGGATTTTTAGATTCACGTTTGGAGGCTTTACAGGATTATTGGACAAACTATACCAAGATTTCTGGATTAATTGATGCTGAAACTTTAGAAGCGGAACATGATCTGGACTTCGAGAAAAATTATGAACAAACCGAAGAATATTATCTGGAGCTGTTGTCTTGGATTAAAGACAAACTATACGAGATGAAACAAGATCAAGGTGGTGCATCAAATGCCGACACACCTTCAGAACGTCCGAACGTCCGAAGACCGAAACTTCCACCGATTTCGATACCGCAATTTTCTGGAGATTATAATCAGTGGATGAGTTTCAGAGACTTATTTCGATCTCTAATTCACGATGATGCTCGTTTGTCAAAAATTGAAAAGCATCATTACCTCAAGTCTAGCCTATCCGGAGAAGCTGAAGCCCTTTTGAAAAATTACTCGCTAACTGAAGCTAACTACGACGACGCTTGGAAAAAACTAAATGAAAGATACGAGAACAAGAGAATGATTGTCAATAACATCCTCAATCGGTTTTTAAGTCAAAAGACATTGAGTACTGAATCTGCAAAGGGTATTAAAGATCTTTTAGATATCTCTAGCCAATGTCTCACGTCCCTCACAAACTTGAATATCGATTCCTGGAATGCAATAGTTGTGCACATATTGGTCTCAAAGCTGGACATAGAATCTCGCAAACTTTGGGAACAATCTTTAGAGAATTCCACAAGCATTCCTACTTATGATGACTTGAACCTCTTTCTCGAGAAGCGATTCCGAGCCATGGAAATGGTCAATCTCGCACAACCTCCACAAAGAAGTACAACCAAGCCCGTTCAACAAACCAACAAAGCTAACACTGTAAAAAGCTTTGCTACGGAAGTCGAAAGCACTTGCACTTATTGCACACAGAACCATTATATTTGCCATTGTAAAGATTTTGCCTCACTACCTGTCCCTGAACGTCAGGATTTTATTAAGAAGAACAACATATGTTTTAACTGTCTTGTGAAGGGTCATGCTGTTTTCAACTGCAGACAGAGTACGGTTTGCAAGAAATGCAAACGTCGTCATCATACATTGTTGCACATTACCTCTTCTAAGGAAGATAAATCAGCTGAACCTGATAAGGAGAAAGATACCTCCAACGGAAGTAGTACTGTACCCAAGACTTCTTGCAACACCAGTGTGAACCTGGAAGCTGAAACAAACGATGATAGAGTTATATTAGCTACTGCAATAATAAACGCTGACTCTAAGAATAGTGGTACTTACACATTAAGAGCTCTTGTTGATCAAGGCTCACAGGGTTCTTTCATCACCGAAGCAGCTGCACAGTTGTTGAATCTTCATCGCACTCCAGTCACAGGAAAAATCTCTGGAATTTCATCATCAGTGGTAACTACAAAGTCAATGGTCACACTTACAGTCCACTCCACAAAAGATTATTCACACACCTTCGAGGTGAATGCATATGTTTTAAAGAAACTCACATCATTGTTGCCTTCACGAGAATTCCCACAGGATACTTGGCCTTCATCTATGCAGTTGGATCTGGCTGATCCAAACTTTCACAAGCCAGGGTCTATCGATGTTTTGCTTGGTGCCGACGTGCATGCATACATACTTCTAGAAGGCTTACACAAGTGTAATTCTCTTATTGCACTCAACTCTCGCCTTGGCTGGCTCATTTCAGGCAGAGTTACACAAGCTGACTCCGCGCACGAACACAATCTGGTGGTTATGCACACTAAGATGGAGACGGATCAGTTACTCAGACAATTCTGGGAGATAGAAGAGAACTTACCTCACCACAAACTGATGACCGATCTGGAAATACAATGTGAAGAACATTTCCAGAATACTCACACTCGCAAAGATGACGGTCGATACGTAGTACGGATGCCCTTCAAGGACAATCCCCCCACAAACCTTGGTGATGCCAAACCTCTTGCAATCAGTCGCTTACAACAAATGGAGAAACGCTTTACACGACAGCCTGATTTCAAGGAAGAATATCACAAGTTTTTGAAGCAGTATGAATCACAAGGTCATATGATGATGGTACCTGAAAAAGAATTAGTTACACAAAAGGTATATTACTTACCTCACCATGCTGTCCTTAGGCCGACGAGTCTAAGCACGAAGCTGCGTGTAGTCTTCGATGGAAGCGCTGCACCTGAAACAGGAAAATCATTAAACGATGAACTTCTTATTGGAAGTCCACTTCAACAAGATGACAGAAATGTAATTACTCGATGGAGACAACACAAAATCTGCTTAGTTGCGGATATTCGACAGATGTATAGACAGATTTTGATAGCAGAAGATGACGTTGACTACCAGAGAATTCTGTGGCGAGAATCTCCTGCACAACCTATTAACGAGTACAGATTACTTACCGTCACGTACGGAACCTCCTGCGCTCCATTTCTTGCTATTCGCACACTTCATCAATTGGCAGATGATGAAAGGAATGATTTCCCCATTGAAGCTGAGATCCTGAGAAACGACGTGTACATGGATGATTTGATGACTGGCGCTGCTACAACGGAAGACGCCATCCTATTACAATCCCGGTTGACAGAACTTTTGGCTCGTGGTGGTTTCCCTTTACACAAGTGGTCCTCTAATAGCAAAGTGGTGTTGTCACAAATCCCTAATGATGACAAAGACTCTCAAAGTGCAGTGAATATTAAAGTTGAAGACACAATTAAAACACTAGGTATTACGTGGAACTCTGATACAGATAATTTTGAACTCAATTTAAAATTGAAACATTGTCATGACACCTTTACCAAACGAAATGTCTTGTCCACTATTGCCAAATCTTTCGACCCACTGGGTTGGCTAACACCTGCAATCATACTACTTAAAATTTTCATGCAAAAATTATGGTTAGCTGGCTTAGATTGGGACGAAGAGTTGACTACTGATCTAAAATCAGAATGGATTACTTACCTTGATCGTTTCATACACTCTGAAGACATTCAGTTCCCTCGTTGGTTTGGAGTTTCAGATGACACGACCCGACGGGAGCTGCATGGATTTAGTGATGCCTCGTGTGCTGCTTACGCTGGAGTTGTGTATCTCAGAGTTTTGAGAGATGATGGTGAAGTAGACGTCCACCTTGTAATTGCAAAATCTAAAGTTGCCCCTGTAAAACAAATTTCTCTCCCACGTCTCGAACTCTGTGGTGCAGTCCTCATGTCTAAAATGATTCAACATGTGAAAACTGTTTTACAAATACCCGATGATGATGTATATACCTGGACTGATTCTACCATTGTTTTGTCCTGGCTGCGTAAAACACCCAAGACATGGACTACATTTGTAGCCAATCGCACATCCGAAATTTTGACACTCACAAATAGTAATCAATGGCATCATGTTAGTTCGGCAAACAATCCCGCTGATTTGGCGTCACGCGGAATTTACCCCTCGGATTTACAGCAGTCAAAACTATGGTGGAGTGGCCCTCAATTTTTGCACACTGTAGAGAAAATGGAACAAAAACAGATTGATATACCTGTCACAGATTTGGAAATGAGATCTACTTCTCAAATAGTAACCAATGTTAATCTCACTGAGAATAATGACGCTATTGCTTATTTGACTCGATTCTCAACATTGTCAAAGCTAGTACGTGTTACAGCTTACTGTTACCGTTTCCTCAAACTATGTAGAGCTAAGACAACTAAGACACCTGTTACTGAACCTAGCTATTTGACCACAAATGAGCTTGACAATGCTTTAAAAGGATGTATTAAGATGTCACAAACCCTCTCCTTTCGAGATGAACTCGATCGTTTGTTAGCAGGTAAACCAGTAAAAAAATCGAGCAAATTGTATGCGCTTTATCCATTTATTGACGATAATGGTATTGTGCGTGTTGGTGGCCGACTCGCTAATGCAGAGATTCCAAACGATACGAAAAACCCTATTCTGTTAAGTAACGATTGCTTTCTGTCTAAATTGATCGTGGCAAATGCTCATTTGAAATCTCTTCATGGAGGACACCAACTCACTTTAAATGTCATTCGACAAAGATTTTGGATAATACGCGTAAAAAACCTTGTAAAATTGGTAATTCACAAATGTATCCCCTGTTTCAAACAAAAGGCTAATCCACTTGCACCATTTATGGCCAACTTACCGAAATTTCGAATTAAACCAAGTCGCCCTTTCACTACAAGTGGAGTAGACTTTTGTGGTCCATTTACTCTGAAATCGTACCCTGGACGATGTAAAAGATTTCAGAAATCATATGTATGTTTATTTGTATGTACAGTCACAAAAGCCATTCATTTGGAATTGGTTACCGACCTCACTTCTGCTGCATTTATTGCTGCATTTCGGCGTTTTACTGCTCGACGTGGTCACTGCAAGGAAATTTGGAGTGACCATGGAACGAATTTCGTAGGCGCGTCACGTGAACTAGATCAAGCTTTTAAGGATTCACAATCTCAGGCAGTAACTGAAATTGCTGAAATTCTGGCTAATGATCACACCCAATGGAAATTCATCCCCCCTAGAGCTCCACACTTTGGAGGAATCTGGGAATCCGGAGTGAAAAGCATTAAAGGACATTTGAAACGAGTTGTAGGCCAAACATGCCTTACTTATGAAGAACTGGCTACTCTCTTGTCTCAAGTTGAAGCTTGTGTTAACTCTCGTCCACTCACCCTCGTAAATTCCACTCTGGATGAACCTCCTCTGACTCCTAGCCACTTTCTTATTGGAGAACCTTTAATCGGTGTTCCTGAGCCCTCTTTGATTGATGTTAAGCTAAGTCCATTGAATCGTTGGCACACAATTCAACGTATGGTACAGTGTTTATGGCGTCGTTGGCAAGACGAATATTTAACGACATTACAACATCGTTACAAATGGAACACTAACCATCCAGATCTCCCGATAGATACGATTGTTTTAGTCAAGGATGACCTACTTCCCCCTGGAAAATGGCTTTTGGGACGTATAATTCAGAAACACCCAGGGAAAGATGGAATCACACGAGTTGTTTCCCTACAATATAAAGATAGAATTTTTAAGAGACCTATTGTCAAATTATGTCCTCTACCCCTGGATGAGCCTGATACGCTATAATTTAAGTTTTTGTTAGTTGTTATTTCACCCGTTTCTAAGGACTTTAATCGTCCTTGGCCGGCGGAATGTTTAAGTTAGTTTAAGTTCATACAAGTTAGTTCAAGTAAATTAGTTCGCCACCTCACCGATAGATGGCGCCAGTGGCAAAGTTAGCACGCGCAAGCGTTTTGTTCACCTGAGTAGTCTAATATATTTAAGAAGCTTGTGCCGTGAGTGTTCGACCGAGTGAAAATAAAGTGTATTGTGAGTAAGTGAGTGTTTAATTAACCACAGAGGTTTACCAAAGAAAATTTAATAAGTATAAGGTACGTACAGCTATTTTTGTCTGCATCTAAGAAATCTTATTGAAGTGAATCACCCTTTTTAAGCCCATTTCACACGTCGCTATATAGCGCTATATAGCTTCACATAGCGCGGCATAGCTTCAGTACAAATCGGCATCCGTCACACACGTAGCTATAAATGACATATAGCGCTATATCGCGCTTTAATTTACAGTTGATGCGTAGAATCCGCCATTTTTCATTTTGACTAGGTGATAAAATGACTAAGCCGTTTTGTATTACGGAGACAAAAGAAAACAAACTCATATTACCTACGCGATATATTAAACTAAATAGTAGCAAATGCTTAACCGCTGTGTAACAAATTAGAAAAAAATGTTTTTTTATTTTTATTAAATATTTTGTTGTGTTTACAGTTCTTTGTGTTAGTATTTCGAAACAAATTAATTTAATTTGTATTTTAAATTTCACCTCCTATTTACTTGTAATAGATGCTCATATTATGCATAATGATTATTTGTCCGAATAACTGAAAGCTTTGAATAACTTGCAGTAGACTTTCGCTTAACCGGCTAAGTCATGCTACAAAATGGCTACGCATTTTTTTTTATCTAGTTCAAATGGAATTTGCCAAATTGTATGGTTTTACAGCAACATGGCTGTTGACTATGTCAATTTTGAGTCTTATACAGGACGTGTGAAAAAATTCATGATTATTTTTTCACATTTTTAAAAAGTACGTACCAGGAGTTTGCCATGGTTTTTTTTTACAAAAGTGATTGTCAGTTAAAACTGTAATAATGCAAACACATTGTTTCAAGGGTTTTGTAGGTACCTCTAAAGAAAAAAAAAAACAAATCATTATTTTTAGTTTTTTTTCGACATTTATGCTCGGAAATGGATCGTTTGGAGTTCTTCTCCTTGTCCTTGTCATATTCTCTATTACTGGGAGTCATGACCTCTCCTTTGTAGGATTCGATTTCTGATGATGGAGTGCTATCTGGGTTGGTTGGATGCGATTTTCATGGCCAGGAGCCACGAGACAACAGGACAACAGCAACAGCGTCATCTTAGTCGAGCACGGGGCAGGCTGAAAATCAGCGCTGTGCAAGACCTCCCTGCCCAGCATTATGCTGAGCCTATTCCATTTATCAGTGTAGGTACCTATTGTTTATGTTGTTTTATTATCTTCTGTTCGTATCTCAAACTAACATGTCACTATATTTATGTGTATAATTTTTCATGTATGTACTTTTTGGAACTGATAATAAATATATTTTTATCTTATCTTATCTTAACAGGAACTTCGAGGGTGGTGCGGATCTGATCTGACCAGCACATCGGACCGCCTTGGGACCGCTTTCCTTTGATTTTGCCCGAAACAATGACCATCTCTAGATTTCCATCCATGCCATTTGGCCAAAGTACTCGAAAATTCTCTGATAAAGTCGGTCAAATCTAACTCAAATCGATCTTATTCGATGAACTCTCATACTTTTAGTAAACGATGATAATTTCGAATAAAGTTTTCTGGATTTCTTGATACGTCAAGAAATCCAGAATTCGTTGAATCGTCATTTTTTTTAAATTATACCAGGAGCAGACTGGAACGAAACCAAAATCAAGGAAAAAAGAAACATCCTTTATGTATAAAAAATTGTCAAATTCATTTGTTTAAGTAGTGTTGGGGAATCATTGTGGAACTATATGCAATCAAGTGATTGAATCTCCGTTCCTACTTCTGGTACTCCTGGTACCTACTTCCTAAAAAATATTAACTAGCTTTTAACTGATGAAAAGTGGTCTGTTAAGCACAAACGTGCGTGCATATATGAAAGTGCATAAAATAGACCCCGCACAGGAAAAAAAAACTGTTGTGCCCTTTTTGAAGACTGAACCACGTTAATATTAAGAGAGAAGAGAGATAGAGAGGAGCAGCGGTTACAGATTTCCAATTTAAACGCCGTGTTCTTCCCCTTAAGGGCAGATTTCTGGAATAATAATATTTTCTACGTAATTTTATACGCAACATGTTGATAACATTTTTTCATACAAGTATGTGGCAAGTCCAATTTGCACTTGTTTGTTTTTATTTTGAAATAATATAAATTTTCTTTATTTTTGTATTAATAAACCTATTCTAAATGCACTCAAAGCATTCATTGACAAGTTATTCCAAATATTTGAGTGCGTTTGTAAAGAGGAAAAAAGTAGTCATTAATATCACTTGATTTGTGAAAAAAGGAATGTTAATGTTACTTGATTTTATTTCAAAGATCGACTCAAGATTCAATCACAAAGAATGAACTATTAAAAAATATAGTTCCGATCAGTAACCCGGCCATCACTAAAAATAATATAGCACGGCATAGCGAGGTATAGCAAGGCCTTGCGATACGATACTATATGGTACCAGGAGTCATATAGCAGGATATAGTATAGCGCCGTGTGTAATGGGCTTCAATTTTGTGTCACCTACTCATAGGTTTATGGACAATAAATAATGTAAGATAATACAAGAAGTTACTATTTATGGTACTTGTGCTGATAAGAAGTTATTTACAAAGCTGATAAATTACAAAATGTTATACAAATTTTAGAATATTTGCAATTATATTTGTATCAATCTCATGCATGCAGTTTTATAAATACACTTTCGATCACACAATTCAAGGAATCAAAATACATTTGCGATGAAAATAGTCTACAGATGTTTTAGATATATTACTATAAGTGTTATATTGCTCTAACAAGGGCATATATTTAAAAATGAATATAATATTAAGCAAGGCCATATAAATAGAAACTAAAGGCATTGATCTATTTTAAAATGTGGCTCCTACGAGATTAATATTGTCACTATGCCCTTGTCATACCAAACATTATATAAATACTTAATACATAATGTATGTAATGATTACAATTATTGTAACTATGTAAGCTTAATAGGTTTTAGTAAAATATACACACTAATTGTTTAAGGTTTTTATAATTATCCACTTATTAAAATATGTAGAATAGCAATAAGTTATGTCAATAGATTACATGATATTTATTTACAGAATGTATTACAATTATAATTTATATTGGTATTTTGGTAGCTGAATGGTAACTTTTGATAAAATAGGTAATAAAACATAATATATAAGCTGTAAGATAAAACTTATAATACAAGGTATTTTTATGGGTCGTCGATTTAATGTATTTGTAAATGTACATGTTTAAGATGTTTTACTTTGGACCCGAAAAACTCTACAAGTATATTTTTATCTAAATTTCACATCTACGAATAAGGAAATGTACTCCAAAAATGATCTATACAAATAAGCACGATGGGGTTAAAAGTCAAGTAGCTTGTTAACGACAAAATCGAGTGAAAATGCTCTCTGTTCTAAATTTAAACTATACGTGCCTGGTACCTGATATTTTTAAAAGCACGTCTCCTCACGTTCACCATTCACGTTTTTCTGGGGAATTAGTTCTAGAGAGTTCCTGACTTATATTATTTTTTCGTAGAGTAACATAATACGATTTATTATAATGTTTATCGACTAAAAATGTAGATTTCGGAATGCAAAGTTTTTAGAATTCGTTCATATATATTTTTCGGTATGTCATCCAGATAATCTAACCTTATCCAATATTACTACATCCACCATAGTAACACTTGGTACACTTAATTTAAAAATGTAAACTTAACCTAGGTATAAACTCAAAATATGAGCTTACAATGATTTTCGTAGATGTCTACATTATGGGTCATAGCGCTAGTAGAAAAATGATTTAACCACTTTCTTGGTGATTTATTATTAAATAAGTTAAGTAAAGGTATGATAAATAAGGTATGATATTGTACCAGTGGTATTTAGGTCCCCACAGAATGTCGATATCGGCGCTCTACAATCTACAAATATAAATGAACTTGTCGATTGTTATTCGTCGACGCGCTAATATCAGTATATTCCCATTCACCCCCAGTTAAATTAATTGCCCCCAGGTGAATGAATGAATGAAATATTTATTCATGCATAAACATCTTTGACACACAAAATATCCAACTAAGAAACAAAAATAAGATGAGACATTTATACACAAATAGGTCGCAACTCAGCATATTGCCGGCCATTTGGCTGGCGCAAGTGGCATTTGGGAACAAATTCCAAGATGTCGCAAGGTGATGAGGGGGTTTGGCAATCTACACAGCAGTATATAAAGCAATCTAAAAGTGGGAACAAATAACTTACGAGACGCTATTTACCTGGAGGAAATAGATGTGGGGGCGACTGGGAATGTACCGTAATTGCAATAGCAAAGAATGGCAGTTCAATTAGTCAAGTGTATGGGCACCTTTAATTGCAATTGCCTACCTATAATAAAGCCGTGTATGGCACTGACATAATGTCAACAGAAACACTTTATTACGCAATCTTTGAAATAATTAAGGTAAAGTTTTACTTAAGTAATTATGGTAAATTATTGTCATTAGTACGCACTGGTATTATACGGGTTAAACTGTGAAATAGGCTTGTTTTTCGACTTTTGACGTAATAAATAGAGGCCTATCAAGAGTTTTAAAAGGAAAATATTATGATACGGTTGAATTGAGAATCACTTCCTCCTTGTTTCCTCGGTATAAAAACATGTAATTTTTCGAATTTAAAATAAAGGAAATTTATATTTATTACGACAATAGGGGATCGGACAAAATCGAAATAGAATTTTTTTGTCCATAATGGAGATTATTAAAAAATATTGGACAAGTATTTTTTTATTTGTAATTCTAATAAAAAACGTGTGATTTATAACGCACTAATAAGTTACATGGAAGGGGTCGCAACGTCATATGTGTGTGCTCGAGTCGATAAAAATGCACACACATATGACGTCACGCATCATCATCGATAAACTCATAAGCGCTATATCTCAGCTATTTTTTATTTTAATGTCAAACGAAAAAAAATTGGCATCAAATATTTTTTATTATAAAAATTACGGTAATTATATTTTAATGTTTTTGACCTTGTCCGATCCCCTAACAAAATGAACGTATTTTTAATAGCCGTGATTGCAACTACAAAATAAATATTTATTTTAATCTGGACTGTAAAGTTTAACTGTTTTATTGAGCGTAACTTGCGATAATGAAATATTAGGTGTGAACCATTCATGAAAATGAATTGCTGATGCTTAGGCTCGGTACACATGACATGCGTTTAATTTTAAAAAATGCCCTATATTTCTTGTCAAATGCCCACATTTATGTAAATGTTTCATACGAAAACTTAACAATACAAACAAAATTGAAATGAATGGATCCTGTACGTGTACAGACAGAACTTACCAGGTTTAACATCTAAAAGATCTACGCAACGAAAAAAATATTAAATACATGCACTAGCGTTTGTTATGTGTACCGAGCCTCATAGGAACCGTTTTTCTTTCACATGATCACCATTTTTGTTGGTATAACCGTAAATCGTTAATTTGATGACAAACATTTGATCATGTTTGGTTACTTGGTTTGTATAAGTTTACTTAATATACCAGAATACAAAAAGGTGTGTTAACGCTTAAAGAGTGTCGACTTCCCACACAAAAGGGATTAGCTGATACACATTACTTTGTTACGAATTTGTAAACCACTGATGTTGTTTTATTACGTGATTATATACGTATAGTATATAATCACGTAATAAAACAACATATACACGGCTGTAATCACGTATTAATTTTTGATGATATTGTCTCAACCACGGTACATTACATTACCTATATATTGATGTTCACAAATTATCTACTTTAATAACATTAGTTATTCAGACTGACTAAGATAACACTTACAAATAGCTATAGTTTGGGGTTTGGAAAAGTTTCTAATGCGATTATTAGCCTATTTAAAATAAAAATCGCTGATTTTTATTTTAATTTATGGCCATTTTGTATGGAAAGCCGCATGTTTTTTGTTAATTCCAAAATTTCTTTTGCGGATTATTTTTTTGCAATATGACGTTAGGTAATGACTACCGTCATTACCTAACAGCTCTTTAAATTACTACACCTTTCTGTAATAAGTAGGATATTGTTATTAGTTGGTTTAGAAGCCAGTTGCGTTGACAGCGCGGCGTAGCACATGTGGCTGGAGCGAGAGGAACCCGCCCTCTACCACGCGGATTACTCGGATGTTGATCTGAAATTACAACAAGTCAGTTTAAAACAAGTGAGTTTAAAACAAGTGAGTTTAAAGCAAACAATTTAATTCAAATGATTTTAAAACAAGAAAATTTTAAACAATCTCCCCCTGTACGATTGCGTGGAAGAGATCGCTCTGAGCGATAAGACCGAGAATTTGTAGGTACAAAATTTGTGTATTAATTTATGATTGTAAGTTTTTCATTTCTGTGTGGTATCATTAAAGAGTGATCACCTCATGTTTGGAGACCATTCTGCGGAAGAATTTGTGGAACCGCGTGGAGAGCGCCCACACTGCGCCGTTGTCTCTCTCCGCCCATCTCACCTCCGCGCAGAACTGAAGCTTCTCTGGGTCTTGGGCGAGGACTCTGCAAGAACACGAGGACAATGCATTAGTAGGTACAACACGTACATTTTATACATCAGTATGATGTACATACAATATGGACTAGAAGACGTATCTAATGAAGACCGAGATCATCCTTCAAACGTTAAGGAGAGAACATGCGTCATAAATTGTCTCATAAATAACCCCCAACCTCCCTTTCCAAGATATCTCTAAGATATGTTGCTATGTATGTTGCTTTACGCAATAAGACCGCTGATTATAATTTACCTATGGTTTTAGGTGCATTAAGATAAGATTACGGTCAAACGCCTGTTCAGTCCTCTTTAAAAAGAAAACATATTTCTTGTAAATTGTATGCTTAAGCAAACCTTGCATACTTTTATTGGTTTACTTTGGTATTGGTATACCTACTTACGTAATTTTATTCTATGATCAATTGATACATTAATATACAATTATGGTACTTGTACCTACTCGTACTATATAGAAAACTGCACAGAAACAAAAACTTTGCTGTTTTCTTCATTTTGTAGTTATGTAAAAAAGTTTATGAGATAGATGATAATTATAGAGCAGTGCAGTTGTAAAACTTTCACACGGTACAATTACTATTTCAAGTGTATTTTTAACCGTTCCACTTTCTATGAATTTGAGGAGACAAAGAAGCGAACAGCGTAATATGCTTCATTTATTGTTTAAAGGCTAAACAACTTTATGTAATATGTCCCAAATGTTAAGCGAAACGCCTCGTTTTAAACAAAGACTGCATTGAACATTGAGGGGCTTTCGATATAAATCGTAACATGCTCGTTTAGAAATTAATTAAATAATTTGAGTTTACTTGTTAGTAGTTAACTTACTAGTGGACCTGCGAGCACTTCGTAGCTCCTTAGAGAAAATTTACAGTGTTTCTCTACTATATTATGTATATATTACACATATAAACCTTCCTCTTAAACCACTCTATCTATTTAAAAATCATCAAAATTCATTGCATAATTTTAAAGATCTAAACATCCATAGGGATAGACAGACACGGGAAGCGACTTTGTTTTATACTTTGTAAAAATTAAGATAGTTGACCCACTGATCAGCACCCGACTCCCAACTACGTCTGCGTCTAGTTAAAAAAATACTCTGCAACCTATTCTCAGAACTAAAATAAACATAATCGGGCAAACCATTTCGCAAGAGTTCGATAAGAAATACCGTGACCCGAGAGTGTCTAATTATTGCTTAATTTTTGTCAGTTTACCTTCCACTTTTACTACATTTTCTCTACCTGAATAACTACTAGGTCGATAATATGACTCTCTAGCATTAAGTTAGTTCAAACGCTTGTGCTAAACACATGAATTATATAAATAAATCGAAAAAATCTTATCAAAAGTACATACATAGCTGCACGTGGGTAATCCCATTCGCTTAGAAACTTGCGTACACAAAATACGAGAAAGAAAGGCTTGCAGTTTTTATGCATGACCGGATTTTCCATTAATATAACCAGTAACTTATTTGTGTGGTTTGTACTCGGAAAACACCTAAACAATATCAATATGCATTGTTCTATATAAAGAAATGACTCATACAATATATTTTGTAAATATTGACTAAAATACCTCAATAAGTTGTGAAATATTTTGTTTACTTTAGTGACGAATTACTTTCTTAGAAGCGTACGTGCCTAAACAGTTTTTTGTTCTTGGAAAGCTTTTGACGTAGATACTCTGTAAATACAACCAAATTAGAAAAACCTAAATAAATAGTAAATAGGCTTCGATTGCAGAGGTCGCCTGGGGAAGTACCACCTTTACCAGTTTCAGCTATAAAGCATGGGCACTACTATTTTGCTCGTCTTAGATACTATAATTAGGCCCAGATTTCACGGACCGAAAGTGTTTAGCATTTTTCACTTGAGCATTGAACATCAGTTGTTGTCAACAATATTTTTTTATCAGCGACGACTGGTTTCTTTACATATTATGAATAAATAAATGTTAAAGAGATTTTATAATTAAGCTGGCAGAAAGTGAAGTCTAGTCACGATTCATAACAGAGCTATAAAGTTTGTTTTCAAAAAAATTTAATTGCTTAATGTGACAAACAAAATGCTCATGCCGTACATACATAAATATACCCACTTTAGTGAAACTACTTGCTTTTTCTTGCGACAGTAAATAAATTGGAAATACGAGTATAATTGCATAGAACCTTATTAATGAAACTTACTTGTGACTATTAGTGATGGGGTTCCAAGCGGCGATAGCTGTTTCAGTCATGGGGCTAAAGATGATGGTGTCGTCTCTAGGATCGACGGCGAGGCCCAGACCTTGTGAGGACTTGCGGCCGACGAGGTTGACGGGCAGGTCGGTGCCTTCCGCGGGCGGGCCTGATGCCAACACGGCGGTCGATACGCTGAACACTCTGAAAACATTCAACAAATGCTGATTATTATAATAATAGAGCTTTATTTAATCCAAACAAAAAATACAGAGTTTAAAATATAAATACTAATAACTTAAAATTAATTTTGGATGGACCCCCTTTGGGTAAAAGCCTCCTCCAAGGAATTCCACTCTTCCCTATCTCTGGCGGCGCTTCGACAGTCTCGCCCCGCCACCGCTGCTACTTCGTCTGCCCAAATGCTGATATTATAATCTATCTAGGCCAACGCACATTATTATTATTTTTAATTCTCTATTACAGATTCCGGGAAGTATCACCACTTTGCCAGTTATTGCAATGTGCGAGCATTACTTTGTTCCGGGGTGAAGGGCAATGTTAACAGGTGGTGGCGGTGGCGGTGGCGGTGGTGGTGGTGGTGGAGGGTGATGGTGGAGGGTGGTGGTGGTGGGTGTTAATTAATGGGCATGGCAAGATTCTAGGACTAAAATCGCGCAGATTTTTTGATTACAAAATACAGGGTGGTGTTGTGTGTATGGGCAATTATAATGGATACCATCGGGCATCTGATTTACTCGTCTTGTCTCTTAAAATGGCCGATCAGTGTCTTGGAAGGATGGAAGAATATAAAAAAAATAAGTTATAAATGTAAACTACAATACGTTAACTTATTGATATTAAATTTGCTTTTAATTAACGTCAAATTACACGCTGCAACTAAGTTGCAAGCGATCAATCACATAGAAATTATTTGTCTTGAACAAAAAATACACTCAGAGCAGTCTCATCAGTGAGCAATTAAACCATTTTCGTTGAAATGGACCCGATCCTTTCAGGCAATTATCGTTTTAATTAGGAAGGCGATGTCATGATTTATAGAGGTTTATTGTAATTTAAAGGCTAGTTAAACGGGTGTGCGCTAAATGATATAAAATGCCCGAGACATTGGCCTCGCACGAACAAGAATCAAGACCTTTTAATCAAATTATTTACTTAATGTTTGCGTCCTAACCTAGTTTACTCATTGCTTCATTTATTATAATTATTTGATAATGAGTTTTTTGCAAAGGGCAAACGAGGAATACAATATAAATATCATTGAGCATAAGGTAATCAAGGTGTAATTAGTCGAAATTTAAATAATTTATGAGGTTCTTTCTCGAACGAGGTGGTAATTGGTGAAATGATGAAATTAAGTCATCTTTTTATGTCATTTCATGTGGTTATTTTATTCGAATAAGGCAGAGATATGTATTTGGATAGAGTAGTTTGGGAAAGGAAAAAGGGCAAAATTATTATCATTTATAGTTATTTAATATTTCACCAATTAACTAACTTTAATACCTAGATCCACTAACTAAATACTAAAGAAGTTCAAACTAGTATCATAAATTATTTTCAACATATTTAGATCGTAATAAATTCTAGATTGCGCGCACCTATAACTTACTAGGTTAATTATAAACTAGGTTTAACACCAAATTTACAGCTCGATGATAATATTGCGTCATATTATGCCATCATCATCATCATCCACAGCCCTCTACATCCCACTGCTGATCATAGGCCTCCTTCAGGAAGGAAGCCTATGCCCATATTATGTACCTATTAAAATTTTCATTATATATTTCAGTATTTACTAATGTAAATACTGAAATATATAATGAAAATTTTACGAAAATATGGATTCGTGTGATAACGCCTCAAGCTCGTGACGATGGCTCTAATGAAAGGTCATTGTCATTGTCCAAAACCCAAGGTCAAGTCTAGCTTCGAATGGTTTTATACAGTTATGCTTGTAGTAGGTACTTACCTATCCGTAGCCAGAGGTTGGTAATAGAGTAGTCCTTGAGCTGGTGAGTGAGCGAGACCGACGACACCGTCCATGAGAGTGAATCTCTCGCCGCCGATGTCGTACTCTCCGAGGTCTGGGTCAGGGTACATGGAAGCGTGGGTCACTCGCCACGCGTTGTCGCGACGACCGTCGTATACGATGATACCTTTAAACATATTTTGATTATTATAACTATTTAAATGTTTTTTACAAATTTTTATTTTTATTTACTTTCACCTGTCTGTTGTCTGTCTGTCTGTCGGTCGGTCTGTCTGTCTGTAATCAAATCTTGCAAGTTAAATTTGATCCACTTCCCGTTTTCCGATTGAACTGAAATTTTGCATGCACGTATATATCGGATGACAATGCAATATATTATTATGACATGAAGCTGATCTGATGCTGGAGCTGGAAGGTGGTGATAGGAACTCCGTAATTAAACTACGCAAGCCAATCAAGTTTGGACTCATTTGATTATCTTGACGAGTACTTTGATACTAGAGATGGTTGATGGTAATAATAAAAAAAGCTTGTTTTACAAAGTATTTTTTAAAATTTCACTTGTTTTTATTAAGTAGGTATCATAAAAAATAAACACTAGCCTAAATATTAATTTTATGGAAGGTGTCTCTTTAAATTATCATAATTATTAATCATTGAGATTGCGTCCAGCAGCTAACGTATCTGAAAAGCTGGCATACTTCTCTGAATGGTCAAAATTACATATACGGTAGCCGGGGTAAAAGCCAGCTTTATGGTCGCGAATAGTTTTTTTAGACCACTGGGTAACCTTTTAATACAGTTCATTCAAGTTAGTGATACACAAAAAAAAACAAAAATAAAAAGGTTTTGAACATAAACCATATTATTTAATCACTCGCTAATTATTTAGCGAGTGATTAAATAATATGGTTTAACTAGAGTAACATTTTCTAAATACCAAAAATAGCGACGTGCCTTACAATCTCTAACAAGAATCTTAATTAAACTTCCGAAACAAGGTATAAACCGACGAATATCACAGATTTAATAACATTTAATTGATCATTAGTGCTTTAAAGTCCAATAAATTTCAATTAAAGTTTCTACATTGCTCATTATTGTAATTAACAAATTCCAAATGCGTAGAACTTACTAATCTAATTTCGAAGCTGTATAGTGCCTACCTTAAAAAGTCTTTATACTTACAAATAAAGCCTCTCCTATAAAGTATAGAGAGATTAAGTACAACCAGTGTTTATGTGACTCTCTGCTGTTCAAAATGTTTTTGTTGTTATTACTCTCCTTACCCTGTCAGAATCAAATTTATAAGTTATGTGGTCAATCTTTATTATTATGCTGTAGTTATATGTAGATCGCCAAGATTACACTTCAAAGCTTACATTACCTTAATTTTCTCATTCATTTTATCATTAACCTTATATACGTAGGATAATTTTATGTAAAAAGTGTTTTTTAAACTGATCCTGCTGACGTATAACCCAGAATACCGGCCCGGAATACGCCGGAATACCGGCTGAGCCTGGAACGTTAAAGCATCATGCAATTTTTTACCAAAAAAACCGCATATTATGAATATATCAATCAGCACATTCGATTACATTAATTACTATCGGTTCATTGAATCTTATCATCGCAATTAACTTCGAAACGGATTCCATTAATTAATTAGCAATACCAAAAGTCAACCAACCGTAGCATTGAAATAGTGAACGATTAAAGTTTGACTAATATAATTGGCTGCTTGATAAAATCCACTAGAACCTAGATAGGTACAAGAGCTGTGAAATTGCCGCTTGCGTAGTACTAGCTAATTAATTCATAGCACTACCTTAACCATACAGCAGCTGCTAGCGAAGCCTAGTTGAATTTATTACATTATCATTTCTAGTAAGCGTAAAACACACCTGGGTAGGTCCATAATGAGAAAAGAGAATGTTTCTAGGCAAGGGCGGAAACAGGGGAGGGGAGGACAGGGGGCCAAGCCCCCCAAACCCCCAGAAGCATTGGAATGTTACGAAATTTGGCACTATTTCATTCTCAAGATTAAATTTTTTTTTTCGGCGGTATCAGCAATTTTCTTACCATTCGGAGCAAGCGGAACACACACTTTTAGTCGTAAAAATTATAATATTTTTGCCCGTCTGCACCTTGCCCCCCCACTAGCAAAAAATCCTGGATCCACTCTTGTTTCTAGGTATTTTGCATACTTTACACATACTCGTAAGTACTCGTATATAGGATTTAGATAGCACCGCGACCGATCTGAGATGCGGGAGGAGCCTTTCCTTACATGAATTCTTAAAAAGCGACTTAAATCCCTTCCGCTGTTACCTGGTGCAACAGTATCACTGATGTAAGCGAATATATGGTCGCAGGTGGCGGAGAGGCGGGAGGTGGAGCGAGTGTCGTCGAGCACCAAGTTGGTGAGCAGCGAGCTCGGGCGGAGCAGCTCGCGAGGGAAATACACGCTGCGGACCTGGAAACATACAAGGAACTCGATTTAGATCTGCATACATATTATGCCGGAAGAAAGTCATGGACGGAGGACAGGACCCTCAGGCATACGGTCCACGGTCCACTCATGGAGGGGACATATTATGCCGAGTCATTATTTTAATTCATAAAATAATAAATAACACAATTTTGATAATTTAATGAGTTGCCACACAGCCGCAGGACAGCGCGGGATGCACGACGGAATTTTTGTATTGTCCGAATTCGTACGCCTAATGTCATATACAAAGCGGACGCGGTTAGGAACAAAACAAAAATCGGGACCGCTTTTCCCGCTTCTGTGTACAAGGTCAACGTTAAAGTGGTGTAAAAATTGGTAAAGGTTAAGGTATTTTCCTTGGATAATTATATGTACCTACATATAGTTATCTGTAAACATCATAAGAGCATCTTGTTCGTCTTCTTACTTCTAGTATTTAAAAAGTCCCATGGTGCAAATGGTACCTATTTACACCATAATGTTTAGACAGCCACGTGTCAAATAAAGCCAGCTTACTTCTTATCTTTCAAGTACATTTTTAACAAACAATAGCAGCAATAAACCAGTTACATAAAGTAATGAACGCCTGTCAGAATTTAGCCGTTGGCAAACCGCATTACGTTCGAGATTTATGTTTTACTAGCAACTTGTTTTAATAGGGCGTTGTGATTATAGCTCTACCTCTATAAAATACAAGTCAAATCAATTGAAAAGCCACAATTATGTTAGTAATACCTGGATTTGACAGGCTATTTATTGGAAATTAGTCTAAAATATTATGTGCTATGCTGACCTGCAGCACCTTAAAATACAGACACAGAAAAATAACGTAGTTTAAATTAGGGAATTATAATTTATTCTGTTCGTAATAAGATGGAACGTTAAAAAAACAGAAAATCAAATACTGTTTTTTTCCATGATCGAGCTACGAAATGAGCAAGGTGTATGGTCTACTTAGAAATATTTTTAAAGTTGTATGGAATATGGAATTGGCTGAATTTTTTGTTGCTTTTCACACCGAACAAACTGAACCAAATATAGACCCTTTATTAGCAAATAGGATTGCAGGTGCTGTAGACTGTAGACGAAACGTCAAGGCGCGACTCTATAGTTGCGAGCAAGAAAAACAACTTGATTCTTAAATGCGTGTCATATTAACACTCAATTTGTGTGCTTTTATGTATAGTTTCTGATAAAATCAACCTGCCCATATTAAAACGAACCACTGACGACCAACTTGGGTATTATTAATGATATATAAACAATATTATACGCACCGATGCTTATCACCTATCAACATTTCGAAACTATAACAAATTGCCGAACCATTTCTCAATCGCTTAATTGTGTGTAACAATAAAAAAAACAGTCCAAACAAGGAATCGGCCTCGATTAACAATCTTGGAATAGCAATTACAATGCACATTCAATAAGTGTAATGTAGTTTGATCTACGTGACACAGATTGTTACTAGGTCGTCTACAATACTGAACCAATGGGCAGGCGCACCCTTTCAAATACGATTTGACCTCGAATGCTCCATTACATTTAAATACTTCGATACAATTGTTTTTGTAAGCGTTTTTATATAGGCATTTTTATATTCGTTATGCTATTGATATGACGGCGTAATCTCAATTTTACAAAATTATACTCTACTGTGCCCCGCGATTTTAGCCGCTGAAAAGAAGCTTTCCAGGGACTAATAGTCCAGTAAAAGAAGAAATGTGGATCGAAAAGTCGAAAGCAGAAAAACTAACTTAGTAACTTTGTTTGGACTAGTTAGGAGATAAACATACTAAAAGTCCCCACCCCTCCGAGGTGAGCCCGAGGGGGGGGAGGCCGAAGAAGGTCCCATTTTTAGGTTTTTTGCTTATATGTCAAAAACTGTGCGTTGTACGATATTTTGTTGTACTATATTATTAAACCTCATAAAATTTTCTACAACTTCGGCCTTGAACCTTTTTATCTATCTCCAATAGTTGTCCAGCTATGAGCTTCCAAACATGGTCTATTTTGAAAACGCTTAAATTAGTTTTCCATACAAAGTCAGTAAAAAAATCTTACAAATAAAATTTGACCAACTTCTGGTAGTCGTATCATAATGAAACTTTGCAAATGTCTAGAAATCTGATGACAGTTTAATAATCTGGTACCATTGAGCTGATCTGATGATGGAGCCAGGAGGTGTCTACTGAAACTCATCAATGGCTATTAGTAAAACCGGCGAGTTTAGGCTCATTACATTCGGATTGATGCAAAATTACTGCACGAAATCAAAGTTCCATTCGTAATGAATCTTGTTTGATTCATTACGAATGGAACTTTGATTTCGTGCAGTAATTTTGACTGTTTTGTTTCAAAATTTAATCATTTTTTGTATTTAAAAGTAACAAAGTGTTTTTATTGGATAATGTCATCAAAAAGGTATGTATATATTATATTATCAAGTATAAAATATAACGGTTTGACATAAATATTGTAAGTACATAGTATCATCAATTATTTGATGCAATGTCTGTTACTAATATTGTACTATTATAGGTTCTTTCATATCTAAATATTTCAGGGGTATTATAACGCCCCGTAGGAGAAAGGACGTCTATAATAGTTTACTATTGGTTTTCAAATTGCTGCAAAGAAAATTTTTAAAGTTGAATGAAACAATAGATGAATTGGAGGCGGCTAAAGAGGATGTTCCTTTCTCGAAGGCAGTTGCAGTTTTGCCACCAGAAAATGCAAACACCGAGGTGACTGATGAGGATTCTGTTGATGAAAATTATCTTAACATACAAATTTTACCAGGTTGGTTTGGCAAATTTTGTATGTCTCACGAATCTTCTCAGAATTTTGTAGCATTAGTGTGTGTACCATGAGCTGGTAACAATCGTTTTGTCTTTTCTTTTACAGGGGCTCAACTGAGAGCAGAAGTTGAAGTCATTTACACCGATTTTTCGTCTGACGATGAATTCCCTTATCTCACCAAAAAAAGATGTTCTGTAGAATTCCCTACACAAAGCCCTGTAGACTATCTGAAAGATGTGCTAAGTTCATCTTCCATACCAAGTACACCGTCGTCAAGTGGTAGTATACTAGTTGCCCCTACTGTGTCGAAAAACCAAACTTAGAAGTGGCATAATCGTCATTACCCTAATGGTTATCCAGAGTGGAAAGATGTTCATGTCCCCAATAATAAACAGATATATAATTTTAATTCTATGTTTGACGATGGTGTAATCTAGCTGCTGGTAGTCTACTACACCACTATCAAACTTACACGCTAGCAAAATAAACCGAGCACTGTAACTGTTAGCGAAATGAAGTGCTTCTTGGGTATTCTCTTATAATGTGATTATGTTATGGTCTTTCTGAGGTTCCTGTACTGAAAAAATCGACTGATACTTAATTTCGATGAACTCGATATGACAAAATCGATACTTTGATTGAATCCAAAGAAAATCAGCGCTGGTGCATTCTTTCCAAAACGTAAATTACATTTTTCTACTCTCTCAATATGCAATTAGTACTTTGTAACAGTCATATAAAATACTTTAATATGGTTAAACTATGTCAAAATATATAAAAACATAATATAAGATAATATATAATACCGAAAAAATATATTCTTTTGTTTTGATTATACTGCCTCGTACATACAAGCGATAGCAGTGCATTCTCCTACCGGGCGTTGTAACACCCATAGTTTTCCGACTTTTCCAGATGAGTAGGATTTTTTTCAGTATTTTTCCAAGACAGTTGGTGGCATAAGTATCAACATATCAAAAAATCAGGATAATCTAAAGTACAAAATAGTTTCAGGAGTATCTGGGTTAACAGGGATATATTACACTTTTCCTATTACCTGACCTCTAATACTTTATTTTTATTATATAAAACTAATGTAATATCCCTAATAAGGCAATATATTAGTTGTAATAAAATCCATCCGGCAAAGTATTACAACTACAAGGCGGATGTGGTGCCCACTGAACTAATTCTCATTATAATCTTACACGATTAACCTTTAATACATCGTGCTACTCGTATAAAAATACGTAGATACATTTTATAAGCGGATATTATTATAAATGTTAAAAAATGAGTAATAAATAAAAAATTATATTATAAAGGTTCAGTTATATAAATCAGTGATATTTATTTAAAATATTTTGAATAATACAATTAGATAATATTACATCAACTATTGTTTGAAAAAGAACAATTCAGCTGTAGTACTACGATGGGCCTCAGTGTTTGCTTAGAGTACACGTTTGCGTTTGTTCATATAGAAGTGTACGCACAGGAGTGTGTACGATAGTGTTCATATAGGAGTCTTATGCGATGCGTTGTGATGCGGTTCACTATAAATCTACTTACATAATACATATGTATAAATATAAATATTTCAGGACATTTCACACAGCGCCACCTAACCCTAAGCAACTTAATGCTTGTGTTATGGTGGTTAGAATAACGGATATAATACCCGTACTTATATACTTTTCTTTTGTTAATACATACTTATAATAGATACAGAAAGCCACACAGACCAGAAACATATATCTGTGGACATAGTGACTCTAAAGTTATTCATTTATTTAGGTACGTTTCAAAAAAGCAGGATCTGCTTCTAAACTATAGTATTCCTAATTATTATTATGACCGTAGTTTGCCGGTGGGATGTCAATGTCACCACGGTGAATATGGGCGCAAAAGAATCCGAATCCGGATCAAATTCATTAAATACGTGATAGATACTATATAGTTAATTAGATAGTTAATATACCTACATACCTGTATACTTTTGTAATGACTGTCTACCTGTTAGATCACCTTCCTGTTAGCAACGGATTTGATAACATTTTTTACAATGAATGAATAGATTGTTTTAATTGAAGGAAACTGTAATCTAATCGTATTTATAACAATACTCGCTGACTGCCGCAGCTTTATTTGTTTAAATTCGACCTCTTCTCAGTTCTAGTTACTAAATATACACAAAAACATCATGAAAAGCAGTCAAACTGTTTCAGAGGCGTTCGTTAACTGTTTAACACTGTGACATGAGATTATTATTAATACATATCACATTTTTTTACTGCAGAATAAAATAAATCGTATGGATTAAAAGTAACATCGTCGTTAGGCAAGTTAGATATTAAATAATTTAAAAAATGCAATATTAAAAGTAGGTGCATTGCAAGTTGCAAGTAACGAAGTATTTTTAATTAAAAAGGATGATATCACAATCACACAAAAGGCCCTTTAAGACTGTGACACTGTTTTTTTTTAATTATTTATTATTTACTTACTTATGGGTATATTCTTTGTTTAATGAGAAAATTCTCAAAGCTCATCATCATCATCTCAGCCGTAAGACGTCCACTGCTGAACATAGGCCTCCCCTTTGGACTTCCATATGTACCGGTTGGAAGCGACCTGCATCCAGCGTCTTCCGGCGACCTTTATAAGGTCGTCTGTCCACCTTGTGGGTGGACGTCCTACGCTGCGTTTGCTAGTCCGTGGTCTCCACTCGAGCACTCTTCGACCCCATCGGCCATCCGCTCTCCGCGCTATGTGGCCTGCCCATTGCCACTTCAGCTTGCTAATCCGCTGGGCTATGTCGGTGACTTTAGTTCGCCTACGGATCTCTTCATTCCTGATTCGATCACGTAGAGAAACCCCGAGCATAGCCCTTTCCATAGCTCGCTGTCTCAAAGCTCAAGGGTCAGTCAAATGCAGCTATTGTGTGCAATTATTTTATATCTTCATTATATATTAGCCACGGTTTAAGTAATCGTGAAAACGTTAAGAGAGATAATATCTGTGAGCTTAATTTATATGCATAAAGCATGCCATTGTTACGAAATAAACAAAACATTCTAAGGAACCATGGGTTTGTGCAATTACTTAGGAACTTTCTAACAGGTTCTGGTTCACAGCTGTTAGTTTATTTCATAATATGTTTATATACTTACTTCCTAAAATAAATGAGAATAACATTAAGATGTACCAAAATACACCATTTAGATACCCGTCTAATCTCATAAATACATATGTACACATGCACATATGTATTTATGTCGTAATAAAGGTCCTTAGTGCCACGCTCTTATGTATATCTTTTATCTCTTCAAATCTTAATATCTAAATATATAAAAGGAAAGAGTGACTGATTGACTGACTGATCTATCAAGACACTGCCTAAACCGCTGAAAGGATTGTATTAAAATTTGGAACACAGATAGGTTTTATGACGTAGAGCTCCGCTGAGAAAGGATTTTGCCACGCGGGCAAAGCAACGAGCGTAAGCTAGTTGCATATATACGGGTGTTTATGGTTCATATTTCATTGTATAAATATTATAAAATAATACTCAATATTATACTCTAAAACCTAAAATTTTGTAAATTTCGTTCTGTAGTTTGAGTTTGATATGCACATATCATATTATGTCTGCATATTATGCAGACACGATATTGTGTCGTGCATATATTGTATCTCTGAATAAATCAGTATTATAGCAAAAAAATACATGCTTGCAAAGTGAAAAACGATACGATCATAAAACAGATCGTCCAAGTATCACAAAACTGCCATAAAATTGAACTATTAACAATCCATTGCATGTAATTGCTCGTAAAGTGAAGTAATCATTACATTCTCGGTGTACACTGGCCTGCATGTTGCATGTTCAAGAATATGTGTGCACTCCCTGCCACACTCCACTGGTCACAACCGATACGTAAAAATGGACCATCTGTAGGGACTTAGGTACATTTAGCCAAATAAATTTATGATGTAGAGATATTGATTTTGGTACAGGGCCAGGGTGTTTTTCAGTATCTACTTATTTAAGCATGTTTATGTTGATGCATTTTTAAAGTGCACCCAGGAATAACCATCGGCTATTGTCAAATCGTAACATTGGAATTTAGAGCAAATTGACAAAGGTGCCTCTACGTGTTGGCTTCGTCCCCACTCGCCTACTACTACCAAAGCACAAAGCAAAATAAAAAGTTGTGATAAAATCTAAAAAGTTATAGTAAGTATATGAAATTGTAAAGTTATATATTACATACCAATCGATCAGTAGCCATGTCGAAAATGAGTATCTTGGGAGGGCAGACGCGCCTGAAGTCGTCCAGGCTGGTGATGACCCCGGCGTCGAGGACCCACAGCCGGTTGCAGCGGTCAGCTCGCACGCGGTACACAGAGATCAGGCCCGTGCAGTTGATGTCGCCTCGGCCTGCTGTGTGCCATGACCAGTCTGGGTACGCCTGGAAACAACACAAGTTCCTGTTAAAGACCAGCTCTAATTGCGCCACAGTTTCAAATAATAAAAAAAAAATTATAACAATTTTACAAAGTGCACGAATTGGAGAGGAAGAGTTAGTTGCAGTGGGGAATCTTGGTGAATGTCCACAGGGCTTAAGCCCACTTAAACCTTTTAAGCTACAGACTCATGTACCATATAGTACGGAATGATTATTAATTATATATTTTATTGACTGCTTTATTGATTTTTATTGTATGTTCCGTGGCATCAACAGAAACAAGTACGTACCTACAGATGAAATATATGTATATTATATATTTCATAGTATACTCTTGTACACTGTACTATTTAAACCATACCAAATTTTACTATACTCGAGTCTACTATAAGAAAAACACAAAATCCCATATGAATTGCACACATAACTTATTACGATAAGAATGCAAATTTGTTAACGCAAATGATGCAGAGCAAATGTGATTGAGCCATCCTTGTAGACAAGCTTTTCGCTCCTCCTTACTCCTAAGTCATAAATAATAACATAAATAACTAGGCATAATTTATGTAGTGCTAGCTGCGCTCAGCGGTTTTACCCGCTGTACCTATGTATTATTCTAGAGTCTAAGCTATCTCTATACCAAATTTCAGCTCAATCAGTCGGGTGGACTAAAGAAGTAACAAACATACACACTCACTCACAAACTTTCGCATTTATAATATAAGTGTGATACTTTTAAATACAAAAATCACTCGTAATACTAATTAAATATTAATTTTCTCTGTTACCTAAAGAAAATATATAAAACCAATTATAATCAAGTTGAAACAATTTTTTCACCTGTAGTCCAGTCATAATTAGAATTAGCTTATGATGTAATCGTATTATTGTCAGGTGCAGTACAATCCTGACATTTTACACGTATACAACTTTCTTATGTCCTCTCACCTTCGTAACCTACGTTTTTACATAATAGGCTTAATGCGAGTTCAAAACCAGTTTTTTCACAAAATACTTGAATTGCAAGTTTTGACGTATACTCAATATGAAATAACAGTTTTATAGCCGTGACATTCGTTTAACGATGCAGCCACGTCCCTCGGTTTTATTTTGAAATATTTAAGGATTTATGATATTCATACACAGCCCCTACATTGAGCCACAATGTCCTACATACTTACATATGTATGTGTACATAATGTACCTCCTCATTGAAACACAATAAACGTAAAAATATTGTTAAATGTACCTTACAAGGATGTTATATTAGGGGTGCGGACTAAATAAAAAAATTAACCGGAATTATTATAATAATAAGCTGTGTAGACAACCACGCACCGTATATTATATTATTTCATATTTCAGAACTAATCAGGTAATCTTACAAAATTAAGGTTCAATGGATTTAGAGTAGTATAGATAGTACCAGAGTAGTTTTGACATACAGGCCAGCTACTCTGATAGCTTTTGAGGAAGTAAAATACCGTTTACTAAAAGGAAATAGTATATGATTAAAATTAATTATTAAAAAAATATGCACGACAAACATAAAATTGTCATTTAAATTAAATTAATAAAGTTATTAGGACTACTTAGTTAATTATGTATGTACGTTTGTGTAAGTAATAAAATATATTTCTCGTAGTTTAGATTCTAAAAATAAAGTGCGTGAAACGTTAATCACTTTTAATTAAGTTTGTTACGCAACATATTAATAAAACTGGTAGGTATGTGTGTACAATGAAGTGGGTCACGACAAATTAGTTTTAGAGGTTTATGTAATAATATAATTTTCTTTTTATTCATTACCTTTATATATATGTATTTATGTTAGCCTTTGGCCACGTTCTTTGATTTGATTTAAAGTTAGTACACATCAAAGTTAACAAATTTTTCCCGCCTGTATCGATCACGACTTTCGATCTAGTTGCAAGGATAAGGTATCCAGGAGATCCATCTTAGGTCTAAAGATTATAAGCGCTATTAAGTTACACTAGTGGTAGATTTCGGCCATGGCTAGTTACCACCCACTGGACAAAACCGTGTCGCTCGTCGTCCCAGCATAAAGTTCAGTGAAGCCAAGGTGGGATTTAACACGCCTTCTATTTAGGTTTAGTCTGATATCTACATCACGTAAGATCGTGGTCTTCATGACTGTTTGGCGACACGGTTTTGTCCAGTGGGTGGTAACTAGCCACGGCCTTTTTTTTTTTTTGACCCAGGAAAAATGCGTTACGCATCATCACCCCATACCGGGGGGCGCGGGGCGGTATGTGGGACTCCCCCGCCAGAGATGAGAAGACCCACTAAAAAACCTGGGGGTGTTCCTGCGGGACGCCACAATGCCGGGGCAACGGGCACGCCGAAGCACTCATCCGCGGCCCAACTGGCCACGGCCTAAGCCTACCACTACTTTTAATTAATTGATACAACTTTATGTACTCGTTGTCACTGTAAAATCGGCTAAACATCGCAGATCGAGCATGGATGCATTGAAAATCAGCGCTGAGGAAACATCCCTATGCACCCAGTATACACGCTGAATGCCCCCCTATTATCAACATTTCTCATTACGTATTTTGTACACCAACTTTTCTTATTATGTATTTTGATTCGTTCATTACACCCACTCTTTTTTTGATCTGACGTTATGTAGATATGTAATTTGGACAATAAATTATTATTATTATTTTTTTATTATGTTCAATACAATAAAACAATATAAATGTAACTCCATCAATAATGGTCAAGTAGCTCAGCCCGCGGCAAGAATGTCGCAGTTTGTAGGCAGCCAATGAGCCCGTGCAAGCTACCAAGGCCAAGTGGTGGACTGCCCTTCACGCTTTCGCGTATCCACGCAGACCACGCGTACGCAAAAATGTGCAACTGCTACTTATTCTACCGAATACAAAGTTACAGTACGTACTTACTTGGTTTATGTTTTATAATAAATTGTAAAAATGTGCTAAGTTGATTTTTAAGGTGCAGCAGCAGTTACTGGACTAGAATGGACAAAATCAGAAATGAGTATGTGAGAATCCTGAAAGTTGCACCAGTGACAGAGAAATTAAAGAGTGGAAGATTGTCCTGGTATGGACATATTATGCTGAGGGATGAAAATCATGTGACCAAAAAGTCCATGAATGGGAAGGGGACGCCCAAAAAAGGTTTGGATGAACTGTGTGAAAGAGGATATGCGTGCTAGGGGAGTGGACGATATGACGGATGATAGAGCAGAATGGAGGAGAAAAACGTGTTGTGCCGACCCTACCTAGTGTGGGATAAGGGCAGGAAGAAGAAGAAGAAGCAGCAGTTACTGAACGGCCTAGGGAGATCCCTTGAATCCTTCAAACCCCCAAAATCCTATTCATATGTCTCGTATCAAGCGGTTCATGTCCCTTTAGGTCAAAATCAAAAATGTATTGTCAGTGTAGTTCAGACCTCCCCACCACCTCCCCTCTAAAAATATATACGATCCTTATACTCGTAGTATGTATGAGTTTGATACATATTGCAAAGTTACTGATTAAATAATAAAATAATTAGTTACGTCCTTCTAAAACATAGATCCTTACTTATTCAATTTACCCAGAAAAAGCTAATGAAAGTTATATGAAAGTATATTACACTACTCCTCTTTTATATAGGACTGGGATTATGTCATCAATGCCCACAATCTGCATACTATGAATATTACCACGTAGGTTAAAATTTCATACATACCTAATGAGAGTGCGTGAACAAGACGCGACGTTCGCCTGATGTTAGAGACACGCCCGCATATTAACTTCATATATGATTCATGAGGAATTATATAATAGGAGCAATTATTCGCACGTTTAATGTGTTTTTTACAACACTTTACGTTTTATTGATGTTCTATTAAACTGTACGAGTATCGTTTAAAAGAAGCTCTGATACGAGTGTTATATTTTTAGGAATCCTTACCCAAAGGGTAAAAACGGGACCCTTAGACTCAGGGGGATACTGACTCCACTGTGTGTTCGTCCGTCTGCCTGTCTGCTACCAAGCTGAGCTCATGAACCGTGAGTTAGACAGTCGAAATTTTCGTAGATGTTGTATTTCTGTTGCCACTATGACAACTAATAACAAAACAGAATAAAATTAATACTCTCCCGAAAGAAGCGAATCGCGGCGAATATTGGGTAATGTCGTATTTAACCAGACCCGAGCTCGCGTTAGAAACCCTCTCACCTTTCAATTGTAAGGGCCATTACTGATGTTCCAATAGCCCACCCTGCGGCTATCAGGCATTAGTAATCAGAGTAATCACTCCATCAACGGATACCTATTGACCAACCTTACAGGTACTCAAGTAAGCGTTTATGCCATTACAATAGCACCTAATTGTAATGTTCTCGCTCAAGTATTTGAAGGCTGACCGGACTGTAAGTACAAGGTAAGTCGTTTTAACAAGCCCAAGACACCTGTTTCACCGTTAAATACTCGTATCTGTATCGATACTAGAAGCTTTCGAAATTACGAAGCTCGCCGTACCTTAGCAGATTTTGCAAGAACCTGCTACCCCGCCACATTATTATTTATGGTATTATTGAGAAAATATCCAAGTTGTTCTCAGGCATAGGCTAAACCCGGGATATTGGTAGGCGTACACGGAAACATTAAAATCCAACACGCAGAGGCCCCTTAAGCTTTTAATTATTATTTAATTCGCAAACTCAAAATTCATTTATTCAAATAGGCTGCAATAGAGCACTTACGCAAGTCAATTTTACAATTTATATTTTAATACTCTACCGCTCGTTCGCAAAGCATCTCTATGAGAAGAACGAACAAGAAACTCATAAGGATTGCAATTGGTATGATGATACCTATTATGGGAGTGTGTCTCTGAATCCATCTATAGAAAGTTAGCTTGCGGAGTTAGACTTTTTTTCCAGAAAAATGCATGCGCCAAGCGACAAACGACATATAAAAAAGGCTGGTGATTACTACATAAAGCTCGTCATTACAAATCCGATGATAACGGCAACGGTGTAAGTTGTCCACAACCTGCTATCCTGATACATTATTTTTTGTTAGTTTAAAATATTTTTTTTGTATTGTATGAATTATTGAGAAAATATCCAGGTCGTTTATTATTACGTCAGCAAAACTACCATTTTGATTTGTCAGATTTTGCTGATATCTCTGAGTTTTTTGTCAGATGTCTTCTACTTACATAAAATTATACTTATCAAAAGAAATATCTTCATAATCGATAACGTTACAAATTTACAAACGATAACAAATTTACATAATTTTTATTTTATTCACAGACCAGATATTGCTCTATTTATAAATTTATATCACAAAATGTTATATTCAAAAAGAACACAAGATGTTTCAATAATTATTAACTAGCTTTAGCTCGCGGCTTTGCCTGCGTGGCTAAATCCTTCCTTAGCGGAGGTCTACGTCGCAATATCTATCTGTGTTCCAAATTTCATCCCAATCCGTTCATCCGGGTTGTACGTTGATAGATCAGTCAGTCCTTTTATATATTTAGATTGTTATCTGAAAAATATTTTTAAGAGAAAATAAATAGTAGTTCTATCCAAATTTGTAAACTACGAGAAAGTCATATATAGAGCACGTATACATTATTTTATTTAAAACAGCAGTGACTAGAAGTTAGTAACAAACATTAGTTGAGCTTTCTCTATTATCCACAACGTGACATGTTTCTAAAAGATCTAATTTATCCACAACTTCTAGTGCCTAGCTGTTGGCTTGATCTTTATTACAAAGAACAAGAAGGAAAAGTAGAATATCCGGTTTGGATAAAATAATATAAATATTAAATATGCAAAATACAATAAAGATAATGTGTCTACAAGGATGCGCCTATTTATTCATATATGAATTATTGTATCTAAATATCACGGAAAGGGTTTTGCGAAACTCTGGTCAGATATCTCGTATACATCGTGGGACGGAAAGGGAAAGTTAAAAGTTATGTAATCTCCATTTAAAGGATAATAAATATTCGTATTATGATCATAATCTCGGCATCGATCAAAAGTTATTTAACATTATGAATTAATTTATCTCTTAATACGCACACTATCGCGAAATTAGTATAGATCGCGATGTTCATGATATTTTCTGGCCGTGTGTGAATCTTGTACAGTTTTCGCCTTAACGACAATCTGACCATCTGGCTAATTAATGAATATTGATTGTTTTACTAATTTGTATCACTTATTCTCACCTATAAATGTCGTTCTAAGGAAAGGTCAGGTCAAAAGTACCAACAACGGGCGAGCGTGCATGAAGAATGTGATGAAAGTTGAGGAAGCGAAAGAGGTGTGTCAGGATCGTACCAAGTGGAGGGGAATAGTCTCTGCCTACCCCCACGGGAACCGTAATTATATGAATGTATGTGTGTATTTCTCTCTCACCTGTAGGACTGGGCTAACGCCTGGTGGTAGACTTCTAGGCACCCAGGCCAAAGTGGCCGGCACACCAGCTCGCAACCTGGGGATTCCTAGGTAAATCCTGTCCCATCCTATCTCCAGTCCAGTGGGGACTGTGTTCTCTGGTTGGAACTTCTCCAGAAGTACTGGATCGGGAGGGAAGTCGAACTGCATTAGACTCCATTGGTTCACTACTTCGAGCGACGCGCTCGCTACCGATAGTAGCGCTGCTAATGCTATTTGAGTTTTCATGTTGAACTATCTGAAACAATAACATGATAATATTAATATTACTCGTATGTAGGTAGGTTAATATATAGAGGCACGTAGGTGGTAGGTAGGTACATATAGTTTGACCACGCCAACTATGACCTGGACCCCGGAATTACGCATAAGCTTCTAGGTGGTAAAACGCTGCGGGCAGCTAGTTATATAATACTCGTAATATTATGACTGTCACGCGCGCACCTAATAATAATAGGTACTCGTATTGATTTCAATTTCATTCTTGTTCGTAGATCTACTGCATGCATAATTTCAAAGACTGGCTCATTACCTAAGTCGGTAGTAACTCCTTATAGAGCCTTAATTTCCGGTCTCGATCTCTGGCACTCTAATTCACTTTAAATAGATATAAGTAATTTAAATAGGCATGTAGGTAGGCATGCGATAGGCATGTTGGCAGGTGTATATAAAAATTCTAATAAGGCCTTGTAGCAAACTACTTTTTGTCTATCTAAACATATGTTTGACCACAAACTGTTATTCTTGTTCTTTAATGGTAGACCTCTATTACAGAGGTCGACTGGGGAAGTACCACCTGGCCCAGTTATTCATCCGTCATGTAGTAATGTGCTCCGGTCTGAAGGGTGTTACCAGCGAAATAACTGGTAATGATGAGATTTAACAACTACTTTTTCAGAATGACAAGCGCAATGCACTGCCGAGCCGGTTTTTGTAATATAAAACATTAGGTGGCACTGAGTCTTATATGGGCAATCATGATGTTACCATTAGACATCAGATTTCCTCGTCGTGTCACTCATTCTCACTAAAAAACCACACCTATTAAATGACGATGCGACTAAGTTGGAGCTTCTTCAATAAAAAACTTATCACTCTCGAATTGAACATACGTTCTACGTTGTACCTTTTTTAACCCCCGACGCAAAAACGACGGGGTGTTATAAGTTTGACGTGTCTGTCTGTCTGTCTGTCTGTCTGTCTGTCTGTGTGTGTGTGTGTGTGTGTGTGTGTGTGTGTGTGTGTGTGTGTGTGTGTGTGTCTGTCTGTGGCATCGTAGCTCCCAAACGGATGAACGGATTTTGATTTAGTTTGTTTTGTTTGAAAGTAGAGTTAGTCGAAAGTGTTCTTAGCCATGTTTGGTGGAAATCGGTTTAAGATGGCCGCCGCTACAAAATGGCGGATTACTTTTTTCTTCCACGACCCCCTCAATATGGGTATCAGATGAAAGGGCTTGACGAGTAGAATACAGCCCACTTTATAAAATTTAAAATCCAAGATGGCCGCCACCACAAAATGCTGAATTACGTATTGCGTTGGGGGTTTTTTAAATTTTTAATTTAATTCACTTGTGTATAGAGATAGAAAACGGTAACGGTTCTATAACTTTGTTTTCACAAGTTAAAAAAAAATAATTTACATAATATTCGTTATAATTTATTTATCAGTATGATTGTGTAAATAATAAAGCCTTCCGGTGTGGCAACAAATAACCAGAATAATCATGGAAGTTAACGTAAAGTCAGTTTGTAGCATTGACATTGCTTGTATTGCCTCACTTAGTTGTGGACACTTGAGTGATTTCTGCCCTTGGATTATAACTATTTGATACTTTTATATCCACGCATTGTTTTTGGAGCAATTGTTTCATTGAGGGGCCAGCTCCATTTCGCGCACATACCTACTACTTAGTATACATTTGGTGCAGCAGTGCAGGTACGCGTGCAGTGTAAATTTTTCAAACAATACATAATATAAATACAATAATAGGCAGTACACAAAGCCTATTTTTCCTTATACAAGGTGGCACTAAATAATATCAGCCAATTTGGACGATAAATGTTGCCAACCTATACTTTATCTGCGCCCTTTTCTTAAAGCCGTCGACATCCGCATATCTTTCTTTGTAAATAATCCAAATGCGAAATTGGCTTTATTTCTATTCGTACTTCATGCAAAACTAATGACTTTTTAAATGTGATCCTCAACATTATTTGGCCTACTCGTAAAATAAACGTCGAAGTAAAATAATACGGGTTCAGATTTTAAAAACGTAAAAAGAAATCAATCAAAGTTTTGCGGTTTACGAACCTAAACAATAAACCTAGCAAATAAACATGCCCCACTAAACTACGTGCTAGTAAATAACGATGCCTTCAATAAAAAGTTATGAAATGTTGACGCAATGATGATTCATTACTCATGAATTAGACGAGCTCGATTCACAGTTACTGAACGAGTTGTAACATCTGACATAACTCAAACAAAAGTTCGTTAATGACCTCACTGAGATTCTCACGACCGACTTTTTCTTCAGTGGTCAAGGCCATTTCCGCCTGGTCTATTTAACTATGGTTGCTATTTTATTCATAATATTGCTTTCGAGGTTTTACGGTAAGGAATCTTGAGATTATGACGTTAGTAGTTAGAGTTTTTTTTTTGGCAGTTAAGTATAATACAATCTAATCAATGCGTCTGTATCCAAATTTCAACACAGCCGATTTCACGGACTGAGTCGTCCGCTGACCTGTCAGTCAATCAGTTAATATTTCCTTATATAAATAACTTAAGAACGACTTCAGAAACACGTTAACAATTAAATCTTGCTAAATTGCAACAATATTTTCACCACGCGTCACATTTTAAACATTTCTTCATAAAGAGTTTTTCTGAAACATTTCGTTTTTTTTGTAAGTCAAAAGTCATTTATTACAAATTTATTTGGGGTCATTTCAAAACGCGAACAGCAAGTGAAGTGTAACGTTTTATAAAAACTTTATCACTTAAAAAAATATATAATAGAGTGACTGTAATCTTCAAAAAAGCTTCTTCTTATTAATCCATGAAGTAAGACGTTAAATTCTCTAAGGGGCCTTCGCACAAGGACCTTTTTTATCTCTATGTTCACTACTATTAAAAGCTAAATAATTAGGTAGGGCCCGTATTTGAGAGCAACGATAATTTTCTATGTAGGGCGAAGAATTTTCTTTATTTTTCAATGTCAAACCAATTGGCTAATTAGGCCATTAATTACCTATGAACAACTTCCAATTAATAATTTACGTATTTGATTTATATGAAACGGATGCATAATGCATAGGTGCACTAACAATGAACGCTTAATAATTCGTAATTAGGCTAATACATAGGTTTTTGTTGTGATTATTTTTTATTAACGTCTTTTTCAATTAATATTAACATAATTATATTGTAGGTGTTTATATGATTTTTTTAAATTAAAATATTGAACACGTATCAATTTAAATTTGCTTTAATTTTAAGTTATTAATATATGTAATTTACATTTTTAAAGTTAAGGGTGAATCTTGAGAGACAAAATTTTACGTGTCTGGGGGAATAAACTACCCGTAACATAAATATTCTACCCAAAGGTATTTTTTTTCTGTTAGTTTAAGGTTTAATCTACTTAATGCATGATAGATATAAGGTTAAATTTAGCTGCAAGTATCTGAAAAAAAATATAAAAGCCCTGAAATTTGATTACCATGGGGTGTCCCTTACACTTTTTTGGAACAAAATATATTTTTTACACCAATTTATAAACGGAATTTTATTAATTGCTGTGATCTAAGCTGTAAAGGTTGAACTGTTATATGATCAAAAAAATACGCGAAGGTTGTACACAGCGTAGTTTTAGATTAAATTACAAATTTAGGTTTGTCCCCGGACAAAAAGTGATTACCATGGCGCGCCACATAACTACTCACATTTCACAAGCCACAAGACTAAGAAGCTTGTACGCACGCTATTGGCTAACTTCGATTGCGCTCTAAACATCGTGAAGAGAGGCTGCTCCTCTCGTTGTTTTAAACTAGATTTACGAAGGTGCGAAATTGATTACCGTGGTTTTGGTTCACTAGGTCATTGATTACCATTTCCATGTTTAAAAATATTTTTTTATCCATTACGGTTTTTTGACTAGGGTGTGCAGTTATGAAAAGGGTATTGTTTATCATATATGTTATTATTAATGGTCTATAATTGTAGTATTTAAAAATATTGACAAAAAACTATACAATTTTAATTTCCATGGTATTGATTCTCATGGCGTTTTACCACGGTGATCAATTTTCCCTTGAGTTTTCTAGCGCATTTTTTCACTGTTTACCCTTCTTCAGCGAAGCCACAGGTATGGAAGTGATTTTGACAGTTTATATTTGTATATTTCATTATTTCAGATGTTTTTTTTTATATTGTATACTCGTACATCAGATTTCTTTTTATATTGTACTATAGTAGACAGCCGCTCTGGCTTATGCGGCACCATTATATCCCCACATTAAAATAAGTCGCTCAGCGAGCTATGGAGATGGCTATACTCGGGGTTTTTCTACGTGATCGAATCAGGAATGAGGAGATCCGAAGACGAACCAAAGGCACTGACATATCTCCGCGGATCAGGAAGCTGAAGTGGTAATGGGCAGGCCACATAGCATGTAGAGCGAATGGCTGATGGGGTCGAAAAGTGTTCGAGTGCCTACCACGTACAAGCAAACGCAGCGTAGAACGTCTACCCACAAGTGTGGCAGAAGACCTTATTAAGGTCGCTGAAAGACGCTTGAAGCAGGTCGCTTCCAACACCGGTTTTATATATGGAGATCTAAAGGGGAGGTTTATGTTCAGCAGTAGACGTCTTATGGCTGAGATGATGTATGATGAAAAAATAAAACGAAACTGTGGGCTGACTGCAACTTCAGTCCAGATTAACCTAACTAATGATAAATGTACAATCTGATGACAGCTTCTGGAGTGAATCCTGTCAGTGACTGTGACTGAGAACTTAATTTCATATTCTAGGACTATTTATTCAATATTTTTACATTGTTTAAGACAGCAATACGTTGATTTTATTTAGTTTACATGATTATTATAAAGAAAGGCAATATAGACCATTTTTAATACTTTATGTTTGGTGTATATTTGTTTGGATCGTTTTTAATCATTTCTATTTTATATGATTAGTATGTAGAGGTCAATATTTAAATAATAACATATAATTCATACAAAATAGTTTTAATTTTGATTCCCATGCCACACTTTATTGATTCCCGTGGCACCAAAAATTTAAATTTAAATATCTTTTGAACAAAACAAGTTATAATGATGCCTATTTGATGAATGTGCTTATAATTATGGGAAATTTGATGTTTTACATATAAAATTCAATAATACTTTGATTTAAAATCTGCCACGGGAATCACTTAAATACGCCCGATCTCAGGATTTACCCTTAAATAACCGTAAAAATTAAACAGACTACAATCTTGATTTCAATAAAGCATTGGCAAGACGCACTTTTTTATTATTAACTTGAAAACCGCTCCACCGATTTCGATAAATGTGACCATCAGAAAAGTGTACGGTACACTTTTCTGATGGTCATTTGAAACAAAAAAAAATACTCCAAATTGCTTCAAGGATCTTAGTGTAATCGGCGAACATACACAAACAGAGACTCCAATATGAATTGCAAATGAACCTTTTCTCCTTTTTTAATAGTCTGTGATAATTGAAAATATATGTTAGATATGTTAAATACGAAAAAATAATATTAGACATACAAAATATATACCTTACAATATTTTAAACAAGTAATAGTGAAGGAAGTCAAATTCCGCTATTTACATAAACCGTATATAAATTGAGAAAGCTATACATCCAAACTTCATTAGAGTAGCCGGCTATCCGCAATAAATACCGTTTACGGTAATGTTATGTACAGTGCTTATTACATAACTGCATAAATTACATACTAGGCATACTAGTCGCATTTATTGACCACCAACTCTCACTGTCCCAAAATTTAAATATAGCTGTTAGACGGTTACACGCACTAAATTATACACAATCTATATGTATGTGGTAAAGTTATGCTTTCTTTATATGCGTGAATTTTGAACATCGATCAAGTATAACACTTTAAACTTTCGCAATTTAAACTCGAGCATCATCAAGATTAGTTTTATATGTAACTATCTGCATCGATCGGTTTTACCCACTGTACTATAGCCTATGTGTTATTCCAGCATCTAAGCTATCTCTATACCAAATTTCAGCTCAGTCGGTCCATCCGTTAGGCGTGAAGAATTATCAAACATACACATCACAGACTTTTGCATTCATAATATTATTGTGATATGGTCTTGAAAAACTAGTATTAAAATACATAATATAGGATGCCAGTAAGTCCTATATAACCTATATAGCCCCCCTCTCGTTATTATATAACAACAACAACAACACGCAAAATTACAAAAAATAAATAAATAAATAAAATAAATAAATAGATATAATAACAAGTACAATAATAGATTAGTTGCTAAGGTAGATCGGTGTTTAATTCAATTACATATATAATTTTTTGTAAACCTATTAAAATTAACATTTTTATAGGTTTACAAAAAAATACATTATTTATGCTTGTGAACACAGGAATACGTTCAAAGTAGTAGTAGTAGTTCAAAGTTGCTCAGCGAGCTATGGAGCGGGCTATGCTCGGCGTCTCTCTAAAGGATCGCATCAAAAATGAGGCGATTCGGCAGAGAACCAAAGTTACCGACATAGCCGAAAGGATTAGCAAGCTGAAGTGGCAATGGGCTGGTCACATTTGCCGCAGAACCGATAACCCATGGGGTAGACGTGTTCTAGAGTGGAGACCGCGTCTCGGCAAACGTAGTGTAGGGCGTCCTTGGGCGAGATGGGGTGATGATATCCGGAGGGTCGCTAGGAGTGGTTGGAGGAGAAAGACGGAGGACCGAGTTGAGTGGCGTGCCATGGGGGAGGCCTATGTCCAGCAGTGGACGAACACAGGCTGATGATGATGATGATGATGACAGGAATACGTTTTTTTTTTTGCACTAGAAGTGCACCAGACTTCTGTGGAGTAAGGAAAGAGCTAAAGAAAAAGAAGAGTTAATTAATCATACAATTTTATATTGAGTTCTTAAAATGTAGCGAAACTGTGCATTCAGTCGTTTCTTTGTCATGTATAGAGGTATTTAATGTACTTATTGCTTGTGACATAAAGTGCCATGTCATTAATCATGGTAGGCTAAGTGTGTAGCAAGTGAAACCGTATTAGTTTCTTCAGATACTCATAAGTATTCTGTGCTAATAGGTAACTAGTACAAGGACTGGGTACTGCATCGCTTTAAAGGGTACTTGCCTTTGGTTCAATATTGCCTATGTTAACGAACTTCATAACATATCAAATTTGTAAATATCTAAGTTTAAGGGCGTGTGCCAACGATCCAATCTACGCACGCCTCGCGTATATCCCGCGTAGTTTAAAGCTTAATAAATACTATAGTAGAACTTCATATATAGATTAGTTAATTTATTGAATCTTTTGTGACACATCATTGAATCTGAAACTGCCAAATAAATTAATTTGAGATCGATTGATTTCTCATAATTACTCAATTTAATGTATAAAAAAAATTAACTCGGGTTGAACGCGGGTGCGTATCATCTGAACGCGCTCTAATTGTTATTTGATTATTATCTCGTATAAATATATAAAATTCTTGTTAATAAAAATAATTGCTTTTTCCGGGCAATGTTTATAATACAACAATAAAAGCTTAATTTAATTATGATACATTACGATTTAAAAACATCTTATTATATATTTTTCAATTTAATTTTAAATACTCGTAGTACCTACATATGTGTACCTATATCATTTCACACCATTTTATTCCAGAGCAAAATGCTTATAAAAATATATTTTGCATTTTATTATGTTTTTGTTATAAATAACTACAGGTAGCGTTTTTCAACTACCTATTAAAATAAAATAAATGCAATTACCCTGACATTACAGAAAAAAATAATTTTATTAACAGTTGTTACGTATTTATTTATTATTGGAAATAAACTTTTTATATAAACATGCCAAAATAAATAAAATTCATTAGATTATTTTTTTATAAAACTACCTGAAAATTGTTAAAATGCCTAATCAAAAACAGCTAAGTGGGCCTTCAATATACAAGTACGAATTTGTGGAATACAAAAGTACAAACTTGTATTATAGACAATGAATCTTTACACATAATTATAGGCTTATTTTTGCAATTTAGTTAGAAAGATAATGTAATAAAAAGCTATTTTCTTGTCTTCAAAGCCACTCAAGCTGTCAAGTCGAGACGGTGGCATCCGAGATAGGTACGCGCGTACAAAGATGTTGTCACACACATAATATGTATAGGTACTCTTTCAAATTGAAACAAGTTCTTGCATATTCCTTACGCAAATGTAAAACAGTCTTGGGTTATCTTAGTTTTATCATATTATCGCGGTAATTATAAAGTTGTTTAAGGTAAACTAAGTAGGTACCTATTTCTTAAGGTATAGCCACTCTAGCGTGGTGTGGTGTGTCATCATATGCCAATATCATATCGGTTTCACACATTGACACCCGTATTGTATTCGTGTCCTCGACCCCGACTCTACTATTACTCAACTTTTTCGAGGAAAAGGGTATCTCTCTGAAAAAATGCCATCCTTAAACCATTTCTTGAACTTAGAATACCCTATTCTTCGAAAGAGTTTGAGTAGAGAAGACTCGAGGGCGACATGACTAAATATGGAGTTAGTATACAGAAACACTTTATCATAAACAACCGAACTTCATGTGATGTGTCGGCACGACGCACTGTCATAACGTGTTTCAAACGCAAAACTCAAGGCTGATTGAAAAATGTAAAAAAAATACAAAATTAATAAAAATGTAAATGTTATGTGTGTGTTGTGTGTATAATAATAGAGCACTTTTAAAATCAAATTTACAGAGCAATATTATTCGGAAAGTACCTCTTTAAGAAGAACGGGTAAGAAACTGATTGGGTCTATTTTCCTAGCCATACTAGTGTATCTTTATAGAGGTGTACTTCTGATGCGTTACAACACACCACACCACTGTAGTGTGGCTTAAGTTTTCATTGTTCGACAGTTAAAGTCCACACAACTGTCTATTTTATTTATAGTACATAATTATTTATTAAGGCCGACCACATACTTGTAATATCATTTTTTGTTCGACCTCAAAAAGGGTTAAATCAAGGAGTGGGCAGGTAATCTATCATAATGTCAGCTATGTAACTGGCTGTGCTTCATGGTTTTACTTGTAAATGTGTAACCATTATTTAAGCTGGTTTTAACACAATTTTAGCCCAATAAGCTTAGAGTTTTGGCGTATATATGTATTTACATTTAATTAATAACTTTGCTTATTGTTTAGCAAAGTAAAGTAAACAACGGTCAATAAGGGGTCAAGGGTCCTATATTTCAATATCTAATAAACCATTTACCAAATTTTTTACATTGATTTTAGTTTCAGGTAGGATTAACTGCGCCCAGATGTTTATTCGGCGGAAATGATGCTCAATTATAATAATTATAATTGTTACTTGACATACAAAGACAGGATACTCATAAACGTTTTTTTTTATAGTTTTGTGTGATAAGGGTAATAAACATCATATAATATCTACACATCTCAACAAACTTTCGCATTTATGGTACAGTAGTGTTGTTACAAATCCGGCATGAAGGCTAAAGTGCGTTCACTGGTCGCAAAAGGAAGTTAACTTGCATGGAACAAAAACTATTAGATATTGATTGTTAACTGGTTTTGACCAGTTGAACTGATCAAAGTGTAGCATAATTTTAATTCAATCATTTAGCTTAGCGTTTCGTAAGGGTGTCATTAATAACCTATTTGCAAAATCTTTTATTTTTTGTATGGGTATAATTTTCTAAAACGTTCGGTTTTCACGTTTTAATTTAAAATGTATATCAAGGGAGGCCCTTGCCTGAAAACTTAAAGTTTGTTTCATGTATTTTTATAAATTCACCAGTTAAAGCTCCTGCTTTGTAAGTGAATGGATTGTTTTTGTATGAAGTTTATAATAGTTACCTAGTACCTAAATAATGTGCGGAATATAAAAATACGTTATAAAGTTAAAACCTTAAATTAAGGAGTGTAGTTTAAAATGCACTGCTAAATACAGCACACATTCCTAAACTGGATTTAAAAGCTAGACTAAGAAAAATGTAGGCTATGTCTCTCGTACCTTGATATGAGTTGATTGACACCTCATTCATTCACAAGTGAATTTTAAAAAGTTTTTGAAATATTCCAAGCACACTTTAAAAAAAAAACCGGTACGAGAAAAAAATAAATAAATATATATTTTAAAATTAATACCTTGAAAACTGTAAAACTTAGATTTCGATAAAAATTAAATGTAATTAACAAAAAAGATACGAAAATATTGTGACATCTTTTAATCGGTTTTAAAAACTAGACGCGAATACCAAAGAAACGTAATTTAATACCTATAAATCATCAATCAAAGGTTGTAAAGTAAATATAGTTCAAATTATTTTTAATAACCTGTCAAATAAAACATTTCTACACATACTAAAAGTTGCAGAATAGTTAATTAAAAATTTACAAGTCATTAATTTTCTAAAACTAATAATAATAATTTATTAATTCAACGAGTACTTATAATTCAAGCAGGTGTAGGCCGTTTAAGTGGAATGCGCAGTACTTACACTAATTTCTATATACAGAGTGTATTTTTTTTTTGTTATTTTGATTGAATTTGATTTGATTTTATTAGTAGTCTAATTACATTAAGTAAGTCACATTAATTCTGTACAGAATGGTGACCCAGGGCTTAACCGTTAGACTTAGGCGTCAGGGAACCGAACCGCAGACCGAATTGTCAAAAATGTATGAAATGACGTATTAAGTCAATACGGATAATTGAATAGCCCTGCAGCAGGTGGGCGTAGGACTTCGGGTCGACCGATAGCAAGATGGACCGACGACGTGAGAAGAGTGGCGGGAAATAAAAAAGATGAAAACGGCAAGGGACAGGGGAGAATGGCATAATCAAAATGAAGGCCTATACCCAGCAGTGGGAAATTGAAGTGTTTGGTGATGATGTTGAAGTCACATCCTGCTCTTATTCACTTTACACTAAACCAGCGGAATTCGACAAAGTGTTGAATATGCTAGCTTCGTTAAACGATCTGTAATAATGTGAAACAACAGTAACAGTAAATAGTATCATGCAGTTGCATGTGTGACTTGTCATGGAGGTGATTGCTACGATTAAATATTAGCTAGAACGTTACTCTCACTTAACTGCGATAATTAATACTCTAAATACTGACTTTCCATAACTGACTTCGCAATATACCTCTGAACACTAGCCGTAAAACGACTAGAAAAATGTAGGTACAAGCATAGATATAGGAATTTGTCTATGATAGGTACCAGTGGTTTTGTCCATAGAAAAGATTTTGTCTTAATATTTTTTATACTAAATAGGCCTACGTCTGACCACATCCCAAGTGATGGAAAGTGCAGATGCGGTCGACAATAAATAATCACGTAAGATGCCTAGATAGGAACATTATTCACTCGTATTACAGTTTATAAGAAGATAATAATATTATAATTTTGTAGAGGGATTTCCCAGGGAAAGGGCAAATTATGTGTCGTGTTTTATGCGGCTAGTTTCTGGGTTTTACTAGGAAAGGTTACTAGGTTTCTTCCCTAGTATTCCCTGCCAAGGAATATAAGGAAAATAGATCTGATATTCTCTGCCGAACCATTTACACTCATATTATAAAGAGGAAATATTTATTGTATTTTTGTTCGGAGTTAACTCGAAAAGTGCTAGAATTGTTCCAAAAAAGTTTTTTCCTAAGAATGCCACATTATCCTTGAGTGGCATAGTCTATTCATCGTCATCAGCAAGTAAAATTGTGGGCAAATGCTACTCTACCATTTTCTTACTATAACATAACCTTTTATCCGTATGTACATAGTAACTTACTTATAATTTACAAGCAAGAAAGCTTAAACTGGCAGTACCTTTTAAAGTACTGAAGCCCTTTTGGTTGAATAAATAAACGAAATCAATAATCCTACTTAACCTTAGGTTCCTGGTTTTATAAAGTTTAATTCAAGAATTCAGAGAATGACAAACATCCTTCAAAATCATTTTTAACGATCCGAAATCGAATAACTACGTTATGACATGACGCGACAAATTATTACGAAAAATAACACAAAAACTTAACTCTAAAGTACAAACAAAGTATTGAATATTGGAAAAAATCCTGCTGTAGAAGATTTAATTTAAGACCAATATAGGCCAATTTAAGATAGGCCAATTTAAACATACATCTGGGTATACGCGCGGTAAATCTTTTAACGGGTAAAATAAGTAGAGAGATAAGGTAGATTAAAAAAACAAAAGAATATGTACAAAAAAACTAAGTGTAACAATTGGCGGTCTTTTCGCTAATAGCGGTACTCTTCCAGACAACCGGGCAGTGAAAGGAGATAAATTGATATTTACAGTTCGTAGTAATTATTCATGATGTTTTTGTATATGGCTCATTCTCATTTTAGCTCAAATTTGATGGTCACACGGTTATATTTCCTGAACGGTTAAAGAAAGAGACATGAATTTTGGATAGGTGGATAAAACATATATTAAGCTACAAAATAAATAAAGATTGTCATAATAGACGCAAAAAATAATACTAAAATTTAACATGAAAGGTCAAAAACGGGGCCGATTTTGGTATTCTCATGGTGTCACACTTTCCGTTGCAGTGAAACATTTGGGCACTACTTTAACAAATTTCGGTGTATCTGTATATAACATATACCAAAATTCTCGCAAACAAATATTCTTTACGGTATATAGTCTAGTAAAAACCTTTCATTATTATTTTGGATTTAAAATGACATAATGCAGCGGTCACACTTTTTAGGTGCTTTAAATTTGCGTAGTTTAACGGCTGCTGTTAAACACATCATCAACAATCCAATACAGAGTTCGATTCATTTCAATGATGGCCATGTTGTACAATCGTAGAAGTAGGATCTAGGACTTATCGAGCCGTGGGAAAAAATATAATTGCTAAGTTTCAATTTATTCATGGAGGTACCGATCACTTGCATGGACAACATTTTTATGCATTGTATTTCAGTTATTTAAATCAAAGCTTGTTTTTCGAAATGTCAAAATGTGCGAGATAAAGATGTAGTATTTAATTTTATACATAATACCTAAACTTTCCAGAATTTCACCAAAAAGGGATATTTTCGTCACCAGCGTGGCATCACTTTCATAGCGTTTTTTACCATGAAGGTGATTTTTAAGCCACGAAAGTGATTTTTTTGTATTGTTTTGTTTAGAAAGGGCCATTTTACCAACTAAAAAGTACTTTATCTATTATGTTAGGGTTTTAATAGATACATGCCAAATTTCTGACTAATAAAAAAGTAAAGTGAAAGGTAAAGTAATATCTCAAATTACGCATATTTTCTTCTGTAGTGAGGTTTGTTGTTACGTAGAATGTTGTTTTATTGTACATTTTTGGTAGATTTAGTCTTTTAGAAGGGTTTTACTTGAAAAAGTTTTGAAAAAATAATGACTGAATCACTTTCGTGGCGTCGAAAATTTCAAAACTGTTTTTCTTCGAAATGAAACGTACGATTTAAATCATTTATATAAAAGTTTACTCGTGTTATCCAGCTCTATACAGTATTATACATAAACATTACAAATAAGCAATAAATAAGAATTGCCATGAAGGTGACGATGAGAATCGATTCCATGAGAATGAGCCATATATTAATAATTATTCAAAGTATATCAGCCCGTCAGTATAGGCAATCTCTGTAAAGAATGCGTTGAATATTCATTGCATGTAATCATCGCAATCAGTAAAACAATAGACCTTAAACGGTGAGTGAATTTTACCTTGCGAATAATCAAGTTTATTTAACACCTATGTATTAATAATTAAATAAATAAGTAATAAAATTTTGCATTTACATAATAAAATACATATCTTTTTAATTGTTATTTAGCTTAGGGTTCTGTAACTCGATTAACAATAAGAAGTTCATTGTCTCACATATTACAATAATATTAAGCACCTTTTATTATGAAATTCCCGCAATTTAAAACCAATCATTTTTCATTTATTCAAATAAACTTTAGTGGAGCACTTTTACAATTACATATTTAGTTCTATTTGAAGACTCTACCGTTCGTTCGCAAAGCACCTCTATGTATACAAATTTCAGGAACGGAGTATTTTTTTATTAATTTGTAGGAATAAATTACGTGCCTTGATTATTATTTAATAAGTACATCAAAGTAAATAAATATACACAGAATAAAAATCAATAAAGAAAAATAAAAATATCTAATCACTTAAAATTCAATAAATAATTTCAAATTATTTATTTACAACATATTTATATAATTATTAGTATGAGTGGTTGTGACCTACATACATTCTATTTGATTAATGATGTAATTCATCTACTTTATATACGAGTACATACTTAATGAGCCTTTAAATATAATTTATCTTAAAATAAACACTGTCGTGACAAGCATAATAATGCGGACTCGTAAACAAATCGTAAAAAAATGTGTGTGCACTTTGAATATTTTATAAGATACTTGAGTAATAAATTACCACTAAATGCAAAAGTATAGTTGTGTGTTCGTATGGCACCTATTCAATGTGTCATTTTTTCTACGATGAAAATTGATGAAAATATGATAATAAAAAGAAACAAATGCTTCTGATAACAGTGTGACATCATTGGGTACTTTTGTACATAGTGAGGACATGTTCTCACAACGAATTTGATACTTAATCGATTCAAAAGTCGATACAAACTAATTAATGTATGATTTTTACTATGAATGGACCGATTTTCATGATTTTTAAAAGGTATGAGGAATGTACTGTGTAATGGGAAAAGAAATTCCATTACGAGATCTCATTCTTTGAATATCATATTATATTGTTCACTTAAAAACTATATCGTAAGAAACTTAGGTGTAAGTCTAGATTTACCAGCTCAGCTCAACCAAACTATAATCTTCATTACCGGTAGACTAGTTATTGCTAAAAAAGGGAATGCGTTAATTACTAAAGGAAGTGAAAAGGGGAAAATCATTAAGGATGTTACGTAACAAATAGAAACCTATTTGGAGTTAGGAGCAACAACAGAATCTTGTTCACACGATCTAGAAGTAAGTTAGGTACACAGCCTTCGACTAACAATGTAGGTATGTTTTGCAGGTTATTGAATTAAGTTTTTACTGACAAAAATTATAAGTCACTGATTTTCATTAGATATAATATTTTGTAAACAGAATTGGATAGAATAGTTGGCTACGCCGAACTGTAATTTGACTGATTCGGTAGTAATTATTAGTTATTATTTAATATTTAGTGTTAATTCCGCTCTAAATTTGTGAGTCTAACTAAGTTTTAAGAGACGGCGAGGAATTCAAACGTTACCAAAATAGTAATTAGTAAATTACTAATAATTATTGTGATGGATTTCCGCAAAGTAACGCCTTGTTCCATTAATTATCTTTGATTCGGTAGTGTGAAAGAGAGTTTCAAATGCACATTGCCTAAATAGCTTGTTTGGTACGGGACCTGAGTTAGAGCAAATCTACTCAGCATAATCCTATTTAGTCTCGATTTACCTAACAGGCTAATTCTTCAATCGCGCAAGGAAAATTTTCGCGTGTAGTTAGGTACTTTTATTTACTTTTATGCAAGGAGATAAGAACGTCGTTTTGCTGGCAATATGACCAAAATTGCCAAATAGTTTGTTCAATAAGCTCAAAGAATGGATGTAAATACAAGCGAGGGCGATAAAACTGGACCCAGTTCTCATACTCGATCAACCAGCTCTACGTACTTGGATATTTTGTAACATTGAACTGTTTTTATTATTAAATGATTTCAAAAATGCAGAGCTCGCAATTATTTTACTTTTTTTATTTTTGTGACCTCATAATCTAAATATATAAAAGGAAAGAGTAACTGACTGACTGATCCATCAACGTTTAGCCCAGACCGCTGGACGGATTGAGTTGAAATTTGGCATATAGGTAGGTATTAAGGCGTAGACATTCGCTAAGAAACGATTTTGCCATGCGGGCAAAGCCGCGAGCATAAGCTAGTACATTCATAAAGATTTGTTTTTTTTTTGGTTTAGCATTCAGTTCGATAAAGTTTCTGAATTAATTTTACTATAGCGCTCAACTATTTGTAACTCTGCACATTATGTCAACTTAAAAAGTACCTAATGATTCCACATGTATTTGTTTCTGATCTGGGTGGCTTTCAATACGTATTAATAGTATGAATTTACAAAAGAAAGTACCTATATAAGTATTATATCCGTTATCCTAACCACCATAACACAAGCATTAAGTTGCTTAGCTTCGGGTTAGGTGGCGCTGTGTGTAATGTCCTGAAATATTTATTATTATTCATAATTTATTAATAACCAAACTCTATACATTAGAAAAGTTATTCACACTTAAATTCAGAATTTTAAACTTCGCGCAAGTGTTTAAACCGGCCTATAAGTATACGAGTACATAAATCACAATGACCACTCAAGCAACTCAAATTAGATACAGACTACAGTCCTTAAATTTCATTTCTGGTTATTTGATCCTGTAGTATTTCGTAACATAAAATATGTCATATCAAGCAGCGTGTGTTTTACGTCAATCATTTAATATTATAATAATAATTGTCCGGGCTTAAATCTATAGAAAGTAGATTTATTAATGTCAGTTGCTCGCCCCGAACTGTCCTTGTGACCCCTATATCTTAATTAACCTTGTAATTAGTGACAAGAGCCTTTATTGACAATAACAATGTTGTTACATAATTTTTCGCTTATGTATGACTACTTCGCCGCTGGTGTTAGATACTTGTAGTAGGAAAATGTACTGCGCTAAGAAAAGATTTCAACGCGTTCATACTCTTAGAAAAACTTGTGTTATTTTTTCTGTCGTAGACTTGGCTACAGTTATCTTATAAAAATAACAAGTTCAGATTCTTCCTTAAGAGATCTTTTCCAAAGCTAAGATAAAAAATGTTGCTTTCATTCTTAACTGCATTACTACCTCGTTATCTTATAGAATAAATCGAACATTACCGAATAAAAGATAATGATGGTCTTTTTATGTATGGCCCATATTAATCAACTGAAGTGTTAGAGTTCTCATATATTCGAGAACCTTTGAAATAACTTAACCCTTTTAGTCTACTTGAAAGACCTTTTTTTTGACCCTGTAAAAATGCGGTGTGATGATGATGCCCACTAAAATCCTGGGGGGTGTTCCTGCGGGACACCATAATGCCGGGGCAGTGGGTATGCCAAAGCACTAATCCGCAGCCCAACTTGAAAGGCCTAACTAAAGTTATCTATGATTGTCCTAATGTATGTTCAAAGCATTACCCATGATTTATTTATAATGTCCTTAAAAGCTAGGATGTGCACAAATTTTATAATATTATGAATTTGTGTATACTCGTTTAAGGTAAATCAGTATATTTATATTCTGATTTTATTTTATTTAATTTTGTTAGGCTTGTGAAAGCGGTACAATTTAGAATATTATTAATTTATTTGATCATGTCGGAATACATGTACCTACTTCCACTATTACATAAACAACCTACGTTTATTATTACGTAAATATTACACATATTTCTTAAAAATTGTTTAAAATGAGGATAAAAATATAATTTATTAAATTATCGCTATTTGCTTATTCTCGCTTTTATATATTTATGTAATTTATATACTTTTCATGACAATGAGTCATGCGATGAACAGATCAGCAGGGCTATTCACTTATCCGTCAGGGTTCGGTTCCCTGACAAATAAGTGAATAGCCCTGCTGGTGTCTGATGGTACGCATTTGTCAATATCTATGCTGCGCAGCACTGCATTGTGCCTGCCATCCTGAAATAAATGAAGTTGAATCTCGTAACGCTTAGTAATTTCACTGGTCACATTGCCCTTTAGCCCAGCACATAATAAAGAAAAGAAAAGAAAGAAAGAAAATTATTTATTGAGCACAGAAACACAGGCACAAGAATATTTTTTTTGTATACATAGGTATAACTGTAGTGTCACAATTCACTATAAAATAAAATAAATATATTCTATTACGACCTATTGCGTGTAGAGACACATCCCGTGCTATCGTGCAGCTCTGCTCAATTGGGAGAGAGGAAAGAAAGAAGAAAGGTTGAAATAAGAAAGTATTCGAAAAAATACTTTAATTAGGTATATGTAATAGGTGATTGGGATATTTCGATAATTTTTGTCTTGAAATCTCCTTACGATATTAAGTAGATATGCCAAAAAATTATGTAAATTACAGTACTTCATGTTTTCATTCACACTAAATTCTCAACATTGAATCATAACGTTTTTGTATAATTTTTACGAAACAGAATGTTTACAATGTGTTTCTCAATTAGCTATGTACCTACATGCGTGAGAACAATATTCCTACACTGCTCAATGTTCAATAATTCGATTGTTAGTTACTTGTTACCACTAGACAATGTTACAAACGTACTACGTACTGTAGCGTTATAATTAATTTGTCGGTGTACATTGTAAATTTAAATGTTAAACCTGGGGTCCCGATGCAAAAAAATATAAAGGAGCTGTCGGCGCGTCTCATCGGGGCCGTGGTGACAGTGGGCAGCTTTCTTTGTCAGAGGCTAAGCCTCGTGATACAGCGAGGCAACGCTGCTTGCCTGCTGGGAACTATAGAGCCCGAGGAGACGCGCTAGACCCTGTTTTTTATTCTATAAACTAATTTTAAGTTAAACCAACCAATGACCAAAAAGCTGGCTCTTACCTGGGCCAACGTATAAGTTTGGCCACTCAGAGAGGTAATGTAGCCAGCTTTTTAGGTGCACTTCTTGCAGGTTATGACCTCAACGAGGTTTTTTATTTGTAAGCCTAGTATTTAAATTTGAATGATTATTTTAAGTTTAGTTTATTTTATACATTCTTATATGCTTTAAATAAAGAAAAAATGTGGAAAAGGATAGTGAATAATCAATCCTATATAACAAAAGCTGAAAATCATGCGAAGCCGCAGCACATATGTATGTTCGAACCTTTACGAAGAGGTATTGTGATATACATCAGTGATTTTACTAAGGATAAACGCTAAACCATAAATTCCCCCATCCAGCGATTGTTCGCAGTATTTGTAAACATCTAGCGGCTAGGAGACAATGACCAATTGTTTATGGAGGTATATACCTACTAACCTATAGGTAGAAATTACCCAAACACTGCTAACTAACAATAGCTTACACGAGTTATCTATACAAGAACATACTAAGTAGATTCATGTTTAGTAAAACTATGAACTTAGGACCTAGAAATTAACATTAACATGAATTAAGGATTTAATTATTTATTAGGGGTAATATTCCAAAAAACATGGTAATTAGATACCTTAATTATACTCTGAGAGTCAAATCATAATCACAATGTTATAGATTTTATGGCAAAACCTATAGTAGTTTCAGGTCCCATAGATTCCTGCCGGCAACATGACCTAGCGACGGCTGGCTACATATTATCTTATGGAAACAGCCAGACCCCATCAGACCCGGGATTGAACTTTATAGTTTTACCCGCTAAAATCCTGTATCAATAATAATATTCTAGATTCTAACCTATGCAGGTACTTTATGCAAAAAACTGCTGCTGCTGCTGCTAATGCTGCGTGTTTTTTGCCTTGAATCAAGTGTTTTCTATTCTATTATAAATGTTAGCAAACTAACAAAATTTGTTAAGAAAAACCGTGACTATAACAACAAAGACAAACAATAAAATGTTCATAGGTTTAATACTTAGTGGAGGAGGAGCTCTATTTTAGGCTTACATCTCTTATATATCAACAGGTAGTTAGTGAGTTTGATCAAAATAAAAATTCAAAAAAGAAATTCTACGAATTTACGTTTCACTGTTCGTCAAATCATGCAAGCGAGAGGCTCGCGCGCCGAAAGAAGATCCTTAATTATTTTATAAAATATTCTTTCCTTATACAATCAAGAAAGTTGTACGCAAGTATTTAAGTTATTCAACTTATTTCAAGTCTAGAATAACCAGCTATGACGCTAATTAGACTAACAACGACAACATAAAGTGAAATTAAATTATAATTGTTATTATATAACATCTCTGTACAATCGACAAGCTTTAGGATAAAAGGAAAGTGGTTTTATTAGACTTTAACACTAAACGTCGCTTCAGTGCTTATTTATTATCTTATCTACCATTTTACAAAAGGGTTTGAGTTTGGATGTTTCTAACATAATATGATCAATATGGATTATTTATAATAGGAGGTATATATTATAGGATAAAGAAGCACTAAAATCAAGTTAGTTATTGCATGCTTAATATATATAATAAAATTATCTTTACCTATTGATCGACAACTATACAATGAAATAAGTAAAGTAGTATCTTAAATTTAATGACATTAGTAGGTATATGTACTGTTTTAGTTCCCAACTATATAATTAATCCAATTCCATCCAATATTTATTTATGGAGCATATGTGTGTGTCACCTTTTCACGCCAGATCTACTACCACTCAATCTATAACTTTATTTCTTCCTAACTACCCTCAAATTACCAAAACCGAGTAAACATCACGTAAAACTTAAAAGCTCGCAAGCGTTTATTTACCCGCAACCGGCTAGAGCACTGCAACTTCACAATGGAGTTAATGAAATGTCACTGCACTACCTGCGATGAATGCGTGTGGGCAATAACCGGCGCGAAGCACGTGCGGGAACGTAACGCAAACAGGCGCGGGCGTTTCTCACCGCGATACCTCTGCACTGAACCACAAACGCACACTCGCGCCGAATTAACTCGCCCCTCTACAACAAAACACCTTAAAAGTAAAAGTGGTCGATCCCGGAGGTGTGGCGAGCCGTGACTTAACATTACCCGCGCTACAAACATTATTCTATTAACTATATTATCAAGGTGCGTGATTGCTTGATATCCTATGAGTTTTCAGTCCGGAAATGTCAAGGTTAAATTTCGGCGCTGCCTTCACTAGAACAATTAATTTTAACCTGTATAATATGTCCGATATAAACAAAGGCAGTTTATACGAGCATTAGCAATTAACAAGTTCATATCGTTTAGTTACACCGAGTTTTCATGTGAACAGGTTAAGGAGAATGGCATAAAAAGGAGGGAAGGCCTAAGTTTAACAATAGTATGAAACTAGCTTACAATGATGAACTGTAATAAAACCTTAAGGGCGCGTTCCGATGATCAGTCAATCATCACTGAACACTGATTCGTGAGCCTTGCGCTCGCCTCGGGCCCTCTATCCCGAAACCCGATCAGTTATATAAATATAAGCCACACCTTATATTTATATAACTGAATATAATTTTAATCTTTGAATTCATCAATAAATTAGTAGAGCGAGCACGAGGCGTATGCATTTCATATACTTTGTCGTTTGTGTCATCTCAGTGCACCCTTAATAAGGTATATGGGAAAAGGCACTTACAACTTACAGTTTATGTTTAATAACTCCTAAAAACATTATTAAAACCATAAGGAGGATTCGCGCCCACGATGAAACATTCTTATTCATTTCTGAATAAGCTATTCAGAAATGTCTTCTAATTGTCATTTCACGGTCTCGTTTAATACGTATATTGATTAAGTAGAAACATAAGAAGGGCTTTAAAATACACGTGATTATCTCATACTTGTCCCTAATTTCATCGACTTAAGAAAATTTCAATTAACCTTAGAACACTAATGTATAGGTATTATGTACAAATTAGTTTTCCTATAAAACTGTTTAAAACTACGTATAAGGTATGTCGTAGATTATAATCTATCTTATGTATCTTACTAATGTTATAAATCCATAAGTTTGTATGGATGGATTCCTCTTTCATGCCTACTACAGAACCTAATATACTAAAATTTGGTAAATAGGTAGCTTAAACCTTAATATATAGACTACTTTTCAGTAGATTAAACCGCTATGTGCTACTAGTACACACATACATACATAATATGTAGATAGCCAATATAATATTAATTTAAATAATAAATAAATAGTCTGCATTCATGTTAGACCGTCCTATTAAAGGCGAAATTAACTTAAATGCTCAGAAACATGAACTTTGATTAACATAATAATATCTCTAATTTCTTTTCATGATTGATGAATTTAGAATATTTTTTAGTTTCATTTAAAGCTTTTGATTATAGAAAATCTAAGTAAACATATTCGTACTAATTTGTGGTACAAATACCTACATTGCATGTATAATACGAGGGGCATGCCAAAACGTAACTTAAGTTTATTACCGTAAACATACGTTAATAAACTAGAGTAAGTAAATAAAGCACTAGTGGAGCGCGCGCACTTCGTCGCGCTTAATACATAGAAAATCATCAATGTTTCTCTACTATATTTTATGCTTGTGTTATACTTATAAACCTTCCTCTTGGATCACTCGCATCAAAATCCGTTGCGTAGTTTTTAAGATATAAGCATACATAGGACAGACCGACGCGGGAAGCAACTTTATATTATACTATGTAGTGATAGTGATTGGTAGAGTTTCTCGAAAATATCATGGAATGGCAACTTTCAGTAATATTTCTCTACAAAGCTAAAACACATAATGCAGCAAATAGCAAAACACAAAGTGGTTATTATCAATCGCTTGTCCTAAATGCCGCAACCCGAGTTCCCATAGATGCACAATCGACGCTTTTTGTCCTCGATCGGTATAATGGACCTGTGAGAGCAGGAAACACGAGCCGAGCCTGCGCTCCGGAGAATCGGTCCATATTCCTACAACAATTAGACCGGAACGGTATTTGGATCCTATCAATTACAGGTTTCGTTGCTGAATTTCAACACCACGTATCTATTTCGTAACTCCACATTATATTGACTTGCTGCGCCCAGTAAGTTTACTCGGTGAAATTTCAAAGTAATGTACAACGTGACGTCATAAAAAACTACATAGAATAAGTTTCTCAAAGTAAGAATAAAAATTGTATTTTTTTTTAATGAGAAATAAAGAAAATTTTGAACAGAAAATGCAGCATATGTGACGCTGTATGTTATCCTAAAGTCTAAGGATAAACCTTATGGTACCAAATGCGCTAACTACTAACGTATTTTTGGCCCAGGAAAATAAGGTGGTATGTGACACTCCCATAAAAAAACCTTGGGGCGTTCATGCAGGATCCCCCCTCGGGCTCGAGCCCTATAGTATTTCAAACCATAATGTCATCTTCAGTTTTTTGAGATGAAGTTCAAACTTAACATACATACACAAACTTTGCTATTTCAGATAGTGCGTTAAAAGGAACCTAACCTCTACTTAATAAATATTGCCGGGGTCTGAAGTCTAAAAATAGAATTGCATAATTTAACATTCCAAGTTAATTACTTAACTAATAAAATACTAACTATGCAAATGTTTTATGATTTCAACCTTTAAGGCCAAAATTAAATGCCCAATTAATTACTCGTATTATATCAAAGTGTGTAATTTGCTTTGATTGAAATTCGGCGAAACTTTCAAAATTTGCGCATTGGACATTCTTATTACTTCAATACTTTTACTTGTTTAAATTACTGGAAACGTTTAGGTATGTTTTGATCGCAACAGCAATTCAGTTGCACCATTGCTGCCAAAATGTACCATCGTGCTAAATGGTTTTGTTTTCTCGTGTTATGTAAGGGTGTGTTAAGTGGTCATCCGAAGAATTTAGCCTGGAACGGAGGGCCGATGCACCTGAACTGTGATTATGGAATCGACGTTTGGGCCAAGAGTGGACTGTATGTGAACGAAAACATAGTCGCTATAAAGGCTGTTACTTATAAAGATGACATTTATGTCATTACGCCAAGGTATTAAGTTTTTATGTTGGTCAACATTTATCTTGTCCCTAAAAATACAATCACATCACAAATTTTTATCACAATGCTTTTTAGTACCTCCTATATCCCGATCTCGTGGAAAAATCGGAATACCTATCTTTCAACCCTTTTATCAACCGGCTCAACCACGGAGTAATCTGATCTATGGGCTCAACCAACCGTTTTTGCATGAAAGAGCAACAAACGTACACGCACCCATATACGCATTATTAGTACTTTTATATTTATAAATCCTTCTGGTAAGGCGCCCTTTGCTATTAATAACGGGTCACGAAGTCACGAATACTTCTAGCATGCTTTTAGGTTGCTACGAATGAGATGTAATCTGGAAAGTTGACATTCACGAGTATCTTTAATCTTGCTACTAAATATAAAGTCACCCAGTATTTAAGTTACAAAATTGATACCTGTGCGTCGTGCGTCTGTGCTGATTAATTATTACGGATGTTTCATTTTGTGTAAATTTCGATTAGATTAAGTTGTTAAGTATGAACAAGGGTGGATTCAGGATTTGGTTCTGGGGGGGGCCAAGGTGCAGAAAGGCAAAAATATTATAATTTTTATTACGAAAAGTGTGTGCTTAGCTCGGTCTGAACAGTTAGAAAGCTCAAATATCCTTAATAATAAGTGCGCGAGCAGCATGCTGCGAGCGCCGAGAAAAAAATTATAATCTTGAGTATGAAATATGTGCAAAATTCGTAATTCTACAATGCTTCTGGGGGGGGCCTTGGCCCCCTGGCCCCCCCCTAAATCCGCCTATGAGTATGAACATAGCCTTCTTTTTATTATATTCAATGAAGTCACTTCAGCCAAGAATATAAAAATTAAATAATTAGCAGATGTATAAGTACCTATACTTGTACTTACATCTGCATATTACCACCCCATATTGTAAATTTTCAAGGACTTTCATTGATAATATTGCTAAGAGTACTAGGTATTAACTTAATCGATAAAAAAATACATATAAATAATTATGTAAGTATAGTACTTACCTACTACTTATTCGTGACCCGTAAACGTAGTCAACGCAGCAATAGAACGATTTTACGCGCTTTTTATAGTTAATTACTTTAATTATTTAGAAATCATTTTATTACACAAGGTTTACCCAGGTATTTGTAAATTAATATTACCGAAATATGGAATATCATTAAACTTTTAGTAGGCCTGTATCTGCCATGCCTCTGGCAACGTATCCACTAATTATAATAATTCCTATACCAATTACCTGCCTGTTAAGCAGTAAAGACCCATTAAGATGGACAGTTTTGTAATGACTATTATTTTTAATATATCCACAGGGATAAGTTATTATGTAGGACCATATAAAATAATGATCCGGCGTAAAATGACTTGTCTTCACTGAAAACACACTGTAGACTCTTCAGTAAGACAATTTCAAAGTAAAAACTCACATTCAAGTCTTTTATCATCTTGCTCATCTTAAGCAGCGTCTCCAGCGCCTGTTTTGTTTCAAACATTCAACACAAACACCACAATATTTCTCACAAAACATCGTCAATCTACACTTCTTGTTTACTCAACAATGTTTTTTGCTTTCCATATCCGATGGAAAGCATAATATAGAACAAAACATGATATTAATATTCATCAAAATCGCCGAGAAATTTTTGAATGTTGTTATGTTTGTGTTGAATGTTTGAACCAAAACAAGCGCTGGAGGCGCGGCTTTAGCCTTCCAGGTTAAATGCATTCCTATTCTCTTTACTTTTTTACAGTCTAAGAGTCTAAGGTTATTTCCGCAACATAAGTCTAGATCATCCCGCAACTGGATGCAAGGCTCTGCCGATTCCCAGGCCTCCGTCCCAAAGACGATGCGGGAGTGCCGCCGGGTTGTTTTAGTGGGTATACCCGTGCAGCTGCCCTGCACGGGGAGTCCCACATAACCCTCCCATACCCCCGATGGGAGGGTATGCGCAAAGCATTTTTTCCCGGCGTAAACAAAAAAAAAGATCATCCCGCAGCGTTAGTGCTAAAATATATCTGTTTAACAGGATGAAACACGGAGTACTAGCAACGGTGTGGATGATTCTACGTGGAGAAAACGGAGTTGAACTCCAACCATTCCCTGAAGTGAAGGATCATGAGATATCTGACTGTGACGCCATACAGAACGCTGTCGATTTTTACTTGGACCATCTTGTAAGTAGACTTTGTTTAATAATGCCTTAGTAAAATGTCTTAAGAATTATTATGTATGTAGAGATTAAATATTTTAAAATACATCTCAAAGACGGCCTCTGTGGCGCGGTGGGCTAATACCCGCCTGCAACGCAGAAGGTTGCGGGTTCGATTCCTGCATGGGACAAATGTTTGTGTGATCCACAGATGTTTGTTTCTGGTCTGGGTGGTTTTTCAATATCTATTATAAGTATGTATTTACAAAAGAAAAGTATATAAGTATTATATCCGTTATCCTAACCACCATATTACAAGCATTAAGTTGCTTAGTTTGGGGTTAGGTGGCGCTGTGTTAAACGTCCTGAAATATTTATTTATTTATCTGTATAATTCATTTTTAAATACCACCCGTCAGCTAAATAATTATTTCCCGGTTGCAGGCACGGTTTTAGGGAGAAGAGGTATTAAAGGGGATCATAAAATCCCCTTTTTTAAATCCCAGCATGTACCTACCTAGAAAAAGTTGATCGCGTACGAGTTCAGATTTTTAATGCAAAATCTTGACTTTATTTTGCTAATAGGAAGAGACTTAGTACATATTATATTATAAGGAATCAAAGGATATAAAAACGCTCCCCTAATGAAACTGTCTAGCACTCTGAAACCGCTCTGCCCTGCTGTATATTTTAAGAGTGGTGGATGACTATTATAGGTTACTCTAGTTATACTCGTACTAATCAATACAAAAAGAACCATCGTATAAAAAAAAAATAGAAACAAGAACACCAAAGACATTTTAGGAGAAAAATGTGTGTAATCTATTTGAATCCAGTTTACAAAATAAACTGATCTAGCTGACACACCCACCCATACTACGATGTCATTAATATTACAATAATTTTACAGTAGTTTTTAGGGCTGCGAACTAATTTAAAGGAGAATGACTGTATTAAACTGACTGTTCTGACTATAATAAAAAAGTAATTCCGATAAAAACATAGTATAATATTGGCAACCCTATCTATAAATATACAAGTCAGATGAGTAGATGCATTTAAATTAAGTATGTATTATTATATTATCTCTATATGGGTAGGTCAGTAACGGACTGTATTTTTTAAAAAATCAGCATAATATCATTATTTATTAGTCTATTGAAATCTAGCTTATTAATATTTCACATTCCGTGTACCGATTTAGATTCTTAAGAAATTATATTATTTTATGTAACTGACAAATAAACAAATCAGCAGTGGCCTTAAAACTAATATTACATCATGTACATTATAATACAAGCTTTTATCTGCAGCTACGCTCTCATTGTGTACAAGTTTACAAATGTGTCTCATTTGTACAAGTATCTACAACATATCACAAAATTTTCCTTAATTAACACATCTCACAATCTCACCTATAAAACACTTCAAAGGACATCATACTTTTTTTCACGGCAAAACATGCGAAGCGATTGAGCTGAAATTTGGTATGTAGGTAGCAGGTAGCTTTATACTCCCTTTTTTAGCGGGTCAAATGTTGGACACAGCTAGTTTAAAATAAAAACTTAATATAAAAGTAGTAGTATTTTTTGTCGAGAAATGTCCCACTCTTGTTATCTATATCCATTTCTATACTTGGTAGGAAGTAGGAACTGATGATAATAATTTGTTAAAAACTATTAAGCCAAAAAAACCTGTCAGTGTTTAATATTATAATTGTAGCCTAGTGTTCTACATGAACCCATGTGAAAATATGCTAGGTGTATTGGTTACCATGTTTAATTGAACTTTGGTTACGCAACGTCACGGTAAACAATGAGTAGCGTGGGTGTGACCTCCTGAGACCAAATACTTACCTCAGTGTGGTATTTTACGTGATATTGCTTCATGTATAGGCTGCTGTTTATGCAGATTTTATCAATCTGCGAACCAAGGACTTTAAAATTAAATGACATGGTCCATTTTAATATGTATAATAAGCCAGTCGAACTTCGCGCGAATTGTTAAAATTATCATGGTGGTACTTCATGTCGCTATATGTACATATTCGTCATACCTATTTGTCCAAAAATGTTCGCTCTTCGTTGGCTCTATTCGGCTATTATACTCTATATCTATTAGTCTATGCGTATCAATGTTATTAAGCATTGATATTACTTCTCAGTAATTGGGACTTTAACTCACGAATATTGTGAACATAGCCGACGAAACACCATATAGCGATATAAGGTGCCAACATCAAACACAACAAAATGTCAAAAAAGCACTTTTGTTTCAAAATTTGATATTTCACGCCTAGACCTACCGACTGTCCTCCACGTATCTTATAGAAAACATCTAAGACAAACGACAAACAGTTTACCTATGTTTCATATTTCAGGGGAACCTCTGGGTTTTGGATACGGGAATAGTGGACACCGTGGAATCTCCTCGATGCACGTGCCCACCCAAGGTGGTATCGATCAACTTACACCTGGGAAAGCTGACCAAAATAATAGAGCTATCTGCTTTGACGGAACCCTCGTCTCTTTTGCAAAACGTTGTAGTAGAATATGGCATAGGAGGAAGACCTTTTGTGTGAGTAAAGTTATCTATTGAAAATTTATTCCCTGTGATGTATTCACCGTTACGGTAGTAAGGGGTAAAATAATTTATAGCTGGACGAATTGTGACAGAGCTCCTTATATGCCTTTTCATGAATTTCATAAATAGGGACAAATAAAACTTATTCTCTTAGTTTTTTTCTTGTTTGTTTTTTAAGCACTTAATGATATTTTCTTGGTTCATATTATGTATGACTCTTGTAATTTTTACATATTGAATAAATTTATTATGACATACCTAAAAAAAATTGATATAAGTAAACGGCATACCAGCATAGGTAAATTTAAAATAAGTTTGAGGCTTTAATTTTCTGCCGACCAACCTACTTCAATGTTAACTTAATTACATTTCCGGGTTATAATTTTTTGCGCCCATGGTTGTTACATTTATACCAGTATTATTAAATTTTATGAGTAGGTAAACTAGGAACCTAATGTTAAGAGCTAAAATTTCGTATGTTCTAAGTAAATTGGAATATCCAGCACTTTATAAAGGTTAATTTTGAGCGGGTGAAACCGGTGGGCGCAACTAGTAGACAACAATATAGCGTTACATATTTAGTTAAAAACAAAGTAGGTAAGGCAATCAAATTAACAATAACTTTTATGATTCACATTATATCACTAACTCGTAAACCTACTAATAATATTATAATTTGTGGCAGGTAAGTCGAAGGATAGCATCAATCAAAATTAATAAGTACCTAATACCTAGAAAGTAGGTAGCTATAGTACTAGGTAGCAGTATCTATATTAAGCGGTTAATAGTCGCTGAGCCTCTGTCTCGCTCGCACGATATAACAAATTGTCAAATAACAATTGATAAAATTTACTTTTTGGAAATGTGTTAAATTGAAAATTTTGGTCATATTTTTATACAATTTTTTAAAGTATAACCAGTTGATACTTTATAAAATGGTTGAGGCATGTTTAAAGATAGATATTATATTATATAATTGAGAATACCATTGTTGTTATTTAAGGTAGAAAACTGGGAATACTTTTAAAAATAGAAGGTATAAAAATATGTGCTAAATTTTCAATTTAACACATTTCCAAAAAGTAAACTTTATCGATTGTTATTTGACAATAAGTTATATCGTGCGAGCGAGACAGAGGCTCAGCGACTATTAACCCCTTAATAGATGTCGGATAATGTAGTAAATAATTTAATGAATAAATCATACTAATTGTCTTACATATGAAAGCAATGTATTATTATGATATGTAGGTATACAGTAGAATCTCGCTATTCCGGTATATACCTAGTCAGGTCATAAGTATTGTCACACAGTAAAAACTTTTCTTTTAGAATGCTGGCCACAAAAAAGTTTATTGAATTCGAATTTCGAATTGTTCATGAAAATAAAAATGTATACTTTTTAGAATTTTACTCATTTTTAAATATGGAGTGGACGCTTAAAGAAGACCGTGTTGCAGTTATTGCGTTGCATCGTTGTGGTTACGCGCCAATTCAAATTTTTGACATACTGAAAAATTTGAATATAACCAAAAGATTCGTTTATCGTACCATCAAACGATACAATGAAGACTCTAGTGTAGATGACAGGTCAAGAAGTGGTCGCTCTCGGTCTGTTAGGACTCCAGCAGTGATAAAAGCTGTGAAGGCGCGAATTCAAAGAAATCCCAAACGTAAGCAGAAACTGTTGGCCCTTCAGATGGGGTTAAGCAGAACCACGGTGAAAAGGGTGTTAAATGAAGACTTAGGGCTTCGGGCATATCGAAGAAAAACAGGACATCGTTTAAATGCTCGTCTAATGGACCTGAGACTGAAGAGATGCCGCGCTTTGTTGAAGCGGTACGCGAGAAAAAAATATCGAGAAATTCTTTTTTCGGATGAAAAAATTTTTACCGTAGAAGAGAGCTACAACAAACAAAATGATAAGGTGTACGCACACAGTAGTGAAGAAGCGAGCAACCGTATTCCGCGTGTCCAACGAGGCCATTTTCCATCCTCGCTCATGGTATGGTTGGGAGTTTCTTATTGGGGCTTAACAGAGGTACATTTTTGTGAGAAAGGTGTAAAAACGAATGCAGTTGTGTATCAAAATACAGTCCTGACGAACCTTGTGGAACCTGTTTCTCATACCATGTTCAATAACAGGCACTGGGTATTCCAACAAGATTCGGCGCCAGCTCATAGAGCGAAGAGCACACAAGACTGGCTGGCGGCGCGTGAAATCGACTTCATCCGGCACGAAGACTGGCCCTCCTCCAGTCCAGATTTGAGTCCGTTAGATTACAAGATATGGCAACACTTGGAGGAAAAGGCGTGCTCAAAGCCTCATCCCAATTTGGAGTCACTCAAGACATCCTTGATTAAGGCAGCAGCCGATATTGACATGGACCTCGTTCGTGCTGCGATAGACGACTGGCCGCGCAGATTGAAGGCCTGTATTCAAAATCACGGAGGTCATTTTGAATAAACTTTATTGTCATAAGAATCTATGTTTTGTTAAGTTCATTTTGGTATATAAATGGTTACATAATAAATAAACTTGTTCCAATAATTTTATATTAAATATGTGACAGAATTTATGACCTGACTAGGTATTTCAATAGACCAACTTGACTGAAAGATTTTTTTTTAAAAGTTCTTTTCATGCCATTTTTAAATATATCAAACTGGAAACACTTTTAAAATGTGTGCAATAATATTATGCAGGGCTTTTACCGGGGGTAGACTTCCTTTGCAGGAGGTCGTCTAGGTGGGTACCCCAACAGTGCCAGTTATTCTACCGCCTGAGCAGTAATGTGCAAACATTACTGTGCTTCGGTAGGAGGGCACTGTAGCTAGTGAAATTACTGGGCTAAAGAGTCTTAACATCTTATGACTCTTGAGTAAGAAGCGTTGCACATAATTGTGAAATTCTGGGTAGCACTGTACTGATTATGGGCAGCGTTATCTCTTAACATCAGGAGAGCGTCTTGCTCGTCTTCTTACTTCTCCACATAAAAAAAAAAAATTGTCAAATAGTGCGAGCGAGAGAGCGTCACTCGATATATACAATATACGCTCTTAATCCGACACCCTTCGGCCGCTACTCCGCCGCTACCAACTACCTCTACATAATATTTTTAGCTTTACAAATGACACAAAAACTAATCACAATCAAGCTTTATTTTAAAAGGTAGTAGGTACCTACTGGTTAAATGGTAAGTACCTAGGTAGTTAAAAATCTGATTTAATACGGTAATAAAAAAACATAAGTAGGTAGGTAGTACTTACAAGAAAAGAACATTATTTTAAAAGGTAGGTATTAAAATGTAGGTACTAATTTGTTAAAATATGAGATTTAGTACCGTAATAAAAAACATGTGCATACCTACACGAAAACAATAAAAGTAACGAACCTATAGGTAAATTATTACATACTCTTATTTTAAAGCTACATAAGAATGAAAAATACACATAACACACATAAATTGTAAGTTAAACAAAAATTTTTAAAACATCTGATATCAGGCATAATATTATTAAAATTATAATGATGGGAGAAGCTCAGGTCTTGAGAGATAAAAAGCGGAGAAGAGCAGATTGGAATTGATCCCTCACAGTGCTGGAATAGAGATGTCAAAATAAACAGGCACTGTGATTGGTTAATCTGTAGACAAATTTTTAAATCTTTGGTGAAACTAGCTCGCTCCGCTACATTCCGCGTCAGTTGAAACGCACCCTTACATTAATGAGAATAATAATATTATTATATTGTCGATAAAAAAGTTTGGAGATGAAAGATCGCAGCACCTTCTTACATAGGTTACGGTTAAGGTAAAAGCAGCGAATGCCTAATCTTAGTACCAGTAAGGCTACACTCTACACTAAGTGTGAATGTGAAACTAAGATCAATCAATTGACATTGATTTTTTCAATGACCTACGCAATTACAGTAGAACACCATTAGAGATTTAAAAATAGCAACGTGTGACTAGATTGGTGCAAAACTCTCATTTAATATTTTAAGTGAGAGCTGACTGCTGACACTAGGAGGGTCAGCTATTTTTATAACAGCCTTCAAAGACACTTGATATTGAGTAAGTAGTTATTATGCTTAGATAGTAAAGAGAGATACATAATATAATATTGAGTTACATTTTCGTAAGAATAGGTTCGCAGTTCGACTCGCATAATAGGTTGATATTGTTACTAAGTGCCGGAAGCAAAAGGCGAACGCCGAACTCTACCAGCAAAAAACTCTTGAATATTAATATGAACTTTACATGACAGATCATAAACATTTAACAAGCAGGTATCTAATTACGCATTTTTTTTTCGTGACTAAACGTGTTCTTTAAAGAGGCATAATATAGGTAAACATTTCCCGAAACCACCAGGTTTAAGGAACGTCACAGCCAGTCAGCCATGCCATGTCACATTTATACATATTATCATTACCTATTTACATTTCAGCTACGTATCAGACGCTTCCCGTGGAGCCATTCTAGTACACGAAGTATCAACGGGGTCGGAGTGGACGGTCCTTGCGTGCAGCCCTGCAACCAGCCTTCAGTTTGCACTGGTGAAGCGGGGGCTATCACATGCTGTGATCCTAATTACACAACAGGCAGGGTTGATCGAGATGGACACAGCTTCTTTGAGACGGAAGAACTCTGTTACACCACTAAGAGGTATTGATAACAAGTTTTCTGTAGAAGGTACCTAGGCGGTTTTATTCTACTACATTGGTGGTAGGTCCATATTTTCCTCTTTGAAAGGGAATTGTCCTTGGGACGAAATGATCTGTTATCTGCAATGCGAAGGAGTAGTCTCTTCGGACCGGAGATACCTTGTGATCTTAGCTCCTTTTTGCCTTGTAACGACAATTCCAGCATAGACGAAAAGCGAAGTCGAAGTGCTAGGCAGCACTGCACTATAGCTAATGATCTTGCAAGTAGAGATTTTATCATTTTTCCACTGAGGCCGAGAGTAGATCTTAGAAAACGGAATTGAGCCGATTTGTTAATTTTTCGGTAGGTACTTTCTGAACCTATCAGTGTACATTCAGTAGGAATACCGAGTACCTAATAGTTATTTAATAGAAAATAGAAGCCTGAGAACGGAAACCGGTAGGTAGGTACCTTATTTCTTCAATGGGAACAAGCGAGCAATCTTAGTGTCTAATAAATACATCCATTGCCATCAATGATTTCCGTTCTCAGGCTCCTACGGAGATACTTATTCGTCAATAGATGTATTTATATCTATGCAATAGGTATTTTGGTTATAAATCAATCGATATAATTTTTCCTATAGATCCTACATAGCTACCTAGGAAACGTTGGTATACTATAGTTTTCTAGCTTTTTAAGTTGTTCTTAAACCTTAAAAATTTAAATTCCCTAAAAATTTGCTATTTTCTGGCGATATAGGGATGTATTGCAAGAAAAGACCAGAAAAGAAGAGAAGGCCACTGAAACTCTGTAATTAAAAAACATAATAGTCCCATCAAGTCTAGGTTTCTGGTTCCTAAAATTTTGTTATTGCACTGTTTAATTTTGAATCGGCGCAAGAAAACACCCAGAACCTGAGAATGTGGCATCTTATCTCGAATGTTACGGCCGTTACGGCTCAGTTAGGGTCACTACTCACTACGCCGCTACCTACTAAAACATATCCTTTGTTTCAGTGTACGGCGAGCACTGGCAGCCAGTGATCCTCCTAGGCTCGGACGCGCACCACATCTATCTGCGCCAAGCTGGGTGCTCCGACGTCCTCTCATGGGACACTAGGCTAGGCTACAACGCATCTCGTCTTCACAGCATCCACTCACCCGGCCCGCGACTCACGCCTACTTCAGTCGCCGCTGATCCTCTCAAACATGTCATCTTAGTACTCGACTCTAATTATGCTGACACCGCATGTTACAACCTACCGACTTATCACAGAATCACCTTTATTGACCAGCTCTAGTGTTTTAATTATAGCTGAGGGTATATTGAAGACTTTTTGTTTAATTCGCTGGTTATCACTATAAGCTGACAAAAATAAAATGCTCTTAAAAGAGTAAAGTTAAAAGGCTTTCTTAACTCCATCGTATAATATATGTATGATACGGTTTGGTCAAGCGACAAAGTCGAGTAACGTCGACTCTTCAACCGCTTTATGTCTATAACATCATTTTACTTTTTTTGTTGATCGTTGATTTATAGCTATTGTCATTAGAGTAAATTAGCAAACAGATTAAACGAGCGTTAAGTTGATGTTAAACTATAGACAGTCCCAGTTACTATAATTCCAGTTGCAGGTCTTTGATACGATGTATTACATATCACTGCAGTTTACTCTGACCTTTTAATAATTGTCAAGTTCTCCTTTCATATAATTTGCATATTTATATGAGAGTTTGTACTTAAGATAATAATAGAGAAGGAAATGATTAAGCTTAATTATATGAGCAACTAATGTTAGCTATGAAATAAGATTATATCAAGACAATGTAAGATAATAGCTGCTTTAAAACCAGAGCATTCCAAAAATAGAACCAGACTCGACAAATATTGTAATAAATTATAATAAAGCATTTACATGATATTACTCAAGGTAGATCACTTTCTAAATGGATAATTAGATCTAAGTCAATATTAGTAAATCTTAACTATAAATAATTGACACTATTTCATATTGAGACATTAATTAGCAGGTAACAGGTAAATAAATACAAACACACAAATGATGTGGACATAACACTTATATTTTAACATAACGTGGTGAAATTAAAATAAACATCTTTAAATTAAAACAACGAAAATAATAATAATGGGACATCTCAATCGTGGAACATTCGTAATTCGTACCTATTCGATTATATGTACCAAACTCTCTACGTGGCAGTTATCCCACCAAAGGAAATGTAGCGATGAGCTATGAGCGATAACATATAATATTAACTCCTCATACATTTCTTGTAGTTACACCTCTATAATATATCTTATAGAGGTAGATATTATAATCGCTCAGCGCCTGCTTTCTCGCCAAGAAATCTTTATAGCCATAGCGACACTAATCGTTTCGCTTACATACATACATAAATTAGCCACATGTATGCAAGCGAGTATAGCTAGAGATATACTTTTTATTAGCTCTAGCGATGTTTTCCTCGCTCATAGTTCATCACCAGCGATGGAACAATTCTCTTACACTTCTTGGATCACACTAAAATAATCCAATATTCGTGTACTCAAAACAACTCTACATAATTGTATGTAAGTAATCATTCGTTACATTTTCATAAACTCTGGCATCACAACAAGAATTTGCGAATATAAAACGTACAAATGTATAAAAACGTCAATTCCTCTGAAATAAATTTTGTAAATGCTGTGTCGACAGTAAGTGAAATCACAACTTTGGGCCAACCAGCAAGTGTTACAACGATTGTTGAAATCTAGAACATACTGAATAAAATTATTGTAATGACAATAACTTTTTGTTCAAATTCAATCTTGTAAAAGAACTTTACGTTCAAAATGATTTCGATATTAATAATGACGAAGATTGTTTTACTATTCTGAAACCTGTCATCACGTAAAGTTGATATTTTTCTTTTCTGAGATAAACCGAAATTACTCATTTTAAATATTTGTTGAAATTATCTCAAACACTGTTTATTATTGATGCGAGGACTGCATAACAACATTTTTCGAAACGAGGTATTTCTCGACTAAACACATCGCATTTTGGATCGTGATCCGTGATACCACGTTTAGTTTTACCTGAGTTGAACATGCTTCATACTAATAATGCATTATTAATGTCGACACACCATTCGCATCTCTAACTCGCTTTTTACAATATAATTGACGCATAACATAAGCGACGGTTAAACTATAACCAGAGAATAAACATTCGTTATTAATTAGTCACATGATCGCAATAATAGTTCAAAACAATGATCTTCATCATTGAAGTAAACTTCCAATTTATAAATTTTCTAGTTAGTCACTGTAATTTTAGTTACAGGGAGAGGAAATATACAATACTGGAAGGTGGTTTCACAAAAGTTCAAAATAAACAGATAAACAATACGCGTATCATATAGTGTTATTAAAATATCTAGGTCATGATATCCCAGAGTCATCAATACAATAGTTTGAACCAAGGATAGGGTTTGAAATAGAGCTCTTAAAAAGCCACATTCATACATAAATATAATATACATAGCAATGAAAATTTAAAAGCAAACTCGATCATTGTTTTGAACTAACCTTAAAATACATACAAAGTATTAGACAAAAGTGTGACAAATACTTTAGGTATCTGCCCATCAAACTACCTTCAAGATTCGATGTTTTTTAGATGAGCAGATCATATCTAAAGTATTATACAACCTTTTTGGAACATCTTGTTTATGGAAATAAATAAGTATAAATTGAGAGCCGCTGCCACTTGCGCTTAATAATAAAATATGAATTATCATAATAATAACTTTCCCGAACGATGTAATGAGTATATTTTTATACATCTATCTTTATGCACTATCTGTTACAATATTATGTGCATTCTGACTGGAAAGAATAGGCGGTGGGATGTATATTATTCAATGTAACATTTTATCTTGAAATTCAAGAGTACTTTGAATTGTCAGAAAACTAACTCCAGAAAAGATGCTAAATAAAAAGAACGTACGAACGGACAAGAACTCTTCCGTACCGCTACGGGCATGTACGCACGATTTACGGGCGCGCACGCACAGATTACGGGCACGCACGCACTGATTACGAGCGCGTACGCACGGATACGTCTACGCACACTATGTAACACATATTACCTGTAAACGGCCTCATACGCTTTTGAATTGCAAATTAGTTGTAAATACCTGATCAGTTTTCTTAGGCGAATTTCTCTAAAAGCTTTATGCGCACTGACTTCATTATTACACTTTAGTATTATTATGTAAGTTAATTATCTTTTTATATATAATATCTCCACTATGGGTGAGGTTTTATTCGATTATAACTAGAATGCACAAAGATTGCAACAGTTAATCACAGGTTGTATAATATACAGGGTGATTTTTAAGTGTCTTCTCTTATAAATGTATTGATTTCGTTTCTATTTCAGTTATTTTGTGTTCTACTAACTGTTAAATCTATTAAAATTACTCTTTTCGGTTAATGGTCATAGTAGTTTCAAAGATTTAAGAGATCCACTTAAAAACCCCTGTATAATATAAATTAAATTATAAATTCACATGAAAAAACTTTATCCTCGCGACATAAAAGTCCGATTCATGTAAATAGCTTAAATTAATCACAGATTTAACCATTCCTACGAAATGATAGTTGTATTGTTGTTAAAGTAACGTCGCCCGCCAAATTATAATTCCGAATGTTATACTCTATTATACAAGAATAATTTTATGAAAATAATTTACATATACATATTATGTATTACATATCTATACATATCGCACTCCTAGATGCACACTGCAGTGACTCAAATATCAACTTTTTTTTACAACCTTAAATAAGTAGAAATATTTTTATGTGATTGTTAAAATTAACTTTTTGAGTTAAGCTAGTGTTTTGTCAGGTGTGCGATATGTATGTCCACTCACTTCGCGTGGCTTTAGAGGACAAAAATATATCGAAAACAAATAGGAACGAAAATATGGAATAACTATCAATCCATTTTTTGCAGGTATACTTTTTTAACTATAAATAAGGAATATTGATAATAATATACAGAAAAATATATCCAAATGACGGTATAAACATTTCCACAGTAATTTACAATATCTCTAGATCACCGACTTTACGGCCACGGGCCAAGGCACTATCGTGGTTATCATGAAATTTAATATGCCCTCTATTGGTATATTCCTATTTGCCCCCAAATCGATTGCCCCCAGGTGGCAATTACCTCTGAATGGCAACTCGGTTTTTTTTCATTATAGGTAAACCTTTGACCAATATCTCGCGTTTAAGCGATGATAACGATGCGTAGATTGCAGCAGATTATACCTAGAAGGTGGGATAAATCCTTGATTGTCTGGAGATCGCTATTAGCGATAAAACCGCCGATTGTAACACTTTTAAATCAAATGTATTTCAAGTTGTTTTGTTTGTTTTGTTGTGCAATAAAGAGTTATCTATCTAAATCCCTGGCTTCACTGAACATCATGCCGGAACACGGTCACAATGACCGCTTGGATTTTATTGTTCCCATTTTTTTTTTAAATTGCTTTTTACTGCTGTGTAGGTTGCCAAACTCTCTCATCGCTGCGAAAACTTGGAATTTATTCACAAATGCCACCTGGGTACAATTGATGTGGGGACGAATGGGAATGTACCCTGCTATCTAGTAATAATAAATTATGTAGGCTTTTGTATATAACTAGCTTATGCTTACGGCTTTGCCCGTACGGAAAAAACCTCTCTTGGCCGAGGTCTTTGTCTTAAAACTCATGTGTTTCTAGTTGAACCCATTAAAGGTTGAACTGTGTTGGTCGATTAGCCAATCAGTCAGTCACTTTTCCCCTTTATATTTATTCATAATTATAATATACAGATGTTATTATACATAATAAACTATTAAATTCTTTATTTCATTATACACAATGTACAAATTTGTTCCATTTTTCGTATGGATTTCATTGCAAGGCATAGAACGAAACTGCACAATATATTGATATTACATTTCTTACTATTTTTATTTTCTTCTATGCCGGTACTGTGATTAAATATGTTATAAAAATTACCGTTATTGGGTGGTGTTGGTTCAATCTAACCTATAGGTTTATGTCTACTTCTACGATCGCATCGTCGCTTAGCATCTGACAAGATCGTCGAAAGGTTAACCTATATTTAAAAACAAAAATGTAAAATAGCATTATACATTCATCTTACGTCCAGGGAACATATTTGCTTAATATATCTTGAAGATATGATTCAACTTTCCACAAGGGAACCGGGATCACAATAAATTACTGTCAACTATGATAAAAGCCTCCTACATCGTACGAACTACTTGTATAGTGGGTCACAAGGAACGTCTTCCACTATGTTGAACACTTCAGATCTATGCTATGGGAGCTGTGGGATTCGAACGGAGCTTCGCCCTCTTCCATCGACATTCATCACGTCGATATTCGAGTTTTCCATGCGTTCGACTTCTCACCTGGAAAAGAAAGAAAAAACGCTAGAGGATCATGGTCCTTGAAAATTCGCAGCTGGACAAACAAGCAATCACAAATACCACGACATCCTTTCCAACCTCGTAGTTTAACCAACAATAAAATATAATAATATGCAATCTTTAACTGTCATCTCAATCCTACTAATATAATAAACGTGAAAGTTTGTAATTATGTATGTATACTTGTTACTCTTTCACGCCTAAACGGGCGGACGAGCTGGTAATTTGGTTTAGAGACCTTAGACCCTGGAATAATATTATATAGGTACAGCGGGTAAAAACCGCTCGGCACAGCTAGTACAGAATAATAAGTGTATAACAAACCTGGTCGATGTGAGTCAGCGGGTATGTGGTTGATGCGCGTCGGCAGCATGAGGTCGGAGTCGTGCAGCATGGAGAGCACGAGCTCCTGGGTGGTGGGGCGGTACTCCAGTCCGTTGATGGAAGCAACCAGCGGCGCGTCCCCCGGCGTCGCGCGCGCCAGCTCCACCGACCGCGGCCGCCGCGTCTCCACCGGTGTCATCTTCGGGTTTACGTGCACGTCCTTGTGGATGTACGGCTCCAGCGCCAGGGGAGACCTTCGCTCGACGACGCTCTCCACTGCATCTTCATTCGTTTCGAGAACGAGCGGACGACGCAGCGCCGGGGACGTCGGTTCCGTGGGGGCGACCTCGCTGCGTGTGGGGGACGGCGTGCGCGACGCCGCCGCGCCCTCCGACTCGGTGTCCTCCTTCTCCCCGTTGCGAGGCTCCGGCTCGACGATCTCCTCTTTGAGCTCGGGCAGGTCTGGGTCCCCGGTGCGGCGCGCGAGACGAGGCATGCGCAGCGCCCAGTGCGCGGCGTCGTCGGGCGCGTGGTGTGCGACGAGCGGCCGCTTGCGTCGGTAGAACAGCATGTACGCGTTGTTGTCCACGAGCTCGGCGTGCGCGCGCTCGTCGTCGACGGGCGTGACGCGCGAGTCGTCGAACTTGTACCAGTGTCCGTCGTAGGGGTTCTTGCAGGCGGCGGTGTAGTGTCCGGTCTCGAGGTCGTCCCCGTGGTGGTAGCACACGGCGTACAGATCGTACACGTTGTCCTGGCGGACGCAGCTGGCGGTGCGCGACCGCCGCCGCGGGGACTTGGAGTGTCCGGCCGAGTCGGCCGGCTGCGGCTCGCGCTTGGCGAGGTGCGGCGTCATGTCGAAGTCGTTCAGGGGAAACTCGACCATCGTCGTCAGTTTCGTGCTGCTGCGGCCTTTGGCTTGCCTGGAAGGATTCGCAACGTTTATAATTTTACAGTACAAAACACACTGATTAATTATTAAAGTTTACAATGAGAAGTGTACTCACTGTCGAAACCTCTTGAGATGTATGACGAGGATGTCGGGCAGGGACCACAGACCGAGAGTCTTCACCACCGGCATATACCTCTGACACCGGGGACATCTACACAATGAACCTATCATTAATTTCATCAAATTAGTGTAACAAGAATAAAATAGAATATTGATTCGACACTTATTATAATTTGCAAAAAATACACCATTGTGGGTGGAACACAGAATATTAGCAAGTAACAAATGTATAGAGGCGTACCTCCAAGCGTCCTCCATGGCCAGCGTCTCGGCGCGCGTGTAGTGCGCGAGGCAGGCGTGCAGCGTCAGGCGCGGCGCCGCCTCCGCCGCCGACACGTGCACTTCACACGACTCACTCGACGTCAAGATTATACTGCACACATTGACAAGGTTCACGTTACACGAGAGATATATCCACAATAAATGTTGTTTTTGACAGTTAAACGCTTGTGTGGTTCTCGCGTCGTCTGGTGGGGCTCCAGCTTATTCCCACCCTTGTGTACAACAAGTTTAAAATGTAATGTGTTGCGGTATAAAGTAGTGTATACCTGTCCCTGTGCGCACGGTCCCACAGCAGCTCGAGGCGCAGGTGCGGATGCGTATCGTGCGCACACAGCGCCTGCTCCACGTCCAGCGAGAACAGCGGGTGCGGGAGCTGAACACAACATTACACACTTTACTAAACATCACTTACACTGAAACGTAACGCAACATTGCTTGAAGACATCGAGCGTTGCCGTTAAATCCAACTTTAGCTTCACTGAACATCATGCATGATTGTGTCCAGTGAGTAGCCATATCGTGAAAGGATCAACCAAGCTGCGTTACCGACTAAGCTGTCCTCGCAGATTGCTCAGGGTGCGCCGGACGTAGTGAGTACTTTTACTTACTAATTAAGAGACACACAGATGTTTGGCAAAGAGACAAGGTGGCAAAGTAGTTATAAAGAGACTTCGGGCATCAAATAGGAGTGGTCCCGACCTAAACTCCAATTATTATTATCATCATGTCTCAAATACTCAAATGGTAAACAATTTTTGCCAAAGAGATAAAGAAGCAAAGAGACAAAGTAGAAAAGAGACAAAGCAGCCAAGAGACAAAGTGACAAAGAGACAGAATCAAAGAGGCAAAGTAGCAAAGTGGTTTCAATTGATACCTCAGGCATCAAATATGCGGGATCCCTAGGCCGGTGTGGCTCAGCGATCCTGGCACGGAAGATGTCGTCTCCCTGCGCCGTCTCCAGAACACGCTCCGCCACCACCTGGCACATCTCCTTCAACAGCAGCTTCTGAAGGTCCGCGTACGATATCTCGCGAGGCACTTGCATCGCGTACGGTGACCCTGGGATGGGAGATAACATTTAATACTGCCCTGCTGCAGTTAAATGCAGTAAAAAGAAAATTTCAAATGGATTAAATTAGCCCCTTGAATGCCACTTTTAATTTGGGTACAGGTCTTACATCGCATATGGCAACCCTGGGATGGAAGAAAATAATCCTACAATCTTTTTTGTTTTTTTTTTATTAGGTCTATAAAACTGGTACACTAAATTATATAAAATAAGATTAAATGAACCATATAAGACAAAAAAGTTATTGAAATATAAATTACTACCCTTCTTATCCTGGCAAGGTCCCCATAAAATATACAATTTGGAAGATAAGATGAAACGCATCTTAAGTTCTTCTTCTTCTTCTTGGTCGTAGCCTCATGACTGAGGGACGTGATCATGGTGCCTCATCAGCTTTGACACCACTTCCTTCCATCTATGCCGGTCCTGCGCCATTTGGATTGACGCTTGTAGGGTGGCTCCCGTAGCATCCTGGGTTATATGCGTCCATCGCGTGGGTGAGCACCCTCTACCTCTCTTCCCTTCTACACTGCCAGTAATAATAAGTCTCTCCAGACTGTCTGGGTCGCGTCTGACGGTGTGTCCGAAGAATTTGAGGACTCTCTGCATGCAGATTGTTGAAAGCCTGGTTTTAACATTCAGTTCTCTGAGGATTGACTCATTTGTGCGACGTTCCGTCCAGGATATTCTCAGCATTCTGCGCCAGCACCACATTTCGAACGCGTCCATCCTCGATCGTACTCGAGACTTCAAAGTCCAGGTTTCCGAAGCATACAGGAAGATCGAGAAGATAAGGGTCTGCATTAGCTTCTTCTTCGTGTTCCGGCTAATGCTTCTATTCTGCCAGATCCTTTCGAGTCTTTTCACTGCTGACTTAGCCATTTGTGCCCTCCTGACCACTTCTTGCTCGCAGTCACCATCATCACTGATTTGCGATCCTAGATACACAAATTTGTGTACCACTTCGAGGTCGCGCAATTCGTGAGTTCTCTGCAAAGTACCAGCTCTGTCCACGAACATGAGTTTCGTCTTGGACCTGTTGATACGCAGTCCATATTCACGACTGATGGAACTAATTCGAGACAAGAGTTGAGCTAGTTCGAATTCTGAGGAGCCTATAATTGTGGTATCATCGGCAAATCGCAAGTTGTTTAACAGTTGTCCACCCACGCGAATGCCACCTTTCCAATTATCCAACACCCTTCTCATTATATGTTCGCCGATGAGATTGAACAGCTGCGGCGAAAGAATACAGCCCTGTCTAACACCTCTCTCGGTATGAAACGGATGTGATAGGTCCTCCTCTAGCCTGACTTTAGATCTACCGGTGGTGTACAGGTTTTGCACTAGAAATGTGAGATGATCAGGTATACCCATCTCCTTCATCACGCTGAACATCTTGGCCCAATTGATGCAGTCGAAAGCCTTTGCATAATCGATGAAGCACAGAGTGGCGTTGATGTTATGCTCTCTGCATTTTTCGATCAAAAGCCGGATGTTAAGGATTTGCTCTCTAGTGCCTCTACCTTTAACAAATCCCGCTTGCTCCTTGGGTATTTGCTGCGTAATGTAGGCTTCCAACCTTCTATTAAGGATCCTGAGGAAGATCTTGCTGGCATGGGAAATGAGGGAAATTGTGCGATAGTTCTCGCATTTGCGTGTCGACCCTTTCTTATGCAGTGGAACTACGATCGACTCCGTCCAATCTTCTGGCCACTGCCCAGTTCTCCAGACTTTTTGGCAAATGGTGTGCATGATCTCGGTTCCCATATCTCCCATGTTCTTTAGCATTTGCGCTGTTATTCCATCGCTACCACACGCTTTGGGTTTGGGTTTCTTAAGTTAAGATTGTTGTTTATTGATTGATCTCTTAATATCTAATTAATATTATAATTATATAACTACTTCACTTTCACCGGACAATAACAAGTCTTAGTCGCGTGATTAAATTAGGTCGCGGTACACAAATTCAATACACGTCACTTCTAATATTACAAATGCGAAAGTAAGGATGTCAGTGTGTGTGGTTAAGTTATAATCGCATCTAAACGGTTTAACCGATTGAGCAGAGACAAAAGTCACTTTTACTCATTATTTCCTTTCAAACCGTATTATATATTATCTTAATATAGTAAAAACCCCTTACCAAATCTCTCCCCCTCGAGTAGGTTGACCCACAGTATGAGAAGGTAGGGCGTGGTAGGGGTCTGCAATAACGGCGGCGCCTCCATACAATAGAGCGCTCCGAAATCTATGCCGGCGTGCTCCCAGCCCGCGCGCGCATTGCACCAACCTGAGTTAATAACATTATGTAATGGCTTGTAAATCACAGATAGCCTCCTTTGCAGAGCATGCATAGAAGGGGAGTAAACGGCTAATTGACAAACATAAAAAAGTGTACTTTTTTTACTATCTATAAAGAGTATTCTATTCTATCTATAAAACAAAACACATAATAAAAATGGACAAAAGGGGGGCATTCAGCGTATGCGGTGTGTACAGGGATGTTCACCCAGCGCTGATTTTCAATACCCCCCCGCTCGGTCTGAGATGTTAAGCCGAATTAACAGTGACAGCGAGTAGTGAGCAGCACATACAAAACAAAAACAATAATCATTAGGTAAACAATTTTATTATTGTAATTTACTGAAAATATAAATTTAAAAAAAACTGACCACGGCTTTGTGTATGTGTGTGTGTGTGTTTACATATGTGTTTGATACTAGTTTCAATAAGTTAATCGTAATGATAGAATAGAATAGAAAACTCTTTATTGAGACACTACGAACATTCAGAAAACTTAAAACTATTACATAAAATCACGACATAATTGTAACAATTGGCAGTCTTATCGCTAAAAGCGATCTCTTCCAGACAACCTTGCAGGGAGAGAAATATTGATAACTCACCCATTTCATTGATTTCAGCCAAAATAATATGTTCTTTATCAATGCCAGTGTCGTTGTGTAGACTAGTTTTCAAATCGTCCATAGTTGCATTAGCAGCAAGCTCTATACCGATCCGAACTTGTCTTGGTTGCTGATTTACATACACCACCTGATAAAAAAAAAAATTGGGGTTTATACTCCAACAGAACAGGATACCCTACTTACACTGTCAAAGTCAAATTACAATTTATAGGTTGTGTGGCCAACCTATATGTTGCAGTTTCAGGTCGCCGAGATTACTACAGGGCCTGCAACATGACCTAACGACTGCCTTCTACATATCTTATAGGAAACAGCGGGGGCCCACAGGTTTACGTGCCTCCCGAAACACGGTAGCGTCCAGGCGAAAATCTTTACCACACTGAGATTTGAATAAAGGAAAAATATTAACACGTTGACTGCGAAAAACACAACAGCTGTGTTTTCAAGGTTGAAACGCGTGCGCTCACGCTCACAAACATTGTGTTTTGTGTGCTGATTTTTCCATACAAAATTAATTTCCGGCCCAGTGGATAGTACTAAAAACACCTCCGCAACCAGTGTTAAATATCATCAGGAATTTATATTATCATGATACAAATGATTTACTTAAATTTTAATAAGAAAATCATGCATAACCTGTCGAGTACAGTAACAATTGTAATATGAATTCGCCTTTTTATAAAGCCCGCAGGGTGGCTAACTTAGGTTAATTATTTACGTATTTATTACAAAAGTGGCTGGCAGATTTATCCCCAAAAATTACCTATTATTTTATATATTTTTTTTTATTTATTAGGTTTACAAATTGGGTGTAGCCAAGATTTACAATAATTAATACCATATATAAAGCAGAGATGTAACGGAGCTTCGATTCCGGTTCCGTTAAGTCGGAACTTCCGATTATAATTACACTTTCGGTTCCGACTTCGGTTCCGATACTTTTATATCGGATGTTAATCGGAGGTCGAACGAAACAAAACGGGCGGCGCGCGACGAACAGGTTCATACATGTCGCGCGGGGAATCCCCCGACCTCCTTTAAATTCATTAATTTTATCTTTTCTTTATTTGGAATTATGCCAATTTTTTTTCACAGTTATTTTTTATTTTATAATAAAAAATAAAAATGAAAAGAATTGACTATAAATCATGTTTTATTTGTCCTTAAACAAACTGACCCTGCCTCCGATTTCGATTCCGATTCCGATAAATCAAATTTGAAAACTCCGATTCCGATTTCGGTTCCGATAAAACTACCTCCGTTACATCCCTGATATAAAGTAAAGGCTCATCCTAAGTACAGTGAAATATTTTAGTGTATAAACTACCCATATATCAAATTTCAGACCAATTGGTCCAGCTGAAAAATAACACTAGCAAGCTATATAATACTTACATTAACAGGTAGAGGGGAGGGTTGTGCGGCGGCGGGTCGCGATGGTAGCTGGACACTCACGCAGTGGAATGGATCAAACGTACACGAAGTTCTGTCGCACTTCGCACATGTTAGTGCTGATCTGCAATATCATTCAAAACATTATTATGAAATTCATATTTAATATCACTAATCCGCCTGGTGATTTCTTCAAGATTTTCACGATATGCCAGTTACTCATCTACCAGGTTCTTAGATTTTCTAGAACATCTTATGATTTAGCTATTATTTTTTATTTACCGTTTGCATTATTAACACATTGACTGCTGAAAACACAACAGCTGTATAACTAAAAACAGAAACGGCACAACTCACGTCTAATATTGTCGAGAATATCTCAACCACGGTTTCGAGATATTCTCGACAATATTAGACGTGAGTTGTGCCGTTTTTGTTTTAAGTTATGGAGAACACTCGCGATAGTTTTAAAAATCGTACAACAGCTGTATTTTTGAAAACACAACAGCTGTATTTTTGTCGGAATGTGAGCGCTGGAAAACACAAACATTGTGTTTTGTCAAAGGATTTTTCCAAACAAAATTAATTTCAGGCACTGGTGTAGTTCTATAAAACGCCGCCGCAGCCAATGTGTTAATAACTTATAACGATTTTATTAAGGTGAATAACTCTATACTTGCCTATACTGAGCCTGAAAAACTGCTTGAACGAATGAACTATTTCTTCTCGCATGATTGGCTAATGTTTCCGCTGCCACAACTTCGTCGGGTTTGCCACAGGTGTTCTAAAATCAATGTATAAATTATCTTTTTATCCAACTTGACGAAAATTGTATATGTTTACTATTATTTAGATTTTTCAAAGGACTATTAGTCAAAGACGCAAGAACGAACGGAAAATATTGTGTTTACTTAACATAAGGTCCCATTAAATTTTATCAAAATCTATCTAAGGTTATGAAATAAAGATGTACATCACGTAAGACGAGATGTACATTACATTAAACATACATTAAATATGGCTTGAAATCAATTTAATATCATTCTTTTAAACACTTGTTTATTTTAAATATAACACTTGTGTCATTAGTGTAGTACTTAGGAATGTTATATTTAGAATAATTTACCTTTATTGTTTTATATTTTTTCTTAGTAGCTGTGTTTAAGTCTTCATGTACTTTGTCGAGGAGCCAAAATAGGAATTCCTGAGCATCATGCTGACTGTTCCCTCTGTATTGAGTACCATGCCTTTCTACAGCGGCCTGGAAGAAATTAAAATTATATTAGGCATATAATTGTATAAAGAACCAGCAAGTGTGCATGAAGAATGTGATGAAAGTTGAGGAAGTGAGAGAGGTGTCAGGATCGTACCAGATGGAGGGAAAAATCTCTGCCTGCGTACCTACTCTGTGTGATTATATGTGTGTATGGGTAATGTGTTCTTGTGCTAATTGAATTGTATTGTCGTATTGCAATGGTACACTTATAAAGCCTAAAAGCAGGCACTTATAAAAGACAAGTATCTGCCTAAGTTTAAACTATATTTTAACTTTTGCCTCTAAATGTTGGTATATTTCTGACTGTATATGTACATATTTATATTTTCATTGAATGTTTTATTATAATTTACATTTCAATACAACAACCCAAAAAACAGTTATTTTTCTATATGAGAAAACCTGCAATATATTTATAAGCGTAATATTTTTAAGCGTTAGTTATTCAACAATGTAGCTAAAATACAAACAAAAACAGCGACTATTTCTTGCATAGGATATAAATAGCGACATAATAATAGGCTAACAAGTGTGTTTTTTGTTGTTATGATAAAAAAACCTGTGCAACAGTTTTAATCAGTTTAATCTATACCTACAGATCTTTATCTATATTTCATCATGTGGCATATTCAAAAGAATACTTTCAGGAAATTTGCACTAATTTACCTTGAAAGCAATGCTCATATCAGGTGAATATCGACAGGCCCACAGAGCCTTAAGTAAAGCTGCCAGTTGTTCTGTTACCTCGCCACGAGTGCCATATTTCTTTGAATTTATCTTATTTCTCTTTTGTAGATCCACCTGAAACATAAATTATTAATTTATTACACCTCAAACTGAATGTTGTGTATTAAAACACAGTAAAAGGAAAATTTGTGTATTCTAGCTAGTGAAATTACTGGGCTGAAATGTTTAACATCTTATGACTCTTGAGTAAGTGTTGGTGCACCTACTATTTAACATCATAGTGAAATCCTGGGTACCACTGTACTGATTATGAGCAACATTATCTCATACATCATCAGGAGTAGGAGGGTCTTGTACATTAAGATGTGCACTGTAAGAAGTAAGCTTCTTTGCGTAAAAAAATAATTCTGTGCAGTGATACAGAGTAATATTTAACCTTTTAACCGCCAGACTTAAAATCACTTGTCGTGCCCCTAGCGCCAGGCCAGTTTTTTTAATTATAAATACCTACAATAAAAGTGATGTCTAATATTTAAGGTTATTGATGTCGTATCGTTAAAGTGCAGTCGGAAATATACGACTCTGGCGGTTACGTAACAGAACAGGCTTGTCGGATATATCCGACGGTGGCGGTTAAAGGGTTAACTATTCAAATACTGTGTTTGGCCAGTAATGTATTATGCATTCTTGAGACACACTAGAGTTCAATTTCCACCAATGACTATGTTGTGTGGTTTTCCACTCACTACACCGGAGATTGGCAAAACCCATGCCTAACCAATATGACTTATTAGTAGTTACATTCATGGGCTGGCAATATGATAGGATAACACCTCTAGTTTAGGACGTATTAATAAGTGACAAATCATTTGACTTCAACAACATATGCCACAGTAATATAGCTTGAGCTTAACACTTTGGCTATTAGTACTTTTATTTAGCAATTCAAAGTGACAGTGACCAAAATTACGCACAGTATGGTTGCATTAGTTCATAAAATTTAAGTGTGCCTACGTCTCGATTTAAAACACAGTGTTTCTGTTTGTAGTCAAAGGGTTAAGGAGTTTTGCAGTGTAATCATTTAGCAATTTATCCTTTGCAGAGGCCTTATAACATGATATCACTCAGTACTTCACTGTACTGTTCCTCCCAAGGTTGTGATAAGAATAAATGTTGAAAATAATGTAAATCAATGTTTTATATTGTTTTTAGCAAAGTGATAGGCTGCTAGCCTTCATTCAAGTTTTTAAATCTGCCTATCTGTGAATCACCTTATAATATTTATTATACATTGTTGTTGGATCATATCAGCACATGTATGTTTATTGGAGATCTATTTAATATGTAGGTAGGTCCAAAGTGAGGCGCTACTTCACTCCTGGACAGCTTCTTACACTTTATAAAGCTCAAGTCCGATCTTGTATGGAGTACTGCTGCCATCTTTGGGACGGTTCAGCCAAATACCAGCTCGAGGCCTTGGATTCCATTGAACGTCGTGCCCGTAAAATAATTGGTGATGAGAGGCTGACTGAGACCAAATTACAGGATCTCGCACATCGACGCTCAGTTGCCAGCCTGTGCGTCTTTTACAAGCTCCATCATGGAGAGTGCTCCTCAGAACTCCACGGGTTAGTTCCACCATCACCCTTTTACTACCGAACTTCCAGGCAAACGGCACTGCGCCACCAATATCTGGTGAGTATACCAGCAGCTCGGACTAAGCGATTCGCTTCGTCTTTCATTATGAGAACGGCGAAGTTATGGAACTCGCTACCACTCTCAGTGTTTCCCGAATGCTATAGCGTGGGTTTGTTCAAATCAAGAGTGAATAGGTTCTTACTAAACAAGCGTGCTACAACTTCGACTGCATCGTCACTTACCAACAGGTGAGATTGCAGTCAAACGCTTGATTAGTCTTCTATAAAAAAAAAAAAAAAAAAAAAAAAAAAAAGGTAATTTAATCTGGTTTCATTTGAGAAAATTGATTCTGAACTTTATGAATTTTCAAATGTAAAAAAATATCTTTTGAATGCAATTATTTAGAATAGGCTGAAAGGTTTTGATGACTGCTAATAAAATCTTTGTATTGCCTTAAAAAAAAAACCAAGTTGAACAAATATTTTGTTGCAGCCTTAATGGGGAATGGAGAGGAAACTTAAAAACTGAATAAATGAACCAATTTGAATTTCAACTAAATTACTTTTTAAAATTATGCTTATATCATGAGTAATAGATGCAAAGACCTATGATGATGATGCTTTAGTGTATAACTAATAAAATAGGTACTTGATAACAGTACAAACCTTATAATGGTCCAAAACAAAGTATTGGGCAATAACATCAGTGTGTGAGAGGCATTGTAAGACGGCATTCATGTAGCAAGTATTGCCGTGGTTTTTGATGCCAGTTGCTGCTGGAGTAGACGCTGGTCCCCACGGCGGGTCTCCACTACACGACACTCGATCACCATTCATGTTAAGTACTGGTGCTGATTTCACCTACATCCAATAACAATATTACTCAATTTTAGTGCATAAACTTCAACCATAATGAGACCTTACGTAACTAACAATACTCACCCCAGACACATGAACCGTACTCATATGCTGTGCTATCTTATTGAGGAATCTTTTCCATGATGGCCTTCTAAACAACTTCCTCTCAATGGTACCATTGTCGTCTCTCGACGGTTCTCCGATCACCGAACTGGCACTTGTTGATTTGTTTTCGATATCGCTACACTTATTCTTACTAGAACTAGGTTTTGCAGTGCCAAAAGGGTTACGAGGCAATGTAAAAGTGCGCTTCAATCGTGATCCCTCGACTTGCTTTTGAGTCATGTTAGCTTCAGAAACTTCATTGATGAGCTCACTTTCTGAACATGATTTAATAACGGAAGATAAATTATTAGTAGACATGTCAAAAATATAGGTATAACTTATAAATTAGATAGTTTTACACAGATTTTAAAGGTAAAAAAACATTATGAATATCACTGACAGCAGCAATCAGACATGAGCGCCATTTTGATCAAAGCAAAGAGAAATAAAGTAATTTTTTTATCAACCAAGGTTATCTACGCGCTCAAGCCATTTGATAGGTACGTCAGTAGGTACAATATTTACATTTATTTGTAAGCGTCAAAATAGCGGGACCATGTATGGAATTTGAATTAAAAGTATACCAATCTATAGTACCTTTTTACTTTTTAGTACGATTTAATTCCTTCGATCCAAATTTAGGTATCTCCAGGTACCTCAACAGAAAAGCAATAGACCACAAACTATGGTCTATCTTGACGTTTTAAAAAGAACGTTTCACAATGACTAAATAAAAGATTTGTTTTTAAATTTATTTGTGTCTAAGTATTTATTCGGAACGGGTTTTGCTATACGACAGCTTTTCTGTTGCGGTACCAAAATTTTGATCTGAGGCATTAAATACTAAAAAGGTACTAAATTTATTGGTTTGTTTCATTAGAATCCCAGACTTGGTCCCGCCATTTTGACGCTCACGAATTTATTTGTAAGCTTGATAATAACGAATTTCTAGAGTCTGACCGTGCAGATAAACTAAAAAAAAAACAAAATTCTCTCTGGATTCTATTTGACTGTCAATGTTATGTAAATGTCACTGTCATTTAGAACAGCTGACAATGTTAAAAATATTGTGACTGTATTGCCAGCTTATCATTTCTGAGGCAAAATTAGATGAAAAAGTTATGCTAAATTTCATTATTATTCAGTTATAGAATAAAAAAAAACTGAAATTTTCTGATCATTTTCAAGGTTTTACCAGCATTGTAAGGGGCTGCGCAGACGACAGACTATCCATGACGCACTTTTTAGTCTGTGAAAATAGAACCTATGCAATTATATGCAGTAACGCACACGACGCGCAAAAAGTCCGGCACACAAATAATCCGTGAAATTCGGGCAGACCGGATCGCGCCGCGTCGCGCCGCTCCGCGCAAAAAGTGTGTGAAAAAAATAGAACGTTTGCTTCAACGCGCGCTAACGCAGACGGCACACATTTTAGTCTGCAATCTGCATTTGCTAGTGGTGGACGTAACGCTTCTTTCTTCTTCTTTTTCTGTACTTCATGTACAAAATAATACATCGCGATCTCTGCACGATTTCCATAGCGTCTACGTCCAGCCCTGGATTTACACTAGGGGCATTCGGGGTGAGTGCCCAGGGCGGCAAATTTTCAGGGGGCGGCAAATTTACTGAGGGCGGCAAATTTCGAAACGAGAAAAAAATATTCAATCCATAAACATCCGATGTTGAATTAAAATTTGTATTCTCAATCACGCTGGTTATTATTATAATTTTTTTTTGCGCTCATAATAAGGAGTCTGGAATACTGGCCACACAAACTCAAGATTTTTGCTCCAAACGAGCTATCCGTCCACTTTTCGTAGCAAGACTTTTCTCGGCATTTGCAGCTAGTTGCTCGCCTTCTTTTTTTTATTTTTGGCACTCAAAACGAACTACGTACTCACTTTTTGCAGTCAGATATACAAAATTTTCTTGGTGCTCGCAGCTAGCTTCTCGCGCTTTGAATAATATTTTTTTTTTATTTTAACACTCGGAGCAAACTATGCATCCATTGTTTATTTAGTCACAAAACAAAATTTTCTCGGTGCTCACAGCGATTTTGGCACTCAGGGTGAAGTATGCGCCCACTGTTGTGTAGTCAAATATACAAAATTTTCTCGCTCGCAGCAAGCTGCTCGCAGTCTTTTTAGTCAACATAATATGTCTATATATATATGCCTGTCATAGACAGATAGATAGGTAGATAAAACACTTTATTGAAACATTGAAAAATAAACTTAAACATAAAAACCCGGTATTATAATCTATGTGTCACAATTCACAATCAGCGGTCTTATTGTAGTTAGCATTATAAAATTTCTCAATTATAATTTCTCTTTTTCAAAGCAAGCTATACACACAGCTTTCGTAGTTAGATGTATATTTTTTTTTATAAATATTCATAATTACGTATAATATGAAAGAACTCGACAACAAATTTCTTAGCAAAATGTCTAGCCGATGAGCGTTTATAAATAATATTTCGGCGGAGGGGGGCGGCATTTTCTCACTGCCCAGGGCGGCATTTTGGCTAAATCCGGGCCTGTCTACGTCCCTACAGTTCTGCCGACAGAATGATCGAAGATGTGCGTCGTCTGCGTTGAGTCTGTGAAAAATCCGCAACAGACTTTTTGCGCGCCATGCAGACTTTTTGTACGCCGCAGACTCGATCGTACAAAAAGTGTGCCGTCTGCGCAGTCCCTAATCGTCTAAATTATCATTATCAAGATAAATAACATATATCCCAGATATGACGTTTATTATTATTTTTTTATTGATTCTTGTAAATTAAATTTTTTTTGCACGAGTAAAATCTTCAATCTACGCATATTTCTTTATTTCACTCAAGATTTTGGTCTTCTATTACAATGCATTATAATAACAAATGGTTTTTATTTTAATTTTAGCGAAAATTTTCAATTGTAGCTGGCAGTCCTGGTAATTGACATTGACAGTGACAGTCGTCAGTCGTCTGTCGTCGGCCATCGGTCGGCCACAGATCGTCGGCCGTTCTTAAATTTATTATTGCTAATTTCTATAAAATAAATAATATTATTTTGAAATATTATTGCATAAATGACTCATTACTGTTATTTTATTTATTTCAGGTAAGAACACATATTTTCTAATCGAGCATCATTAGTCATAAATAGGTATATTTATTTGTTTATTTAATTTCCTGAAAGTTCAATCGATTCAACAGCCTCGGATGTTTGTATAAATGTATTATTCTTGGTAAAAATTGAGAAATCTGTTCCTTAAGCTATTTATAAAATTTCGATGTAAATCCCGAATATTATGAACCCAGCAAATTTTATGTGAAGTTAACATGCTACCTTATTTTCAGCGATGTCGTCTTATGAGAAACTAAAACTCCTTATATGGAAAAATTTCCTATTGCAAAGACGGCACAAATGGCAGACACTGTTCGAAATAGCTTCACCTGTAATATTTTCTCTATTTTTAATACTGACTCGATGTCTCGTGGACCCGAAAGTCATCCCGGAGGCATCATATTCACCTTTTCAGCCTACATACTTCAATATGACTAGACAAAACTTGTAAGTCACTTTTATTTACCTATGTTTATCTAATAATGTTTACACTAAAATTATCTATTAACCATACGAAGGAGAATAGAGTTTGGGTGTGCCATGGTCCCCCATGGCTATGTTCACCAAGGCTAATGGTGCCATTAACCTACCACATTTTTATATTCTACTAGCTGCACCCAGCGGGTTTACCTACCTAAAGCCTTTTATTCCAGGGCATTCTAAGCTATCTCTATATATATTTAAGTTCAGCTCAATCAGTCCACCCGTTTATGTGCAAGTGTAACAAACATTACATTCATACATTCTTACAATCTTTCCCGTTTATAATATAAGTAGGATTAGTAGCATACTGTCCAATAAGCTGTTTGCATAATTATTATTTTCAGGCTTATTTATTTTTTTAATTTTTCTTGTTATTCTATTAGCTTATAACTAAACATTGATGTATAGGAAAAACATAACATCTGGGCAGACAGGCACTCTAGCATACTCACCAAGAACACCACTCACTAGAGAAATTACCAAAGCAGCCATGGAGATGGTGGCGGAAGACAATCTTGGCTTTATATTCACCTTCTTGTTTGACCCGAACCTTCTGCCCGAACCTAAGGGATATGCTAATGCAAAGGAATTGGAACTGGCTCTTACAAAACGGAATGCTATGAATAAAATACTTGTGGGCATCCAGTATGATGACAATATGGCAAGTAAGTAATACTACAAATATTATGGGAACTTAAGAATTTGCTTCAATATTCACTAACTGCTGTGCTCAATGGTTTGCTAAAATGTATTGTGTTTTTCTAGGTTCTAGACTCTAAGCCTAAGTTATGTTCATTTCAAAATTTTAGCTCAGTTGCTTCAGCCTTATTCTAACATTTCAGTAGTTCATCTATGTACCTATAATATGTATGAATTTAGCCAATTTACATGATATATTTTTTTAAATTAAAATTATGTATTTAAATTTAATATTTTAGCATTTTAAAATATTTTATTAAAAATATTTTAGCACATGCACCAATTATTTCAATAGGCCTAACTTCCCAGATTCCCATGTGGAGTAATTTGAACTTTATTGAAGTTGGTCTATTAGTTTTTTATTAATGACCAATTGTCTAGAAGTTTTATTTTTAAAAATTCACTAGTTAATGAAGCAGTTGCATTGTGCTGTAGCTCAAAGATGCATTATCCTATACTAATAGAACAATATTAAAAAAAAAAATACTAGAAGCTTCACCAAATGATTCAATAGTAAAATGTCTCTAGATGCTACGACATGGCCGGATGATATAAAGGTGACGCTAAGGTTCCCAGCCGTGATGAGGACGCCCATGTTGGAACATCCTCTCCGAGCAAGCTGGAGGACCAACATATTGTTCCCACTGTTCCCTCAAGCTGGGCCCAGGTTCCCTGACGATAAGTATGGTGGGAAAGCTCCAGGTGAGTGTGTAATTAGAACAGCGTCTTTATTTTTTTACCCATTATAGGTTAGCCTTTTAACAACGATCGGGAGTGATGTTAACATATTGACTGCTGAAAACACAACAGCTGTGTTTTTGAGGTCGGAACGCGAGTGCTGAAAAACACAAATATTGTGTTTTGTCAAAGGATTTATTACATACAAAATTAAATTCAGGCATCTGGGATAGTTCAGCAGGGCTATTCACTTATCGGTTAGGGAACCGAACCGAATACCGAATTGTCAAAAATGTATGAAATGACGTGACATGACATGTCAAGTTGTATCTACATAATACGTCATTTCATACATTTTTGACAATTCGGTATTCGGTTCGATTCTTTCACGGATATGTGAATAACCCTGCTGTAATGCGCCGCCGCAGTCAATGAGTTAAGCGACGATGCGGCCGTAGATCGTAGCTGACTAAACCTAGAAGGCGGAATAAATCCCTCCCTGGCTTCAATGAACATCACGCGGGACCACGGTCACGATGACCGCTTGGTAACTCGGTTTTGTCCAGTGAGTGCCACGGCCGAAACCCAGTAAAAAATCTTATAGTTGTAGACTAAACTTCATCATCATGCAGATGAAGCATGGAAATACGAGAAGCATAGATATTATGACATAGATCTGAAGTTAAAGGTGTGTAGAAAATAGACTTTGCCAATGTCAGAGGTTCGTACTGTACCTATAGAAAAAAAGCGTAATATTCATCGTCAACCCATATCGTCCCAAAGCTTAACATTAGACTCTTCCACAGACATATCTGTCCTGAAAACGTCGCATTCCGGTTTTTCTGCGATCTTTGCGAAATCACCGACCCGTTGGGCAGGTGGTCTGCCGACGCTGCCTCTTACTTCTCGAGGTCTCTATTCTGTCTCTGACCTTTATCTGCTATCACCACGCCAATAGGTCCAGCTGTCAGCTTTATTTGAGCTGCAGTATTTGCTTAGGTATCCACGTCAAATACTTTCGTCTTCGACGTAGCTCGGTATAGTGGATCCCATCTTTCAACCTAATCCTATCATATCAGTATCCTTATTGTATTGCATTTTCAGGCTACTCTTCAGAGATGTTTTTAGCAGTGCAACACGCAGTGTCCACAGTGATAATAAAACATAAGACAGGGCAGCCCGTCGATACCAAAGTGTACCTCCAAAGACTGCCTCAGTTGTCTTACAGGGATGACAAGTTATTGATACCTCTGGAGAGGTTCATATCTATGATTATTATGCTGTGTTTCGCTTACACATTCGTCAACACTGTGAGAGTTGTTACGTTGGAAAAAGAGCTTCAACTGAAGGTAGGAAAAAATATTTAACGAAGGACTTGTAACTGTAAGTAAGGGTTTGTCAATTCGTCTGAGTGAGTTACCACGACCTTACCCAAAGTTCTGCTGCGATTCGCTTAATTACTGAGCTAAGGAGGCTTTACATCTTAAGTCACTGAATGACGAGCGCAGCACTTATGTAATTGAGACTTCGTACCTCTTGAATACTTAGTACCTAGGTAAAGTGCAACTTTAATGTACCCATTAAACCCTAGCCTGACCTACCGGTCAAGCTTGTCCGGAGCATTTGCTTACTTAAATAAACCAGACCTGCGTGTTGAGGATACAAATAATGGTTATAAGTTAGCTTTATACCAAATTTCAGCCTAATCATTTCAGCCGTACAGTAACAGCGCGATATGAGAACTTAAATGCTCGTGTCACAGCTTTGCGGGCGTTGCGTTGCCGACCATATAAATACAGGGTTCTTTGTCTTGTCCACAGGAAACAATGACAATAATGGGTCTGCCCTCGTGGTTACACTGGCTTGCATGGTTCATCAAACAGTTCTCATTCTTAATGATATCTGTTGTACTAATTGTCATTTTATTCAAGGTAATTATAATACATAATATGGTTTTCATTTGTTAGCGACAGACTAACAAGCAGACGGCCAGACTGATGGTCACCGTTGTTTCCGTTGCTTAGAAATTTCTGCATCACTAGTACCTATATTGTTAATTGTTACCGCCGCTTTATGCACTAAAAAAGTCAAGTAAAATTTAAGCAAGCAAACTTTTAATCATTCTATATGAGATGATTGCATTTTCAGGCTACTCTCCAGAGATTCAGGCTTAGGCGTTTTGCTTGTTGCCTTAACCGATAGCCTATTATAGAGATATTACTGCACCAAACTAGCCTAAATTGACAAGCTACATTCATTTTAAAGTTCGGCAGTGATAGTTATGTAAAACAGCAACCAAAAAATTGCGCGAAAGTTGGTAGAACCAGTTGCTCTATCTGCAAAACGCCTATGGATCGATTCACATCTCACGGAAAATGGGTCCCGCATTATCGGTCGCGTAACGCCAGAATAGACAAATGTATTACATACGAGTATAATAATTGTGGTTTGACTCTGACAGCATAAGTAGAGTAACTTATTCTGTTGGTGTATAAACCCCAATTATTTTATTTATGTATAATAAGTACAATAAAACATCCAACCTTTCACATCTAACAATGATGCGCTAGAACGTTGAGCATACAACTTCTGTTCCGTCAACGCATCTTCCGTCTGAGGTGAAACGACCTTTACTGTTCAATATGGTACCCTGTATATGCAATAGTTCCTCAGTATGTATCTTGTTTCAGATCCCATGGATGAAAACATCAACAGGTGATGGTTTTGGAGTTCTAACGTTCACTTCCGTGGTCGGTGTTGTTCTTCTTCATGATACTGTTTGTGATAGTATCTCTGGCCTTTTCCTTCATGATCAGCGTTTTATTCACTAGAGGTATGTTACTTAGGTACTATCTTTTATTATTATTTATTTGGTATAGTTATTTATATACTACTTATTATATAACAAAACAAATAACTAGCTGTTCCTGCGGTTCATAGGCGGATTTAGGGGGGGCCAGGGGGCCAAGGCCCCCCCCAGAAGCATTGTAGAGTTACGAATTTTGCACATATTTCATGGTCAAGATTATATTTTTTTCCCGGCGCTCGCAGCAAGCTGCTCGCGCACTTATTATTATGGATATTTGAACTTTCTAACTGTTCAGAGCGATCTAAACACACTTTCCCCCCCCCCCCCCCCCCCCCCCTAGAACCAAATCCTGGATCCGCCCTTGCTGCGGTTTAACATGCCTTTAAAAATATACTTAGTATATGTGCTATTCCTATGTGCTAGATGCTTAGATCGAACCTACATACCAAATTACACGTCAATACGATCAGCAATATCCGTGAAATGGGGCATCTGCTTGTCTGCTAGCTTTAAAATATATATATTTCTTTAATTAATTAGTGATGTAGAATGTAGGTGTGGACAATTATAAAAATTAAACAAGATTTGAACAATTAAAAATAAATTAAAACAAAGATTAAAAATAGTGTTTTACTGGAACGTTCCAGAATGTTTCACGAATCAGCTCTTTGTTTACATAATACGTAAATAAAACTTGCTTACAAATCTTAACATTCTATTAATAGAACACTCAGATATAAAAAGCAAAAGCGTTTTACGAGTTTTTTTAATCTAAAATATACATGTTCATTTTACTATGCAACTTAATAGTTTGTGAGAATGGTTTTAATCTTACTACATATCCATATCCATACATATAATAAGAATGGAAATTTCTCCCCATTCATTGTGATCCTTTACTAAGGTGAACTGTGAAAATACGCATATGAACAAAACGACGCGAAAAAGTCGCTTGCGCGATCTAATTCGTAAAACATTTTGTAAATTTTTCCTAGGGAAACGTAAAATAAAATAATAAAATAAATAATAATCATTTATATCAGACACATCGCCCCTAATTTACATCAAAAATTCGAAATAAAAGTAATAGAATATAAAGTAAATTCAATTCAAAAAAAAATAGTGCCAAAAACGCTACAGACGCCATCTATCGGTATGGCTGTAAACTTGTGGTTGACCTTTAGTTTAATTTGGGCTAAATTTGTAAATAGTTTGTGTCACTGGTGTGGTTAAACAACACCACCGATTTGAATAAAATTTTCACTAATACGTTGCAGTTTTCTCTACTTGAACCTTAGTCTTGGTTTTAGTCAAATCGGTTCATAAATAAAAGAGTTATATCAATCTAAAGATTCGCATATAAAATGCTAATAAACAAGAAAGGAGTCATAGGAACCGCGTAATCAAAAGACAAAACCTCATCGAGTTTGGGCTCATTTGATTCGTCTTGACGAGTACTTTGATACTATATAGTAACCAGGGTCCGAAACGGAGCTGGAAGGTGGCCATAGGAACTCCGTGATTAAAAGAAAAAACCCCATCGAGTTTGGGCTCATTTGATTCGTCTTGACGAGTACTTTGATGCTATATAGTAGCCAAACAAATTAGAATTCATTTAAATTAGTAAATGTAACTTATTTCTCAAATGAATCAGCGCCAGCGGAAAATAATCTAATGTGCGCATGATGCGTGTAAATATCAGTAATAAATATCTTTTTGCTGCTTATTTTTAATTTCTAAAACATGTAAAATCATCTGAAGATAAATAGAAAAATTCATTTACAGTTCATTGTAAAAGTAAATTATTTTTCATACAAGCTAGCGCCACGGAAAATAATGGAACTAATGTCCTAAGAAAAAGAAATATCGTTTATTCTGCAAACAGTTTTAGAAAAGAAGTCCCGCGTAACCTAGCGGAACTAAATAATAGATTTATAATTACTGTGAATACTTCATTTATTATATATTTTTTATTTGTTAGATGAATTAAATATTATGTACCTATTTAATTGAGAAATTAAATATGAGAAATTATGAATTGTTAAAAATCTGTAGATATTTTAACTTAAAATCACGCGATTATGGCGCTCCATCTAGGGGGATCTTTTGTAAAAATCACTGGTTATCCGGAGACACACAGACATAAAATCTGTTCACACCCATTTAGGCTAAGAACTAATACAACTAGAAGTACCCATATTATGTGTGAGCGTGACGGCAATAGGGAAAATTCTATGTGAAGAAAAAGGAGAACCTATTTTTCTTCCGTCCCTTTCAGCGTGGCTGGTTTATTTGTTTGTCACAAGTTCAAACTATGGTTCAAATGATTTCTTTGTGACAAATATACCATCATTATCTTTTATTTTTTAAGATTTTAAGTGCTTTCAGGGAATAATTAATGGTTTATGTGTACTCATAGTGGTAGTGAAATGGTAGGATGTGCAGTTTTGGGCTGTAAAAGCCGTAGTGAACAACATTAGGAGAAACTATTGCTGTCGCATAGGCGGGCACGCAGTAGTGAACCACCTGCATTTAGGCATACATCCAGACACAAACTGTCACGTTTATAATGTTAGTAAAATTTTGCAATGATTATTATAGAACCTTTTATCTGTGTTATAGATAATCATAGGCGGATTTAGGGAGGGGGGGCAAGGGGCCAAGCCGCCCCCCCCCCCCGAGTCATTAAGCAAGCTGCTCGCGCACATATTATAAAGGATGTTTAAGCTTTAGGGGGGGGGGGGGGGGGCAGGGGGCCAAGGTACCCCCAGAAGCATTGTAGAGTTACGAATTTCGCACATATTTCTGAAATAAATTTTTTTTTTCGGCGCTCGCAGCTAGCTGCTCGCGCACTTATTGTGATGGATGTTTAAACTTCCTAAGCGCTCAGAGCGAGCTAAACATACACTTTTCGTAATAAAAATTATAATATTTTTGCCCGTCTGCACCTTGCCCCCCCCCCCCCCCCCCCCCCCAAACCAAATCCTGGATCCGCCTATGATTTTAGGTATACACCTCAGTGGTAGAGTCCTTCTCACGAATGAGGTCCCGCGGAATTTTGCGGAACTAAATTACATTTTTTCGATAAATTCTGGACTTCATGCCATAAATAATTTTTCACCACTCTCGCACGAAAATAGTGTCTTTGGTCATCGATTTCAGTGAGCAAAAGCCGTTTTTGCTCTCTAGAGAGTAGAGAGGCAAAGTGATTTGAATTTCGAACACAATTTTATTGGCTATGAAGAAGTTGGTGTGTTCTGAAACTTATTTGTGTACAATTTTTATTTAACTGAGATGCACATAATTTTTAATGTTATTTATTGAATTTTAACTTTATAAATTGTATTTTTTCAATAATATTTTAAATAAAATACTATTATAGAATAATAAGTCGTGAGTTTTTTTTTTTAAAATATTATTACAATTTGTTTTTCATAAATATGTCACACACACAAATTTCGAACGCAACTCTTTTAATAAAAAAATACAAAATGGCGGGATGTAGAAGTTTAGAGTTTACAGTCAAATGGAGAATGCGTTGTGACGTCATCGATAAATGCCATCTTTGTCTCTCTCTTTTGTATGAGGTAAGTGAGATGGCACTTATAGTTGTCATTTTTCTTGCGACAGTGGTGTTCACAACACATTTTCCATTTGGTTCTAAACCTCTTGGTAAAGATTCAACTAAATATTTTCAACTTAAGTTGTAAACTTTGCAAATTTCTATTTGTGATCTAATAGTCTGTTTAATTACAAATAAATGAGTGACCCCAGTGATGAAGGTAGTTGTCTTACGCCAAAAAAGTTGAAAGAACAAGTTTCGAATGCCGAGTTCAGCTATTTGCCTGAAAAATCTAAAGTGAAATATGTAAAGGCGTACGAATCCTTCAATAATTGGCGCCTCTCAAAAAATGCAAAAACATATTCCGAGACCGTGATACTATCATATTTCATGGAACTATCTAAAACAAGAAAATCCAGTACATTATGGAGCATTTTTTCTATGATAAAAGCTGTCTTGAAAACGAAACGTGACCTTGAAATAGAAAAATTTCTGAATGAAGCACCAGACAGTAAATACCTCGCTTTAAAAGTAAGTGAATTGATACAAAAGCTAATTTATTTCAAAGAAAACCTATCTAACTGTACCTATCTAAAAATAAGTAAACTAAATTATTGTTATTTTTTACAGGTTGTATTAATTATTGGCATAAATGGTGCGTGCCGCTCAAATGAATTGTTGAATCTTAAGGTAAACGACGTTGAAAAGCATTCGGACAAATTAATATTAGTAAAATTATTGAATACAAAGACTAAAATCGACAGATCATTCGTCATTAGTGAAGAATATGTGAATGTGGTGGACAAGTATACGGCATTACGACCCGCTAATACAAAAACTTCAAGATTTTTCTTACATTATGATAATGGAAAAAGTAAAAAACAGCCCATAGGCATCAATAAAATCGGTGATATGCCAAAAACGATTGCTAAATTTCTTCAGCTTCCGGACTCCCATCTTTACACTGGGCATTGCCTGAGGCGGACGTCAGCAACACTCTTAGCTGACTCAGGCGCTGATATTACAGTTCTTAAACGCCATGGTGGCTAGAAGTGTAACAAGATTGCAGAAGGATACATCGAAGATTCTAAAGTTATTTAATATGCTAACTTTTAAAATTTGCGATAGTGGCGCCCCGCAAAAAGAACTCCTTTTGTGAAAAGCACTCTACCTATCAGTCACAGTTCCCGATTGAGCAGAAATTTTGCATACCGGGAATCGGATGACAATGCAATAATTTTATGACATGGAAGTGATCTGAAGTCTGATGATGGAGCTGAAAGGTGAAATTTGATAGATATATTATAATAAATAGTTTGAGTACGTAGGTATATGATAGTTTCATTTCAGAAAATTTCATTTTAGTTTTTTTTATACAACGATGTAAGAAGATGAGCAAGATGCTCTCCTGATGGTAAGAGATAACGCTGGGATTTAACGAAGGTTAAATTCTGGGTGCACTGCTGAGTCATAAAATGTTAAGATTCTTCAGCCCAGTAATTTCACTAGCCACAGTGCCCTCCTACCGAAGCACAGTAATGTCTGCACATCACTGTTCAGGCGGCAGAATAACTGACACTGTTGGGGTACTAGCCGATCTCCTGCAGAGGAAGTCTACCCACGGTAAAGAGATCACCATTAAATGACGCGGAAAAAAGTCAAGAGTAACTGTACGGAATCAAGCTGTTATTATTCCGTATTTTTATTAGTTTTTCTGATTTAAATGATAATTTGATATATTTTTGTTTACTGTATTTAATCTTGATGTACTATATGTGTAAGTGGTAATTTATTGCCGTTCTAATTTGTACTGTGGTATAGGTATAACGATAGTTCTGGGACTTATCCCAGGACGTCTCTGAAATCTAAGTATTATTCACAAAAAATGTTTCATAATATTATTTACTAGCTTATGCTCGCGGCTTTGCCCGCACGGCAAAATCCTTTCTTAGCAGTGGTCTACGTCATGAAACCTTTCTATGTTCCAAATTTCAACCCAATCCATCTAGCGGTTGAGGCTGTACGTTATACAGATACATCAGTCACTAGCTTATTCTCATGGCTTTGCCCGCATGGACGGGTTACGTTTCATAATACCTACGGTCGTTTCAACTACGGTCGATATAACTACGGTCGATTCGCATAAGTTCATTTCACATATTGGACGACTCGCTTACAGTGCAACTCGCCTGCGGTTGATTAAACTATGGGCATGTGAACTAATGGGCGATTCGGCCAATGTTCATTTGATATATTGGTTAATTCAACTATGGACGACTCACCTACGGTTTATAAATTCTTTGCTACGCGTGTTTTTAGTACAGTATTCAGGGCAAACCGAAATCTGTTGGTTAGGTTAGGTTTGAACAGTGACCACAATGCGCGAGCCGAGCGAGCGAAGCGAGCGTGCCGCGGCAGCGGCCGGTGAAGCGCCAGATATTTTTCTTATTACTGAATTATTTATCCTGTGTCATGGCATCTTCAGGCATTTTGGCATCTTCTTTCATCTACCTCATCATGGCAAAGTGGCATAATAAAAACAACACGTTTCTGAATTCTGTACTATAAACAAGTATTTTTTAGCTGTCGTACCTGACTAGCAGCCGGAAACGTGGTCTAAAAATACGTGAACGGTCCGTTAGTTCGGTCAAAAATAGGCAAATCGTCCAATAGTTTAATCAACCATAGCTCAATCGACCGTAGCTGAGTTAACCGTAGGCGAATCGTCCAATATTGATTTCAACCAATAGTTATTATGAACGTAGGCGAAACGTCCAATAGACATTTTGAATAGTAGGTGATTCGATCGTAGTTACATATTGGCAAGGTTTGCCAGCCTTTACTAATTCTACGCCCATTAAGTCGCAGAAAACCCGTGAATTGAATCCCTCTTTTCCGTGGAATTGGAAATCGAATTAAATGGTCTGTATCAAATTCATTAATATATGAATAATTTACTGTCACGCGCTACGAAGTGCGCGCGGGTCAGCTAGTCTAATATATAAAATTCTCGTGTCACGGGGTGCGTAATCGAACTCCTCCGAAACGGCTTGACCGATTTTGATGAAATTTTTTGTGCTTATCCGGTATCTATGAGAATCGGCCAACATCTATTTTTCATCCCCCTAAATGTTAGGGGTAGTCCACCCCTAAATTTTATTTTTTAGACAAAATTTTTAATTTCTATTTTACTTTTGATACAACATACAAAAATACATACAATCCTCAATTTTCACCCTTCTACGATCAACCCTTATTTTTTAATAGCCATTTTAGTAATTTAATCATTTTTCCTCTCCGGTCGAAAACTGATTAATCGTCATTTAATTAGTTATTTATTATTAAAATCTATGAGAATCGGCCAACATCTATTTTTCATCCCCTTAAATGTTAGGGGTAGTCCACCCCTAAATTTTTATTTTTATTTTTTAGACAAATTTTTTAATTTCTATTTTTTTTTGATACAACATACAAAAATATCATACAATCCTCAATTTTCACCCTTCTACGATCAACCCTTATTTTTTAATAGCCATTTTAGTAATTTAATTATTTTTCCTCTCCGGTCGAAAACTGATCAATAGTCATTTAATTAGTTATTTATTATTAAATTATTATTTATTATTATTTATTTATATTTTTTATTTATTATTATTTATTTATTATTTATTTGTTTATTATTTATTTATATGGCAAAACAACTTTTGCGGGGTCAGCTAGTATATTAGTAAAAATGCGAAAGTGTGGATGTGTGTCTTTTCTTACCTCTTCACCCCCCTACGGCTAAACCGACCCAAACTAATTGTCTTAGACATGTTTTGGTATGATGGCTAAGAATTTATTTTGACCGAAGAAAAAAGCTTCACGCATTGTTACCCTACGCCGGGGGGCAGGGCAGTATGTTGTAGGTACTCCATCGTCAAAAAAACCATTAAAAACCTGGGGTGTTCCTGCGGGACGCCATAATGCCGGGGCTGCGGGAACGCCGAAGCATTCGCCCGCGACACATAGTAGCTTAGACCATTTTCTTTTTTTTATCCCAGAAAAAATGTATTACTCTTTTCCTTTCCCTTTTATCAGTTATAGCTTAAAGACTGGACTACCACACATGCTTCTTTATTTTTACTCAGCTTCTGGCAAAACCGGACAGCTAGTTTCATATCTGTACAGGCCAATGGCCTTTTTCGTACAAACATCTGTTGATCTATTGCGACATAATGTACTCGTATTTGGTACACTATAACAATTAATGCCAATGAGCTTTATTACTTTGAATGAAACAAATACGCGCACTTAAAACAGAACAAATAGAAGTACATATGAGTATACCTAATCATAGGTAGGATAGTAGTAGGATTGACGATTAAAGACTTCTTTGTCCTATTTTTGTCTATGTCATTTTGATACTAATGTATTGAGGCCAAGGACAAAAGATGGGCAAGTTCAGTGTTGCATAGAATTGTTTACCTACCGCGGCCGGGCCGCGTGCTACACTGTGAATGTAAAGTCGTGTATAGCTATAGATTAACACGAGACGAAGTTTTTTTTACTTCGGTCACCTATTTGAATAAAACCGAATACTTAGTATACCTAATACCTACCTATCTAAAATCCTGAAACTCAAAACACCCAGAAGTTAGTCAAAATCACGCTGAAATGGACACGCTTCATGATCACTGTGTCTATTCGCTTGAAGGGTTATTTTCTTTATACATACGACGCCGGTACTAAGATAAAAATCTTATAAGGACTAATCTAATCATCTCACTGTGTATGTTTGTTACTTATTCATGCTTATTTCTGTGTATGTTTAACTTCTGAATTGGTACCTACCTACCGGCGCGGCGTGACGCGTTACCCGTTACAAAAATTATTTACGCCTAATCACCCCAAGCAAGGGGCGCAGGGTGGACATGTGGGACTTTCTCGCCGAAGAATAACATATGGCGGGGTCTGCCCACTAAAAACCCTGAGGATGATCCTGCGGAGCGCCAAAATATTGGTATGGGCTGCGGGTAAGCTGCAGCACTAATCCGAGCCTGGTTGCTTAGACCGTTGAATAATACATAATATGCCACCTTCTAGCGGGTAAAACTAAGTATGATCTAAATAAATAACACGAAAGCTTGACTGAATGTCTGATTTAGATCTATGAACATTCAGCACAAATTGAACGGATTGGGATTAAAATTGGAATAAGTAGAGTTAGGTTTTATAACGGGCAAAGCCGCGAGCATAGGCTATTAAGTATAACAATATGAAGTAATGTGTGGTATGCGGTATGAATTATGAAGGGTAGTTATTAGGTGCGAGTGTGGCATCAGGTCATTAGTTATGGTTCCGTGTGACGCGGCCGTAAACTTGAACGCAAAGTGGGTGTAAAGGTTACTCTAGAGCTACTCGTAACGTGACGCGGTTTATGATGTCATAGCAAAAACTATATTAATATTAAATGATCATAATATCAAAACTTATAGAAAATTAGCTGTGTCGAGCGATTTTACCCCCTAAAGTAGGCTATAAGTATTTAGGGTCTAAGCCAAGCTATAATATTGGTTCAACCAATTTACCCGTATCTAAATATTATGTAGGTGCGTGTAGGTCACTTGTTCGCCCTTGGACGACTCCCTAACTGATTTGGTATATTATTTGTAATTTGGCATATTATACCTATATAATTAATATTATGTTTACCGCACTTTACCTCTATACTCTAGATACAGCTTAGTAACCGATATAATACATGGGCTAATTACCGCGTAAACTGCTGGGCACAGCTTTAATATTTTAGGTTAGTACGATAAAATAACGGGTTCTTATTGTCTGAAAGATGCCGAGAAATATAGTTAGCGCTAATACGACAGAATAACAGCCAAAATTGTTACCCATCCTAATCCAAGTCCAAGGTCGGTCGTTGCTTGACCTAGCGACTGGCTCAAGAACGACTTAACAACCTAACCTACGCTACAGAATAATGTTTAGTACCGTCTAGTCTCTTCGGACTGTCGATAAAAATAATAAGTAATAATTTATAATCTTATGTTTATCCATTTTCTTATTGCAAATTGCACCTATCAATTTAATAAATGTTTCACTGTGGTCAATGCGAACACGCAGTTTTAGTTTTTAGAATGGTCCGAACTCTTAACTAAACGCAACTAACTTGTTTAAAGTTATCCAATTGGAAAAAAATATCCAAGAGCGTATATCCTGGCTTATAGCCAGGAGGCTTTCCTATTTCTTTCTCTCCTTTGCCCGGTCTTCGGCATCCTCCATGTTAAGTTCACTGGCTCTCATATCGTCCCCCACGACGCTAATCCAGCGCCGCTTCAGCCCACCTCGATGACTTGCTCCTGTGACAATACCGTCTAAAGATTTAAAGACCTGTTCCCTACATACTCCACTGGTCTGCGCAAGACAAGTCTCAGGCTACAGACCACTATGTTTAAATTATTTATTTATTCCAGCAAACACGGCTGCATCGTTCATGGGCCTTGCCTGGTTCTCTACCTACTCAGTGTTTATGTTGACTCAAGTGCTATACGAAGACATCAGCCTGACGAGTAAAGTTTTGCTGAGCCTGATATCCAACACGGCTATGGGATATGCGTTTCAAATGATGATCATGTGCGAAGGAACTGGTAGAGGTAAGTAAAATATAAATTCATTCTAAAAATGTTTAAATTAATTCTTAAAATGATACATAGTTTATATTAAGTTCTTAATATTACGTGTGCAAATATGTATCTTACCTAAAAAACTGAAGTACCAAAAACTAAATTTAAAACTACTTCTAATGAATTTAATACCATTTTTGTAACATCTTGTTTAATTTATTAGGCTTATTCTAAAAGCACTTGAAATCCTTGACTCTGTTAAACCGGTCGACACGCGAAGCATCAATTAAATAGGTACCTACGTCAATTACGGTGCGTTAAAGTTACGCGGTCAAATTCCTTATTATCTTTCTATGTCCATAACGCTTACATAAGAAATCATTAGGAGGATTAAATGTGACAAGGTCTTGTGTATAGTATTTTACATGTTATATTCCAAAAAAAGTATTCATCAGCTTTTAATTGCCCACTGCTAGGCATAGGCCTTTTAATTGTGCCATTTTCTCAAGTCCGTTTCTGTTCTTCTCTATCCATTTCCCGAAAACGAATTGGGACTTTTAAATGCAAATATTTTCGACTCTCGATAAAACTAAACGTTTAGGCGATTAATATGAAAATAAGATATCTTATTCCGATATATCTTTTGCAGTCTATCGCCACGATGACCTTCGTTTTATGGAATCCACTCAATGATAAGTTTTGCCCACAACTTGTCTGAAATGTTGCCTACTTGACCAGCCCTAATTCTTAAATAATAATAATAATTAAGCCATTTATTCCATATTTCTTTACATATAGTGTTAGTGTATGATTACTTATTATTATGTTAGTAAAAATTTTTGCATTTTTCTGAAATATTATCTGAAATATGGATCCCTTTTTGGGTAAAGGCCTCCTCCAGCTCCTTCCAGGACTCCCTGTCCTTCCCTAAGCTAGTCCAGTCTTTTCCCGCTACTTCGGTGATGTCATCAGCCCATCGTCTCATTGGTCTTCCAACATTCCTTTTTCCTTCTGGACCTTTCCATTTTGTAGTTTCTATGGTCCACCTTTTATCCGTATAGCGTGAAATGTGACCAGCCCACCTCCACTTAAGTTTGAGTGCATGATTTAGTGCATCAGTAATTTTTGTTTTTTGTCTGCCCTAATTCTTAGTACTTTAAAATTGAATGGTGTTATCGATTTTATAAGAAGTTTTGTTTAGTTGTGTTGAATATAGTGACGTAAATCTCTGAATTAATTGTACAATACATATCAAACTTTGTAGATAACTTTCATCACATGAGTTATCACAATTTCAAAAAATCTTACTGGCACGATAAGGCCCGACCTTGAACTGTAGACAATTATGATATCCTTAATTCGCCGTACCGTGGTTAACGCTCACGTCATAGTTTCCCAAAACTGTAGTCAATGGATCCTAGTACAAAACTTTAGTTCTTTTTAGGTTTACAATGGAATCAGTTCTTCAGTCCTATAACTTACCACGATGAGTACTACCCAGGCCACGTGGTGTTAGTATTACTGTTTGATGCTGTTTTGTACATGATGATCGCAATGTACGTGGAGAAAATACGACCGGGGGCGTACGGCGTGCCTTTACCGTGGTACTTCCCGCTGACTAAGAGCTTTTGGATGCCCAATAGGAGGAAAATAGCTGGTAAGACGATTTTTATTACTACAGGATTAAATTGTATATCTGGCTCGAAGGACCAAAATATGGACTATGATGCCTTTGAGTGTTAATTTATAGACTTACGTGCATGTATAGTTTAAAATGACTTGATTATTAACTTTATTATGTCATTTGAATGTGGTTGCTGTTAGCAGTTTAGCTTAATTAGCAGTTGTTTTTGTGTGAAATTCTGTATGATCATGCATCTTCCGAATCCGGCGTTTTTGTTAAGTAACTTGCGTCATTCCAAATACTAAAATGTTGCGCAACAAAAAGCCCCAAATATTTATATGGGGTTCAATCTATCCATCAAAATAAACTACTAGTAATAAAGATAATAATTTCAAAATTGGTGAAAAATATTTTGACTTTAAAATATACCTGAGCTTTATATTAGGTAATTCTTGCCACTGCAGGTTTTTGATCTGTTCACTATAGGCTTTAAAGATTTTATGTTTTTGAGACGACCTCGAATCTTTTTTTTTTTTTCGGATATAGTGCGAAAACGCTATTATGTTGTAATAATTATTTGTTAAATTTACCTTATAGGTATTAGTTAATTTAAATCTTCATATGAACTTTTAATTTATGTTTGAATAATTTCTCAGATTTAATTATAACTCTATTATGAATTTGTCAGTTACAACACGCAAAGACGGCATAGATGACGAGTATAATGACGCCCTACTGAAGGTCGTTCACGATGAAGAGCCGAAAGGAGTACCGATTGGCGTTAACATACAAGTGAGTACCTACCTTATATTCGAGCACCTGCAAACACGATCTTACTTGCTAGAGGTGAGGACTACTTCTAGACTAGGCCTTGACTTAGACTATGACCCTACTTGACCGACAAACAAGTCGGCAATGACGTAACTATTCATCACCAATACCACAATCTTTAGGCGATTACTGTCGCCATCAAGAGGGCTATTTGCGTCCGCAGACTAAAAAGGTTGATTGTTCAAATATCATGCTTATTTTATAATACATAATATATCTGTTTAACAAATTTCAACCCAAATTATTGGGCAATTTGAGCTCTGCATTGATATTATAATACATAAAGTCAAATCTCACATTCCTGAAGAATATTTTAAAGGAAAGATTGTTACAATATAAGAAACTTCAGAAACAATTTCACTCCCACTAAATCCTTCTAAAGTTACATCACAGCTAAAACACAATAAGTATAGATGACTGAAGTCAAACAAGTGCTAAGTAGAAATTTTATACGAAAACAAACTCATATAACAGCCTATTAGGATTAGCTACAAATCTAATTGTAACAGGTATTCCTAAAGTGGTCGATATTGACCCCCTTGGGTGAAGGAATAAGTCTTTCAGGCACTTTTAGTCTTGCTTTTTCTATCGGGGCTATGAGGGTTAGGTGCATAAATGAATTTTGAGAATACTGTAGGTACGCCAAGTTTTTAGGTGCATTACTGTTGAAATTCCAGTAGACAAAAAATTAACTAATTTTCCTCCATACCAAGCCGCTGTGTCAAAAGTCAAAACGCCTTAGCATGAAGACACAAGCGCCGTCATTCACTCAGACAGTTTCAGAATTGATTATTTTATAACTATGTTATAAACTGTGAAGATGACAGGTCACGATACTGTGACTAATATAGCTGAGTAATTTCCTTGAAAATTTCCTGAAATTATACAACTGTCGTCTCCTTGACATGACCACATGGTTACTGGTTAATGTATATTAGTTAAACCTATAGTACATGTAATATGTATAACTTTCTTTAGTATTATTGATTTATAATAGCTTCGGGAATAATTCAGTTTTACTAGTAGATATAGATAGATGTATTCATAAAAGTTTGACCAATTTTAGGATTTTTTTTATTTCATCTGTCTTTTGTCGTCCATCCATTTCCCGATACACCTATTGTCCGTCAAATATCCATCAGACAACATATATATTATTTAGACCTGCTGGCTTGAGGTGGCGTAAAAGAGATTATCTAGCAATAGGGCAGACTAAACTAAAAACAAATCTTGGTCACTAAATCTTTTCTATTTTTAATATATTCTTAGTTTTTTCTTAGTTATATTTTCTTTGCAGAAATTGACAAAAATATACAAAGGACACAAGAGGGTTGTAGATAGATTGTATCTACGAATGTACGAGAATGAAATTACAGTATTATTAGGACACAACGGAGCTGGAAAAACTACAACTATTTCTATGCTGACTGGTAAGAAGTGTGGAGAAATCCTTTCTTACCTAAGGTCTACGTCATGACCTCCACTCATCATAAATCACTGAATTACTGGGCTGAAGAGTCTATTTTCCTTTGTAAATTCCTGGGTATGTAGCACTGTACTAAATATGGGCAGCGTTATATCCTACCATCAGGAGAGCGTCTTGCTCGTCTTCTTATTGTATAAAAAAATGAAACCTATCTGTTTTCCAAATTTCATCCCAATCCGTTCAATAGTTTGAAATGTGCGTTTATAGATCAGTCAGTCAATCAACCAGTCACGTTTTCCTTATCATATGTATTTAGATTTGCGGTAGGTATTGGATTTCTATTGAACATAACAATACAATGTTTACTAATCAATAAAAAGAAGGTCAAAGTGTTAATATGACTAATTCATTATTCAATACAAAAATTACAATCCAATATATTATGTGTATCAAATGTGCCTATTCATGGAATTAAAATATGTATGTAAAACAATAATATTGTTTGAATCATCGCAGGATGCAGATGTTGGCCATGTTTATTATTATGATTTGTATTTACTTTTTATAATTTTATCTTCTAGTTTGCTAGGTACTTTACCATGACACATGTTATGTTAGTGAATAATGTAGAATACAATTTATACTACATATATTAATCCCTAAACTCCCGAGCGGCTCGATCGGGGCGCCTCATTCGAATTTAGGCTTTAATTTAAAAATGCTAGAAACTAATTCAATTCACCCCCGCTAAAAAACAATTGAAGCGCTAGTAGCTGAGGAGTTAATTATTATAAACAGTTCTTTGCTGGCTAATTCTTTTGACATATGTTTTTGATGTTGCTAACATGAACATGGCGAGCTTGCTTTATTTCTTCTTTCTAGTAGCTTACTTCGTTTTCCCACTCCAAATCCACATTAAATAATATCAAAGTTATCAAAACGATGTATCTCCTTCCAGGTATGGTCCCCCCAACATCAGGTTCAGCCACAATAAACGGGTACAACATAACAACGGAAACAGAACAAGCTCGCAGATCTCTCGGCATCTGCCCGCAACATAACGTGCTGTTCCCCGACCTCACTGTAGCTGAGCACATCATATTCTACTCCAGGCTTAAAGGAGTTCCGAAGAACAAAATTGAGGCAGAAGTTAATCACTTTGTGAGACTGCTAGAGCTGGAGGAAAAGGTTTGTTCATTTACTTGTTTGCAGGAAACTAGACACAAAACGAAATATGTTGACGCTGCGATCGATTTTGGAACTAGTGCGGTGTGTTACTTTTCCTATCGGAATTGCTATCTACTTGCCATTTTCCCACACTTATTGGTTTTCCTTCCCCATTTATTCCTGTCATCTGTTAGCTCAACTCTTTTACATTTCCATATAACCACGTCCTTTCAAGAGTTTCTTTTTCGGATTTTGCTAAAGGTTTTGCTACATATACCTTTTGATCGAAAGACATAGCAGTTACAGAAGTGTCGTCTTTTTTCAGCGTAATGTACTATCATGGAAGTTGTCCGGTGGTCAGAAGCGTCGCCTGTCGGTGGCGGCGGCGATGTGCGGCGCGTCGCGCGTGGTGTTGCTGGACGAGCCCACCTCCGGCCTCGACCCCGCCGCCAGGAGGGCGCTCTGGGACCTGCTGCAGAATGAGAAGAGAGGTGACGTCATATTATCATTATATTGTGTGTGTTGCTGGACGAGCCCACCTCCGGCCTCGACCCCGCCGCCAGGAGGGCGCTCTGGGACCTGCTGCAGAATGAGAAGAGAGGTGACGTCATATTATCATTATATTGTGTGTGTTGCTGGACGAGCCCACCTCCGGCCTCGACCCCGCCGCCAGGAGGGCGCTCTGGGACCTGCTGCAGAATGAGAAGAGAGGTGACGTCATATTATCATTATATTGTGTGTGTTGCTGGACGAGCCCACCTCCGGCCTCGACCCCGCCGCCAGGAGGGCGCTCTGGGACCTGCTGCAGAATGAGAAGAGAGGTGACGTCATATTATCATTATATTGTGTGTGTTGCTGGACGAGCCCACCTCCGGCCTCGACCCCGCCGCCAGGAGGGCGCTCTGGGACCTGCTGCAGAATGAGAAGAGAGGTGACGTCATATTATCATTATATTGTGTGTGTTGCTGGACGAGCCCACCTCCGGCCTCGACCCCGCCGCCAGGAGGGCGCTCTGGGACCTGCTGCAGAATGAGAAGAGAGGTGACGTCATATTATCATTATATTGTGTGTGTTGCTGGACGAGCCCACCTCCGGCCTCGACCCCGCCGCCAGGAGGGCGCTCTGGGACCTGCTGCAGAATGAGAAGAGAGGTGACGTCATATTATCATTATATTGTGTGTGTTGCTGGACGAGCCCACCTCCGGCCTCGACCCCGCCGCCAGGAGGGCGCTCTGGGACCTGCTGCAGAATGAGAAGAGAGGTGACGTCATATTATCATTATATTGTGTGTGTTGCTGGACGAGCCCACCTCCGGCCTCGACCCCGCCGCCAGGAGGGCGCTCTGGGACCTGCTGCAGAATGAGAAGAGAGGTGACGTCATATTATCATTATATTGTGTGTGTTGCTGGACGAGCCCACCTCCGGCCTCGACCCCGCCGCCAGGAGGGCGCTCTGGGACCTGCTGCAGAATGAGAAGAGAGGTGACGTCATATTATCATTATATTGTGTGTGTTGCTGGACGAGCCCACCTCCGGCCTCGACCCCGCCGCCAGGAGGGCGCTCTGGGACCTGCTGCAGAATGAGAAGAGAGGTGACGTCATATTATCATTATATTGTGTGTGTTGCTGGACGAGCCCACCTCCGGCCTCGACCCCGCCGCCAGGAGGGCGCTCTGGGACCTGCTGCAGAATGAGAAGAGAGGTGACGTCATATTATCATTATATTGTGTGTGTTGCTGGACGAGCCCACCTCCGGCCTCGACCCCGCCGCCAGGAGGGCGCTCTGGGACCTGCTGCAGAATGAGAAGAGAGGTGACGTCATATTATCATTATATTGTGTGTGTTGCTGGACGAGCCCACCTCCGGCCTCGACCCCGCCGCCAGGAGGGCGCTCTGGGACCTGCTGCAGAATGAGAAGAGAGGTGACATCATATTATCATTATATTGTGTGTGTTGCTGGACGAGCCCACCTCCGGCCTCGACCCCGCCGCCAGGAGGGCGCTCTGGGACCTGCTGCAGAATGAGAAGAGAGGTGACGTCATATTATCATTATATTGTGTGTGTTGCTGGACGAGCCCATCTCTATCAATATGATAATGTATCATTTCCCTCACAGGTCGTACAATAATCCTAACGACCCACTTCATGGACGAGGCGGACGTGCTCGGCGACCGCATAGCTATCATGTCCGGCGGCAAGCTGCAGTGTATCGGGACCCCCTACTACCTCAAGAAACATTACGGCATGGGATACAAGTTCTCTATCGTCAAGGCGGACAATTGCAATCCTGAGGATGTTACAAACTTTTTGAAGACGTACATTCCGGGCATAGAAGTTAACACGAATATAGGTAAAGACAGTTGAGCATTGTTATCGTTTTTTGTGACCTAATTCAAAATTCATTTATTTAAATGGGCTACAGTGGAGCACTTTTGCAAGTCAATTTTACAAGTTATATCCCAAGGTTTCAATATGAAAAATCTGTCTAGAATACGGAGAGACTTTGCCCAATATTTTATGTGATTCGACTCGAAAAGAAAGACAGAGTAATCAGGAATCTAAAGTTCCAATGTGGAGCGACCTACGATTGCTTTCCCGTTTAGCGAAAATATGGAGTTCTTCAAAAAGTGGGTGTTCCAGGTTCAGAATTAACATACATACTGCCGACAGACAACGTCAGCATGTTCCCAGAAATGTTGAAGATTTTCGAGGATAAAAAGGATGAATTTCACATATCCAGTTACGGATTGTCGATTACAAGTCTGGAGGAAGTTTTTATGAGGTGAGGCTATTAGAAAACTTCATCTTCATCATCAGCCCACGTTCGTCCACTGCTGGACATGGGCCTCCCCCATGGCACGCCACTCAACTCGGTCCTCTGTCGTCCTCCTCCACCCGCTCCCCGCGACCTTCCGGATATCGTCATCCCATCTCGCACAAGGACGCCCTACACTACGTTTGCCGAGACGCGGTCTCCACTCTGGAACTCTTAGAAAACTTATAGATTGTATTTTAGTGAAGTTCGAAAGGAAACAAGTTGGCAAGTAGGGAGAAAAGATGATATATCAAGGCTGCAATGATATTGACAAAGAAGTTTGTGGTATAGACCGTATAGAACATAGTATGGTATGGTAGGGATGATGGTGGTATGAATAAACATAAAAAACATCTACAATGTTGAATGTTTTTTGTTTTGCAATTATGGTATTCAGTAAAGTTTTATCTAATCTAATTTCATCCGGTAGATTTTCCGAATAGGCTCATTAGGCCCTTGTGCAAATTTGGTTATATAAACAAAATATTTGTAACATTTCAGGGCAGGAGCAGAAAATTTTGAAGAAGTTGTTTCTGTAAGAGATCAAAATCATATAAAATACAAAGATACTGCTATTGTGCCAATAGAAGACAATAATTCACTGAACGGTAAGTAAACGTGGCGATGAAGCGACGATATCGGTAGGTCACTGGGATGGTTGTGGAACATAATTAAAGCAATACATTTTTTGAATTTATTCACAACCTAACCAACCAAGACTAACTACCGCATTTTCAATCAAAATTATTAATTTTTAAACACACAGTATCATAAAATTGTATTAATGTGGGTACTGTAAACACACGACCTTTAAAATTGCAGTAAAGGCCTTCGCGGGACGGCATTGGTAGGTATTTAAATTTTTACCAATAGACATATTCAAATAGGTTTTAAAATGATGCCTTGGCAACGAAAGGCAAATGCCGTCCCGGTCTGCGAAGGCCTTTAGTTCAGCTGAACTGTATTTAAACATTGTTTTTTTTATAAGCTTTTATTTACTTTCACCTGTCTGTTGTGTCTGTAATCAAATCTTACAAGTTTCATTTGATCCACTTCACTGTTTCTGATTGAGCTGAAATTTTGCATGTATAAATTAGATGACAATGCAATATTATTATGACATAGATCTGATCTGATGATGGAGCTGGATGTAGGAACTCCGTAATTAAACGATGCAACCCCATCGAGTATGGGCTCATTAATTCGTCTTGACGAGTACTTTGGTGATAGATAAAAATAAAAGCTAGTTATTAAAAAGTTTTTTTTTAATTTCACTTGTTTCACATTTTAGACGAGTGGCTGGATCACCTACCAAAAGTTCACGGCTTCAAGTTGCTCAGGAACCACATAAAGGCGATGTTCCTCAAGCTAATGTGGAACTCAATGCGGAACAAGCTGACTGCGTTCATACAATTCATCACTCCGATCATCAACATATCCTTATCTGTGCTGATATCTAGATCTTGGAAGTTTCTGTCTTCGCTTCCACCACTGGATTTATCCTTAAAGAGCGGTTTCAAAGCCACTCAGACACTTTTATCTCAGACTCCAAGCTTAGATTCTGGCAGCGTGGAGTTTGATGCAATGATAGCGTATAAAAACTACTTTAAAACGTCCACGTACCCTGAAATGACTCTTACTGATATTGGAACTATGAACTTGGAGAAGTTTTATTTGAAACTGGTAAGTTAGTGGACTGTCTATAAAACTAAAAAAAACTTGAGAGGTGTCAAGGGACACCCGGATGGAACGAAGTTCCTTTCGATTACTGAAAATATCTGGCTTGCTTTCTATAAGAGAAAGAGAGAGAGAGAGACAGACAGAGAAACATGCGCACGCCGCACAGCTTACTATAGCTTACTATAGCAAAAAGTGTCGTGACAACTTTTCGTAAGAATTTTTTCCGTCTAGCCCCCTTTTACAACGCGCGATAAGGAACTTCGTTCCAAAAAAGTGCTTTTATATGAAGATTCTGCTTACCACTAAAACAACTGTCATCGAGATATAAAGAAAATGAATGGATCAATTTTATCAGTAGTCAGTATTTGTGTTAAAAGTAACTAACTCCATTCCATCTCAAATTTTTGCTCAATTGGTTCAACCATTGAGATGTCAAAAAAGTAATCTATATAAAATTCCAGACTTACATTTTCCGCGAATACAGCTATTGACCGCCCTTTTCTTTTTTATTGGCCTTAATTTAGTTCCAACTTGGGAAATGCACAGACTTAAAAAGTTGGTTACATTTTAATACAATTTCTTTCAGAGCAAAGAGAACATAGCTAGAGTTCGATACGAGACGCTAGTTGGAGCGTCGTTTACCCGCGACAACATCACAGCTTGGTTCAGTAACTATGGTTACCACGACTCTGCTATCTCGCTCGCACTCGCCAACAACGCGCTATTGCGCGCTCACTCGCCCAATTCTACTCTGAGGATTGTTAACTATCCACTGCCGTACTCTATTCAAGATTTGGTACGTATGAGATCGATTTGTTTTTAAAAGGTTCTACAAAAATGTGACGATTAAATGGAGGGTTAATCTACGTTTATCTCAAATTTGGAGACAGTTCATATTATTATTTGAAAAAAAACTTGTAATTGTAGATCTGAATTGCCCAAAAAGTGATATATTTTTAGATTTTTGTCGAAATTTGAAAAAGTTAATAAGTATGTTCAAAGGAGACTTAATGCCCTTTCGAGTTGTCTACGAATTAGATACACGCGTTAAAACATTACTATACTTTTTTGTTACTCGCTGTAAAATAACACTTCCATCTATTACAGGTACAAGTGATGGCAACTGGTAGCAGTATGGGATTTCAATTCGCTTTTAATATTGGATTTTGTATGGCATTTGTGACCGCCTTCCTCGTTCTCCTGGTTATCAAGGTAAACATAAATATACTGAAGTAAATACATATATAGCTCAACCCGCAATTTACTTACAGATTTTCAGCGTGAAAAACCTGTTAAAGAGCGTATTTACTTTGTAAATGACGAGTGTACGTGTCACGAACTGTACGTCTCAAAATTTAAAAAAAATCGAAATGACTGATTTTTTTCATTTTAATTGTGTAAAAAATGGTCTGGTTTTTTAGTTATTTAACTTACCGTTTTCTGTTTTACTGTTGTAATATTATTTATTAAATTTATTTCGTTGTATATAGCGCTGATCTGGGGCCTGCTTATTTTTCCTCGATGTATAATTTATTTGTATCCTAGTGACACCTAGTAATTGAACTGCATTATTTTGAGTGATGAATTATACCTATAATTATTGAACTTTATTTTTTATACAACTGAATAATGTAATTTTTTACAATATTTTATAATCCATTGGTATGGTTAAAAACGTATGACGTGTATCTGAATGATATTAATAAAGGATTTGTAATTGAATCATATGTACCAGGAGCGCATAAGCGGTGCGAAGTTATTGCAACGCGTGGGCGGCGTGCGTCCCGTGATCATGTGGGGCTGTGCTTTGATATGGGACTGGTTCTGGATGTTCCTCATCTACATCTGCATCATTTTCACCCTCGCTTGCTACCAGGAGCTCACGCTGTCATCGCCGGCTGAACTAGGTTAGTAGAGATATAAGACATTTTCTTCTTGACTTCTTTTTAAAAAGATTGGCATTAATTATATCTTATCTATAGTCTTGTTAATAAGCTAAACTAAAAGACCACGACTGCAATGTGGTGAAAAGTAATACATCCTATATTCCATGGGTAATACCACGAACAATTTTAGTGGTAATACCTGAGTAACATTCTATATTATTTAATTCATTCTGACCAGTAAGATTCGCCCCACATCAAATTAGAATAAATGCACTAATATCAGTCTTCAAATGGCTGATGATGAACCAGCAAGGCCCTAAAATGATGATCTGCATGTTATTGAAATTTTTATGTGATTGTGAAACTGAGACCTCGCGATACGACGAAGCGCTGGCTTAACGTTGCGAAACTAGCTATTAGTCTAAACAGAGAATATGTCGAAGAAAAAGTAGCCAAGAAATGCTGAAAAGAAGAAGCAAAAATCTCCAATTTACTAAGTAGATCTAGTACTAGATCCATCACAATTATCCTCGTAAAAAAATTAATTATCTTATTTCAGGCAGAGTACTCCTAGTGCTAATGGTGTTTTCACTAGCCATTATACCGATACATTACCTCGCATCGTTCTACTTCGAAGCTGCGGCCACTGGCTTTTCCAAGATGTGCTTTGTGAACATTTTTTCAGGTAATTTAAAAATTCTTCTTTAGGACATGTTTTTCTTAAGCGGCTTGAAGCCCATAGATATAAATTTACAAATATAAGTGTGAGCTTGAGTCGATTGCCGGTACACGGCGAGGATAGGGGTTAAACATACCCTCCCTCTACAAATCCTTTTGCTTATATTATAGCAAACCGCTCGCGTTCCTTACAGGCTTTCAGGACTAGGACAAAAATCCTCACTGACAAAGCCAAAGCGTACATTTTTGAGCTTCATGATCTTTAGCAATATCTATGTCAGCGAAGATAGATCATTCGTTCAATCAGTCCAGCTTTACTTCTCTATACATTAAAATTATTTAAAATAAATTCACGTGTACAGTCAACTACAAAGAGATGTATCCATGTTAGGCTTACAAAATGAAGTAAATTTTCATTTGCCACAATGAACTACCCTTGGTTCGTGACATTTCTATGCGCTGTCTAATTTAGCTTGATAATTTTGACAGCTCGCGCCTATGAAGTTTCGTGTTTTTTTAGTTTTTCTCTCATACAGTTAATGTTGTACTTCATGGATGGTTACCGCCCACTTAGTGATGTGCCATGTATAACGAACAAACCACAGACTATAAAAAATCGGTTTTGAATTGAATCGAATATTTAAAATCGCGTAAATTATGTATTGGAATTAGCTTTTCATTGGCAATATAATATATTCTATTAATGGCACTAATTGCGTGTCACCCTTATATTGACAAGTGTTATTCTTAAAATAAAAATGGAAATCAAAAATAGTATAACTCTAAGATTGTGGCAACTGGCAACACTACAGCCTGTCATCCTTTTGTCAGCCAGCCATTTTGTAAATCAGTACGAGTTCTGACGTCGCGCCGTTATAGTCGGGCCGGCCTAAAAGGCCACATTTGACAGATGTCAGTCATAGCAAACAAGTGTTGGGACATTGTTTGTTTATTTCGATTACAGGATATGAATCGATACGATCTTCAAACACGTTGGAATCGAATACAGTTTTATGAAAACATTCATAAAGTCTAATTAATTTTAATTCTAATAGGTTTTTTTTGTAAACATGTAATGGCGTCATGGGCTAGTTTTGCCAGAAACATCTCACGAGTTATAAAAAAACCTGTAATAAAAAAATATGTTTATTCTCTATACATTACACAATTTTATTTTAATTACATTATATTTTACTATAATATAATCACAATATTAACAACATATTTTATTTTAATCGCAATATAGTTATTTATTTATGATCAAATATTCAATCCAAGTTATAATTGCATTCGATTCTACATTTCAAATTTCGATTTCGCGATTTTACTGGGTAGCATCCTTATTGTTTTAAAAACAAAAACTGATTGACGTGACCTTGTATTGGGTGTCCTATTTATTCATCTAATGTTTTTAACCCCCAACGCAAGAAAGGTGGGGTGTTATAAGTTTGACGTGTTTGTTTGTCTGTCTGTTTGTGTATCTGTCTGTGCCATCGTAGCCGAACGGATTAATGAAGTTTGTTTATTTTTTCGTTTATAAGATTAATAATATTACTCGGCAATGTTCTTAGCTATGTGTATAACATATTCTTTATAGTTTAAAAATAAACACAACAATGACTTGAAACAAAAATTGAGTATTTTTTATTTTTAGTTTTTTTTGGTTAAACATAATGCCACAAAAACCGTTGTTTTATATTAGGAATAAAATCTATACCATCGGCTTATCCGAAATTGACACCGTTGAAGACTTTAAATTTTTTTAATAATGTGTGTGTGTGTGTGTGTGTGTGTGTGTGTGTGTGTGTGTGTGTGTGTGTGTGTGTGTGTGTGTGTGTGTGTGTGTGTGTGTGTGTGTGTGTGTGTGTGTGTGTGTGTGTGTGTGTGTGTGTGTGTGTGTGTGTGTGTGTGTGTGTGTGTGTGTGTACGTTTCTTCTGGTAGAAATTTCAATTGTAGTTTTTGGTAGACTTTTTTATGGTAGAAAAATGCGTGAGCTCCTGATGAAGGACATCGTAATTGTCCGAAACTCAGAATCGAGCCTAGCTCCGACCATTATTTCCGTGAGTTTTTAGTCGTTTTGTTTACATAGTAATATGGATAACTCTCACGTTAGTTTTCAAAAATGCACAGTAGAAAAATCTACTTAGTAGTTTTTGGTAGAATTTTTAATGATAGAAATATCTACCAAATGGTAGAAAATTAATAGTAGTTTTTGATAGATTTTTTATGGTAAAAAATCAACTAAATGATAAAAAAAGAATAGTAGATTTTGCTAAAAATTTCAATGGTAGTTTTTGGTAGAATAATTTAATGGTAGTTTTGGCAGAAATTATGATATAAGAATTTGGTAATAAGTTAAATGGTAGGCAAAAAATCTACCAAATGGTAGAAATTTAAATGGTAATGCGTAAATTGTTAATTGTGAATTCGAGTATAGTTTTCAGTGTTCAGCTAAGTGTTGTCATATTATTTATTGTTCAGCTAAGTGTTGACATATATTATTTACAGAAAAAATAAGTAAAATTTTTAGATCACCCTGTAAGGGAATTTTGATGATGTGTCAAATGTGGCCTTTTAGGCCGGCCCGACTATAGTGCCTTGTATACGCTTTTGTTCAGTTTTTGTTACTTTCTGCTATTTTCTGTTTTTGTTGAGTTTTTGTTTTTGTTCTGCCTACCTACCTGCCTAGGTACCTACTGTTTTTGTTATTTTCTGCTGTTTATTGTTTTTGTTGAGTTTTTGTTATTTTCTGCTTTCTACTGTTTTTGTTGAGTATTTGTCGTTAGTTTTTGTTATTTTTGGTTTCTCAATGCCGAAAAGAACTAAAAAGACTGTTTTGAACAGCGAATGTCGCGAGTTTGTGGTTCGCTTGCAAGATTATTTTGAACGTGAGTGTCAAAATGGCGGACCGTTGTTGCCTTTAACCCAAGTTGGCAACAGAGTTGCGGACGCTCTTGGCATCGGTCGTGCAACTGTATCTCGTATATTGCAAGAAAAGCATGGCAAGCCCTCATCAACTCAAGCGACAGAGGAAGACACGGAAAAAAAATTGTCGACGCCGAATAAAAAACGAAGGAGACTCTCAAGTGTCACTGCGATTGACGACTTTGATGCCGCCGCAATACGCAATCATGTTTACGCGTATTATAGACGTGATGAATATCCGACATTAAGAAAATTATTAGTGTCCCTTAAAGACTCAGATTTATTTAAGGGCAGTTTACAGTCATTGGCCATCATACTACATAAAATTGGTTTCGCTTATAAAAAATGCGATAAAAGAAAAATAATAATGGAACGCACAGATATTGCCTTGGCACGGATAGACTTTTTGAAAAAAGCCAAACATATTTCAAATTGGGATAAAGTCGTATTTCTAGACGAGACGTGGCTTAATGCAAACCACACTGTGCCGAAAGCGTGGACTGATGACACAGCACAGTCAGTCACCAAAGTGCCCGAAGGCAAAGGTCAACGGCTGATAATTGCTCACGCAGGGACGGCAAACGGTTTCGTACCTAATTGTTTGTTGGCTTTCAAATCAACAAAAACAACGGAATATCACGAAGAAATGAATTTTGATAAGTTTAAAGAGTGGTTTTTAGCATTACTGAAAAATCTAAATGAACCACATATAATTATAATGGATAATGCACCATATCATTCCGTACAAAAGGACAAAGCTCCAACATCCAGCAGTAGAAAACTGGAGCTAATATCCTGGCTGCAGAGCAAAGGCATTGAAGCCAATGAAAATATGTTGAAACACGAATTAGTCCGATTAGTGAAGGAAAACAAACCCAGAAAGCCAACCTACATATTGGATGAAATCGCTGAACAACACGGCCATACTGTGCTTAGATTGCCACCATATCATTGTCATTACAATGCCATCGAACGGATTTGGGCTTATGTCAAAGGTTTTTTAAATTAAATTATTACCTACTTACTATTTACCTACTTACAATACAATACAAAAACTTTTTATTGAGACTAGTAAAACATACAAGAAGACTTATTATTACCTATGATACTTATCATACCTACTTAATTTTTACTTATTTTTTTAGGTCATGCAGCCAAACATAACACATCTCCACCGTTTACGGCTAAGAAAATGTTGACTTTATTGCAAAATGCCTGTGATTACGTTACTGCGGATGACTGGAGAAGAGTCGTGGAACACACGAAAAAATATATATTAGAAGACTGGGAGCGAGATGTCCACTTTGACAGCGTTTGTGATCAAGAATTGATAATCAACTTAGGGGAGAGTTCCAGTAGTGGGCCTAGTGATGATGATGACGAAGATGAATTTAATTTAGGATGTACCCCATTATTTTAATAATAAATAACTCTATGTTCCATTTTTTTTTATTTCACCCAAGAGATTTTTCTCAAAAATTATTTTGGCACGTACCTATTCCACTAAATATTCTGACTGACCAAATAAAAATATGCACTAGGTGATATTGTGGGAGAGCTTTTATTAACATACCCACCTATTAATAATTTATAATTAATAGATAAGATAAGAAATTTTTCAATATTCGATGAATATAAAAATCGAATCGAGTCTTTAACGATTATACACTACCCCATCCCTATAGTGAGCTGTCAAAATTATCAAGCTAAATTAGACAGCGCATAGTAGCAATCAAACTTTATATCATTATCATCGACTCGTTTAATATGCAACAATGATGTATCCCACTACTTTTCCTTAGGTGATACATAATAATAGCATTAAAAATGAATCGAATATAGTATAAGATTTGGTGGACACTGAAAATGTCACGAAGTAAGGGTAAATAATTTTTGCATACTAAAAGTTCCTTCATTTTGTAAGACTAACATGGATACATCTCTTTGTAGTTGACTGTACATTGTCTTAGGTAAAAGTCTTAGAAATAGATTTAATTCGTGTTTCTGTTACAGGGTGCATGCCATTCCTAATAACTGAGTTGCTGCGTATACCAGAACTGGGGAATCCCGTTTATGCCAATATATTCGATTGGATATTTATGCCACTGCCTATCTACTGTATTAGCAGAAGTTTCAGGTACTTATATACTTAACACACAGTCTTGGCTGAAATTTTGAGGCTAAATTCAAAGGCTTCACAATTGGTAATAACATCAAAATATTTAAGAGTACCAGTTGGGGATCATTTTGAAAATAAAATTGCCAATATTTTTTCACCTGCAATCTGGAATCTACTTACATACCAAATTTAAATAGTACAAAGTTTAAGAAAAACTTGCTAATACGTAGGTCTTGTTTCTCTTTTCTAGATGTATTGTCTGTCTAAAAGACATGGTGAATTCCTTTAGTGTATTTTGTAATTACCTAATCCTTAATTTTGGTGGTTAGATGACCTCGACAATAAACACAAGGAATGGCCCATAACTGCAAAAAATAGAAAAGCATGAAATGAATGGAGCCTCTGCCTTGAGGACACAATAGGGCCAAAAAAAATAACCATAAATAATTATTAATTATAATATTGTTTTTAATTTAAATTATGTTTGGTTGTTTCAGAGACATGAGCGTATCCTCGTTTCAAATGCTAGCGTGCGACGGTCTGTGCAAGCAGATGCAGATGTCGAACTGCACGCGACAAACTATCTGCACAGACCTCGACCTGGAGATGTGTTGTAGTAAGTGAGTCTTGTTTGTGAGTGTTACGTACTGTAATGTGTCGTCCACATTATGCCGGCCAATGATTCGGCGAGTCGTTGGCCGAACGTTCGCCCGAGTGCACAGATTATATATATATGCACTTGGGGCACAGATTATATAAATCAAAAAATAAAGAAAATTTAACTAATTTCAAGTAATTATTCACACAAAATGGCTTCAAATGATCCATGATTGATTAATATTCAATATATTATTAAAGTCGTTAGCTATGGAGCCCAAAATGTATACCAGAAATTTACCGGAAAAAAAACCGTAAATATCCGAACACATTCGTCTATAGACAAAAATTGTTCGTCCATAGACAAAACACACACTCGACGAATCATTGGCCGGCATATATGGACGACCCATAAACATTGTAGTTTGCTTGTGTATTTTAGGCTGAATTTTGTATAACCATGGTAAAATATAGCAAGTAGTCCGACATAGAACTGTTAAGAGCGCTTAGTCTGCGGGACGCTCTCTCGCTCACACTATTTGACACATTTTGAAATATAAATTAGATAGATAGATAACCCTTTATTGGAACACAAGAGACAAAAAATTCATATAATTAACTTTTTGAAAATTCCTCAAAAGGGTCGCTGCACAATATTATTACACACATTTAAAAGTGTTTTCAGTGTTATATACGAGTATTAAAAAATGGCATGAGAAGTAAACAAGAACAATTTTTTTTCCATAAAAATCTCAACTTTTACCCTTAATGATATCCGATGCTTTATTATTAATTTGTTTTGTCTATATTCTACCACTGGGTAGGACTGTAACTGCTCACAATCAGATGAGCCGCTGGTTTGCCACCTACCGCATAAAAAAACATTATTCATGTATAAACAATCAGTGAGAAAGAACCCTGTGAATATAGGAGATATCTGCTAAAACAACAGTGTGGCAACCCTACGCTCCGAGTACTGTGTAGGTATTTATTTAGTTTTTATTTCTTCAGGAGTTGGACTACTTACTATATTTTTACTATGGTAAAATGCTTATAGACAACATGTTTAAGACTTTTCACTTAGGTTGTATTTCTTCAAGCAGTCACGATTAGGGACGGAATTTTTGTAATGTTAGAATTTGTACGTCTTCACCTGTCATATGACAAGCGGGCGTGGTAAGGAACAAAACAGAGCGAGCGTTTTGCGTCTATGTGACATTTTATATTGATGAAAATGATATTTTTTTAGTCGACGACAACCCATTTTTCCAATGGAGCGAGCCGGGAATAGGACGATACCTATTCATGATGACCTTCGTCGGAATCGCTACGTTCACCATCCTGATGATAAAGGAGTATGATCTCTGTAGCAAGGTATTAAAATACATGTTTCTGTATGAAATTACTCATGTGTGTGTGTTAGTAATGTGTCTTTTTATGGATATTAATTCTCAAGACTTCTGTCAGGTAATCAAAAGGGCGAAGTATTATCCTTTACCACCACTGCCTGAAGAGGAAGACAGCGATGTGGCTCAGGAACGGGAGCGAGTCAACGCAATGACTCGCGCGGAGATGGCTCAGAAGAGTCTGGTGTGCAAGGATCTCACACAGTACTACGGGAAGATGCTCGCAGTGGATAGACTTACTTTAGGTACGATTCATCGTCCAATAGACACCGAATGTTATTATAAAGATTACATATATGTACGGATTTTAATTTGTTTGTGCTTAACAGTGGTAGAGCCCGGGGAATGTTTCGGCCTTCTGGGTATAAACGGCGCGGGCAAGACTTCAACGTTCCGCATGCTGACGGGCGACGCTAGCATAGCCGCGGGCTCAGCGGCGGTGCTGGGTCAGGGTGTGGGCGGCGGCGGGCGCGTGCTGCGCAACGTGGGCTACTGTCCGCAGTTCGAGGCGCTGCTGGAGCAGCTGACGGCGCGCGAGACGCTGCGCATGTTCTCGCTGGTGCGCGGGCTGGAGGGGAGCGGCGGGGAGGCGGCGCTGCGGGCGCTGGCGGCGCGGCTCGGCTTCACGCGGCACCTGGACTGCGTGGTGGCGCAGTGCAGCGGCGGCACCAAGCGCAAGATCAGCGCGGGCGTGGCGCTGCTGGGCGCGCCCGCGCTCACGCTGCTGGACGAGCCGACGACGGGCATGGACCCGGCGTCCAAGCGGCGCGTGTGGGCGGCGCTGGGCGCGGCGCAGCGCGGCGGCCGCAGCGCGCTGCTCACCTCCCACAGCATGGAGGAGTGCGAGGCGCTGTGCTCGCGCCTCGCCGTCATGTCGCGCGCCCGCACACGCTGCCTCGGCGCCCTGCAACACCTCAAGCACAAGTTCTCTCAGGGTATGTACCCGCCCCGCCGTCATGTCGCGCGCCCGCACACGCTGCCTCGGCGCCCTGCAACACCTCAAGCACAAGTTCTCTCAGGGTATGTACCCGCCCCGCCGTCATGTCGCGCGCCCGCACACGCTGCCTCGGCGCCCTGCAACACCTCAAGCACAAGTTCTCTCAGGGTATGTACCCGCCCCGCCGTCATGTCGCGCGCCCGCACACGCTGCCTCGGCGCCCTGCAACACCTCAAGCACAAGTTCTCTCAGGGTATGTACCCGCCCCGCCGTCATGTCGTTGGGCGTTGGTTCTAAAGGTCTCCTCTTCCCACCGCGCTCTCTTGGGCCATAATGAAAAGTGATAACCTTAATCCCCAGGATATTGCGTTTTGGATTTCACATCTCTCTACGAAGGGTAGGAACAAAGGTTTCTTCTGCTCTTTTGGCCAAAATTTGACTCCCAACATTTCAGCACGATCTTCTGTATCCAACTTCCCAAAGTTACTTTGTTTTGTGTCTTGAAACTCATTCTACATTCTACTACTTTTATGAACCGATCTGAAATCCTTCTTTGGTTAAGAGGGTTTGAGTTTGATTTTAAGGTCGTTTCTATCTATCTACTCAACCCGTACTATTGCTGAGTATAAGCCTCCTCATGATCACGCCACGAATTATGACCCTTTGCGAGTCTCATCCAGTTCATTGATACTCAAATTTATGTTAATATGAATTCATTTGTCCACAGGTTATACAGTGATAGTTAAAGTTAAGTCTGACGTAGACAGAAATGCAGAAAACACGAAGATTAGAGACTATTTAGAAAAGAACTTTGGCGATGTAAAACTCATGTAAGTGTGTATAATATATTTTTTAACTTAGAAAAGGTTTATCAAAAACGACTTTCTTTTAATTATAACTCAATTAAATCTTAACACTTTAAGTAATTAAATATATTCTCCTGAAATTTACGAGTAATAAGTACCTCTATTTGTAATTGTATTGTGTTGTTTGAAAATTCTACATCCACTCTAAAGCCGCAAGCTTATAAGCTCGTGTATCGTATTTTTGCATAAAAGAGCCAATAGATGCATTTTTTTTATTAGTCTATGCTGTCCCACTGCTGGGCAAAGACCTCCCCCAAGTAGAAACATGAAGTCGGTATAGTCCCTAATGAATAATATATTGTTCCAGAGAAACGTACTTAGGCATAAGTACATATTACCTGAACGACGCCGGTCTGCCGTGGTGGCGCGTGTTCGAGATAATGGAGACGGCAACAGAAGCACACGCCATCGAGGACTACTCCGTATCTCAGACCACACTCGAACAGGTGTTCCTCAGGTTCACACGGGAACATGATGCTAATGACTCTTAACGTGAATCTAGATAGATCTGTGCTCATCATTATCCAATGCAATGGAACCACACGCCATCGAGGACTACTCCGTCTCACAGACCACGCTCGAACAGGTGTTCCTCAGGTTCACACGGGAACATGATGCTAATGACTCTTAACGTGAATCTAGATAGATCTGTGCTCATCATTATCCAATGCAATGGAACCACACGCCATCGAGGACTACTCCGTCTCACAGACCACGCTCGAACAGGTGTTCCTCAGGTTCACACGGAAACATGATGCTAATGACTCTTAACGTGAATCTAGATAGATCTGTGCTCATCATTACCCAATGCAATGGAACCACACGCCATCGAGGACTACTCCGTCTCACAGACCACGCTCGAACAGGTGTTCCTCAGGTTCACTCGGGAACATGATGCTAATGACTCTTAACGTGAATCTAGATAGATCTGTGCTCATCATTACCCAATGCAATGGAACCACACGCCATCGAGGACTACTCCGTCTCACAGACCACGCTCGAACAGGTGTTCCTCAGGTTCACACGGAAACATGATGCTAATGACTCTTAACGTGAATCTAGATAGATCTGTGCTCATCATTACCCAATGCAATGGAACCACACGCCATCGAGGACTACTCCGTCTCACAGACCACGCTCGAACAGGTGTTCCTCAGGTTCACACGGAAACATGATGCTAATGACTCTTAACGTGAATCTAGATAGATCTGTGCTCATCATTACCCAATGCAATGGAACCACACGCCATCGAGGACTACTCCGTCTCACAGACCACGCTCGAACAGGTGTTCCTCAGGTTCACTCGGGAACATGATGCTAATGACTCGTAATGAGAATCTCCATAGATGTGCACATAGCCAACTTATATTAAGCCAATCGCTTGGTATGAATGAACAAGGCTATTTGTACTATAAGTCTACTAAACTAAAATGTTCTTAAAGAAAATATTTCTCTAATCTGGAGCTCGTATTTATGTATTACATACAAAAAATGCTTTCAAATCGGATTGTCGTGAATCTCGATAGATCTGTGCCCATTGTTACCAGACGCCAATCTCTTGCAATGATTAGTTATCTGTGTAAACAATAAGGCGTTTGATGGACCGCTGCCCGCTGAAATTTTACAGGCAAAAGGTGTTCTCGGGCAGGTCCCTATATTATGTCTATGGTTAACGCTAATGACTCGTTAATGTGAATCTCTATAGATCTGTGCCCATAGCCAATCGCTTGTCGCTACCGCTAAAGATGTATTAAAATCACAACGACTGGCTCGTAATATTATCTCGATAGATTTGTGCCCTCCTTAGCCAATCGCTTGTAGTTAACGATAAAAAAAATACTGAGATGACAGTCGTTCTTATTCTACTCTATGTCTCCAAGAACATTTAGTTGTTGACGGGTAGTGGTATTAATATTTCGTGTTAGTCAAAAATGAATTTTTAAAGGAAGCAAAATATATGGTTCCATTCATGTGTGTGATAAAAAATGTAATCTCGTTGTGTAGCTAATAATTGCCAATTTTGGCATTGTTTTTACGTATTTTAAGTTTATGTCCTTGGCTTAGGACATAGGTTTTATTTTTATTTACACTTTTTTATAATGTCTCAACATTTAGAAATATGCTAAGAGAAAAAAAAAAGTATGAATAGCTACGATAACTTGATGCGATTTAGCATTATTAAAATATACAAAAACAGTACAAAAAAGCAAAGGTAAAATTTTATATTGTTTATATTGTAAAATATCGTATAATTTTGTTGGCGTCATTAAGCCACTGGTACAAACTCATTCAGTACACATTTTTTATTGTGATGTAAGATAATAGTTTTAACAGTGACATACGAAATACGAACTCGTACTTATTTTAAGTAGCCCAATTATTTACTGAGGATCTTTGCAAATCGAGCAATTTTTGAAGCAACTGGCACTGAAACTGCGTGTCGCAACTTTATGGTAACTGACTTTTACATACATCAAAGTTCAATCAAGTGGCAATCGTCGAAACTTTTAAATTTCAAGTTTCGTCGTTTGTAGCAGCTTTTTTTTATATATAATCCAGTTTCTAGAAAGTTAAAACACGCAGTTTCAGTGCTAGTTTCTCCAAAAGTTGCTCTGACTGCGAAGCACCTAATAGTAGAACTAGACTATTATTAATATGAATAAGAGATTTTATTATAGTATATAAAGTTATATAATAAATTAAAGTGACCACTATAAGATGAATCTCCAGTGAAAGCTAAGCTTACACGAACAATTTTTAATCTATGATTGGGAGTCAATTTTTTTTTTAAACTGGGTAATAACGTTTCTATTTATTAAAATGTTCTCCAATTACCTCGAATTACAATCTCAAGAATGAAAACGTGTTCAGATAAGATCATTACGTAGCGCGTTCAAAAGTGATATTTTTACTTAAATACCAAGATTCACCAATTCTACAATAAAGGTTGGTAACAAATTACGTACGTAAAACAAGCAAATCTCGCGACATACTTTTAACTAAGAAAAATACAAATAGGTACAGTCAACTACAAAGAGATGTATCCATGTTAGTCTTACAAAATGAAGGAACTTTTAGTATGCAAAAATTATTTACCCTTACTTCGTGACATTTTCAGTATCCACCAAATCTTATACTATATTCGATTCATTTTAAATGCTATTATTATGTATCACCTAAGGAAAAGTAGTAGGATACATCATTGTTGCATATTAAACGAGTCGATGATAATATAAAGTTTGATTGCTACTAGAAATGTCACGAACCAAGGGTAGTTCATTGTGGCAAATGAAAATTTACTTCATTTTGTAAGCCTAACATGGATACATCTCTTTGTGGTTAACTGTACATACATTTCAATTTATAGTTTAGTTAAATAAAATCTAGTAAAAAAATCCGAATATCGCAAAGCATAGCTTCGCGATGTAGTTTCTTGCCATTATAATAAAAAAGTTAAACTGGATTTTTACGGAAATGTCAGTAAACTTGTCCAAGGACGGTCACATCTTTTGTTTAACGACCTTTTCTGGTATAAAAAGTGAATGTTATATAAAAACTGTATATTAATGGACATGTGCTTTGACTAGATTTCCTTTTCATGGATATTTTATATTTTGTTTTGTTTGGTTTTCGTATAAATACGGACACTAATCAGATGACTATGGTCTGTGGTGCGTAAAATATATAACCATACATAACGATTTACGGCTACGCCAGTCCATTATTTGACCTATTCGAAAGACTTCAATCGGATGCAGCGTGGAAGAGCTCCAATTATAATTAGTTACAGTAATTTTCTTATTTTGACAAATTATGCGGAGGGATGAAAATCATGTGACCAAAAAGTCCATGAATATTGTAATAAGTGGTAATCCGGGAAGGGGACGCCCGAAAAAGGTTTGGATGAACTGTGTGAAAGAGGATATGCGTGCTAGGGGAGTGGATGAAGATATGACGGATGATAGAGCAGAATGGAGGAGAAAAACGTGTTGTGCTGACCCTACCTAGTGTGGGATAAGGGCAGGAAGAAAAAGAATTTTCTTATTTTGCAATAAGTCAATAAGGTATATATTATTGTCTATTGGGTGCATGTTCAGGGTTTCTCTCTCAAAAAGACCATTTGACAACCTAAAAGATCATTCATTAAAATACCATTAAAACTTTATTATAATAGCAATAGGATAGGAAGTAAGATATTTAGGAAAGTAACTTTATCATTCTTTTGTGTCTATGACCAATGACCATGGTACAGTTACCGTCAGGCGAATGACCTACCACGCTGTTATTTTAACTTTTAACTCGTAAAAAACAGGTTTATACAAACATTTAAAAATATAGTAAACATAAAAGCTGTTTCTGACAAGTTCAAAGAACTGTAATTTGTCTGGCATTCGTGGCTATTAAATCCGTTATAGAATTTAACCGTGACTTATGTAATGTTTACCTAAAACGATCTTATCTACATTCGTGGGCAGATGGCTGATACAGACTGTTTTTAATTGTTATAAGAGTGGATTTTTTACTCAAACAGAACTGGTTTGTCTAATTTAAAAGTTAGTGGTTAATGTTATCTTTAGACCTGAACAAACAGAAACTTTTAGAAATAGTGTATCCCCGTACTAACAAAGTATTTGGGTATTCCTATCGAAAACTTTCGATGCGTTCTTTATTCTTTAACGACCTACCTTCACTTTGCGCTGAGTACCCTACGAATAGGAATAAAATACTTATTATTTATTAATAGCGAGTACCATTATAATTTCTCTTGAATCAACTTTTCTCTGAATAAAAACCGGATTAAAATCTGTTGCGTATTTTAAACGATATAATCGTAATTTGGAATTTCAATTTATATTTATTATATAGGAGTAAATAATCCTATAAATTATAACCAGTTTCTGTAGTTTTTAAGTAAATTTTAGATCTATTAATAACTTGATTGTTATTTCAAAATATATTTAAATTACATTTGGAGCTACCAGTAGCCAAAGACCTGGCGTTTCAATCACCTCTAAAAAAAATACAACTTAACATTATAGCAGTAAAGTTATTATTAAATGCAAAATATGGCCAGTACAATATTTCTTAAGGGTGTTCTCAAAAAATAACGACAAGGTGCTATTATTTTGTTTTTATTTATACACTGACTTACACATGTTATTCTATAAAATGTTAACCGCATAGATTACTCCGTAGCTAATAATAAAATATTGTTTTATTGTATTAAAACTAGTCACTATAATGCTACTTATAAACCAGTCGGAGTATACCTATAGCCCAATTATTATATACCTACATATTGTTGCTTAAGATTTATACTAGTACTATAACTTTTATACTAGTATACTATCTACGTACCTTAACTACTTTTGGAATGTACTTACAATATTGCAAGTGAAAATGCTAATTGTGAATCAAACTTTTATACTTCATTGTTAAAGACTTTTAAATAAATAAATTAAACATAGGTAGATACATATGTAACTAAACTGCATTTTTGAAAAAACTATCTCAAAATGTGAAACTCAGAGACGTTGGATTCTAGAGCGGGCTAAAATTAACCAATCACAGTGCTCGAACTTTTAGACATCTCTATCCCAGCACTGTGATTGGTCAATTCTAACCCGTTTAAGTCCGTGTCAGTAGTAACGACTTACCAGTATGTATGCTGCGGTGAATTTATATGCAATGCTTGGACTTTAACGTGATATTAATGTCAAAGAAATGGATGCAAATATCTTATATAAATATTAATTCTCACTCATGTGACGTATACTACAATTTACAGTAACATATAATTATATCGAATTATCACTGTTTAGCCTAATATAAGGCAATCTCTAGTAACCAAATATCTTTCTACTCGTATATTTTTCTATAATCTAGTATCTTTGTCCTACATAGAAAGTGGTGTGATTTAAATAGATATCTACGTACATAAAATATTATTTTATGTCATTAGGTATTTTTTCTTACTACTTTTGGTTCCTGAGTTCTGTGATTGTTAAATATTTCAAATATAATTTAATTCCGTATTATACTCACATAAAATGCCTAATTAATATGTTTTTACGTTGTTTAAAAACTCACTCTATTTATAGTATAATGTAAGATGCGTACCTACTACGTACGATCATAATATAAGTAATTTAAGTAAATACCTATTTAATTATAGTAATTATTAATTAAGGCTAAAACAGTGACACTATTTTAGTATCGCCATTTTAGCCAAAGTAACTCATTGCTTGGCAAAGTATTTAACACAAAATCAAATAAGTACAAGATATGATTTACTTAATGTGATATAGTTTTTGATTTAAAATTTACCTACGTTGTCATGTTTTACAATCTTTAATATTTATAAATTACGAGTGCCTATATACATAATATTTTTAAGAACTTTTAATTTCAAACTTGTGTGATACTTTTAAGAACCTCGGCTCAGAGGGCTTATTGTCTATCGCCCAACGACATGTGTACATGTGAAACACTAGAATCCATAGACAGAACTGCGTACATGACTTGCGTAACCTCTTAATTAATATGAGTAAAACAGGTGGTTCACCACTGCGTGCCCGCCTATGCGACAGCAATAGTTTCTCCTAATGTTGTTCACTACGGCTTTTACAGCCCAAAACTGCACATCCTACCATTTCACTACCACTATGAGTACACATAAACCATTAATTATTCCCTGAAAGCACTTAAAATCTTAAAAATAAAAGATAATTCGATGGTATGTTTGTCACAGGGAAGTCGTTTGAACCATAGTTTGAACTTGTGACAAACAACGTAACCGGCCACGCTGAAAGGGACGGAAGAAAAATAGGTTCTCCTTTTTCTTCACATAGAATTTTCCCTATTGCCGTCACACTCACACATAATATGGCTACTTCTAGTTGTATTAGTTCTGTGGAGTAAAATAACAAACGCAGCAATGTACATTGAAGTTGTCATCAATCGTAGTGGGTGTGAATGTGAATTAGCCATTAGGCCCTCTGGTTCTTAACTAACACACGTGTGACGTGTGTGTAATCCTACAATGCGGCAGTTACAAACTATTTAGAGTTTACCTCTTTGTTTTAATAGCTAGTTTTAATACCTACCAAAAAATTTTAAAAATTGTTTTCAGACTGCTGAATAAATAAGAATAGCGCTGATTTGAATAAATTATTATGAAGATAGCCTAATTTATGCTTATTTATTTCTGTATATAAAAATACCTCTTTTATACTAATCTATAAGAATACTCGTATGATATTATACTATGTAATTATTTTGGTGCTGAATTCCCACATTCTCAATTTTATTGCAGTATTTAAAAAGCTTAATTTTTATCAATGTACAGTGTACAGCTTTATATGTATTATTTAGAGTGTGTGTATTAATGAAAAGGGTCGTAGTAACAGAGTATAGAGGGTGCTAGCGTGTAGTTATTGATTTACTTTTTTATTACTTAAAAAAATACATTTATACATAATTAAAATGTATAATAACAAGATAAACAAAAATATAATATTTTAATTCCCTGATAGGTACTACACACCCTTTCTCTTTTACACACTTCACACTAGGTATGTTTTATTTTAATTAATTATAATGTTATTATAATCTCAGAATTGTACCACTTTGGATGTGTATTGTGAATGTGTAGATATTTTAATAAATAAATGTACTACAAATAACTTATGTACCTGTTTATTTTAGTACCTAATCTACTATCTAAGAGGATCTATTCAAAATTAATAAAAACCGGCGCGAAGGACCAAATTATGGCATTATCAAAGCTTTGCATCTTAGTAGGGCTTCGTAAAAGCATGTTGGTACCTACCCGTTAGAATGTAAAACCGTTAAAAGATCGTATGTATACCTATATGAAAAAAAAAGCGCACGTAATATGCAGTTATTAGTACTTAAAGCACCACCATCCAATCATTTAGTTCACGTCACTGGTCTTCCGTTGAAGTCAAGTCGGATGTGTAATTCACCGAATGGCAGCATTAAACTAACCCAAAGATGGTGTAGTACGAAATCTTTATCGTTGTGCCACCGATTAAAAATTCTGTAGCCTGCAAACCGTCAGTCTATAATTTTATTATCATTCCGTGCGTATTTTTGTCAAGCACGGACGCGACGTCGCGTAATATCGATATCGATTGTCAGTGTCCCGAATTTCTATTGTCGTGTGTCAAAAGTCAAATTTTCAAATGTCAGTTTAAATATATTGTGCAAAATATTTTGGACTTGAGTTAATTTGTAAATTTTGTAAATACTTACCATGTTTATAAATAGGTACTATGTGCTCTAAATTAATTACAATTAATAATGTTTCTATAACTTCCTAATAAAATGAATTGCGCAAATGTGTCCTGATATATTTACGCTGATAAATATAAAAGAAACTTGTGGTGTTGTGTCGTTAACTTCCGTGTGTTTCATTGTCTCGAATCATTTATTGTTTAGAGCAGTGACCTAGTGGGCAAATTTCTGGCCTCTTTATAGTGTGTCGAGTGCTAAGTAGTTCTTATTAATCAGTACCTACCACAAGTGATCAGTGAAATAATCATTAGATGGTTTTGTGCTAACCCCATTCATTCCACGGTTATGATATCTGTGCAGATTCTAACTGGATAGTAGAACTATAAAATCCGTAAGTACACATAATTTATTTCATATTACTTTAAAAACTGACATTGCAATAAATAAAATATTCTTTTCTTCTTAGAACAATGTCTGGATTTGAAAAATTAAAACTTTTGGTGTGGAAGAATTTTTTGCTGCAAAGGAGACATAAATGGCAAACTCTATTCGAAATCTTATCACCTCTGCTATTTACGTTATTATTAATACTAGTGAGATGCCTGGTGGATCCAAAGTCTCGGCCAGAAATGGCTTATGAACCTTTTCAACCTACCTACATTAATATGACTCAGTAAGTATCTATTGAAAACATAATTTTACTCTCCGTGTATTGTTAAGCATGGTTCCAAGTTACACTGAATCCTTAACCTTTAACCAAGGATGTGTTCTCATGTTTTGAAAAATTGGATTTAAAACAAAAAGTGTCAGCGTCGGTTACTACAGGCGTGAACTCCTGATGAAGGACATCGTAATTGTCCGAAACCGTGGTTGAGACGTATCTCAACAAATAGTCAACGTGAGTACAGCCGTGTCGTATTTATAATATAAAAAGTGTTAAATTTCTTATACCTATATGTAATTGGTTACCTACATGTTATGTAAATTTCATTATAATGCAAAAAAATCTGTGTTAATAATTATTAAGGTTGATAAAGACCACTAATTGTTACACTGTTGACATTTTTTATTTAAAGTTATCAAATAAACTGATTGAATTTTATAACCAAATATTGATTGAATATTTGACAACATTGTAATAGTCCCATCTAAACTTAATTTTAAATTGTCCAATTAAATCTTATGAGAACAAAAATTGACTGAAAATAGTAGTCTGTGAGACGTCATGTCCCTTATTGTGTTATTATACATATAAAAATGTAACATCCCTAGTCAAAGGTTAATTGGTTAAATAACCTTTAAAAATCCTTTTAATTGTGAATAATGTACCTACCTATTTGTATGTTTGTCACCTTCACATAAAACTATAATATCAATACCTATTAAAGTATAATAAGAGCACCTGAAAAAATATAAGTAACTAATAAAAAAATAACCTGGAATAGGTATAGGAGTGTTTTTACCAAGTTAACGTACAGGATAATCAATGAACTCATTGGTTAATTAATATTATAATACAAATATTAATAAAATAAAATAATAATAAAATCAGAAACACACAAGAAACTAATTGAATACATTGTTGTCGGACCTACTTAATTTTATAAGATAATACCTATTGTGATAAGAAAAACAACAATTTAATAGATAAGTGATGATAGTAGTCAATCCAATATACGTTAACATCAGGTATTAGGTCCGATCATAGAGCACTCTCATTAGGATTTGAAACCAATCATACTAAAAGTAAGACTGTTATTGAGCATAGGCCGCTCACTAAGTATAGATTAGAAAAACTAAATACCAGCGTAGAGGTAAACCTAGCAAATACTGACCTCACCGCGGAGGACCCTAATATTAATTACGAAACCATGTTCTCAGTAATAAGTAAAGAATTCAAGGAGATATGTCCTAAGAGGAAATTACAGGGTAATAGTAAACTAGAGTTTGCCGACTGGGCCACAAAGGGAATAAGAATAAGCCGAGATAATATGTACCAATTGTACAGCGATAAAGCCCATAATAATTCAGAGTCCTTTGTAGAATATGTTAGATGTTACTCAAAGACTTTCAAAGCCGTCTGCATCCAAGCTAAAGCCTTGATGATTAGAGATAGAATAAGCAAATCAACCAATAAAGTTAAGGCAGTTTGGAATACTATTAATAGAGAGACGGGTAAAAGTAAAACTAAGGATACAGAATATAAATTATTACAAAATAATCAATTAATATCAAGTTCTGAAGAAATTGCAAATATCTTTGCGGACTTCTTTTCTAACATCGCGTTAAATTCAACTAAGTCACTTGACTCTTCTCCCGACTTAGCAGTAACTTATCTAAAGGAAAATTTTAAACATGATATACCTGACTTTTCCTTTACACATGTATCGGCAAATTATGTTAGAAAAACGTATAAAAGCCTAAATGTAAAAGCCACTGAAGACCTCTGGGGCCTATCGGTTAAATTGGTAGAGTCGCTTATAGACACCCTTGCTCCTTACTTATCAGAATTGTTTAATTTGTGTATAGATAAAGGCACATTTCCGGACCTGATGAAAGTTAGCAAAGTCACCCCAATCTTTAAATCGGGATGCAAAACTGATCCCTCTAACTATAGGCCGATCTCGGTACTTCCTGTCTTGAGCAAAGTCTTTGAAAAAATGATGCTGCACCAACTGCTGTCTCACTTCAATCAATACAAAATATTACATAAAAGTCAGTATGGTTTCACCAAGAGTAGATCTACGACAGATGCAGGTAGTCACCTTATGACTCTGATCCTTCAGTCTTGGGAGAGTTCACAGGATGCTATTGGCGTATTCTGTGACCTTTCCAAAGCTTTTGATTGTGTGGATCATAGCACACTGCTGAGGAAGTTGGAGGTATACGGAATTCAGGGAAATGCCTTGAACTTGGTGGAATCTTACTTGTCAGACAGACAGCAGAAAGTGGATATTGGCGGTGTCATTTCATCAAGCCATCCTGTTAGAATAGGAGTGCCACAGGGGTCAATCCTTGGTCCATTCTTGTTTCTGGCATATATAAATGATCTCCCTTACATGGTTAAAGACCTAGCAGACATCGTTTTATTTGCCGATGATACCTCGCTAATATTTAAAGTGGATAGGAAAGATAGTGAGCTTATACATGTAAATAACGCGTTAATAGTAATATCTAAATGGTTTGCAGCTAACAATCTGTTATTGAATGCGAAAAAGACTAAATGTCTGAAATTTTCATTACCTAACGTTAGGTACATAGAATCTAATATAGTTCTTGACGGTGAAATACTAAAGCTTGACAATGCAACTTTGTTCCTTGGCATGAATATAGATTCTAAGCTACAATGGGGTAATCATATTAATGTATTGTCAGGGAAATTGAGCTCTGCAGCATATGCGGTGTATAAAATCAGGCAACTATCAGATGTAGCTACAGCGAGATTAGTTTACTTTGCATATTTCCATAGTTTAATGTCATACGGTATTTTACTGTGGGGGTCAGCAGCAGATATTGAGACTATTTTCATACTGCAAAAGCGTGCAATTCGTGCCATCTATGAGATGCGCCCAAGAGACTCTTTAAAGGAGCTCTTTAAAGAGATAAATATACTGACCCTACCATCTTTGTACATTTACGAAAATATTATGTATGTCAGAAAAAATTTAGATAAATTCAAGTTAAATAGTGACACTCATAGCTTTAATACTAGAAATAAGAATAAGTTAGCTGTACCTCGATTCAGATTGTCCAAAACGAGCCATAAATCATTTTTAGGGAATTGTGTACGTTTTTATAATAAAATCCCTGATGAAATAACGGGGCTCACAGAAGGTAAATTCAAAAGCCGTGTTAAAGACATATTACAAAAGAAAGCCTATTATAAAATTAGCCAATACATAGAAGACAAAGATGCCTGGAAACCTCTGCAACCACCTGTAAATAAATTATGTAACCAAGATAATAATTGTAAACACATATTTAAAAAAAGCAATCCCTATGAGTTTCTTGCTCATTCTTCTCATAGAGGTGCCTTGCGAATGAGCGGTAGAATATTAAAATAAAATGTAAAATTAACTTGCAAAAGTGCTCCATTGTAGCCTATTTGAATAAATGAATTTTGAGTTTGAGTTTGAGTTTGAGTTTGAATACAACTAAGTAAATAGTTAGGTATGTAAGTATGTAGGTAATAATAGGTACCTACTACATAAATACTCAAATATTAGAATTCCTATAAGTTACGACATATATAAAAGTTATAGGTACCTCCTTTTACTTTACTTAAATAATCTGAATTTTCCTATCTGAAGGAGAAAAATATTAGTTTAAAAAAAAAAAAAATTGTTGAAAAAAAAAATTATGATGAGCAGTAGGTACATATATCCCAAACTCTTATTTTAAAAAGTTAACTTAGACTAAAATGTTAATCCACAATAGAAAAAGACATGATATTCAGATTCAGTTAAATGTACCTATAGAAACAATCTAGAACTAACTAAACTCAAGACCTGTTTTATCTCTCTTCTTTATTAACAACTTAACAAAATATTTAAATCTATTTAGTAACTTTAACCAGATTAAATATATATAAAAACCTACCTACCTAAGCATTTGCATAAGTATTTTACTAGCTGCGCCCAGCGGTTCTACCCCCTGTGCCCGCTGTGTGTGTGTATTATTCCAGGATCTATGCTATGTCTATAGGTACCAAATTTCAGCTCACCCGTTTTGGCGTGAACAAGTAACAAACTCACACAGTCAATAATATTAGTGTGAATAAGTGTCATGTTAATAGACAACCAAGTAGTTGGCTCAATGGTAAGTGGTTATTGTCAGATATAGACTTCTGCAAAACGTGTGGTATTGTTGATGCAGTAGGTATTTACCATCTCCGTGTTGTTTGTAAAGTAGGCAGACATAATTCCTCTTTAGTCCTAAACACAGCCATAATGCTTGGCAGCACAGCCGAAAAACCGACCAATAAAACGAAATTAATATTAGAAATTATAATGGTTATAATTTTTCAGAATAAATTCCGAATCAAGTAAATCAGGGACAGTAGCATTTTCACCAGAGAACCCTCTGACAAGAAAAGCAGCGGCATATGCATTGCAGGCTATGTTTGACGACAATAACAAAGCTGATACAGACTTGTTTGGTTTTATGACCAGTCTGGCTGTTAGTGTTGCCATACCTGACCCAGTGGGTTACAATAACTCTATGGATATGGAGGCAGCTCTTACGGTACCTAAGGGTATGGACAGTGTGCTTCTTGGCATTCAATTTGATGATCTAATGGCAAGTAAGTGTTCTACAATTCATTTAGAAGCCTTTACACTTGATGTGGTTATCACACTTCAGATAGATATTAGTAGGTTCTTTAATGTAATACCACAAATAGGTATAAGTCATATTCTTTATTGTTACACACAAAGGATATGCCACCCAGGGTGGGGCAAACAAATAAGTTTTGTCTGAGTAAAATGCTTTTATTGACCAATGCCACACTAATTTTAAAAAGCATAAAGTAGTAAATTTAATGGCCCTAGATAGGGGCAATTGAAATTCTACTTAGACTAACTAAGACTTATCATGTCTTGGCAGAACTACTTACATATATAATCACTACATAGCATTAAATAAAGTTGCTTCCTGCGTCTGTCTTTCCCTATGTATGCTTTTATATCTTTAAAACTACGCGATTGATTTTGATGCGGTGATTGATAAGTGATTCAAGAGGAAGGTATATGCATAATACTTGCATAATATAGTAGAAAAACACTGATGATTTTCTATTAAGAGTGTATATATCGAGTGACGCTCTCACGCTCGCACTATTTGTGTATATAAATTCATAGAAATAATGTATTGAAAATTCCTTAAGACCAGCCCTGCATAATATTATTGCACACATTTTAAAAGTGTTTTATGTTTGATATATTAAAAAAATGGCAAGGGGAGCAATATATAAAAAAAAAATTTTTTTTCAAAAATTCTTTTCATGCCATTTTTTAATATATCAAACTGAAAACACTTTTAAAATGTGTACAATAATATTATGGAGGGCTGGTCTTAAGGAATTTTCAAAAAAAAAATCTATGAATTTATATTTCAAAATTTGTCAAATGGTGCGAGCTAGAGAGGGTCACTCGATATATATACGCTCTTAAGCGCAAAAATGTGCGCGCGGGTCCACGAGTATAAAAGAAATAATATTCATGTGATCTGAAAAAAGTGTTGTCATTTCCACATTCTTATTAGAATCTTATTTGACCTATTTAGATGCAACAAAGTGGCCGGATGAAATAACAGTAACACTAAGGTTCCCAGCTATAATGAGAAAGGAGGCACAACATCCAATGATTGCCAACTGGAGGACCAATTTACTATTCCCTCTGTTCCCACAATCTGGACCGAGAGAGTCTGGTGATAAGTTTGGAGGAAATACACCTGGTAAGTATGTGGCTACATTATTAGAAAAATAATTATAAAAGTTATTTTTTACACACATTCATGTAATGTCACAGATAGTTTTCTTAAAAATTATAAAAAAATATCTCTATGAAAATAATTCACTATAATTTAAAATGTTTTTATAGCATAAATGATTTTTTGAAGTGAAAACTTCTTTAGCGGCGCTGAGCACTTTTTTGTATGGGTAAAAACTTTAAAACTCGCGTCAGGGTCACGTGATGCTGATCGAAAAAGCGTAAGATCGAGGGGAAGGGAGAGGAACTAGTATCTCCCACTCTTTCTACCGTGCCTGAGTGTGCTGCTCTGTTGATGGTGTAAAAGTCGTCGAAATTATGGATGGAAGTTGATTTTTCTGAGAGATAAAATTTAATGTAATATATAAATAACGATATAATATTATAAATAACAACATATAAATTGTCATATGTGTGTACGATAGCGCAATAAATAAACATTGTATTCTACCTCATAAATGATAGTACTTTTATACTTATAATTAAACACAACGTTAATATTGAAGTTTTCACTTCTGCCGGCACTCCCGGAGTGCTACCTTTTTTTTTAATACAAAATGGGTATATAATAGTCATGCATACTCCATAAAATGTAAATAAAGGCATTATTCTTAGCTATAAGTCATTATTGTAATTATGTATTATTCATACGTCTGGAAAAGACAGGTTTCGGCAGAACAATGAACGTTAAGATCTGATATTATGTACCTACCTGAAATCTATGAATAAACAAATTCTTATTCTAATCGTAAAAAATCTCCATCAACTTAAATTAGGGTACTTAAGTTTTTTTTCAGTTGTCTTAATTTCAAATATTATGCAATTCTAGACCATAGTTTGTGCACAATATTTATATCGCTTTTTGCCTCTTAAGATTGGCTAGCTGATTTGATAAAGCACTGCTTCCAACCATCTAAGAATTAAGATCCCTTATTTAAGAATATCCCTTACAACAACACTATGAAGAGTCTGTCTAAATTAGTCTAAGTTTACCTTAATTTTATATTACCTTTTCCTCCACAGGTTATTCATCCGAAATGTTCCTGGCCATACAACATGGTATATCCAAGAGCATAATTATCCAGAAGTCAGGGAAGCCTTTCAATGCTAAGGTGTACATGCAAAGACTGCCTCAATTGGCTTTCAGAGACGACCCTCTCCTCATGGCTTTGGAGAGATTAGTTACTATTATAATAATGCTGGGCTTTTCATACACCTTTGTGAACACTGTGAGAGTTATTACTGTTGAAAAAGAACTACAATTAAAGGTAAGATCTAAATCTAGGTTTTATATGTATTAATTTAAAAAATATGTAAAACTGACTGACTAAACTATGCTTAACTTAAAACAATTACGATGTCCTTCATCAGGAGTTCACGCCTTTTTTTTTTTATCCCAGGAAAAATGCATTACGCATCATCACCCCACGCCGGAGGGCGTGGGGCGGTATGTGGGACTCCCCCGCCAAAGATTATAATTAAATTTAATTGTTTTGATTGATTAACAGGAAACAATGGCAATAATGGGCATGCCATCATGGCTGCACTGGCTGGCGTGGTTCATTAAACAGTTCTCTTTCCTCATCGTATCTGCTGTACTTATGGTCATCTTGCTCAAGGTAACAACACCATTTCTAGCTTAAACATAGGCTCCGTTCATTTCTAGCTCTTCTTTCCGTGTAAAAATCCTTTAGTGAAGGTTTACGACCTAACGTCGCCAAAATTATCTGTTTTTACAAGATTTTAATTACTTTCACCTGTCTGTTGTCTGTCTGTCTGTCTGTCTGTAATCAAATCTTGCAAGTTTTATTTGACCCACTTCTCGGTTTCCTATTGAGCTGAAAGTTTGCATGCGTGTGTAAATCGGATGACAATGCAATATTTTTATGACATCGAGCTGATCTGATGATGGAGCTGGAAGGTGGCCAAAGAAACTCCGTCATAAAACAACGCAACCCCATCGAGTTTGGGCTCATTTGATTCGTCTTGACGAGTACTTTATGATGCAAGATGTTAATAATAATAAAAGCTTGTTTTCATTAGCTGCGCCCAACGGAAAACCGTTAACAGCGGGTAAAAACCCGCTATACTGTATGCCTATGCTTATGTGTTATTCCAGGGTCTAAGCTATTTCTATACCAAATTTCAGCTCAAGCGGACCACCCGTTTTCAGTGTGAAGAAGTTGTTAATAGATCAGTCAGTCCCTGATACAGTTTGATGACTGATGATATAATATTATAGAAATAGATTACTCAAATATAGATGTAAAAAAGCCTTTTTACCCATTCATTTCCGATTTTTAATAAATAATCCGGATAAATTATAAGTGATATATTAATATGATTTTAAATCGCGACGCTTTAGATCGTTCGTATTGAGTGTTGACCTTTGTTGTCTTAATGAGCTACATTAAAATTCATATAAAAAAACTGGAATGTTTTATCGATTGTTTTTGTTTAATGTGCATTACATTTCGAAAACATTTCTGCTTTTAGAGTTAAAACCGTTATATCAATTATAATAATTTTGGTTCTATATTAGGTACTCGTATTATGTTAAAGCTATTTCATCCAATTTGACCAGGGGTAGACTTCCTTTGCAGGAGGTCGTCTAGGTGGGTACCCCAACAGTGCCAGTTATTCTACCGCCTGAGCAGTATGTGCAAACATCACTATGCTTCGGTAGAAGGGCACTGTAGCTAATGAAATTACTGGGCTAAAGAGTCTTAACATCTTATGACTCTTGAGTAAGAAGCGTTGGTGCAGTGCTCCTAGAATTTCACATAATAGGGATGTTGACACATGTTACGAATTCATATAAAGTTATGTTTTTCTCATAAAAGACAGTATTTAAAAACCTACAATCACATTTTAAGGATCTATTTACAAGCCAAAATGGAATAAAATCAATTTTAATTTCAATAATTTTTACTTATTATTACGCGAATGCGAACGCCAATCAGGGCGCGTGACGTCACACCACTGGCCTGTACTTACGCTTCCTAAGCAATGTTCCTGATTTCGACACATTTTAATTATTCATAACTTAAAAACTACTGAACCGATTTTGATGCAACTTATACTGTGCTCTAAGTTGGTCTAAATTTAAGCAAAAAAAAGTCAATAACCAAAATGGATCTTATATTTTCAGAGAGACATTTTAGTTATTGACTTTATTTTTGGCTTAAATATTGACCAACTAAGGGCACAGTATAAGTTACATAAAAATCGGTTCAGTGGTTTTTAAGTTATGAATAATTAAAATGTGTCGAAATCAGGAACATTGCTTAGGAAGCGTAAGTACAGGCCAGTGGTGTGACGTCACGCGCTGTCAGATGACTGTTCGGAACGTTTTAGCCAGAATTCAAAAAATCATTTTTATTTACGTATTTTTATATTGAAATATCATATAATTTTGCATAAAAATATGATATTCGTGTATGAAATGGGTCTATCTATCATATAAAAGCAATTCCAAAAATTAGTCAACATCCCTATTGTGAAATCCTACGTAGCACTGTACTGATTATGGGCAGGGTTATCACTTAACATCAGGAGAGCGTCTTGCTCTTTTTTTACTTCATCACGTAAAAAGAAAAAAAAAATATCGTGCCAGTTCCACTGCTATTATATTATACCCGCGTATTACAAACGACTGTCACGGTTTTCGTCTACATTCGAAGCTCTACAAAGCAAACATATCCCTCGAGTGTTGTAAAAATACTTTTTGTGTAAATGTACCTATATAAGGGCAACAAGACTAGTTTTCGCTCCAGTGACCAATATTTTTCATGCTACGATACACTGACTGATACTGAATTCACCTATCTAATTATAATATACGAGCGGCTTAGCCCGCGTGGCCAAATCCTTTCTTAGCGGAGGTTTACGTCATAAAACCTATCTGTATTCCAAATTTCAAACCTATCAGTTCAGCGGTTTAGGCTGTGCGTTGATAGATCAGTCAGTTACTCTTTCCTTTTATATATTCAGAAGAAAGAGGGACTGACTGAATTAATGACTTACCTATCAACGACTGTTCAATCCGCTGACCGCTAACTGGACGGAAAATTATCAGAAAGATAGATTGTGGCGACATAGATCAGCAAAGGGCGTTTTTAAAGCGGGCTTTGGGCATAGCCGGGAGCATAAGCTAAATAAGATAATACAAATTGGCGCCGAGCCCAATTAAACTACAATTTAGTTGATATGAACAAGCGTACATTGTGGTCGTATCGTTACTGGCCTTCGCCAAGGACTCGAGAACCGAATGACCGATAGGTAACTCGTTCTAAAATATGATAAGATTTATTTATATTCAGAAGAAACCACTTAAACTATGTCGGAATTTGATAAGTGACGGAAATGGGTATGTTGGATCGCTTGGTTAAAGCAAAAGAAACAGTAGGTATATGACTAGTGAATTTATAGGCAGGGAGAGGTTTATCCCGCTTTCTAGGTTTAGTTTGCTACCATCTAAGGCCGTTTCGTCGCTTAACATCACGCGAGATCTTATGAATAAAAAAAATAACCCTCTTCAAGCTCCACTTTATCAATCAATCAAATGCGAAGGAAAAAAAAGTGAAGGCGAGATGGATTTAATTTATAACCTGAAACCGTTCGAATGATTTCGAGGAAATTTGAAATTTTGATACGACCTATGAAGTCTTAAAGAAATCAAAGCACCGCAAAGCATTGATTTCATTACCTAGAGCGAATATATCGCTCAGGGGCCTTGACAAGCTCCAATCGCTAGTCTAGGGCGCTACGCTTGAACAGGCCATAAATCAATTTTTTTTTTCAGATTCCTATACACCAAACGGTAGATGGAGAATGGTTCGCAGTATTTACGTTCACTCCTTGGTCGATATTATTTTTCTTCATGTTATTATTCGTCATCGCATCTCTTGCTTTCGCCTTCATGGTCAGTGTCTTTTTTTCGAGAGGTAAGAAAATGTATAATATTTATAAAAGGAGAAAATTAAAAACTCGTTAAATTAATTCGACCTGCGCCATTTGATTTAATTCGCTGGAATTTTCCTTAAGTGAGTTCCAAGGCACCAACAAAGTTGCATTGCATTGGTATTGGCACATATTGTGTAATCTCCCAATTCAGTCCGAACTTTTTCTGCAGTTTGTAGAGGAAAAACTCAATTATGATTATTATATATATAAAAATATCAGTTTATTAGATTTATGCCAATGAGCTCCTACCGGTCCTTAAAATAACGCCATCTAAAATTCCTATTATGTAACATAATGTTAATATGTTATAAAAATTGCTCTATGTTTTAGACAATATTAACGATACATAAGAACAATATTTCAATATAATGTACATTTTGGCAATTAGCTCCTAACCGCTCCTTAAAATAACGCCATTCAAAATTCCTATATGTAGGTATGTTATTAGAATTGCCCACAAAAAACTGCTTACAATATTAAAATGTAATGTGCAAAATTATTCTAGAGTCTAGAGGTAGAGTCGAGGTGTTAATAGATAATTTTGTTCTAGCAAATTCCGCTGCATCATTTATGGGCCTCATTTGGTTCGCGTCTTATGCGGTGTTTATGTTTACACAAATGTTGTATGGACAAATCAAACTGTCGACTAAGTTTTTACTCAGTCTTATATCGAATACGGCTGTCGGATTTGCTTTCCAAATGCTAATTTGGTGCGAAGGGAATGGTAGAGGTGAGTTTGAAACATGTTTAATGGTATATTTTTTAAAGAAGTTTTTTCAGCAAGCGTATCCACTCACACGTCCGCGCTTGAATCGCTTCGCGCGCTCACTACTGATACCTGCTAAACGTCTATTTTCTAGAAAACTTTTAAACCATTTTCAATGAAAAAAAACCATTATATAGTTAAAACTATAAAGAAATAAAATATCGAAAAAAATTTACTCAAATATTAACACAGAGCATATAAAAAAATGCGAACTTGGCAATATGTGTTAATATTCGGTATTTTTTTTTGTTTAAACACTTTTTACAAAATATCTCTCAATATTTCTTATTTTTACCTGCATATTATTAAACTAGAATATATAAGCTTTGATTTTATACTAAAATATAATGACTTGAAAAGTAAAATTTAGCACAATAAATCAAAACAAACCACCCATTATTGTATAAATCTTCAGCGCCTAGAACAAAATACTGAGAATGGAAATATTAAATCAATAAATTAAAACTATTTTAGCTTATATTTTTTTATTTTAGATATACGTAACTATTCATGTTGAACTGTTTTTCTAAATTTACGTTGTTTTTTAATAAAATAATAGCGGATTGAAATTAATCATGGTAAAATATTACGAAACGCGGAAAACGAGACAAAGATCTTACATGTCGACTTTAAGACATGTAAAATTGTTCTAATTTTATTTTTTTCCTTACAAAATGTACTAATTTCGAAAGATGGTATCATGAGGATCATAACAATAATTTTTTTAAATAAAATAAAGTGATTTAAAAACATTTTAAAAGCAGATTTCACTGGCACGCATGAAAACTTTGAAACATTAATTTAAAAAAATATATTTTTTTAATTTTACCAAGAACTGACTTCAGATTTAATGATCACAGATTAAAAATATTTATTACGAAGCCATTTGCAATCAAATTTACGCAAATTTTTAGCATTTTCATAGATAAAAACATGTTTTAAAGAAGCAAGTCCTTAGGACCGCTATAGCGGTCGGGACGTTTGAGTGGGTATAGGTAAACGAAAACTGCCTCACGCTCGCTTGATGTTAAGAGGTGTCCTTAGTCAAATAAAGAGTTTTTTTTTAAATATAGAATTCTTAATTTATATTAAAGACAATTTTAAAACACATGGTTAAGCTGATGGAAAAGTACAGCAACTGATTTTACATCTTATGAATAGGCAGATTTAGGGGGAGGGGGGGGGGGGGGGCAGGGGGGGCATAAGCATTGTAGAGATACGAATTTTGCACATATTTCATTATCAAGATTATAATTTTATTTTCGGCGCTCACAGCAAGCTGCTCGCGCACTTATTATTAAGGATATTTGAACTTTCTAAATGTTCAGAGCGAGCTGAACACACACTTTTCGTAGTAAAAATTATAATATTTTGCCCGTCTGCACCTTGGCCCCAGAACCAAATCCTGGATCCGCCAGTGCATGTTGCTTCTGAAATTTAACAGCGATCAACTCGATGTACAAGTTGCTTTGACTTAAATTCAATCGTGAATTCCTGCTTTATTTTAAAAAAATCATAAATAACTAAACTACCATTTAGTTAAGTAAAAACTACATTTTAACATACAGGTCTGCAGTGGAACGAGTTTTTCACACCGATATCGTATGACGACCAGTTTTATCCGGGTCATGTTGTAATGATGCTGGTATTAGACACCTTCCTATATGCAATTATAGCGGCTTATGTGGAGAAAATCCGCCCAGGATTGTATGGAGTACCCCTGCCTTGGTATTTCCCATTCACGAAAAGCTTTTGGACGTCTGAAACAGGAATAGCAGGTAACCTTTAATGCTTATTTGTTATTAAATTAATTAAATTAATGCGAACTATAAATAATGAGACTTGTTGACCTATTGAAGTATTCGTTCGACGTCATTGTTTTTTTTACTAATTTAGAATGTGCTAGAACTTTGCGAAGGAAGATAGGTACAAATATTATAATTATAAAATATATTTTACCGGGGGTAGACTTCCTTTGCAGGAGGTCGTCTAGGTGGGTACCCCAACAGTGCCAGTTATTCTACCGCCTGAGCAGTGATGTGCAAACATTACTGTGCTCCGGTAGGAGGGCACTGTAGCTAGCGAAATTACTGGGCTATAAAGAGTCTTAACATCTTATGACTCTTGAGTAAGAAGCGTTGGTGCAGTGCTCCTAGAATTTCACATCATTTTGAAATCCTAGGTTACACTGTACTGATTATGGGCAGCCGTTATCTCTTAACATCAGGAGAGCGTCTCGCTCGTCTTCTACTTCATCACATAAAAAAAAAAAAAAAAAAAAAAAAAAATATAATTTCCTGTGTCTTGACATCTTAACCCTGTGGAAAAAATATGATAAGTTGCTATACACCTTCGCTTCGATACCACCTCTACCTACTTACCTTAGATTAATGTTTTTTTAAATATATTCCGTAAGTGATTTATTTATTACTGTTATGTTCCTTTTCATATAATATCATAACTTTATGATGTTACCATACCTCATACCCACTATTTTAGTTGCAAGTTTCAAATAAATCTTTTTTGCAAAGAAAAACGGACTCCTATCGGGTCACTGCACTCATGGTAGACTCGTTCACTTGCATCAAAACAAGACGATGATAGCTTTAGACTTAGAGAAGTTCTTTAAGTAAGAGAGAAGTCGTTTTTATTTCGATCTAATATGTATAGCTAACTATGCATTATCTGAGATAGACATCGTATTTAGAACAAAATTTGTGTTAGTTTATTTGTAATAAATAGATTTGTAAGATAAGATATACCTAGGTAAGCATATAGGTACATAGACATTGCAAATCAGATAAGAATTCATAGATTTAATATCTAAAAGTTGTTATATCAAATTCACTTTGTTCGCAAACTGTTCAAAATGTATGAAAATTGATAGATGCACTAGAGAGTCACTACATTACAGAAGTTCTAAGTGAATACTTAGCTCAATTGCTGAGAATTATAGATAATGTCACCTCTTGCGGAAAAACTGACATCTTATTTTCTTCTCTCATATTTTAGACGATTTTCCGCGCATTTGTGGTATAGCATCCAAGTACTAACGACCTACATGTATAGTATATTATTTATATGTATTTTTTTAAATATATCTTCACCGTTAAACAATACCTAAACGATCGAACTATGTAACAATAGCTAAATGCATTACATAACACATTGTTTAACAACCATCCATTATTTACGGTGCGGTCATGGTCCACGGTCACAATAATATGCAAATACTACATACTTTATGGAGTCAAGAGTCACAAGCGTTTTATTGCTACTTATCAGAGGTGTAAAGACGGTTTTTACATGTTAAATACAGCAAAATTCTTCTAGTATTAAAATCCGCACTCAACTTCGCACAGTTCGAACGCAGTTTCAAATGATCATTAAATAAGTGATTTATTTGCTAGCATGCCAATATAACGCGCACTTTACTTATTCCTTTGTTCCTGTTTTCTATGTCTTTTGTTTGAAAATTTAATACTGCGTCACAGAGTATGACTCAAGTGGAGTTTGCCTATAGAATAGAATAGAAAACTCTTTATTGAAACACTACAAACATACAGAAAACTTTAAACTATAACACCAAATCACGACGTAAGTGTAACAATTGGCGGTCTTATCGCTAAAAGCGATCTCTTCCAGACAACCTTTCAGGGAGAGAAATAATGATATTTACATGGGTAGGTGGTGAGGTTGTATACAAAAGCTTAATGTACAATACAATACGTAATGTACAGTACAATAGCATAAATATATAAATCATAAATATTTAATACATACATAATATACATAAACACATCTTATAATGTAATGCTCGACACGTACATATTTTAACTTATGACGTAGACTGTATCAAATGTTCGGTTCTCAAATGAGATGCATGATGCGACGCGGGGAGGCTATGGCAAATCTACACAGACGGCAGGCATTTTATAAATAAAGTCCTGCATTATATCCATCTTGGTTCGTCGTGACTTGCCTAACGTGACTTGTTATTGCCGTTATGTTTATCCATAAAAAATATGGTGCTATGTACATACAATTCAGCTGCATGATAAACCAGCTAGAGCCACTCAACGAACAATAAATGATGCAAACAAAATAAACATTGTAAACACTCATATCTATTTATTCAAAAAAACTTGTGACAATATGAGTATCTTGCGCGTTCTTCTCATAGAGCTCGAATGGGTGGTATAAAGTCTTAAAATAGAAGAGAACTAAATATTTGTAAAATTGATGCAAAAGTGCTGCATTTTAGCCTATTTAAATTTGAGCGAAAAAACTTGCCGGATGTATGTAAAACCTCCTTTGCTGCACTGCGCTATAACTAGTGCGCACGTACGTAGTAGGTACGCACGTACGTAGTAGGTACGCACGTACTCAGTACGCACGTATGAAAAAAATTGTTGCTTTGCTAAATAACGCATCTACAGAACTTTACGTGACACTGTAGAAATTATTTAATTTTTTATTCACATCGAAGTTCTAGTTAATGTTAACACGTTAAATAATTTAAATCGAATAGACCTGCATATAATATCTGAAAGTCGTACAGGTCACGTTTATACTGACTTGAAGATAAAAGTGCCTTATTATTATAATTATTCAGCTATTTCTTTTAATTATAAATTATAAAAATAAGACGCATTATCATGCCAATGATTGGTATTGTTTTGTATATATAACGTTGAGATAAAAACCATTTAATATGTAATAAACAATATAATCTTTGCTCGGGCCAAAAATGCAGTTGATAAACGTTTAATCTCTTAGGAATGAGATAAAAAAATGCCATGAATTATGTGTTACTGTAGCTATGTATTTTAATTGCTAAAATATTTTTTTTGTTTAATTATTCACATTATGTTGTAAGTGTATCTAGAGTGTCTACTATACAACAATTATAAATTAATGTGAATGCCACCGGAAAATAACATAAGATTCGTAAGTCTATAAATTTCCTATCAAATTTATAAAATTTCAAAGGATTCCAAACGAGAGATAAATTGTATGACGCCCACATTTTCGCAAATTGATAAACGTACCGAACTCACTCGTTAAACAAGTGAAATTTTAAAAATACTTTTTAAAAACAAGCTTTAATTATCATTACCATCTTGCATCATATTATAGTACTCGTCAAGACGAATCAAATGAGCCCAAACTCGATGGGGTTGCGTTGTTTAATGACAGAGTTCCTATAGCCACCTTCCAGCTCCATCATCAGATCAGCTCCATGTCATAATAATATTGCATTGTCATCCGATTTACACACGCATGCAAATTTTCAGCTCAATTGGAAACCGGGAAGTGGGTCAAATCAAACTTGCAAGATTTGATTACAGACAGACAGACAGACAGACAGACAGACAACAGACAGGTGAAAGTAATATAAAGCTTGTAATAATAAGTGTGAAATTTACCATGGAGCAACAAAAGTTTTATAGTGGCAATGACCAAAATAGCGAAATCAGTTGGTTAGGTTAAAGGCTTATTACACCTGGCTAAATTTAGAAGCCTAAATTCAGTCGCCACTGAATTAAGTCAAGTGTAATCACATTTAGCATCCTAAATTTAGAAGAAAGTATCGTTCATCCTAATTTAGATTCTGAATTTAGTGACAATTCAGCCAAGTGTAATGAGGCTTTTAGCGGCGGCCGGCCAAGCGCCAAATATGAATTTTATAAATTTCCTAGGAAACTAATAAACTTACGAATCTTGTTATATTCCGGTGACATAAATATACTTTGTAAGACATTATTATTGCCGCTAATCTAGCTATTTTACAATCCCTTTCCCCCTACATCTGTTGTTTGGTCAATAAGTATATAAATACAAGTATATGTATATAATATATTAAAAAGATCTTTATCGAGTGTTTATCATAGTATTCGTATTGTAGAACAGTAAACATTGACTGTAGTTATAATTATCAGCAGGTCATAGTAACCGATACAACAAATCATAGTAATTATTACACAATTTGGATAAGCGACTGATTAGGTCCAATAACTAGATAGCTACTCATATTACTTGGAATGTTAAAAAAGATAATAACGACAACGCTTATAGCTTGTCCAGACAGAGCGACTTCGCTGCACATTCAAAGAGATGATCGAGATGCAAAGCGCACATTTTGGTACGGGATACCTACTTCGGATGCCGGGACGCACCCGATATTTTTTATTCCGGTCCGCCCCAGAGAGGCTTCAGCAAACGTTTCTGAGCCTATGCACTTAATGAACACACTGTTGAAAATAAGTATTTTTGAATTTTTTAAAGTACTAATACAAAGTTTCTTTGTAGAAATGAATGGCAAAGACGACGCCGACCTAGAATACAACGACGCTCTGTTGAAGGTGGTCCATGATGAAGAACCTAAGGGAGTTCCTGCTGGCGTTAACATCAAAGTAAGTAAAAACTAAAAATAAGGGAACTTTGACCTATTGTCTAATATTAATTAACCATTTGATGACCATGAAATACGAAACAACGTATTTAAACAGCTTTAATTATAAAATAATTATTTATGTTAATTCCGACAAAGATCTGGCAAAATATATTTATTACCATTATATTTGGATTCATTTTGCCGCGCTTTTGGAAAGCGGAAGAAATTTTTTGTGTTCTTGGATAATAATTTTGCAATAAGTGCTAAACGCGTATTAATAGTGGGTTTAATAAACGTTGAGTGTTTGTGAATGTGATTTACTGTCGAAGAATGGAAAAAAGTTCAACAGTCTGCTATTTTCAAGAATCGTCACAAAATGAATCGATGTGATTCGATAAACGCCCACTCTTTATCGAATTTTGGAGGGAATATCCTCCAATAAACAGTGAACTAAAATTATAATAAAGTTTTCGACTGAAGGACTTGTATCCATGGTCAGAATAAATTAATAACTAACCATTATATTTGAAGAAATAATGGATTTTCTTGGGTACATGTTAATCAACTTTGCTCTACTCAATCTCGAGAAAAAGGGTATAAAAAGTAAAAAAAATTGTCGAGAAGTCACCTAGACCTTGTCCAGAAATGCCAAATTCACCGCGAATTCATAATAATGATCGTATTATCGCGCGTTGTTCTGATATATAAGTCAAATTCCGTCCATAAGGTTCGTTCATATAAGTTGAGATCGTGCTATGCTTGTGAACGCAATGTACGGGCGCCTTGAGCCTTGTATCTCAAAATCTCAAGGTACATGAGTCAATTTTTGCAAATGCATTTTCAGTGAATTAGCCACGATTAGTCTTTCTGGTGGATTACCTTTACTAGACCAGCAGGGTTATTCACTTATTCGTGAAAGAACCGAACCGAATACCGAATTGTCAAAAATGTATAAAATGACGTATTATGCAGATACAACTTGACATGTCACGTCATTTCATACATTTTTGACAATTCGGTATTCGGTTCGTTTCCCTAACCGATAAGTGAATAGCCCTGCTGATCATTTCCGGACGTAGACACGCATCCGGAACATTACTATTAACGTGTTTACATTTTGAAGTAAAACTTCTTTAGGCGCGACTAGGGAGTAACTCAGATTTTTTTTCTGACGGAAGTAACGCTTACTATAGTCTGTGTAGTTTCCGCCATTTAAAAATAATAATTCTGATTGGTTGAAAACTTCTTTAGGCGCGACTAGGGAGTAACTCAGATTTTTTTTTCTGACGGAAGTAACGCTTACTATAGTCTGTGTAGTTTCCGCCATTTAAAAATAATAATTCTGATTGGTTGTAAGTATATGTCATATACTATGGTCTGTCTAATTTCTTTTTTTTTTTTTAATAATATGGCAACATGTGCATTTTGCCAGTGTCGAGTAAAATTCGTGAATGTTCACGGGATATTAAATTATGGTCTCCACTTTCGTGTTTTGCCAGTGTCAAGTTAAATGTTATTTTTTTAAGTAATAAGTTAGTCAGGAGTCAGGTCAGAGTCAGAGTGAGCTTAATAGCTCGTCTAGTCACGTGAGTCTTCCAGTAAAATGGGTCGAATTTTACTGAAAGTTCGGAGGAGTTTTGGAGGGGGCACCAAAATTCATATTTCAGCACCATATCACTTGCCTACATCTGTGCACATTCAAAAACACTTAACACGCAATATTCCACCATTATTACACGCTAACAATCAAATTCTACACGATTATTAAGCAAAAGACGTGGAGCTAATGATATGATCAAGGCTTGCCGCCAAAACTCCTGTCTGTCTAATTTTTTTTTTTTTTTTTTCTTTTTAATAATATGGCAACATGTGCATTTTGCCAGTGTCGAGTAAAATTCGTGAATGTTCACGGGATATTAAATTATGGTCTCCACTTTCGTGTTTTGCCAGTGTCAAGTTAAATGTTATTCAGGTCAGAGTAGTTAGTCAGGTCAGAGTCAGAGTGAGCTTAATAGCTCGTCTAGTCACGTGAGTCTTCCAGTAAAATGGGTGGAATTTTACTGAAAGTTCGGAGGAGTTTTGGAGGGGGCACCAAAATTCATATTTCAGCACCATATCACTTGCCTACATCTGTGCACATTCAAAAACACTTAACACGCAATATTCCACCATTATTACACGCTAACAATCAAATTCTACACGATTATTAAGCAAAAGACGTGGAGCTAATGATATGATCAAGGCTTGCCGCCAAAAAACCGTCTGTCTAATTTAGCTTGATAATTTTGACAGCTCACTATAGGGATGGGGTAGTGTATAATCGTTAAAGACTCGATTCGATTTTTATATTCATCGAATATTGAAAAATTTCTTATCTTATCTATTAATTATAAATTATTAATAGGTGGGTATGTTAATAAAAGCTCTCCCACAATATCACCTAGTGCATATTTTTATTTGGTCAGTCAGAATATTTAGTGGAATAGGTACGTGCCAAAATAATTTTTGAGAAAAATCTCTTGGGTGAAATAAAAAAAAAAAAAAAATGGAACATAGAGTTATTTATTATTAAAATAATGGGGTACATCCTAAATTAAATTCATCTTCGTCATCATCATCACTAGGCCCACTACTGGAACTCTCCCCTAAGTTGATTATCAAAATCTCAGCCGTTAATTGATTTTTTAGAAGAAAAATTTGATTTATCTATGAATACTTCTCGACTTCATTCAACAACGCGTTTCGGTACAACGATAGATGCTGTATTTTCAAGAAAAGTAGCAAATTTAGAGAGTAAAATTTATGTTTCACATTATAGTTACCACAAACCTATAATTTCGTACGTAAGAAATTATGATGACATTCAATTACCTGTTTCGAATGAATAATATTAATATAACATTTAAATAATCTTTGTAAAGCACATGAATAATAAATATAATTAAATTATAATATAATATTTATTTATTTAAGTTAATATTTAATCATTTCAGTGATATATGTCGTCAACGCCAAAGAAGTTTTACTTCAATCGCGCGTAAAGGTTACACGCACACACTTTTTTTTTATACACATAAATTATAATTCATTAACTTTGTTTATAATTATAGATCGTGAATTTAAAATAAGCAAATGTCATTTCCTGAGACTCAATGTACCGCTATCTCATGGTCACAATGATATTTGTCAAACTAAATTTACAAGAAGATAAATTATCTTATTTCCTCATATTAGACGTTACGCCGCTTAGATCATGTCTGATCATTTGTGGGCGTCCATTAGATGAGATTAATCGGTGTTAATAAGCATGACAACGTTAAAAAGAAGAAAAACCATTTAGTCCGTCTGTTAAAGTATAATAAATGATACTAATGGTACATGTTTTGGTATGTTAGTATAATGAAAATATAGTGAGATATAACGCTTATATTTTTTGGGTTGTTCATAATTAAGTTTGAGATGTTGGCCAAGTAGGTACTGGGTCAGGTAGGTAGGCCGAGCTACTTAAAAATGACCGATGATCCCCTTAACAACTTTAATAACGTTGTATCTGACTCTTTTTGTACAAAATAAAATATATCTATCCAATGTTTTTTATTAATATAATCTGCTTGATAGACAAAAACAATTATCGAAAAAACCCTATGAAGCAGGTGTCAGGTGCCTATATAATCACTAGGCACTGTTCCATCAATTTATAGTTATCAAGCTCAAGATAAAATAGATAAAAATAATCCAATATTATGCCTACCAAACAATTAAGATACCACGCTACGTAGAGTTCGAATAACCGATAACCGAAAACCGTTGGGACGAATTCTCGAGTGGAGACCACGTCTCGGTAAACGTAGTGTAGGGCGCCCATGGGCGAGATGGGGCGATGATATCCGGAGGGTCGCTGGGGGTGGGTGGAGAAGAAAGACGGAGGACCGAGTTGAGTGGCGTGCCATGGGGGAGGCCTATGTCCAGCAGTGGACGAACATAGGCTGATGATGATGATGTAGAGTTCGAAGGCTCAAATATACATTATACATTATTTTATGCTTATCTAGTAATGGTTTAATGATCAACAGCCAGCCAGTCTTAACTCTTAACCTAATAAGAATATACCAAGCCGTATCTGACTAATTTCTTGTTAAATGCAATATTTACATAATATTATGGCGTATTTTAAAACCAGTAAGGAACAAATCTAATATATAAAATTCTCGTGTCACAGTTTTCGTTGCCATACTCCTCCGAAACGGCTTGACCGATTTTGATGAAATTTTTTGTGCTTATCCGGTATCTATGAGAATCGACCAACATCTATTTTTTATCCCCCTAAATGTTAGGGGTAGTCCACCACTAAATTTTTTTTATATTTTTTAGACAAAATTTTTAGTTTCTATTTTTTTATGATACAACATACAAAAATACATACAATCCTCAATTTTCACCCTTCTACGATCAACCCTTATTTTTTAATAGCCATTTTAGTAATTTAATCATTTTTCCTCTCCGGTCGAAAAATGATAAATCGTCATTTAATTAGTTATCCCCGCTAGATGTCTACAGGTGTCACTTCTGACCCAGTAAACAGCACGGAGTAGGGATGAGAACGAAGCCGGTCTCCTTTCTTTCTCACTCCCTACACAGTTGTCGGCCATCATTATTGTTTATGCATCAATTGTAGTAGTAACGTTGACAATTACTATTTTGCTATCTCAGTGTAACTCTCATATTAACTTTTAATCATTCCTATTTTATCAATAATAATTAAATTATCAATTTTGAGTGTATTTTGCACGATTAGTTAATCAAGTGATTTTATAACCTCAAAAGTACTCAACACGTGACACGAGCTTCCAATAACAACGGATTTTGTGTTGTAAGTATACTTTTTTTATTTATATCGAAAATGTTGTTGATCTTATAAAAATGTAATTTTAATTTAATTTTATTAAAAAAATGTAATTGAACAATTAAAATTTTCATAGTTTCCAAAAAATAAATCATTATGAATCTTTATTTTGAAATGTCAATGGAAATATTGGTTGTATGAAAAAATTATAAGAGACAATGTTTTCATAAAATTTAATTTTTTACTTTTGTTTGAAAAATTTTTTCTATAAAATAATGCTTATTTCACGCATATACCACATTTTTACATACATACAATATACACATTCTAACATACATACATACTTCCAATAAGTAAGCTATTTTTTGTCCACACTAGAAATTACTAGGAAATTATTTATATGGCAAAACAAAGTTTGCCGGGTAAGCTAGTAACGTATAAAATTTCATTTGTGTTGTACGCCCACAAATTCCTCTAATCTATTAAAAAATTACGGATTTTAATTTTTTAACTTCACTTGTTTTTCCAGAATCTGTCAAAAGTGTACAACAATGCGAAGAAGAAAAAAGCGGTGGACAACCTTAACCTAAGGATATACGAAAACGAGATAACCGTACTACTAGGTCACAACGGAGCCGGCAAGACTACTACGATATCCATGCTAACAGGTAAAACCGGTCCGAACCGTAGTCCATTGACTTTATAATTTTTCATATACATAAAATATACATATGAATGATGATATTCATCTTTGCTTACATAATTGTAACGTATGGCTATTCACGAAATGTAACGTATGGTAATGATATTTTAAACTAAAGATACACGTCATATACGCACGCACGTTATATTATGGTCAATCCAACTAATGTTATGAATGCGAAAGTATGGATGTGTGGTTTATCCATGGCTGGCTAAATGACTGAATTTAGTTGAAATATTACATAGCTTAGACACTGTAATAACACATAGGATATCAGTTTTTTTTTTTGAGAAAGTAAAACCGCTGGGACAATTAGTTTAAAATAATATAATATGTATAGTTTTTTATTTGCACACATCATTCAAGGCGATCTGTGCATATTTATTAAAATTAAATTAATTGCACTTAGCATGTACAATGTATGTATGTATTATAATTATCTACGCTTGTTAAGGAGTGTATTAAATATATTGGCATACAAATAAATATCTCGCAAAAAATCGTATGACACTCGCACAAGACGTGAAGGTGTGGCGTGAATGCAACAAGGCTTGTAATTCCATAGATACAAGTTGAGTACATAAAGAGATACACGTCATAATATTATGTCAATATCATCGAGTTTATAGGTACACTTGTACTCAATCCGCACTAAGTTATGAACATTGCCAACGAGAGATTATGGCCTGATCCTAAATAGGTACAGATGATGACTAAAGCCGGATGACATTAACTATTATGGCCGTAATTATGTTTGCTTTTTACGTAAGCTTTTTAACAATGATATTACATTATTTTTCACTGTTTACCATTTGTATCATGATCTAAAGTATTAGTTTTTTTGACTGGTTGAAATATTGGTAAGGAAGCATATTTTAAACAGACAATTTGTATCATTAAACAGGCGTAACCTTCAGTCGAAAGTTATTTGGCAAAATAATGAGCGACACGACATAACATAATTTATTGTACTTATATTAAAATGTTATTTTATTAAGTATTTGTATGTCTTATTTTATTAAGTACTTTTATTCGTGAGGTCACCACAACCTGATCTACACATGCTGAGCTGGAACCTTTTTGCGGCGAGACTATTTTTTTTTTCCTATCTTTTTATATAGCACACTTGTCAATGTTTCTGTGTGTATGTATGTCTGGTTGCAAATAAATTCCTTTCTTTCTTTCTATATGCCTCTATGTATTTTATACTGTATAAATATTAATTTATCGAATCGTATTAATTTAATATTTATCTTATTCTTTATTTTCAATGAATGTGATACAAATCTTTAAATATTATTTTACTACTGATTAACGAATTTCATGCCTATAAATTTAATTACAAAGATAAATCAAATATTTAATACTTTTAAACGCTTAATTCAATATACTATACAATATAACGATATTACTTTTCAATATCTATATTTAGTTATATTTACTATGCATAATGAGTCAGTGGGTCGTGTTAATTAATATGGATATATGATAATCTGTGTTATCTCAGTAGAACGATGACCGGTTCGCAACTATGTATGTAATCGGTACAGACCTAGCAGATCAATAACAAAGTTATCTTGGACTTGTCTAATAAACTTAGACTTTGACCGTTCTGGGTTTCATAATGCGAATAACTTTATTAGCATAATACTATTTCGTTTTCTTAAGAGCCTAACATAAACTAGCGACTAGCGAACCTATCGTTCGTACGATGTGACGTGTTGTGAAATATATTTAAAAAAAAAATGTCTATAATACTAAAATCTACACTATTCAATAATAAACTTTGTTACTATGCACAACTAGTCAGCATTATCAGTCATTAGCCCAACATCAGTTTGTACACTGCTGAACATAGACCTCCTCTATGGCACCACACTCAACTCGATCCTACGTTTCCTCCTCCAACCACTCCCAGCGACCTTCCAAATATTGTCGCCCCATTTCTCTTACGGGCGCTCTACACTATGTTTGCCGAGATGCAGTTTCTAGTTTTGAAGCCGTCAACCGATAGGGGTTATCGGTTCTACAGCTACAATATTTTCTTTCTTTCTTTCTTCTTTCTTTCTTTTAAATGTGTCCAGCCTTACCACCACCACCACTGCCACTTTAGCTTGTTAATCCTTTTTGCGTTGAAACATATTCATATTTAACCATCGGCTCTTTATGTTCGTGCAATGTTCAAAGTTCACAACACAATTAATATTCAATTGAGCAATGTTACTATTTAATTGGCCCTATTAGAAAATATGCCTTTTAATTTACTGCCTCTGTTGTCTTGATCAAGGTTAGTGAGATATCTACGAGATGAATCCTGTATTACCAAATATCAACTCAATCGGTTCAACCGTTTAGGCGTGAAAATGTAAGAAACACTCACATAAACAAATCTTTATTTTCGCATTTAAAATTTTTGTAGGATTAGGTAGGACTACAGACTGACGATATTGTGTCGATACAGGACACGATCAAAACGACTAAAGATTTCGTATTCGGCTAGGTGCAGAATGAAACTAAGGGAAGATTATCCTAGTTTCTAGATTTAATTTGAATTCTGAATATGTTTTAAACTGAATCGTCACATTATATAGGATAGCCGAAGATCAAACAAGGCTGATCTTTCTTAATAAAAGTGTATAAAAAACTCAAGATAACTTTCTGACCCTCCACAACTGTGTTCATTTTTCTAGCACACATCGATAAGTTCGCTATTAACGTTTACGAGTTGTCTTTTAGGAATGGTCAATCCAACGTCCGGCTCAGCGCATATAAACGGGTACAACATAGTAACTGAGACGGAACTGGCCCGCAAATCCCTGGGAATATGTCCGCAACATAACGTGCTCTTCCCTGATCTTACTGTCACTGAACACATCATTTTTTACGCGAGATTGAAAGGACTGTCCCCGGACAAGATCAATGAGGAAATCGAACATTTCGTGAAGCTATTAGATTTGGAAGATAAGGTTAGTTTTATTATTGTATTGCTGAGTAAAGTTGTTATAGGTGAGAAAAAATCAACCAAACAAAGCTGCATTTTGAATCTGATGGTGTTTCGTAGTTTAAAGAAGCGCGGATTGGAATTACCATTTTTTTTCTTCGCCTGGGTGTTAGGCATTATAAAGCTCGTGTGTTTCAGCGTGATGTAGTGTCAGACAACCTATCCGGTGGTCAGAAGCGTCGTCTGTCGGTGGCGGCGGCGATGTGCGGCGCATCACGCGTGGTGTTGCTGGACGAGCCCACCTCCGGCCTCGACCCCGCCGCCAGGAGGGCGCTCTGGGACCTGCTGCAGAATGAGAAGAGAGGTGACGTCATATTATCATTATATTGTGTGTGTTGCTGGACGAGCCCACCTCCGGCCTCGACCCCGCCGCCAGGAGGGCGCTCTGGGACCTGCTGCAGAATGAGAAGAGAGGTGACGTCATATTATCATTATATTGTGTGTGTTGCTGGACGAGCCCACCTCCGGCCTCGACCCCGCCGCCAGGAGGGCGCTCTGGGACCTGCTGCAGAATGAGAAGAGAGGTGACGTCATATTATCATTATATTGTGTGTGTATCTTGTGTACATATCTCTATCAATATGATAATGTATCATTTCCCTCACAGGCCGTACAATAATCCTAACGACCCACTTCATGGACGAGGCGGACGTGCTCGGCGACCGCATAGCTATCATGTCCGGCGGCAAGCTGCAGTGTTACGGCACTCCCTTCTTCTTGAAGAAACATTACGGACTCGGATACAAACTGACCATACTTAAAGAGGATGGCTGCAATGTGGATGAAATTATGAAGCTTTTCAAGAAATATGTGCCGTCTGTTAAAGAGAATACTAATATAGGTAAGTTACGGTTTACGGTTAGTAATACGCATAAAGTTTTTTTGGTATTCCAAATTTTGGCTCTTAAGATGTGAAAATGTAATAAACGTACACAGAATCAAAGTTTCGCGCTTTCAGTATTGCTATTTTAGTTAATGGTAAAAAATGTAGGTCATGGGAAATAGAATTAAATTATATTTATTTTTGGCCGATGGGGTCGAAAAGTGCTCGAGTGACCACGGACTAGCAAACGAAGCGTAGGACGTCCACCCACAAGGTGGACAGACGACCTTATAAAGGTCGCCGGAAGACGCTGGATGCAGGTCGCTTCCAACCGGTACATATGGAAGTCCAAAGGGGAGGCCTATGTTCAGCAGTGGACGTCCAATGGCTGAGATGATGATGATGATTTTTGGACCAAATTGCAGGAAATATCTGTAGCACAATTTCGCCTTCACAATAGTTGATGTGCAATGCGTTCAACATTTTCCGCTATTTTCACAATAGCAAATCACAACTTTTTATAAAAATGTTAATTGATACTTTCGTTTCAGGGTCTGAATTAACATACATATTGGCGACTGAAAACACGAGTAAATTTCCTGAAATGTTGAAAGAATTGGAGAACCAGAAAGAATCGTTGAAGATTGAGAGTTACGGACTGTCCATCACTAGTATTGAGGAAGTATTTATGAAGTGAGTCAAAATTTATTTATTTATCTATTTTTTTTTATTATTTATTTTAAGACCAACGGTCTTTCATTATTTACTTCTTTTACTGAGCTTTTTTTCCGGCTACTGTCAGGGTTTGCTTTCCGGCTAGGGCTAGGGACCTATTCCGCTTCTCACGGTCTTGAGCACGTTTGGTCAATTATTAATTTATTTTTTATTGTACTAATATAACTTTCATGCGATCAAAGGCTGTATCTGTCTTACATCTCCGATCGAGCATGTGATAGGCTGAAAACCAGCGCTGCGCAGGATCCCCTCACGCAGGATTAAGTTGAGCCTATCCCAATTGACATCAAAGTTACGTGTACATAGTATATGAGTACCTACTTTAGTTTCGTTTGGTTTGGTTCAGAGACCTATGCCTTCCTAAATATTATGTATTTTTAATTGTTGAATGTCAATAAATAATTATTTTTTACGTTTACTATCTGTAATTTACACCAGCGTTCTTATAATGGCAACTATAAGCCAACAAAAATAAAATCGTCTTAAGATACATAATAGTATGTAAAGTTTGAATATTATTTTACGTTTCAATAAATTCTTTATAATATAATTGTTATATTGGTCGGTTTACTTGTTTATTAGTACCTCAAACTTCTTTGTTGATTCTAGGGCAGGTGCAGAATATAATATCGACGAGCTCCCAGTCAACGGTGAGAAAATGAATGGTTTCAACCACAGTGACATTGAACTAATGGAAAACGGAAACGGTGTTAATTATAACTACGATCTAAGTAAGTAAACATACCTACAAAATTACAACTACTGACACATACAAAATAAACCTTATCCATTATAACAAAAAAGAATAACTCTTTATTGCATACCAAAAAATATAAGTAATAGTTATAAATACACGACAAATTTAAAACTAGAGGTAACAATCGGCGGTCTTATCGCATAAAGCAATCTTTATGTTATTAATAGGATTTTGCATATCATCATTAGATTACTTAAATATTGTTTTTTTACTTTTTTTTTACTGTCTGTCTGCCTACAATAGCTGTTTTTACCACTCTTTACCTCCGCGTCAATAAAGTAGCATCGTATTACAATCCAATCAGTTTTATTATGTACAAAAACCTCATTAGCATTTACTCGTGTAATGTTTATATAAAAACTGGTTGACCCTCTGTTCGTCGCAGCGCAAAAACTTGTCGCGACATCCACATTCCCACAACCAGTCGGATGAAATCGAAAATGATATAGAATAATTCAGTTGTATTTTGTTATTCAACTCGAATAATTTGCATTTAAATTATATGAAGAACAGCTGGACTGATTATATTACCTCTTTGTTTGGAAAAAAAATAATTAAAGAGAGGTTTTCTTGAAAATAGCTTAAAATAGAAAGCTATAAAATTTAGCTAAAAAAGAAAACACTCGTCCCAGCCGATTTGGTGGCCGTCTAAATCGTCTCGCCAGCGATTTCTGGGCCGGTCTTTGTTCCGTTGACGTTCGTTTGTCCGGTGACGTTGTTTTTCTCTTGGTTATATTTTGGCTATATTCTATGAAGTTAGCTAAGCGGTCGAGGTGCATACGATTGACGTGACCCACCCACTTCCATTTAGTCCAATATCTGTGACTCCCGTCTCGTCTGATTGTAAATCAGGAAAATGAATATTTAATTAACGCTTAGAATTAAAATTTAATATCGACTTTATTTTCAGTGGACAGCGACCCAATAAAGAAAGTGCGAGGCTTCAAACTTCTAGTAAACCGCATTAGAGCGATGTTCATGAAACTGTCGTACAGCACGTGGCGAAGCAAAGTGACATCTTCCATACAACTGACATGGCCTGTCATCAACATTATCATATCGATTGTATTATCAAGATCCTGGGAGTTCCTAGCAGAATTACCCCCTTTAACTTTAAATTTGGAACAAGGGTTTAGGAGGACGCAAACTATTCTGGCGCAAGAAATGAATTTAACCGATGGTACTTTAGAAGCTAGGTCAATGAACGCGTACAAAGATTACTTCAAGACGTCTGCGTACCCCGGTATGACGTTGACCGATATTGGAGCAATGGATATGGGGAAATTTTACATGAAGTTGGTGAGAATTTACATACAATTCAGTTTATTTGCGTCACTAAACTGTTTGTTATTAATTATTCCGATGATTGTAAAAATATTCTTCTCTAAAATAAAGCAATCTTACGTTGAAATGCATGTATAACTGCTGAGAATTGAAATTCTTATTTATACGTAAACAGGTATGACGCACCGGCTTGATAAATTAAGATAAATAATTTCTTGTTGCCAAACTCTAAGTGTTGTCAAGTCGTTGTCGTCGTTGTAGTGTTGTTGTCTATTTTTTTTGATTTAAGTATAATTTAAGGATACGAAAAAAGTAACTTGCTGACTGAATAATCTGTCAACGCGCGATTTAATAATCTTAAATCGCAGATAGAGCTGTTTGAGCTATTTTTGTGGCAAAGAGGTAGTTGTTTTAACTCGCTGCGAAAGTATTACATTACAGAGCGAAGCCGCGAGCATAATCTAGTAGTTTATAAATAAGTATACTAATGAGTAGTCATATCGTTTAAAGCAATATCTTCCAGACAATCAGACAAAGAAACATATAGCATACTGGAAGGAAAGCTTGATAAACATATAAAATATTTTTTTTTCAGAGTGCAACAGATATACCTCGTATTCGCTACGAAACATTAGTTGGAGCAACATTTTCTCGGAACAACATCACTGCTTGGTTCAGTAACTATGGTTACCACGACTCTGCTATCTCGCTCGCTCTCGTTAACAACGCTGTGTTGCGCTCTGTCTCTCCCGGGAGCTCCTTGAAATTTGTTAACCATCCGTTACCGTATTCGCTTGAAAATTGGGTAAGTCGTGAGGATCAACATTTTATTGTTAAGACGTGTTGTAGCGACTTGAAACTTCAACATACTTCTTTTTATCACGGTAATAAGGTATCCTGTTAAAAAGAAAAGGTTATCCTTATTAAACTACCTTTCTAAACCCAAATTCCTTTTTTAAAGTGGTTTTGACTTAATTCAATTAAGTATCAAATTAATTTATCGTTTTATTTCAGATCAGTGTGATGGCAACTGGAAGTAGTATGGCGTTCCAATTCTCGTTTAACTTAGGATTCTGTCTGGGATTAGTCAGCTCATTCATCGTACTTTTTGTGATAAAGGTAAGACAAAATTTCTTCTCACACTGTTCATTGTTTGCTATATAAATAAGTTAGGAATTCAGTAAGTTACAGAGCGAAACTAAAAGGTCCTTAGGTAAAAAAATTACGATGGCCTCTACTAATCGACAAGAAAGGTTTTCTCGGTGCGCTATAGAGCGAAATGATCGTAGGAATGTAGGAATCTTCCATGAAAACTAAAGAACGACGTTATTTGGGAGAAGTTGCGCATATTTACCACCTGGATATTTTGACAACGATTGTTCGTGAATAGGACGTACTAAAACAAGTGGAATTTAAAAAAAAAAGGTAGCACTCCGGGAGTGCCGGCAGAAGTGAAAACTTCAATATTAACGTTGTGTTTAATTATAAGTATAAAAATACTATCATTTATGAGGTAGAATACAATGTTTATTTATTGCGCTATCTTACACAAATATGACAATTTTTATGTTGTTATTTATAATATTATATCGTTATTTATATATTACATTAAATTTTATCTCTCAGAAAAATCAACTTGCATCCATAATTTCGACGACTTTTACACCATCGTTATTATCAGAATCATCATCGCAAATTTTTACAACTGATACAATTGGTTTATGATAACTTAAGTAAGAAACAAACAGTTTTGATTCGAACCTATTTAATTGTCTAATAAAAAAAATATAAAATATAAATATAAAAAAAAAATATCGGGCGCGCACTTGTCTAAGCCCCCTGTGCCGCCTAAACAGAGCAGCACACTCAGGCACGGTAGAAAGAGTGGGAGATACTAGTTCCTCTCCCTTCCCCTCGATCTTACGCTTTTTCGATCAGCATCACGTGACCCTGACGCGAGTTTGAAAGTTTTTACCCATACAAAAAAGTGCTCAGCGCCGCTAAAGAAGTTTTCACTTCAAAAACTTTTTAAAAACAAGCTTTTATTATTATTTAATCAAATGAGTCCAAACTCGATGAGGTTGCTTCGTTTAATTACGAAATTCTTATGGCCACCTTAATGCTCCATCATCAGATCAGCTCGATGCTAAAATAATATTGCATTGTCATCGGATATATATACATGCATGCCAAATTTCAGCTTAATCGAAAATCGGGAAGTGGATCAAATTAAACTTCCAAGATTTGATTACGGACATACAGACAACAGACAGTTGAAAGTATATAAGAGCTTATAAAAAGTAATTGCTAAGCTAAAGCTACACTACTCTGGTACTATCCGAGTCACTCTTGTATCTCCATTATTTGAACAACTGCCTCATTGGTACCAGGAACGAGTAAGCGGCGCCAAGCTACTACAGCGCGTGGCCGGCATGCGGCCCGCCGTCATGTGGGGCAGTGCTCTAGTGTGGGACTGGCTCTGGCTGCTGCTCGTGCACGTGCTCATCATCGCCACGCTCGCCTGCTTCCAGGAGACCACGCTATCCACCGCCGAGGAACTCGGTAACACTTCATATTGACACTACAGACTTAATGATCATGATCATGGAGCTTCATGATCTGATCCCACCATCTCCTTTTTTCCACCGAACATCTAGAGGAACAGCGCTGCGTCATCGCTACATGGTTGATATTCCATTTGTTCGTACGAAGCGGTTTAGTTCAACCTTCATTATCCGGACGGCGAAAGTTTGGAACTCTCTGCCAGCATCAGTGTTTCCTGTATATTACAACTTAGGTCTTTAAATCGAAGGTTAATAGGTATTTACTAGGTCTGAGTGCAACATCTTCGACCGCGTCATCACTTACTAACAGGTGAGACTGTGGTCAAACGCAGCCCTATTCACTAAAAAAAAATGAATATATCCGTTTAAAAGGTAGGCTCTATAATAGAAATGGGAATTATTTAGATTAAACTCCCAAGTTTTCACGAAGGAAAAGTGAAATTTGACCGGGCTTGACTTGACCATAGATAAATATAATTTGGTATGTTCGGCTTTTCCACTCGCTATAGTACTGATGGAAACCTGGTCAGGACAGACATTCATGGCACGAAAGGGAGGAGGCCTTTGCCAGACGGGCCGTCTACTTGTTCGTCGATGTTAATATTAAAAAAACGTTTGAATGAAATTAGATAAATCCGTTTTAACGTTGCAAGTGAAAATTTGCTGGAGCCTTAAATTTCCATTGTAACATTGCCCTTTTGTTTTCAGCCAGAGCAATGTTGGTACTAATGGTGTTCTCTTTCGCCATCATCCCGCTTCATTACATCGCGTCCTTTTTCTTCGACGACGCCGCAACTGGCTTCACTAAGATGTGCTTCGTCAACACTTTTGCTGGTAAGTTACATTATATCACACTTATATTATAAATGTGAAAGTTTGTGAGTGTGTATGTTTGTTACTTCTTCACGCCTAAACGGGTGGACCGATTGAGCTGAAATTTAGTATAGAGATAGCTTAGATCCTGGAATAACACATAGAGTAAAACCGCTGGGCGCAACTAGTAGATTATAATTTATGTAAGAATATATTGCAAAGACCTATCAGTTCTTCAAGAAATCAATTCGTACCTACTTGAATTTGATGAAAAAAGTTAGTTAAAAATTGACGAAAAAACAATCCGCAGCTTCAAAGCTTCTATGTCCTGTGTATCATTCGTAAAATTCTGTTTTGGATCTAATGATTTAGCGTCCGTACCCCAGTGGTAGTAAGCCATTAATCCGGAAACCCTGAGTTCAAATTATCTCAATGTGTGGCAAAGTTTTCGCCTGGACGCTACTGTGTTTCAGAAAGCAATTTACGTGCTTTCCGAAACTATGAGTCCCGACTGTTTCCTATAAATGTTGGAAGTCGTAAGGTCGTGTTACAGGCCAGAGACCTGCAGGGCTAATTCACTTATCTGTCAGGGAACCGAACCGAAGACCGTAAGTGCATGCGCATGCGCATTTCATACTTTTTGACAATTCAGTCTTCGGTTCGGTTCCCTGACAGATAAGTGATATTGCAACATAAAGTTTGGCCACACCAACACAAATAATTATTATTTTGATTTTGACTCTTACAGTATATTTTTTGTAGATTAACGAAACTACATTTATAATTAAATTTTGCCGTTAATATGCCTGTCGAATGGGAAAAGCCGCAAAAAATCCTATCATAAAAACAGTCTGACGCAATAAATTTTACGTAAGATTTTTTGTGAATATTAATTGTAGCACTTTTTATGTGGCTTGTCAAGCAATAATTAACTTATTTGTTAACTCATCTTGTATAAAACTGTTGTTAAGTTCGACCGTTTTTAAATTGCACATGCATTCTTAGCCAAAGAAAATTTCCAAAGGCGCTGTTGACTAACTGAAAAATGTCGCATTACAACACTTTATATCAAAACAAAATGTTCGTTTCTCGACTTTGTCATATAATGCTGTACGACAAACTTAAAAATGCATTTTACAATATTTACTTTTTAACACAGCCCTTATATGGAAACGATTAAGTACAGACAATTTCCAAGTCGAATCAGACAAAAAACAAAAAATTATAATTCTTGTATAAAATGTTGAGAATTTTCTCTATTATTTACAGGATGTATGCCGTTCTTAATAACAGAAGTGATGAGAATGCCAGAAATAGGCAGCGAGTATTATGCGAATATATTCGACGGAATTTTCTGTCTTCTTCCCACCTATAACGTATGCAAGAGTTTGAGGTAAGTTTCTTCTAGAAAAATAAAAACAATCGCAAATCTTCCCATACAGAATAGATAAGCTTCTCCAACCAAGTCGCGCTAATGGTAGGGGAGCCGAAAAGGGGATTTTGAATGAATGATAACTTTTTCTGTGTCCATATTATTTTTTTTTTGTTTTTTTTTTTATAGCACACTAAACAAGCGTTTGACCGCAATCTCACCTGTTGGTAAGTGACGATGCAGTCGAAGTTGTACCACGCTTGTTCAGTAAGAACCTATTCACTCTTGATTTGAACAAACCCACGTTATAGCATTCGGGAAACACTGAGAGTGGTAGCGAGTTTCTGACGCGCGCGAGCAACTACAAAAATCCCCGCTTCGGCTCCATAATCACTTGTAGCTTGTGGAGAAACGAACGACAACGACTTAGTTACATTACAACATTATTTTAGTGTTAGCTCGCTTGTGAAAGATGTCTTGTTTTCAGGGATATGAGTGTAACAACGTTCTCTATAATAGCATGCGAGGGGTTGTGTGACACGCTGCAGTTGCAGAACTGTACGCGACACACGCTGTGCGAGAAACCTGACTTCTCTATGTGTTGTAGTAAGTGAGTCCATACGGCTATGCTTATTAGTCGCTTAAAGGCCTGTTCAAGTCTGGTCACGGCCAGGTCACGATAAAGAGATATTCGAGTACAGTATTTTGACTCCCTATGCTTATTAGTCGCTTGAAAGCCTGTTCAATTCTGGTCAAGGTCAGGCCACGATAAAAAGATATGTACATTATTTTGACTCCATAGAAGCGGATGAACTTAAGGTCGCGCAAAATCGTGTCGCGGTCGACAGAGATCAAGCAGCGTGCTGCTAAATAGACGTTTTTCAGCGAAAAAGAATTAAATTCTTTGAGATATTTTGAGTAATTCACAATAATGACGCCTAATTGCGGAAAATACCGCGCTTGGTCTATTCAGTTTTTTCGCTATTGCAGGCGATAGCGAATACCGCTCAGGTTTGAGCAGGCTTTTACGTTAATTTTATCTGTGAAACCCCCTTTTCATTTTAGAGACATACACACAAACAGGCGATCTGTGATATTCTAGCATACCACCTATATGTTACTACGCTAATCTTAATTAAAACTTTTCTTTGCTAGCTTGTTATTGACATTTATTTATATTAATTAAGATTTACTATAATGAAGTTGGTTTTCCTTATAATGTAGATATTCCAAAAGACCTAACCGTTCACGCAAAAAAGCGAGCAAGGATCCTTTCATTTGCCCCAACTTGTTTTGATAAAAATATTCGACCAAAATAGACGCAAATAACCCCAAAAATTATGTTGTAATAACAAGCTTTTATCCTTTTTCATTTATTAAAATACACGCTCACATTATTAACAGGATCCTTTCATTTGTTTCACCTTGTTTTGATTTTAAATATTTGACAAAAATAAACACAAAAACTCATAAATTACATATGTTCTTTTAACCAGCTTGTAATCCTTTTCCATTTGAATAAAATACATACATTATGATGCTCACATGTTTTGCATTTTTAATTTAATATAATATTGTTATAGTCGATGAAAACCCATACTTGGGATGGAAAGAGCCCGGGATCGCTCGATACTTGGTGATGACGGCACTGGTTGGGACTGTCGCCTTCACAGTACTTCTGCTAAAGGAATACGAGCTCTTCGATAAGGTAAATATACATTTTTAACCCCCTGACGCAAAAACGACGGGGTGTTATAAGTTTGACGTGTCTGTCTGTGTGTATGTGGCGTATATGGAAACCCTTCCTCTATTCAGCGCCAGTATGGATCTGGGATGCGGGAGCTTTTAAACGACAAAACATGCAGTTTGAGAGTTTAAATGCTACCCTACTTTTAGTTCTGACATGCGGGAGGGTTTACGTACGCAATATTACCATTATAGATTGGAAATCCTTCCAGTATTCAGCACTCAAGTATTTTCGATCTGCGGAAACTTTTGATATTGAATGTTTAGTGTTTGTTTGCTACTATTCTTGTAGTTCTGAATACTGAATGAGACGGCATTGTTAAGGAAATGTAATAAAAAAATACGACAATAATATAATTATTCTATAAACTTTTATTTGTTTTTATTATTGATACTAAATATGGAATATGGTATAATCGTATATACCTATATCTAGTACAGATCTTGCAATACAATTTTTAACTAGTTTTGACTCAGTTTGAGTTTCACACTCATATTTGGGGTATAGGTTATTATGGTACCATAGAGTTGATCAGATGATGATGATGGTAGTTATTGGTGAGTGGATATTAGGTGGGTAGTTGGTTTGGACCCGCGCGCACTTCGTGGCGCGTAAAACAGTCTACAAATACTACCTACATTTAGTCATTCATTTATTTCTAAAATTAAATGAAATTGAATAAAATAAAATAAAAAAGCAGCAGCTAGGTATAACTAGCGAAATAAATGAATGACTAAAGGTAGGTAGTATTTGTTGACTGTTTTACGCGCCACGAAGTGCGCGCGGGTCCACTAGTTATACATAAACTTTCCTCTTGAATCACTCTTTCTTTTAAAAAAACCGCATCAAATTCCGTTGCGTAGTTTTAAAGATCTAAGCAAATATACGTCAGACAAGCGTTTTAGTCAAACAGATTTAAATATTACTCTGGAAACAATCCCCGAGTTCAGATCGATAAATTTGAAAGAGGTGTGAGTTGTGTATACGTTATTATGGTACCACCGAGTTGATCTGATGATGACGGTAGTTGGTGGGTAATAGGAGTAGATAGGAGTAAGAGTCAGAGTTAGAGTTGAAGTAAGAATCAGAGTAAGAATCCAGAGTCAAGAGTAAGAGTCAGAGTAAGAATCCAGAGTCAAGAGTAAGAGTCAAGAATAAGAGGTAAGAGTCAAGAGTAAGAGTCAAAGTCGAGAGTAAGAGTCGAGAGTAAGAGTCGAGAGTAAAAGTCGAGAGTAAGAGTCGAGAGTAAGAGTAACAGTAAGAGTAGTAAGAATAAGAGTAAAGTAAATCGTTTTTATTTTAGAAATAAATGAATGAGTGTATGTGTGTGTCTGTGGCATCGTAAAACGTTTCGCAAAAGCATTTTAGGTTAGCCTTTAACCACGATTATACCTGGTTATACCTAGAATAGAAGCAGCAGATTATACCTAGAAGGCGGGATAAATCCTTCCCTGGATTCACTGACTGCCACCGGGTAGTGACCTATCCTGGCCGGTCTGGAGGTCTTTAAACAGACTTCGAGCCGGTATTGGTAGATGCCAAGAAAATCGGGTTAGGTGGGGTTTTTCTGTGGATGACAATTGCGATTGCGGTGCTGTCCAAACAATGGAGCACCTCCTGATCTGTCCTAATTGCCCCATAACTTGCACAGTTGAGGACCTTTTTGAAGCCAACGAACGGGCTGTAGAACTGGCTCAATACTGGCTTAAGTAGCTTTAACTCTCTCAACAAAATAACTATGTATAATTGTAATATCATGTAGCCATATGACTCGATAAGAAGAAGACTAAACATCATGCCGGAATATGGCTAAGCTAAGCTTGGCAACACGGTATTTGTCCAGTTTAGTTCTGAGGCGGCATCTTATGACTCAAGTAAGAAGCGTTGGCGCAGTGCACTGGGTAGCACTGTACTAATTATGGGTAACGTTATCTCTTACCATCAGGTGAGCGTCTTGCTTGTCTTGTTCTTATTTCGTTGTATAAAAAAAAGATATAGTACCTACATTTTAATTATGTCACAACGATTTGGGTAGATAATAATATATTCGAATCGCTACTTAATTAACCCCCGACGCAAAAACGACGGGGTGTTATAAGTTTGACGTGTCTGTCTGTCTGTCGGTCTGTCTGTCTGTATGTCTGTCTGTCTGTGTGTCTGTGGCATCGTAGCTCCCGAACGGATGAACGGATTTTGATTAAGTTTTTTTTGTTTGAAAGTAGAGTTAGTCGAGAGTGTTCTTAGCCATGTTTGGTGGAAATCGGTCCAAGATGGCCGCCGTTACAAAATGGCGGATTAATTTTTTCTTCCACGACCCCCTCAATATGGGTATCAAATGAAAGGGCTTAACTAGTAGAATACAGCCCACTATATAAAATTTAAAATCCAAGATGGCCGCCACCACAAAATGGTGAATTAGGTATTGCGTTGGGGGTTTTTTAAATTTTTAATTTAATTCACTTGTAGATTGCCGTAATTAAAACAAACTATTAAAATAGGCTCTGCGAAAAATACTAAACCTATGTGGCACCCATAATACACAGGAACAAACTTGTTTGAATCACATTAGTTTTTACGTCATGTAGGCAAAAAACTTATGACGCAAGCCCAAGCTGATCTAGAAGTCACCGAACGAGTGAACTTTTTATTTCAATCTATCGAAGTAAAAAAACATCATCACAGTAAACATGCGGATTATCTTATTTTGGCCTTGGAACTGGATTACAATAAAGCGTGTTTTCATAAAGATACTTTAAAGTCTTTTAAAGACTCATCAATTATAATCCAACACACGCGTTCGATATGTGTAAAAAGAAACTGAGTGCAGGGGATAGGTCAAATCCTAGGGTCCGCAGGGTATTTACCTCTGTCCTCGAAGGTCCACTGGCGTAAACGTACTGACTGCGGTTGCTTATACCACAAATTCTTTAATCGTCCCGGCCGGTCCCGGCTTTACACCCATTTTGAGCTGGTATCTACTCGTTGATTTTTTCCTGAATAGGGCTCTACGACATAGTGTCAAGGGACACCCGGATGGAACGAAGTTCCTATAGAAATGAAAATATCTGGCTTGCTTTCTATAAGAGAGAGACAGACAGAGAAACATGCGCACGCCGCACAGCTTACTATAGCAAAAAGTGTCGTGACAACTTTTCGTAAGATTTTTTTCCGTTTGAACCCTTTCACAACGCGCGATAAGGAACTTCGTTCCAAAAACTGTCGCGCTTTTCTCATTCTCGCTACCTTCTCATTTTGGAAAAAGGTGATTAATATACATGATGATCACGTGATTGTTTCCGCAGTTGTACCGCCGGCGTCAGTACCGTCTCCCGCCGCTGCTCGAAGACGAGGACAGCGACGTGGCGGCGGAGCGAGTGCGCGTCTCCAACATGACGAGCCTCGACAAGGCGCAGGCCAGCCTCGTCTGCCAGGACCTCACCAAGTACTACGGGGACTTCTTGGCTGTTAACCGGCTCACTGTCGGTTAGTGATCTAATTATGCCCAATTATGATACTTAGCATCAGCACTATATCAGAAAAATACAATTGACATTTTCTATCGGTTCTAGGAGTCGAGCGGGGTGAATGTTTCGGTTTGTTGGGCATGAACGGCGCGGGCAAGACGTCGACATTTAAGATGTTGACGGGCGACGCGAGAATATCGGCGGGCTCGGCGGGCGTGCTGGGTCAGGGTGTGGGCGGCGGCGGGCGCGTGCTGCGCAACGTGGGCTACTGTCCGCAGTTCGAGGCGCTGCTGGAGCAGCTGACGGCGCGCGAGACGCTGCGCATGTTCTCGCTGGTGCGCGGGCTGGAGGGGAGCGGCGGGGAGGCGGCGCTGCGGGCGCTGGCGGCGCGGCTCGGCTTCACGCGGCACCTGGACTGCGTGGTGGCGCAGTGCAGCGGCGGCACCAAGCGCAAGATCAGCGCGGGCGTGGCGCTGCTGGGCGCGCCCGCGCTCACGCTGCTGGACGAGCCGACGACGGGCATGGACCCGGCGTCCAAGCGGCGCGTGTGGGCGGCGCTGGGCGCGGCGCAGCGCGGCGGCCGCAGCGCGCTGCTCACCTCCCACAGCATGGAGGAGTGCGAGGCGCTGTGCTCGCGCCTCGCCGTCATGTCGCGCGCCCGCACACGCTGCCTCGGCGCCCTGCAACACCTCAAGCACAAGTTCTCTCAGGGTATGTACCCGCCCCGCCGTCATGTCGCGCGCCCGCACACGCTGCCTCGGCGCCCTGCAACACCTCAAGCACAAGTTCTCTCAGGGTATGTACCCGCCCCGCCGTCATGTCGCGCGCCCGCACACGCTGCCTCGGCGCCCTGCAACACCTCAAGCACAAGTTCTCTCAGGGTATGTACCCGCCCCGCCGTCATGTCGCGCGCCCGCACACGCTGCCTCGGCGCCCTGCAACACCTCAAGCACAAGTTCTCTCAGGGTATGTACCCGCCCCGCCGTCATGTCGCGCGCCCGCACACGCTGCCTCGGCGCCCTGCAACACCTCAAGCACAAGTTCTCTCAGGGTATGTACCCGCCCCGCCGTCATGTCGCGCGCCCGCACACGCTGCCTCGGCGCCCTGCAACACCTCAAGCACAAGTTCTCTCAGGGTATGTACCCGCCCCGCCGTCATGTCGCGCGCCCGCACACGCTGCCTCGGCGCCCTGCAACACCTCAAGCACAAGTTCTCTCAGGGTATGTACCCGCCCCGCCGTCATGTCGCGCGCCCGCACACGCTGCCTCGGCATCTTATGTTTTGTCTTACAAACGACGGGAGGGAGATAAAGCATAGCGTTACCCGCCCAGACTAAACTGACTTGAGTCCTATATGGTTACCCGCCAAGAAGTGATCTGACGACCACAATCAAATGACAAACTTTTATTCATTAGAAACGGTAATTGACCGCACTTAGTGAAATACTAAGACAACCTAATTAAGTACGTTGCCATCACATATTCTGCTTTCTTTACAGGTTACACTCTGATCGTGAAATGTGGACAAGGACCAGACAGAGATACTTACTTGGCTAAAATCGACGAGTACATCAAAGAAAACTTTGACAAAGCTAATCTTGTGTAAGTATTGTGAATATGTATTGTATGCACACTCACACCGCAAAACAATACACATTAGTCCAGTCAATGAGTGCCTAAAAGAGGTATGTGGATCGAAAAGTCGAAAGCAGAAAAACTAACTTAGGGACTTTGTTTGAACTAGTTAGGAGATAAACATACTAAAAGTCCCCACCCCTCCGAGGTGAGCCCGAGGGGGGGGAAGCCGAAGAAGGTCCCATTTTTAGGTTTTTTGCTTATATGTCAAAAACTGTGCGTTGTACGATATTTTGTTGTACTACATTATAAAACCTCATGAAATTTTCTACAACTTTGGCCTTAACACTTTTTATCTATCTCCAATCGTTGTCCAGCTATGAGCTTCTAAACATGGCCTATTTTTAAGACGCTTATATTAGTTTTCCATACAAAGTCGGCAAAAAAATCTTTAAAATAAAATTTAACCAACTTCTGGTTGTCGTACCATAATAAAACTTTGCAAATGTTTAGAAATCTGATGACAGTTCAATAATCTGGTACCACTGAACTGATCTGATGATGGAGCCGGGAGGTGTCTACTAGAACTCTTAAATGGCTATTAGTAAAACCTAAATTAGTAAAACTTCTTCGGCCCCCTCGGAGGGGTGGGGACTTTTAGTATGTTTATCTCCTAACTAGTCCAAACAAAGTCCCTAAGTTAGTTTTTCTGCTTTCGACTTTTCGATCCACATTTCTTCTTTTACTGGACTACATACTAAGATTTCAGTGGAAAATTGTGGATCTTAAACTTTCATTAAGTTGATATTGTTAGAAATTTCTGGGCTCCTGAGACTTGACTTTGTTGGAGTATAAAGCTCAATTATTATAAACCCCAACTACTAAATTTTATACGCATTGAATACCACACAACACGACGGCACTGGGGCTGTGATATCTCAGTTATCGCTCAACATTAACTCGTAAAAATGATGCTCCCTGAAGAGATACAACAAATCACCCCCTTGAAGATCTGGAAGTTCTTAGAAGCTACGGGTTTAAGGAGTGAACTATAGAGCTCAAGAGGGCGTCACAATAGATCAGCAATGGTCGAAGCGACAAAAACCCCTTGAACTAATTTTTATAATAAATTTTAACTCATAGAACTTGCCCCGTTCTTCCAGAAAAAAAAATGTTAGATAATTATCTTCTTTATTGACTTTTACCTTATATTCCCAGTGAAACCTACCTCGGCATGAGTACTTACTACATAAAGGACCCCGCGGTGCAGTGGTGGAGATTGTTCGACGTGATGGAGAACGCTCGACAACTCTACCCCATTGAAGACTACTCTGTGACGCAAACTACCCTTGAACAAGTCTTCCTAAGACTTAACGACCAAAACGAACGTACTTAGATATCACCATTATCTCAGCCATAGGACGTCCACTGCTGAACATAGGCCTCCCCTTTGGACTTCCATATATACCACTTGGAAGCGACCAATCCAATTAGGTATAATTTATAATAATACTCTATACGTACTTAGATAGCCTAATATATTGTTTTTTAGTTCAAGATTTTTATATTTGAGCCTAATATATTATTTATCTATTTTTTGGGACAGACTCATAAGCAGGCTGACCTGAATATAATCTTACTTCTTTACATTAAAATGAAGTCGCTTCCGCTGTCTGTTCGTTTAAATCTTTTAAACTACTCAATGGATTTTGATGCAATTTTCAGCAATAGGTATTGCTGAAGAAATAGATTCAAGAGGAAGGTTTATAATGTACACGTGCAAAGCAGGGGTGAATCGCTAGTATGGTAAATGGTATTATAAATGTGGAACTAGGGATCACCCTTAAATAGTTGAACAGATTGAACTAGATTGAACCGATGTGATGTAGATAGCTAATATACAGAAATGACAGGGCTATTATTCATCTCACTTTTATCCCATTGTTTATCCCACGAGATAAAAAACTTTTATGAGTAGAACAGAAGTGAGTAAAACAGCGTGTATCAGCTAGTAATACTTGAAACTATGTACGATAAGTGTGACGTGCATTTTGACAGTGTTTTTGAATGTACAGTCAACTACAAAGAGATATATCCATGTTAGGCTTACAAAATGAAGTAAATTTTCATTTGCCACAATGAACTACCCTTGGTTCGTGACATTTGTAGTTGCAATCATACTTTATATTATCATCGACTCGTTTAATATGCAACAATGATGTATCCCACTACTTTTCCTTAGGTGATACATAATAATAGCATTTAAAATGAATCGAATATAGTATAAGATTTGGTGGATACTGAAAATGTCACGAAGTTAGGGTAAATAATTTTTGCATACTAAAAGTTCCTTCATTTTGTAAGACTAACATGGATACATCTCTTTGTAGTTGACTGTACTTAGATATTATGTAAGTGTAATTTTATTAATGTTTACCAATACGTACTTATTTTATAAAGCGGCTATGAATGGTGCATACAATGTTATGTGATACAGTTATTTTTAAGCTTAAATTTTGATTAGGATAAGTAAAAATACCAAATATAATGGAACAGTATTTTTTAGCATTCAAAAATTGTCACAAAAATAGTTCAAAATTATAGTAAAATCAGTTTAGTGAATTATATTTTATGAAAAAGTTTTCCGAGTGTGTTTCCGTGCCTTAACATTGACTTGAAATAAAATGTGTACAAATTATGTAGATCGAGTAAAATCATATATAAATATTTTTTAAACTTTAGGCTGCTATCCCACTGGCGTTTTAAGAGCGCGTCTAAGTATGCGCAACGTTTAAAAATGCTTAAAAACACAACATTATACGTCGCATAACGTATTATAACTGCGCATACGCTAGACTCGCGCTAGGCCTTTAATATAATCGACTTAAGATTTGAGACTTAAATTAATTTAGTAAAACATATAAGTAGGTACATAATAAGTAGTGCAATTATTATGAAGGTGACCTTTCGCAGCACGTATACCACAATTTTTGTGACTTTTGCTTACAAAAATGCGAATTTGCTTTTTCAATAATGAAATGAGTGTACCCAAGTGATGCGTGCTGTGAAATATTTCCTTTATTTACTCGTACCAATCCTGTGATTCTTTAAGAAGTTTATGTCTTCTACTGTAGTAGAAACATTGTAATCGATCTTTTAATTTTCTCTACCTCAAAGAGTTTTTTTACTTGTATTGACGTAGAAATAAAACTGGTATTTAAAGTTTCTTGGAGTTTTATTTTAAATACATTTGGAATTAAAAAAAGGTCACAATAAAAGATTATTTTCCTAGTCAATTAGACACATTACACGATTATAAATATTTATTATAATAGAATAACGATACAATAAGAGGATTAAAATCTTAATCCAGACATCAAAATTCAAAATATATAATTATTAAATTATTCATAGGTACTTTGTGCTACCGCTGGGTTTAACAGGTATTAATGATAATACCTCAAACCACTGAACGGATTGAGTAGAGAGTTTGATGTAAAGATAGATATTGTGACGTAAACATCCGATAATAAACGATTTCCAATAGGGATGTTGACAAGGTCAAACATTTTAAAAAACAATTAGTCCGTAATTTTCATAATAAAAAAATATTCGATACCTACGTATTTTTTTTCTTGCAAATAAAATAAAAAATGGCTGAGATAACAAGCTTATAAGATTCTGTATTGGGACGCGTGTCGTCACACCTCTAAACAAAAAGATACTATATTTAGTGGTGTGACGTCACGATCAAGCAACTTTAGTGTGTTATATCTCCCACGTTTTTTGTCAGATTTACAAATAAATAAATACGTGTCCAATATTTTTCAATGATCTACATTATGGACAAAAAAATTGTAGGAGAACTGCCAATATAAGCAGTTAGTTTTAAGACCGGAACAAAAAATTATCCTTTACCGCAGTAAGAGCATGACACATACACAAATACTAGCTTATAAATTGGGTCTACATCTAGCTGAACTACATACTAGTTATTATAATTTATAATTAGGTATACATTAATAAAAATTATCATAATATATAATAATATAAAATATTTGGTCAATTCTTACGCTAAAGTCGATACAATATGACTATACTCATAACATATCCGCAACAAGATATTATAATTTATAAAAGTATACCCAACTGGAAAAATTAAAATGTTTAGACTAAAAATTAGAGTTGCCGCGAATAGTGTTTATAGCGAATAGTCGAATACCGATTAATCGCCATTCACTTTGGCGAATAGTCGAATAACTCGACATTACTATTCGACATAAAAAAACATTAAAAATATTTCTAATTTCTTCTAAGGTTGTGAGAAAAGAATACAATAAAGCTAAAGAAATCTGTTTCATGTTAAACATACCTACATATATTATACATGTTTAGTAGACAATGAAAGTGAGCATGATTTGGAAACTCAAACTATTTTGGGCATGTTTTGAAGAATCATCTATAGAGCAACCTACGGAAGAGCAACCCAGCAGCAAGAATGCCACTGCTGAAGAAATCGCCAACTACATCGCATTAGCAAAGGCTGACAGAAAAATAAACCCATATGAATGGTGGGCTTTGAGTACCAATAAGAATAGATTTCCTATTTTAAGTAAGCTTGCTAAACGATACTTAATCACACCAGCAAGCTCTGTTTATTCAGAAAGACTATTTTCCGAGGCAGGTTTAATTTACGAGGAAAAACGAAACCGACTTGCTCCAGAACGTGCAGAAAAAATTGTTTTTTTGCACCAAAATCTGCCTCTGTTGGATTTTAAATATTAATTAAAAAGCCTTACTAATTTAATTGGTTACGTATCATTATACCTACGGTCGTTTCAACTACGGTCGATATAACTACGGACGATTCGCCTATGTTCATTACACATATTGGACGACTCGCCTACAGTTCAACTCGCCTACGGTTGATTAAACTATGGTCAGGTGAACTAACGAACGATTCGGCTAATGTTCATTTGAGATATTGATTAATTCAACTATGGACGACTCACCTACGGTTTAAAAATTCTATGTTCCGCGTGTTTTTAGTACAGTACTCAGGGCAAACCGAAATCAGTTGGTTAGGTTTGAACAGTGACCACAACGCCAGATACAAGTTTTTTTCTTATTACTGAATGATTTGTACTGTGTAATTGCATCTTCTGGCATCTTGGCATCTTCTTTCATCATTTTCATCATGGGATCGCAGCATAATAAGCTGCCGATATAAATCATTCAGGTATCAAAAACAACTCGTATATGGCGCTTCGCCGGCCGCTGTCGCGGTACGCTCGCTTCGCTCGCTCGGCTCGCGCATTGTGGTCACTGTTCAAACCTAACCTAACCAACTGATTTCGGTTTGCCCATAATTCTGTACGAAAAACAAGTATTTTTTAGATATCATACCTGACTAATAGCCGGAAACATGATTTAAAAATAAAAAGTGAATCGTCCGTTAGTTCAGTCAAAAATAGGCAAATCGTCCGTTAGTTTAATCAACCATAGTTCAATCGACCGTAGTTGAGTTAACCGTAGGCGAATCGTCCATTGGGGATTTCGACCAATAGTTACTATGACCGTAGGTATTATGATAACCATGGTATGTATTATGGTAACCATTTAATTTCATGAATATGATAGGCACAGGCACATATTACAATTAATAATTGATATTGTGTATTGTTTTATTAAGGAAAATAATTTTAAAAAATATTATTTTTAACTCATTTTTATTTTAACTCTTTTGTTCGTTAAAAATTTATTTTCGGCGACTATTCGCCGAATGCCGAATAATACTAGTTATTATTCGGTATTCGACGAATATCAAAAAAAATTACGAATAATGCCGAATACCGAATAATAGCGAGTATTCGCGGCATCTCTACTAAAAATACATAATTTCTGGCTATGTCGCAGTCAGGTATTAGACATACTCATATGTTATAAAAAACATACAATAAATAGCTATTTAAAATGTAACTATATTAGCTACATACACAAACTTTTCTGTAAACAGTCCTTGACAGTGGCCGTAGCAGCGTGCGGGATTGGTAAATAGACATAACTACCATCCCATTGATTTTATCCCCCAAACCATGTATGGGGTGCTAGCACAAGAAAAGACTAGATATATTTGTCATTACAATGCATTGTTTAATCTTTGACGCCTGTGAAAAGAGTGTGGCACAGCAACTTAGAATTGGCGACATGGTTTTATTGGAGCCGAAGTCTACCACCAATATCATCATCATTTCAGCCGTAGGACGTCCACCGCTGAACATAGGCCTCCCCTTTGGACTTCCTTATGTACCGGTTGGAAGCGACCAGCATCCAGCGTCTTCCGGCGACCTTTATAAGGTCGTCTGTCCACCTTGCAATATAGCGTATAAATAAACGCTAATATAACTAATTATAGTCAGTGGGAAAGGGCCGAAGTCCAAAATCACATCTGCACCACATAATCCCTTTACCCCTTTTAAAAACTTATAGTTAAACAGGCAGACAGGTCGCGGATGAGTGCTTCGGTGTACCCGCTGCCTCGGCATTATGGCGTCCCGCAGGAACAAACCCAGGTTTTGTAGTGGGTATCCCCGCCGCGCCCATCTTCCCACATATCGCCACGCGCCCCCCTGCGTGGGGTGACGACGCGTAACGCAATCCTGGGTCAAAAAAAAGCAGAACAGGCAAAAAGAAAGTAAAGTTTTGAAGTTTCCTGCTTCTAACATTTAGTGAACTAAAAATCTTATAGTGTAAATCGTAGAGGCTAAAGTGCGGAAGTCTCCTGCTTCTGATACTTGGTGAACTGCAGGAATATTTGTTCGAGCGTGGTCTGCGAGATGCTGTAGTACTCTATGGGCAGCGTGCTCTTGGCGCGCTCCATCACGCCGAACGTCCGCGACCACGCCACGCTCTTGTCTGACAGGTAGTACGTCAGCACGCCTTGGTACTCCTCCCTGGACATTAACGGACATTTGTTTATTTATTTATCAGATCATATTGTAGGAATTAATTAAATTAATGATTATTACAGAACATTTCTTAATGTGTTTAATATCAATATTAATATAACAATGTACTAGTTAGTACCTTTGGCCTACATTCTACATATAACATGACTAACTACATACATAAACATATATGTATATCGTAAATTTAAAATAATAATATCTTAATATGACTTATGTATCTATAACTAGCCGTTACAGATTCCCGTACCCGTAGGAATTTTCACTGGGGGTAGTATTCCTTTGCAGGAGGTTATCTAGATGGGTACCCCAACAGTGCCAGTTATTCTACAGCTTGAGCAGTAACGTGCAAACATTTTACTGTGCTTCGGTAGGAGCACTGTAGCTAGTGAAATTACTGCGCTAAAGAGGCTTAACATCTGACTCTTGAGTAAGAAGCGTTGGTGCAGCGCACCTAGAATTTCACATCATTGTTAAATCCTTGGTAGCACTGTACTGATTATCGACAGCGTTACCTCTTAGCGTCAGGAGAGCGTCTTGCTCGTCTTCTTACTTCTTCACATAAAAAAAATCTTACTCTTCCAGCGCAGCGTACCTATGATTTACCAAATCATACAAAGCGTAAAAATTATATTCGATTGAGTACAGTGATATAGTATGGGTTAAAGATACATGGATAGTTCCATGATTTAGAAATAAAGTAATACTCGTACTTACATTATTGTTGAATCTATAAAATGTGTGCTGACATAGTTCTTGACAGTTTGTGTATCTTCACATGTATTGCTTGTGGCGTCCTGTTTCAGCTTTATCGTTAATGTGAAACCTGCAATAAAAAGGTTAATTAAGTTAGACGTAGAATTAAACATAAAACTTTTAATTTAATAAGAATAGGGCTGAAGAAAAGCATTTTAGATCAGTTATCGACATCATAAAATCAACAAAAAGTACGATGAAACAATTACAACGGAAAACGCTTTTTCCAATAACTGAAACTTTGTGTTTAGACCTAAATGACCACTTTTTACTACTTAGACTAGACAAGGATCAGTTTAACGTATGTAACATTTAATTTTTATAACAATTATTGTACCTTCTAAATTGCATGTGCCCATCAGGGTCCTTAGAAATATTTATGTGCCAACTAAACTAAGACCTTATTATGTACCTAATTCTAAGGAAGCAAATAAAGTATTGAGTATTGAATAAACCTTTATCCTTCCAATAGTGATCGAGTTCGTCCCGTCCCGTCATATCCTTTTGGTGGTACAAAGCAATGTAAAGTCGCAACTATCTCTTACAACTTACTTTACTACCTTTGCCTAGCCTAGTGAAAGGGAGTAAGAAGACCGTATAAGCTGACCCTTAAAGACAGGATAAAAGTTACGAAGCCTGATTAATCGGAATAAATGCATTACTGTGCTCCGGTAGGAGGGCACTGTAGCTAGTGAAATTACTGGGCTAAAGAGTCTTAACATCTTATGACTCTTGAGTAAGAAGCGTTGGTGCAGTGCTCCTAGAATTTCACATAATTGTGAAATCCTAGGTAGCGCTGTACTGATTATGGGCAGCCGTTATCTCTTAACATCAGGAGAGCGTCTTGCTCGTCTTCTACACATAAAAAAAAAAAAAAATGTTAGGAAGAAGTAACCTTGTGAGAACTTGTTCTTGAGATGTTGCGGCGTGCCGAGACACTTGAAACGTCCGTTGACCATGATGGTGAGCCGCGAGCACAGCGCCTCGCACTCCTCCATGCTGTGTGACGTCAGCACCACGCCGCGACCCGACCGCGTCACGCCGCGGACCGCTCGCCACACCTGCCACCAAATATACGTCAATTATGGCTATCATACTGGTTATTATGCTCCCAGAAACGACGATAACCTGGAAAGACTGATCGTGAATGGCAAAGTAGAGGGGAAGCGGCCTAGAGGGCGTAGCCCCAAGCGATGGTCTGACCAGAGGGCCTATTGGCTATCGCGAAACGACATGTTAAACTTTAGAATCCATAGACAAAATTGCGTACATTACGTACTTAAACCTCCTTATTATTATGAGTAAAGTAACAAAAGCAGCAATGTACATTGAAAATGCCATCAATCGTAGTGGGAGAAAATTAGCCAATAGCCCCTCAGGTTGCACAGCAATAGGGATGTTGACACATGTTACGAATTCATATAAACTTATGTTTTTCACATAAAATACAGTATTTAAAAACCTATAATCACATTTAAAGGATCTATTTACAAGCCAAAATTGAATAAAATCAATTTTAATTTCAATAATTTTTACTTATTGTTACGCGAATGCAAACGCCAATCAGAGCGCGTGACGTCACACCACTGGCACGCACCGCACCGCACCTCACCGCTGACACGCTTCCTATGAAATGTTCCTGATTTCGACACATTTTAATTATTCATAACTTAAAAACCACTAAACCGATTTTGATGCAACTTATACTGTGCCCTAAGTTGGTCCGAATTTAAGCAAAAAAAAGTCAATAACCAAAATGGATCTTATATTTTCAGAGAGAAATTTTAGTTATTGACTTTATTTTTGGTTTAAGTATGGACCGACTAAGGGCACAGTATAAGTTGCATCAAAATCGGTTCAGTGGTTTTTAAGTTATGAATAATTAAAATGTGTCGAAATCAGGAACATTGCTTAGGAAACGTAAGTCCAGCCAGTGGTGTGACGTCACGCGCTGTCAGCGGAACGTTTTAGCCGGAATTCAAAAAATCATTTTTATTTACGTATTTTTATATTGAAATTTCATATATTTTTGCATAAAAATATGATATTCGTGTATGAAATGGGTCTATCTATCATATAAAAGCAATTCCAAAAATTAGTCAACATCCCTATTAGAGACATCGGTCAGCGAGGCACTCACAAGGCCGACGATAGGAGTCAGTGGAAGAAGATAGTCTCTGGCAAGCAGCAAGGAAGGAGTCACGATCATCAACATTGAGGGAACGAGTGAAGAGATATGGCTATCATAGACGCTATTTGGTTTACCGGAAAGGTCCACCTGCGCAGGAAGACTGGAATATGTGTGGGAATTGACCTATGCAGTATTTTGGATCTGCGCAGGCGACCGGAGAAAGATCGAAAATCAATTCTGTCTCCAGTTGCTCCGGTACACCGGAATATCCCCATACACGCTACCAAGGTTCGGTTGACCTGCGCAGGTGCACCACCACAGCACAGGTAACCTCTGGTAGACCGTAGCGTGTATGGCTTACATTAGCATAAGGACCGCCACTGGACAACACCACGTCGCCAAGCAGACATTGTTTCCGTATGTTTCGGTATGATGTTCAGTGAACACAGGGATTCTTCCACTAAGATTAGGCTGCTACCATCTGCGGCCGCATCGACACTTAACATCATGCGAGATCGTGGTCATAGGCTAACTTATAATGAATAATAACCTCCGACAAAGAGACAGGTTCAAACAAGAGGAACTTGATTTTGTCTCTTTTTAAGCGACTTCAAAAAAATGAATTTCGGCATGTATGTGTAATGTGTATGTTTGCTGGAATAACGAGAAATTGAGGTTTCATAACCAATATAGGTACCCAATTTCAGAAAGGTACTTTGTGTGTGACTGCTGGTCGCAGAATATTTGGAAAGCACATCATACAAGTTCAAAATTGGCGTGCGAATGATGGAAGTAGTTGGCAGAGTCTTTGCCTAGCAATAGGGCATTACTTGCGTTGGTAACTAAAAATATCATATAGCGACAGGATCGTTCACAAGTACAAGAAAGGCAGTATACGAGTAGACTAAAAACAAGTCAATAAACAAATCCCAAAGATACATACGTGTCTTTTAGCGGCAGGATCGACTCCAGTGGTTGGCTCGTCCACGAACACGAGACGCGTCCTCCCCAGGAATGCTACGGCTGTGTTCAGCTTACGCTTCGTGCCGCCGGAATACTGGCTCACCTAGAAGGAAAAGAATGTTTAAATTTAACAAAATACTAGGATTTTTCTGTAGTCTTGCGATGTGCACAGATCGTGTTGTGACATAATATACGACTTTTAAAAGAATTGTGAGCTAGCTTAGGAGCTGTTACAAAAATAAGAGACACGTCTAACAAAAAAGTTGTCTATGTATATTTTTACCCGCCCTCGCCATAAGGAGAGTTAATATGTTTTTCAAGTATGTATAAATTGTTAAGCACACTCAGTAGCCTGAACTCTGAACAGAACGAAAGAGGTGTATTTAGATTCGTATTTTCTGTGAGACACTGGGTAATGGGTATATCATTTTTTATGAGTTTATAATAGCAGGTTTTTATTTTCATTTCCAAATTATACAGAAACGTGTGTTTTTGTAGTGATATTTTCATATAATAATTTCGTTGTTACCTTCTTATCCAGATGCTTGGTGAATCCGAGTGCGTGTGCGAGCGCGTGCGCCCGTACGTCGGCGGCGCGCAACCCGAGCCCGCGCAACAACGAGAACAGGCGTAACGTCTCGCGACCACTCAGCTCGCCGAACAACGCGTCGAATTGCGGACAGTAACCTAGGTACACCACACCACACAAACCATTATAGTAACCTTAGCCATAGGCGGATTTATGGGGGGGCAGGGGGCCAAGCCCCCCCCCCTCCCCCCAGAATCATCGTAGAGTTACGAATTTTGCACATAATTTATGGTCAAGAGAATTTTTTTTCTCGGCGCTCGCAGCAAGCTGCTCGCGAGCTTATTATTAAGGATATGTGAATTTTCTAACTGTTCACAGCGAGCTAAACACATTTTTCGTAGTAAATATTATAATATTTTTGCACGTGTGGACCCTTGACCTTAGTTATTACTAAGGAAATGATCGAATTCCCCTTCATATCATTCCAGGAGCATTTTAATCCATCAATGGAATCAGAGAATTTGAATAGCCCTAGGCTTTTCATGCAGTTTGCATTGAAAAATGGAAATAAAGTGCAAACATCCACTACTACACGTTACACGATCGCACGATCGGAATCCTTACCAATATTTTCATGAACCCTGGTGAGTTGTGACTTGACCGAGTAACCGCTGACGAATGCCTCTCCGCTGGACACAGACTCGTCTCCCATCAACATCTTGAAGGTGGTAGTCTTGCCTGCACCGTTCACTCCCAGCAAACCGAAGCATTCTGTATCGCTTACACCTGTTAACATCAAATGGTCCATTTTGTAAAGTTGCAATCGCACTAAGCGGCAACTGCACTGCAGCGGCGCGACATGGCACGGCGCGGCAGAATATCTTTGTATGAAAATGTATGAGCCATAACGCAATACGCGGAAGCGATGGCGCGGCATTTTCATACAAAATACATGGCCGCGCCGCTGCAGTGCAGTTGCCACTTAGTGCGATTGCATCTTAAGATTTCTAAACAAAATATTTTCCTAAATTAAAAGAGGTGTAACTTGTTTGATAACGTTATATTTCTCCTTTACTTTTGACAAGTAAAGTACTTACTTGTCAAAAGTATACCTATATATAGGTAGTTTTAGTATACCTATAGTAATGTTGTTTATCAACAAGTGATATTTGCACAAAATATTTCAAGTCTTTACCTCTATAATATAATCTCCCTATAATAGGCGCGGGTTATCGATACATGTAACTTGAATGGTTATATCTCTGATTCATTGTTGTATAGTTAAGCAGAAGATGTTGTCAAATGATAAACTAATGATTTATTACAAGGCGGGTAAATTGTCAAACAAAGATAATACTAATAAACGTATAGTAAAAGTGGCGGATTCAGGGGGTCAAAGTGACTCCATTCCTTCGCGTCGATCGCTGTCAATTTTCTTGTTGAAAAAAACTGCGACGTTAAAGCTATTTGCTTTCAGAATGCAATTAGCGGGCTCTAGCCCAACAATCCATGCAAAGTCTCCAGTTTTTAGAAATCTTACATTTGAACTGCTCCAGGTTTAACCCCAAAGAACAAATTTTCTAAAGTTCTTCAGTCTTAAGCTAAAACTCCGCCTATCAATGAGGTAAAACCCTCAAAAGAAAATCCGTCACTGATAGCGAAAGATAAACCAAAATTAAACCTTATCAAAAACATTAAGGATTTTTATCTAATAAGTAAGTGAATCATATGTAAGTACTAAACATGATTCATTCATATTATTTTGGAACATTACAATAGAAATAAATCTGGCTACCGGCTACGTTGAACACTTCAGATAACAGTAGGCAATTTTATTAAATTGACAGTCAAAATGTATCTGCTGTCAAAAATCACACCTTGTTTATGTAAATGTTTCTTATATTTATTTAGGATGAACAGGCTGCATCAAAATTGAGCGAAAATGGCAAACAGGTTTTAGCCCCTTCAATAACACATAGGCTGCTTTACAGCGGTTAAAACCGTTGGGTACAGCAGTAGTTAAAATACTTGGTGCAGAAAAACATAAATATTACAATTTTTCGACTGTGTGCAACTCTATTATATTTTCGGCTTGAACTTTTATCCTTGGCCACTTACCAACCCAAGAGAAAATATTGAGAATTGGATCATCTCAAATCTCATTGAGAGACCCTATATCATCTTTAATAAGTATAGAATAGAATGACTCCTTGATACCATAAGTTATAAGAAATACAGAAATATAATAGGAGAGAATAACATAAACTCCTATAATGCGATTGCTGGGTTCTCAGCTTTCAATCAGTAAGGACGTCCTAATATTAAATGAGTATAACTCACTGAAGCTAATCTGGTCGACAGCGAGATGGTTCCCGTAGTACTTGGAGAGTCCCTTAGAGACGAGTCCGTATTGTGTGAGGCTGGAGCTGTCGATGCCTTCCGCGTGATGCATCTCATCCGCCACGTCCGAGTCTAGGTACTCCTCCTTGATGGGAGCTGGTGTCTTCTTCCATGAGAAGATCTGAGAGAAATGTTCAAATAGAATAACACTTAGGGTAGACTTCCTTTGCAGGAAGTCGACTAGGTGGGTACTTCGACAGTGCCAGTTATTCTAGCTCCTGCAGGGCTATTCACTTATTTGTCAGGCAACCGAACCTAAGAAGACAGAATTGTCAAAAATGTATGAAATGACATATTACGTCGTATCGATTTAATACGTCATTTCATACATTTATGACAATTCGGTCTTCGGTTGATTGATTGATTGGTTCGGTGATGTGCAAACATTACTGTGCTTCGGTAGGAGGGCACTGTAGCTAATACAATTACTAGGCTGAAGAGTCTTAACATCTTATCACTCTTAAGTAAGAAGCGTTGGTGCAGTGCGCCCAGAATTTACATCATTGTAAAATCATTGGTAGCATTGTACTGATTATGGGCAGCGTTATATCTTACTAATAGGAGAGTGTCTTGTTCGTCTTCTTACTTCATGGGATAAAAAGAAACCATGATATCGTATTTATTTTTAAGTTTTCTTATATTTAAGCGCCGTGTCAAACATAGAAAAGGCTTAATTTTATATAATTTTATTATGCACTAAGGTATGTGTGGTGTGGGGATTGTATTTTAAACATGTTACTGACCATTCCTAAGACTCGATATTCAATGATCATGAGTATAGCCCAGTACCCGACGCAGCTGGCCACCATTATCGTCAAGTAACGAAGGATCCCAGGCTCTTCCCAATCAAATTGGGCGTCTGGTCGAACTGAAACAAACAATAAATAATATTTTTTAATATAAAAATAAAAAAAAATATTCAAATGGGCTAGTGGTGGAGCACCTTTGCAAGTCAAACCTTTTCCTGTGTAATTTTTAATCTAGGACTTAGGACCAAGCATAAATGTAAGAACTTCTAAGAAGGTCTTCTAGTATGTATACAGTAAAAAAGCAAACCGCTTGGCAACACGGTTTTGTCCAGTGGGTGGTAACTAGCCACGTCCGAAGCCTTCCACCAGCAGCGAGTGGAAAAACCGCACATAACTAATTAAAGTCATTGGTGCGGGGCCAGAATTCAAACTCGGTGATCCAGATTTGCATTTGCACCACCGCTTCAGAGTTTTTTTTTTTACCACTCCATGTCTTGCTTCGAAGTCTAGGACTGATTTAGACAATAAGTTATACTTACTGCAGCAAACAGTAGGATACAATTCGCAGACAGTTTCCAATGTACACTCTTCGTTGGGTTGGAACAGCGAGAGGTAGTCGCACGCTTGCAGGCACGTCTGCACTGTCATCTCTAACTGGTTGAGCCATCTGTACCAACAATACACGTTTTTTTTTAATACTAAATAGGCCTACGTTACCACATTCCACCTGATGGAAAGTCAAAATGCGGTCGACAATGGATCACGTAAGATACATAGAAAGGTGCCTAGGTAGGTATTAGTGAAGTTATCCGGCTCGAAGGACCAACATTTGGAGTGAATAGCTGTAAGGTAATGGGAAAACTGATGTGGTTTTATTTTGCCTACCCTTTTTTTTATTTTTTTTTAAATTTCACTTGTATATTTTAGATTTGTATCTACGTACCTGACAGAAGTAACGAAGCTATAAATAGGAAAGATTTGCAGTATAGAGTCGAGTATATCTGCCACATCCTGTGTGTCCAGGAAAGGAGATGACAGCGCATCCACTATCTGTGGACCCATCATACCTGCGGAAACAAAATCAGCATGAGAAAATATTCAGCGAATTTATAATTATTGTAACTTTTTCATTTTTGATAATTACTTTTAAAAATAAATTTTCATTTCGAATTATTACTTCACACCTTCAAACCACGGCTTAACTATATACATAGAATGTAGTAATAAATAAATAGGCCAAGCGCGAGTCGGGCCACGCACAATGTAGGGTTCCGTAGTTCTAGTAGATTGAATACACTGAACAACAGCATTTTGGATGATTTTTGACGACGATTTCAAATTTGTGACTGAAATTTCTGTACCAGCTCTAGTTAAAAAGATATGACACATATTATGTTGTTTTCGTAATAAAACGCTATAAATGTAGAGATCATCATCATCATCATCTCAGCCGTAAGACGTCCACTGCTGAACATAGGCCTCCCCTTTGGACTTCCATATGTACCGGTTGGAAGCGACCTGCATCCAGCGTCTTCCGGCGACCTTTATAAGGTCGTCTGTCCACCTTGTGGGTGGTCAATGTAGAGATGATCCTAATTAATTTAAGTTTAAGTTGAAAAACTCTTTATGTTATTTGATTTCCTTGCTGAAACTGAAGGCAGAGCTATTCTAAATGCTATTCTTATTCTAAGGGCTATTCTAAATGCTCTAACAATATTCAGCCAGCATATGTGCGTTCCAGAAGCCTTGATAGCGTTACTTCATCGAACAAAAGTTCGGGTGGAATTGCTTGCCCAATTCTTCACTTAGTACCCCAAGATTGTCATGAATATAGTCTAGGTGGTCGTGGAGAGAGTGTAACTTGATGGTTATGTCACATTCGAGCCTTTGAAAGTGACGCATTAGTTTTTGGACGTGTTGAGAAAAGTCCAAATAATTCTTACTTTACAAAAAAAAAATATAACCACCATTGGCCTAAAACAAAGTAAACCATTTTTAAATGAACACATTATGAGCCAGTTATGTTCCGCATACTTAATTTTTAATAAAATCAAAACAATAGTTTTATGTTTACACTAAGCAAAAATAAGTCATCGTGATGGTTCTCGAGTCCTTTCCACATTATAGCGGTTTCGTACCAAAATCTATTTATTTTCTAATTTGTCCACAAACGTAGATACTCAACACACGTTTTGCATAACTTTTGGGGAATCCAAGACTTGTCGTTAATTTCCAGGGAGTATCCAAAGTAATTTTTGTAAGCCTAAATTATGAACGTTGTCACATTCAAACGGAATTCTTTGAACATAATATTCTCCGCAAATTAAAAAAAAAAAAAATTCCGGATCATTCACACAAGTAGCCTTGACCATGCTATATCAAATTATAATAAAAAAACTTAAGTTAGAAATTATGAGCTAAGTAACACTGTAATATGGTGATTTATTTGTGATAGCTATAACTCGTAAACAATACAACCATGAACAATTCGCTTGCGCGATCTAATTTTACTACTAGCGCCATCTAGTTATGCATTAATAAACTATAGGCTAGGTTAGCTTTAGGTATTCTTATTTTGCTGATTTTACCGAAACTAATAATTTTATCTTAACCGCTATAGTTTTCCTGGAAAGTTCATGGTTGAAAGCATACCTCTGATTTTTTTCAGAATTTTAAAGCTAGTAGTTCAGATTTTAGAGGGGGGGGACGCTCAATTTTTTTTTTAAAACTTGAATATCTTTCAAACAGAACATGAAATCGAAAAAGTTTCTTAGCAAACCGTCCTTCATTTTAAAATACCTATTCAACGATACCCCACACGATGGTATCAGCCAGAAAAAAAAAATCATCCCCATCTTACGTGTACGGGAGGTAGCCTAAATTAATTAATTAAAAATTATTTTTTGTCACCGTTCTCTTACCCTTATTATTACTTACCTGTTTACAAAATTACACATTTCTAGGACTTATAGTTTCTCCGCAATGCCGCGGACAGACAGACGGACGGACGGACGGACAAAGCGAAACTATAAGGGTTCCTTGTTGACTACGGAACCCTAAAAACGAATAAAAACATGGATGAAAAAACTTTACGCTAGGTACTCGAAAGGTTTTACGGCTGGACTCTTTGCCAGTTTTTTGTACTCATTACACTCCTATTTTCATTTAGAAATATAGTATACTTACCAAAAATAACATTAACGAAGAAGACGACGACGAATCCAATGGCTGGTCCTTTGAACATGAGCGAGAATATGTACACCATCGGCAACATCGCCGCGCCATACACTAGAATTACTAGGTAAAGGCGACCTGAGGACAAAACAATTTAAACTGAATAACAGTTATTACTTATACCTTTAGTCTTAATAATTAACCTTAGTCTTTAATGTACTTGTCAACAGAAGAGGACTTTACAGTAGATACGGTTTCGTTATCCCACAATTTCTGTTCCGGATCAGAAACCCAAGTCCATGTCTTTTTTGTAAGTACCTACCATAAAACAGAAGACGTTCAAATCAGTTTTTTTTGTTTCAATAACCTATTGTTGAATACACTTAAACAAAAAATACTAATTAAGGAATTAGCTGATGTCACTGAATAACATTACTTTTTGTTGTTTCGTCAATAAATTTTTAATCTATTCCATTCTAAATTTGTTCAATCAACAAATAAGACTTCAATTTCAATGTCCAGTCAATAAATGTACGAATAGCATACTTTATAAACAGTCTTACCCAGTTCAGGTCCAGTAGAAAGTCCCATGATGTCAAACGCGAAGCAGGATATAAGGATCGTCAGGCTGATGATCATGAACCAGAGCCAGTCGAATATGGACGAGCTGAACCACAGCACAGCGGGTTGTAACCCAGCTGCTTTCTGCAGCAGTTTAGCTCCGGACGCTCGCTCCTACAAATAAAACCACTATATTATTACCTAGCTGACATTTTGCGGCGAGAAAAAACAACAAGGTAAGCAAGGCACTCCCGCATTGTATGTGACGGAAGATTGGGAATCGACAGAGAACATACATACAATCCCCCATCGATAACCGTCCGCCCAGTGACAGGACCTTCACAGCCCTCCAAAAAAAAATCGAGTCGAAAATTTGTTTCGGACAATTTCGAAGTTAAGTATGTTTATCAAAAAGAAAACTAATTTTGATGACAATTCAGCAATAATATATAAGATGAGACCCAGATACATAAAAGGAATAAATATGGGCTGTGTATTTTTTTAAACATACCATTCAGTGCCCTATAAAACCATTGCCATAAAAATAATACAGGAAATCCCATCATAATATTTGAATTCCTCGATACGCATTGTGTCTAGATTTAAAAGCCTTCAGATAACACCAATATCTCTTATGCTAAGTGGCTCAGAAAAATATTTTACAATAAGGAAAAATATTCATAGTAGAATTTCCCATTATCATATTATCGCGTCCGGATTAAGTACCTAGATAAGATGGGTGACTCATGTCACAAACCAAAATATTACACATTATGGTCCTCCGTCTTTCTCCTCCACCCGCTCCCCGCGACCTTCCGGATATCGTCACCCCATCTCGCCCAAGGGCGCCCTACACTACGTTTGCTGAGACGCGGTCTCCACTCTAGAACACGCCTACCCCATCGGTTATCGATTCTGCGGCAAATATGGCCAGCCCATTGAAACTTCAGCTTGCTAATCCTTTCGGATATGTTGGTAACTCTGGTTCTCTGCCGAAGTATACGATAAATAATAATAATAGAGTAGAATAGAAAACTCTTTATTGAAACAACACGAATATATCGAAAACCTTAAACACGTATTCTTAAATTAAGTGTACATTCATAAATTAACAATACAGATGGTCATTATAGACAAGTGAATTAAATTAAAAATTTAAAAAAACCCCCAACGCAATACGTAATTCACCATTTTTTGATGGCGGCCATCTTGGATTTTAAATTTTATATAGTGGGTTGTATTCTACTCGTTAAGCCCTTTCATTTGATACCCATATTGAGGGGGTCGTGGAAGAAAAAAGTAATCCGCCATTTTGTAGCGGCGGCCATCTTGGACCGATTTTCACCAAACATGGCTAAGAACACTCTCGACTAACTCTACTTTCAAACAAAAGAAACTAAATCAAAATCCGTTCATCCGTTTGGGCGCTACGATGCCACAGACAGACACATACACACACACACAGACAGACAGACAGACAGACAGACAGACAGACAGACACGTCAAACTTATAACACCCCGTCGTTTTTGCGTCGGGGGTTAAAAACAAAGAAACGCAATTCTAAATTCTGCAATATTCTTTGTCCCAAAATGAGCTTGATATCGAAACTATTTTTATCAATATGAGTTTATAAAATATCAAACAAAGAATAGGGACAAAGAGATTTTTATAATAAACCTACCTACGTACCTACGTAGGTACAAGTTTTAATAGATATATGTGGCAGTACTTTACGACGAAACGGATAAAGTCAATTCGGCTGTACCTAATTCATGTATGTAGCTTGATAATAATCAACGATGCAGGCATTGGAGAATAGGGGCTTAACAGCAATAATAATAAATGATGTATTTGATTTAAACAGAGCAGGGTGAAATTATGCACACTTCTTTCCTAGATTTCAAATGGTAATGCCACTAACCTTGATGTAGAACATAACGAAGACAGCGCTAACAATAGCGACGCTGCTTCCAATGCCGTTTGCCAGCTGCATGGATAGTATTTGGACCATGGTCTGCATGTCGCGCTGAAATACAAATATCACATTACTGACATGGACTGAAAATATATTTAGGCTAAGAAATCAGATGGTGTCATCTTGTCAAAATATAAAATAAGGATATAAAAATAAAGAATAATCTATTTCAAACAAATTGTTAATTAACGTAAAATAATTTTTAATTATAACTTGTGCTACTGAAAGCAAAGGTTATCCTTATACGTCTATTACATAATAATGATGTTGCAAATTTAATGATAAGAATATTGGCGCCCAACGTGGGACAAGACTGGCGCCCAACGTGTGGCAAGACTGGCGCCCAACGTGTGGCAGCAATACACTTTATAATATACCTGATCATGATAGTTGGCTTCAAGTGGATGGTTAAAAACGTTGATCTGTGCAGTGGATCCTCTCGCTCGCAATAGAGCCGAGTGTACCGCGGCAAGAGACATCGCTACGTCGTGGTAACCGAAGTTACTGAACCAAGCTGTGGCGGCGCGCTCCTCGAATGTTGCTCCGATTACCATACTGTGTCTCATCGTACCCATTGTTAGGGGATCAGCACCCTTGAATACACATTTACTGTTAATATACGAGTTTTATTAATAAAATCTGGAACAGTATATAGCAGTTCGTCATCTTTTTACATAATTAAAACATAATACTGTGGTAGGAAAAATAGCAAAAATAGAGAAATAACAAGAGCTTTACAACAGCACATAATTTCTTTCTTTACGCTTTCGTTGATTAGTTAGTAGTCTTAAAATATAATCGATTATTATTTTGTAAACTAGTAGCAAAAGTGATGCATGTCTATTTGAATTCGAATGGTTTTTTAGTTTGACGCAAACTGCTAAAATGCGGTGACTTTATTATACTAACTTATCAAAATCTTACCCGCTGTAAATAGTACTCTTGTAGAGTGATATTGTCCTGTAGAGTGTTGACATAAGTAAGGAACATGTTATCCACACCAGCCTCGGCGAAAATCTTTTCATACGCGGCCGAGGCCCGCGCGCCAAGAGCACTTGCCGACGTTCCGTTGTACGTTAGGAGAGTTTCTGTTCTTGCGAAGCTGTTTGAACAAATTATAATCGGATAAAGGCTACGTCGAAGTCAGAAGCAAATGGCTTTAAAGTCAAAATCTCTTCAAAATTAGAACTAAGTTTAAGTTTTTAAGTAACTCTCTATATTATTTACACATACAGCTTACAAAAAGAACATAATAATATCACTAATATAAATGCGTAGCCTACTTCATTATCCACACAAAAAAGCTTTCTAGTTCCTAATGTCAAGTTATTCTTTAAAGAATTCCTTGCAGGCCATTTTTGGATAAATTTCATGGCACTCCAAATACAAATGTTTATCGAGCTATAAGTCGAATCGTTTACAGTTTTTAAACATAATTATCATGAATTGAAAGTTCAAGCTGATAAAATATTTAAACGTGACTTATATGAACTCAATTAATTGGTGAGATAAAGGATCCGCGAGGTCCACTTGCTGTGAAATATCAGTTTATTAATATATCAAGGCCAAACAAGATAATGTTCATGATTAGTCCCGGAAATCTATACGTGGATTAATCACCGTAAGATAACATATTATACGTGCTGTCTACGCAAATATAACAAGTCCGGTTCAATTTTCAACCAATTCGGATAAGCACAAAGTTCCATCTACCATTGGTAAATTTTCGCAAGAGAGGAGTTTATTGGTCTATCTAAATTAGAAATAATTAGTTAAATATTTAGTTTGTCACTAAATATGGGCACCTTTCCATCAGGAACGGCTCGGAGCGGTCTTTTTGACAATTTATAATTTTAAATATACGATATATATTTTTAATTATTTCATCATTATAATTATTTAGTAATACCTAAACATTGAATATGAAATAAAATATAAATATGTTTGTAACTTGTAACATAATATATTATGATGATTCAACATGTATTTTAAAACTTATTATTCTGAATCCTAAAACTTTCTTTAAATATATAGAGCAAAAACATATTTCCCTGGAAAGCTGTATCTAGTAATAGCAAAATAATACCCAAATAGTAGTATTGCCCAAAAACAAGGGTTAGTTTCACCGAAACATATAGAATATTCTAGTGGCTTACATCTCAGTGAGCGTGAGGTTCCTAGGGTCATGTGTGACGAGGAGCGTCATGTTCAACAGTATGGCCGGGACAGCAAGTTGCAACAACAGTAAGTGCCCATGATCTGGCCCAGACGAGACCTAACTTCATCTAAACATATAGAATGTTCTAGTAACTTACCTCTCAGTGAGCGTGAGGTTCCTAGGGACAATGCCATCGACGAGAGACATTATGTAATGAGTCACAAGGAGCGTCATGTTCAGCAGAATGGCCGGGACAGCCAGTTGTAGTAATAGTAGTGCCCATGATCTGGCCCAGACGAGGCCTAGCTTCATCCAAACAGCGAATACATGCTGCAATATTAGACGGAAGCCGGTCACTTCTTCGCCGCCTGTTATGCTGTTCACTGAAACAATATATTTATTTTAGAATTGTTGTGGACATCTGGCTATTTTTTAGGGTTCAGGCTTGATTGAGAAGTATATAAACAGGGTGTTTTGCTTCTTTTGCGCAAAATTTGAAGATATTCAACAAATAATATCGAGGAGAGGAGAGGTGCAGTGCAGTACCGCGCAGAATTTTGCTTTTCAAAACACTGGATGGCATTGCGTTTGTATTGATGCTTAATATCGGGCACGTGATAAGCTCGTCTTGTCATTCATTATTACTAAAACACACTTTTATTATGTAATCTAGGAAAATGCGTAACGTACTACTATTCTACTATATGCGTAGCCTACGTCTGGGGGCGCAGGATGGTACGTGGTTCAGAATTAACATACAGTGAGGTTACTACCCACTAAAAAATCTGGGGTGTTCCTGCGGAGACCCAAATTAGCAACAAAAATCGACTTTTTGTCACATCGTATCTAAATTTCTAAAAGACTTACGTTGTTCTGTAGAGTCGCCGTCTATAGTGGAGTCGATAGTCGCTGTCCCATCTTCGGATACTGAGTGGACGGGCGCCAAATCTGCTCCCAACCTTTACAAAACATACATTGAAATAACATATTCATCTTATCTTTTCCTATGAAACAGAATGACTAGTAAATGTGGAGTGTGGATGTTTATAATGTGGGCTACGATTGGGCTGAAATTTTTATAATAAGGAAAAAAGAGATGGATTTATACTCACGCCATGAAAACATCTTCTAAAGTAGTAGCACTAAGACCGTAGTTAGTGTACTTGATATTGTCAACGTTTGCTTCCAGATCATTGAGCATGGCCTCAAACAGGTGGGCGTGTTCATTCAGTAAGCCGTACGTTATTTCAGATCCTGTAGAAATAAACAAATATAGTTTTTCATGACCTATTAGGAATTCCCAGGAGAACAGAAAATCTAGAAGTCTATAATTTAAAAAGATGGTATTTCTAATACCCAAAAGATTGGGTCTCTTACGACCACTACACTTGATCACAAATATTGTTGTCCTGAGTGAGTGCCCGTTAATTTCTTATTATAGCGGTCTGCTCATAGAGGTCTTGAAAATGTCGAAAATTTACATTTCATGTAGGTAAGTAAAGTGTTTTATTTCTTGTCTATTTGCCTATTTTAATAAATATATTTTGAGTTTCAGATTAGTGAATAGAACTTCGTAACGCCTATGTCCGAAGATAATACCCCCAATCCCCAATTGATAAAAAAAATAAAGATAAATGAAACAAAGTACGTATAAAGAGATAAAGCGTTGACTCACCTCGGTCCTCTTTAACAGTAATCCCAGGTATGTACCGATTGATGAGTTCATTGCACTTCTTACAGTCAAAGTTGTCCTGTTTGCCAACCAACCAAAGACGACGCCGTGGTGCCGTTTGAGGAAGTGTGGGGAATCCATACACTGCAGCTGCCTCCTAGATTTGATGGCCATGTGCTACCAAAAGAATAAGTCGATAGAGCGTTGACTCACCTCGATCCTCCTTGACAGTAATTCCTGGTATGTACCGATTGATGAGTTCGTTGCACTTCTCGTAGTCGAAGTTGTCCTGTTTGCCAATGACCAACGAGTAGCCGACGCCGTGGTGGCGTTTGAGGAAGTGTGGGGAGCCGACGCACTGCAGCCGCCCCCCGGACATGATGGCTACGCGGTCGCCGAGGTAGTCCGCCTCGTCCATGAAATGGGTTGTCAGGATCATTGAACGACCTGTAAATGAGGATCATCATTAAAATTGCGGATAGGGAAGAATGAGGTTTATTATCATTCAGTGAACCACGTTTTTTCCGTATATATATATATATATATGCCTACAGAAAATTAGTATCAATATAGAGTATAGTTACTTTTCTTTTCTTTCTGTAGCAAGTCCCATAGAGCTCGCCTGGAGGCGGGATCCATGCCTGAAGTGGGTTCGTCTAACAGAACCACTCGAGCAGCGCCGCTCAATGCTACGCCCACACATAGTCGACGCTTCTGCCCGCCTGAGAGCGAGTGAGACTGGGCGTCACGCTGAAACAATCACTTTAATTTTAATTACATTTACAAAATGACATAAACCCCGGTACAGGTGTTTCAAGTTGAAAGGCGCGGAAGTTTCCGGAAACAGCAGAACAGTTCGATACAAGCTTATAGAACTTCAGTGTATTCCCGCACGGAAATATTCGTTTCCGACCAATCGATGCCGCGCAGCTATATTTACAATAAATATTGGTTTTTGTACCACGTAGAGTATTAATATATAGGGTAGATCGTTCCGTGTACAAATTAGCGTTTTATTTTCTCATTATTAATCGAAACCTATGTAGTATATCTGACCTAAGTTTATCTAAACAGGCCTATCGATGCATTAGTTTTAAGATAACGATGAAAAAAGTCGTCGATTATCCCTGCCGGACAGGGAGCGATAGTTATGATTAACAATATTACACAAATTATTACCTTTTCCTGCAGTTCCAGCTTCTCAATGAGCGAGTCAATATCCTCGTTAAGCTCCTGCCCCTTGAATCCCTTGAGCCTGGCGAAGAACTCGAGATGTTCTCTAACAGTCAGCTCATTGAAAAGCACGTTGTGTTGCGGACATAGGCCGAGGTGCGCGCGCGCATACCGAGCCTGATGCGCCATGTCGTATCCAGCCACCGATACTGAGCCGTGCGTCGCTTCTAGGTTGCCTAAAAACATTATTTTTATTTTACTCATTTTAATTATACGGCTTATTTTTATAAGTTACACTGTCAAATCACAATTATAGGTTGTGCGGCCAAACTATACGTTGCAGTTTCAGGGCACCGAGATTACTACAGGACCTGCAACATGACCTAACAACTGCCTTCTACATATCTTATAGGAAACAGCCGGGACTCACAGTATTACGTGCCTTCCGAAACACGGTGGCGTGCAAACGAATCTGATCTGACTGAGATTTGAACCCAGGACCTCCATCTCCGGTTTACACGCCGGACGTATGACCACTGGCTACGGACGCTACGAATTATTATAGGTAAACCTTTTTTTTTTCGCCGGCTTATAATATTTGAGTCTGTGAGGTGAATTTGTTTCGAATATTTATATTTTATACTAGTAGGTACCTAGAGTACCTACACTACAGTAAAATAATATTCGTTCGTTACATAGTTTGTCTGACACATTAAAGATGTAAAGAATAGGGATGTTGACACATGTTACGAATTCATATTAACTTATGTTTTTCACATAATAGACAGTATTTAAAAACCTCAAATCACATTTTAAGGTTCTATTTACAAGCCAAAATTGAATAAAATCAATTTTAATTTCAACATTTTTTACTTATTACTACGCGAATGCGAACGCCAATCAGAGCGCGTGACGTCACACCACTCGACCTTACGCTTCCTATGAAATATTCCTGATTTCGACACATTTTAATTATTCATAACTTAAAAACTACTGAACCGATTTTGATGCAACTTATACTGTGCCCTTAGTTGGTCCATACTTAAACCAAAAATAAAGTCAATAATTAAAATGTCTCTCTGAAAATATAAGATTCATTTTAGTTATTGACTTTATTTTTGGTTTAAGTATGGACCAACTAAGGGCACAGTATAGGTTGCATCAACATCGGTTCAGTGGTTTTTAAGTTATAAATAATTAAAATGTGTCGAAATCAGGAACATTTCATAGGAAGCGTAAGGTCCGGGCAGTGGTGTGACGTCACGCGCTGTCAGATGACAGTTCGGAACGTTTTAGGCATTATTTAAAAAATCATTTTTATTTACGTATTTTTATATTGAAATTTCATATATTTTTGCATAATAATATGATATTCGTGTATATAATGGGTCTATCTATCATATAAAAGCAATTCCAAAAATTAGTCAACATCCCTATTAATTATTATAGCATTCATCAATTGCTAGAGTAACTTTGTACCCCGTAAGTGCAATTGCACCAAGTGCCCTGGATCGTAAGTGCTTTTAAATCAAACTACTCGAGTTTGTTATTATAAATAACATTAATAAGATAACATTAAATAAACTCTTCAACATCTATTACTCATCTTTGTAACTACTCATTCACAAATTTTAAGTAAAGTGATATAATATGATAAATCTGTATTACATAGGGAAAAGCGTCTATCTAAACTGATCATTTGGAGCATGAGTAACTCTTTGGATAAAATATTTTTGTAAGGGATTAGATACTTGACACTAGACGTAGCGCGTGGCTTTACTTGCTGAAAAATAAACTAAACTTGCGTATAATCACAAATATAAAATGTATTATTATAAATGCTATAAAATGTATTATTATAAAAAAAGTTTGTGAGTGAGTGTGTGAGTGTGTATGTTTGTTACTTCTTCAGGCCTAAACGGGTGGACCGATTGACCTGAAATTTGGTATAGAGATAGCTTTGACCTTAATACATACTCATAAGATTTCAGACCAACTGTAACGAACAGAATAAAGAAAGTATTCATTTGTATTATTGATTATATTTACGTTGTAAATCCCTCCTTTTCGCTCTAAATATCTTGAATCTCTAACAAGTAAAACGAATTATATATATTAGTACCAGTTAGCATAGAAATAGTGGTAGATTTCCCAGCTCCGTTATGGCCGAGCAGCACTGTGATTTGATCTTCATAGATGTTTAGTGTTAGATGGTTCACTGCCATGTTACTGCCATATATCTTTGTAAGATTCTGAAAAAATATTAATATAGACTAAGGAAGGGTAATAGTGGTCACTTAAGAAAAAATCTATTATAATTGCCTAAAAACAATGTTGATTAAAGAATCTGATACTTACATAAACAATAAGTATTTTTCTAACATTATCAAAACCATTGAGAACAATGTTAATGAATTTTTTTATAACAATAAACTAAACAGAAACAAGCTTCAAAAGCTTAGCAAAAGCCGGTATTGTCAGATATGGTAGGAAAATATCGCAGTACAATACAGCGTCAACTCAAAAAGTATTTTTACAGCAATTGCAATTTTATTTATACTGGTTTAAGTTTGAAATTATAAAAAAATATTTTTTTTAAGTTGGTGCTGTATTGATATGGGAGTGCGATATGCTCAGCAAGTTGATAATACCAATCAACACAAATTATGTAATCTTTGGGGGACTCAAAACTGCAACCCTGATTTACCACCTGACCAAAACTTATAGATACTAATAAAACTTACAGTCATTTGCACTCCAACTGCATGTCCTAACGGGTCTTTTTCCTTTAGAATATCTTGTTCCTCGTTATTTGAGAAGATAACTTGACCTGAAAATTTTCCACGTGTTTACTATGCATGTTTCCAAACATTGCAGGTTCTCTAGAAAATGTTATTGTATATATGAGCATAATCTTTCCCTTTGGTTCTATTTTTATTATGATTGGGGAACTTCAAAAGGACTTTAAGCCGCTTCGACCATTTCTGATCTATTGTGGCAGTCTAGATGAGTTACAATTCACTGCTTAAACCCGTGGCCTCTAGGAAATTCCAGATGTGGAGTGACTTGTTGTATCTCTTCTGGGGAGCTTATTGTGTCGCCCCAGGTGGATACTTCTGTTGAACATGAGTGGGCCGCTGTCGCATTGTATGTGGAGAGCTGTTTCCTCTGATTCGTGGCAAAACCTACACACCGTTTCATGTCCCAAGCCCATGTTCGTTAAATGTTTGTTTATTTTGCAGTGTCCAGTGTTTTTTGGTCCTAACGTTCTCGCAGTATTTTTTTATCTATTTTCCCCGTCAATTTTCACTATCTGTCTTTCTAGATGAGAAAAGTGGGGAAAAATACAGAAACAAAAAAACTATTATCAATGTAATAGTTTTATTGTTTCTGCACTTAGATTATAATATTGTTTTTATTTTTAAGTTAGTATTTTTTTTTGTATTCAATAAAGTGTTATCTATCTATTACGCTTTGAAACACTCTTCTTCACTTCACTTTGAAGATCTCTACTAACGGAACTAAACAGGTACATTATCTTATGAAAAAATACTACTCACCTGCATATTTATTGCGGTTAGGGCACCAGAAACTGGCTTGGAACACGAAGTACCAAGGTTTAGGCGCGCCGAAGGGTCCCGGGAACACTTGCTCCAGATACAAAGCTATGAGCATGTATATGACGCAGTCTAACGCTAACATTAGCACCACGTGACCGAACGCGAACCTCGTCGTCTCCGTTGATGGAAGCGCTAGGAATTCACCCCATTGCATTCCTGTTGGATATTTTGATAAATTGTAAATGTTTAAAAATTTCAAATGCCTTAAGTCGTTTAGGTGAGGACCCCAACAGTCCCAGTTTTTCTACCGCCTGAGCAATACTATGCAAACATGATATTGATTCATGATAATGATATGCTTCGGTAAGACGGCACTGTAGCTAAGCAAGTGAAATTCTGGGCTAAAATCTTAACATCACATGACTTTTGAGTAAGAAGCGTAGGTGCAGTGCGCCTAGAATTTCACATTATTGTGCAATCCTGGGTGGCACTGTTCTAATTATGGGCATTGTATCTCTTAACATAGAGTGCCTTGCTTGTCTTCTTACTTCTATGCATGAAAAAAATGGATAGAATAGAATAGAATAGAAATACTCTTTATTGTGTCCAATGTAACAAAAGGTACTTAAAATTATATAATAAATAAAAATATAATATAATTATATTATGGATAGTCAAGTAATTTAAATTTTTATTCACTTTTTATTGATTTTTAATAGGATGATGCAAAAGATGATTGTTCTTTAAGCATTCTGCATTTCTTAATAACAAACCCTGGAACCCTGGAATAACACTTAAATATTATCGGTTAAAGCAAATTTAAAATACTTATGGTAACAATTGATTACAATGGTGCAATGACTATGCGAAAATTTGTTTATATGACTTACGCATAATCGATAAATGATAATAAAAAATACAATATCATGAAATAGATAAGTATGTATAGTGCAGGTGCTAGTGAGCGTGTTCATATCGCAAAAGAAACCCTTATAGTTTCGCTTTGTCTATCCGTCCATCCACAGCTTTACGGAGAAACTATAAGTCCTAGAAAGCTGAAATTTTGCACAGTTCTGCAAGAGGACGGTATAAAAAAAATAAAATTTAATGATTTTAGGGTATCTATCCCATAGGTAGGTACACGTTAAATAGGGATGAAATTTTAAATTTTACAAGCTTTTATTTAAAAGCTTGTTTTTAAAAAGTTTTTTTTTTTAAAGTTTTTTTTTAAATTTTCACTTGTTTTTACGACATACCTCCACTGCTTTCCTTAGCAAGCAACAATTGGAAGCCGTAAGCCATGGCTGAGTTGAGCGAGAGACAGGTGAGCGCTTGAAGCGCTGCCGACACCTCGCCGTCCATTGCCACCAGAGTGGCCGGCACGCCTGCTAGGAACCATATCACGCCCGTGAACAGGGCTGCAGTGCTACCTGGAATATGTTGTATTTCAGTCATCATGATAAACCGCAGTTTCTTTATTGTTATCTCTACCTATTAAATATAAATGGAAGGTGTAAATCATAATCGTGTTGAGCGAAAGAGAAGTGAAAACTTGCAGCGCTGGTGAAACTGTGTTGTCCGTCACTACCAGAATGTGAAGTTACCGGGGGTAGACTTCCTTTGCAGGAGGTCGACTAGGTGGGTACCCCAACAAAGCCAGTTATTCTACCGACTGAGCAGTGATGTGCAAACATTACTGTGCTTCGGTAGGAGGGCACTGTAGCTAGTGAAATTACTGGGCTAAAGAGTCTTAACATCTTATGACTCTCAAGTAAGAAGCGTTGGCGCAGTGGACACAGAATTTTACCTTTGTAAAATCCTGAGTAGCACTGTACTAATAATGGGCAGCGTTATCTCTTACCATCAGGAGAGCGTCTTGCTAGTCTTCTTACTTTGTTGTATAAAAAAAACACAACGAGGTCTTTTTAAATCTCACCATGCCATTTTTTAAAACATCAAATTGGAAACACTATTAAAATGTGTGCAATAATATTGCACTGAAATTCTCTTGAGGAATTTTCAAAAAGTTATTCTATGAATTTCTATTTCAAAATGTATCAAATTCTGCGAGCGAGAGAGCGTCCAGCGGAATAAACCCTCTTAATTCTGCATTATCTTACCTCGCGAAAAGCATCCACTAATCATGAAACAGAACAATATGGCGGTGGTCAGGTACATGATTATAAAGAACAGCAACACGGTCCACGGAGTGTTGGTAAACACCGCGTATTCTGAAAACCCATCCTCGTTCGTGAACCAATTTACCTAAAAAAATAAAAACAATTAATTAATTTGGACAGGAACAGGAGTCAACAGGAGTTTTATACTTCGGATTTATATTATTATCTACCCTAATTCCTAATACCCTAATGTATCAGATTTTGTACTCAATGTAAATATCCTACTTATAAATTCTATAACACATGTGATGTCGAAATACTTATTAAAGAAATAAATATAAACATTGGTAGTCAAATCACAATTATAGGTGTGGCCTGTTTCACATTTTCGCAAAAATTCATAAAAAGTCTCTAACATGACCTAAAGACTGCTCTACATAACTTATAGAAGACAACCGGGACCAATAGATAACGTGCTTTTGGAAACACCGAAGCGTATAATATCGGAAAAGTTTTAATCAAGGATTTGAACCCAAAGTCACTAAAGAATTCCGGACAGAAGGTATAGAAAACTCACTCCACAAGAACCTTTAAATATACTCGTATAAAAATATTTAATAAGGCTTTGACGCTTTATAAGTGGTTTTACGGCAAGCCTTCATATAGATACCTACCTATTAGCCTATGTTGTGCATGTTATCACGTATTTCTTATCGCTTGTGACGTGGTCTGAGCTTCCAATTGGTCAGTCCAGACGGGGCCGCCTATGTTTTTAATGATATACACCTAACAACAGGTGTAAGGCGTAATTCACGAACAGCAACGCAACGGAAGGCGATAAACGACACGTCATTCGACATCCACAACAACGTCCATCATTCACTTTCGTGTTAATAAATCCTTAACTTTAAAAGTTTAATGCAAATTCGTAAATTCGAGCCCTTGTATCTTCTTATAAGTCTATCAAGTGGGGTTCTACAAACATAATATTCATAAATTCCAAAGCAATTTCATTTGAAAATATAATTTCCGAGTAGTAGAAGTGCCCAATGAACTCATCACTATCGTGTTGCTAAGTTGCTAAACGCATAGAAAACATATTCAGGCCGGAGCAACTTAATTAGCTTTACAAAGTTTCTTAAGCTGTGTGTGCCACTTAACCAAGGTTTAGGCGGTTTTATCTCTGCTAAAATTATGTATTGTTTGTTCTGGGGCCTATGCTAATCCTGTGACTGTGACCTTCCAACTTTCAAACGTCTAAATTATCACCGTGAAAATATCCTAATAATCCATAGAACACAATAGTATAGATCCCAAGTCTTTGTCGTCTATAAGATAAACAAAATCAGCAACAAAAACACATGTCCAATAAAAAAATTTAAAAATAACTTCACGTTGAACTACGCACGAGATATCTCGATATCTTTGTTATTTTCAAATATTAATTGGTATCAGATAAGTGATAAGTCGAATTACCTTTAAAAGAATCACTATTAGTACAGACGCTATGAATAAATACACGAATTGTTTGCAAAACCATGCGGTCCAATGCAGCCATGTTGGTAGACCCATTATTTTCATTGTTTCCTGAAAACATAAGATCCTATTAGTTCTGAAAATATGTAAGTTACAGAAAATACAATATTATAAAGATTGCTACTAAAAGTGAACTTAGTGAAGAAAGTTCAGGTTACATTTTGAATCTTAGACGAATATTTTTCAAATATAAAAAACAAGTCCAGCAGTTTAACCTGCTGAAAAGTACCCTATGTTTTTCGATCACAAAGTTAAAGTCAATTTGTTTATCACGTTTACAATTTTTGCTCAAATTCATAGTTAAATCTTTAGCGGCTTCAATCAAAGACCAACAGCGTTGGATCATAAAAAACATCTTTATACTACGCCTTTTTACCAGAATCATACCTTGAGTTGAAGTTCCTTCTCCAACGTGACAGCTCTAACAATATTGACGATAGTGTAACTGAAGCTAAGAGTGATAAACATGGGCAGCAACATCTGTAGAGCTTCCACCGCCATGTCGTTAACATATGCGGGATGGGGGTACCTCTGTAGGTGGATCGTGAAGTCTAATATATTCTCGTCTAGTATTGTTGATACTAGCTCCGTTGATATTGCGTATTGGAGCGCTATGAACATTTCGTTCACGTAACCTGGGGAGATGGAATTAATTTATACCATCATTTATATCGTATTCTTCTGCGTCAATTTTCAAATCATGTTCCTCATAAATGGAATGAAAAAAGCTTTTAGTGGAATAACAGCCATCAATATAAGGGGTATGCCGTGATTGTGTGGTTTCAAGACTCTAATCACTAATGGATTAACAACACAAATAAGCAGACGGCTCGTTGTAAGCAAGCTTACCGCTTTCGTATGAAAGATAAAGTCTTGCTTGCCGCAGAAGCGGTAATAAATGAGTCACGACTTTTTAGAAGACATGCGTACTAGAGTGAATGATAGAGTGGAATGGAGGAAGAAGACGTGTTGTGCCGACTTCACCTAGTGGGATAAGGGACGATGATGAACCTTCATAGAGATATTAATAAAATAAGACGTAGAGCCAATTCTAATATCACAAATTAAAGAAGTGAAGGAAGTGTAAAATACAAAGAAAATAAATTAAACAGATAGTAATAAGTGAGTGTTAGGCATTAGACCTTGTCAGCTGATTATATGAATAATAGGGGCTTTGTCAAAGGTATATTGCAGTTTTATCTACGAATAAATCTTTATCCTCAACATAGCAAGTAGTTAAATACTGCATACTACACACACACATACAGTGTCTTTATGTAAATACCTTTATTCTTAGAGGTTCAGTAGTTTTATTAGACCTAATTCTTCGTTTCCAAATCAGACTAAGTACGACAAGATAAGAGAAAATTGAGGAAGGTGACGCAACATAATTAAAGATGATGCAAAAAAAAAGTTAGTACCTATTTAAGTTCACATAGAAGACATTTAATCTGATATTTATTCACTGGTTAGTAAACCAGCACTACTTCGTCTACGCCTGATAAAAAGTACTACAACCCATTCGACACAAAAATTTCATGACTCGGTCATGCCGTTTTCACAGATTTTTATAATTATCATGGTGACACGAACATTTTATATAGGTACCTAGGTAGGTATTAGATAGTTATAAGTACTCAGTACTTAGGTACATAAAACAAAATGTAGAGGTTAGTATATTATAATGTGCTTACCTGGATCGTTTCCACCTTCCCAAGAATACGAAAATCTAGGTCCAGTCATTTCAAAAACTGGAAATACTAATTCCGTCCGCCAAGACCTCCCGCCGGTTGAATAAAACGAATTCAGCCGAGGCCTCTCAGGAAACCGTAAGGCATAGGATACGTCATTTGGTAATACTGTCGCTCCTGAAATTTTAATAAAAAGGTAATTTCTACGATCTTGAGGAAAAAGTAGTCATTCATATTTTTGATAAAAACATTATTTATTTATTATAAGATTGAACTGTCCCATTGCTGGGCAAAGGCCTTCCCTTAGTCCATCCATATTCCACGATACAGCGCCGCCTCTTGCCAACTTCCATGGCGGGTGATAATAATTATAATCTAGTGATTAAAAGGAAACAAAAATAATCGCCAACTAAGCTGATTGATATTGGGCGTGCGCGATTTTTGAGCGTGTGAACGACGTGATTGCCTATGTGGAGCGGCGTGACACGTTCAGTAAAGCTACCCCACGTTGGGCGGCAGCGACTCTCGAACGAAAGTCGTCGGAGAGGCACAACAACGTAAGTTATCGGGGGATCTTATAAGTGTGGGCAGCCTAAAGAGCAGTCGCGATGGTCATATATAAACTCCGCAGCCAGGTGGAACGCGATGATCACGCTGCGAAATCTCGGTGAGCACGAGGGGTTCACACGCTCTATGTTATTAAAAGTTAAACACCGATACATAATAGCGGCCCTGCCCGCCTGCTGTTGAACGGTTATAGTCGCTTATAGACGCACCCGGCATATGTGATACCGTCTTGTCATTCTAGTAGGCAGGGTACCCCTCCCTACCTGGCTTCGATCATGCCGAAACACCGAAATAATGACAGATTGGCGGCACGGTTGTGGGGTCTGTCTTTTTTTATATTTTGGGAGAAAATCTTTTCCTCTTACAAGATAATCTAAATAGATTATCTTGTTAGAGGAATCTATTTTGATTCATCATCATCATCTCAGCCGTAGAACGTCCACTGCTGAACATAGGCCTTCCCTTTAGACTTCCATATGTACCGGTTGGGAGCGACCTGCATCCAGCGCAGCACCTAAATAGATTACAACTTGTAATAATGTATGAAGAGTCGCTGTGAGTGAGATTGAAGGAGCGGAAGACTGGGTGGCATATATGTTCATCAGTGGACTAACGTGGGCTGATGATCATGACGATAGATAATATTATGTATGGTACTCATATTAAGTATTATTATCATACTAATTTGCTTTATTATACTTCGGTTTATAAGTAGGTAATAAAATACTAACCATACAGACTGTCATCAAATTCTATAGCAGCTAAAACTTTCCTAGTAGTTTCCTCATCAACATAAATCCCTCTCAATTCCTCGCTATTGTTATAAGGTTTCAATGACTCTCTTACACGTGCTTTTATAAGCTCTAACACTTCAGTTGTATTAAAATTCGTTCCTGGCGGTAATTCTAAATCTGGGAATATAGGAAGTTCTTCTAGTATCGGAAACCTCTCTTGTGCATTTTTTATAAATAATTTTGTAAGCCCATCCACTATTACACGTTCCAGTTCTGGACTGTTCGGCGAATATGCGAGGGACATTTCTGTGAGATTCATCCCGGCTCTGAAAGGAAAAGCTTATGAAAACTCCTTAAAAATTAATACCTTCATTCTACATTACTCATAACTTAGCCTCCTTTGACACATACATACTGCGGCTGTGGCATTTAGAGGTTGTGTACCCATTACCCAACCTATATGTTGCAGTTTCAGGTCGCCTAGATTACCTACTACAGGACCGGCAACATGACTGCCTCCTACATATTTTATAGAGATAGGAAACAGCCGGAACCCACAGTTTTACATACCCATAGGACCTCCGGATCACAAGCCGGACGTACAAACACTGGGCTAGGGTCGCTACTTAGGTAATCTAGACAGCTATGAATTTCAGTAGGTATGTACTATGTTGCCGTGCTTATGTATGAAAAAATTAAGGCCTGTTCAAACCTAGGCGAAATTCGCTATCACTCTGGGAAGCGGAAAATATAGCGCTGAGCAGTTATATGCAGATTTGTTTTGTTGGCGCAGGCTGTAGCTAATATAGCTCAGGGATTGAACAGGCCTTTATGACAAAAGCAATATTCACTTACAGAACTCTAGTAGAGTAGCTCAGAGTGTGCGCAGGTATCGGCGGATAGGTAAAAGTGCTCATCTCCCGCGGCTCCACTTGCCAGCGCAGTATCAACACTAAGCACATGGTCACCACTGGCAGTAAGAGCTCCACTAATGTCTGTATCCTGTGCCGCCATTGCTGGAGGAAGTTCTTCCACATCAGCAGCCGGAACTTCGTGAAAGCGCCGGCTTCTTGAGCTTCCGTTCTGACCCTCATTGTGTCCTGTTTTGAAGAAATAAAACTGAAAATCTTTGTACCTATACGGTTTCAAATAGTCGTAAAAATTAATCCTTTTTCACGATTCACGATAGTAGTATAATTAGAAAAGTAGAGTTTTAAGAATAAAAAGAGTTGAAGTTGATTAGTTGTTTCACTGAAGAATTAGAAGTTAACTCATCAAATAGTACTTATAATTTGTCGTAAGATACATTTCAACAATACTTTTTGTGCATTTCTAAAAAGCTGATTCTTTTTTTCTCCCCAACTATGTAACAACATGATGACAATCTAGTAAAATCTTCAGAGTTCAGAGTAAGAAAAACACTAACTCTAACTAAAATACTTCCATACGGAAACAATTAGAGTATAGGTACAGTATGACTTATGACCATTCGTCATGCTATATCTATCGAATAAAATACATTACATTTGAGAAAAACATTTTTTTTTATTCTTAGCCAAGCACCAAACGCTTGTGGACATGAGGATAACGGAAAAAAAAAATTGGGACTATAGTTTTCGTTTTTACCACAACGTCTCTCATCCCAGTATATTTCTTGTTCCTACCTATTTATATTATACCGCTAATATATTATTTATTTATATGCGTCTTGTTTTAACTTTATATTGACAGGACCTCGTGTTATTAAATAGTTACCTAATCTAAATAAATAAAAAAAGTTGATTGATCTATCAACTTAGCTACATCTTAAAACGCTGGATTTCTTAATACGGATGAAGCCGCGAGCTTAATCAAGTTGGTGGTTATAATTTGAAACTCCGCTACTAAGCTGACGTTTGAGGTACCTACTTATATTCTTACTATCTTAAGCATGATTCACAGGTAATCTTGATTAGGAAATAATATTATGTAGGTAATTGATTATTACTAAAATTGTAAAGCTACGTGCATGTTACGAACATAATATCCGCGTAGCCTAAAAGTACTATTAGGTACACAACCCTAAGAATTTCTTCTGAAGGCTTCATATTTTAGTGGACTCTCTTACAGGCTCTTAAAAAGGAGTGGAAAGTTCACAATTCATCGTAATATTTCTTTATTCATGGTTTGCCGATTACTCCAAGACGCATAAACTGAGTCGATTGAAAATATTTTTTTACTACCAATTTAATATATAATATTTATTGACTTAAAGTTAGATTTTAAAAAATTTGAATAATGTTAAGGTCCTGTCTTTGAAAAAAAAATAACTGATTTATTTTTTAAGTGCACATATTTTTTAAGATTCCTATGTTATTCATCATAGATTCCTATGTTATTCATATCATATTATGTGCCTAATTTAGGCATTAAAAATAAACAGGCATTGAAAGAAGAAGTGAATCTAGCAATAAGTCACTTCTAATTTAGCACCAAGGTTCCTATGTGTATGTGTGTAACATACCTATAACAAAAATACATAAACTAATAAAATGCAAAATCATTTACACTTACCTTATATAATATTTTCAATTTCCTCTAGATATCTTGTACAACACTTGAATCAACACCACGATTTTTGTAAACTATATTTTTCGGCACCGTAGCTTTATTTCACATTATTTTAAAATATAGCACCAATGATTCACGATCGTAATTCAAAACAACACTGAAATAAACCTTTGACGTTTGAGGTATGTTACCTATCTACGTTTAGATACCGTGATAACGAGGGAACGAAGATAAAACTATCGCTTTATTACAGAACAGGTGGGTGTAAATACTAAATTATATTGATTTACGGGAGTACATAATTACTTACATTTTATATATAATCCTTAGCCTTATTCGTAGAGTGCACTTTTCATAAGTTTTAAATTACGTATCACTAAACTTCTATGAACGTTAACGAAAAGGACAATTCTTACACTCGTAATCAATATCTATGTAGCTTACAAAAGGTAAGTACTTAGGTAAAGGGTGGATAATTGAGCTCTGCACCATTATTTGTACACATTATTCTAACATTTCAAAGGACTACTTGTTCGAAAAACTACTTGAAACTTTGGGGGTGCGCTGAGCGGGAATCGTTAATTTGTTTGACAAACTCATTTGATAATTTGCTTTACTTTATTCGATAAATTTGTTATCCACGTGCTTACGTAAATATAAATACATTTAGTAATTTTTACGGTACGTGTTATAATATTTAAATTCGATTGGGTTCACTCTACTAGCCGCTAGACTATTGCGTGTAGGAGCGTTGTCGTTTGGAGCTGAACTGATTCAGGGTCAAAAACTTGTAAGGTCTATTAACACTTTAATAGGGTCTTCCTGACGTGTGCATATCAACAGAATAGACACTTCGTCATGAGACAATGCGCGTGGGCATCTGTTGGATACGGGCTTAGCCACGGATTTTACAAGGGGGAAAAATTAGAATAGCAGAGAGTAAATAGCAAACTGAATTTTTTCAGAAGAGCGAATCAGGAGAACTAGCAATAATTATTCTACTAGTCAACTTTCCGATTTAACCTACCAATTTATAATAACTATCCAAAAATTAACATTAAAGAAATAGGCCTAAGAAGAATGAACATTGCCTGAATATGTAAAAAATAAAAGTGTGTCCGTTCTTCTCATAGAGGTAAGTACTTTACCTACGAATGGGCGTAAACTTCTTAAAATAGAATAAGTGCGATTTGCACTAAATCCGATCCAAATCCGTCACAGTGTAGCCTTGTAACTATTTAAATGGTAGTTTACTAACAACAGCCATCCGATTTATGTCCTTTCTCGGAACTGCTATCGGTTTAAAGCCATCATTTGAGTTAATCTAAATTGAATTAAAAGGGTATATACCCGAGAACCCCTTGAATTCAACCCTGTAAACGATAACCTACTACAATATTCAGAAAGAATGCCGGCACTAGGAGTATTACGTGTGGAGTGATATCATACGATCTCTACAGATTTATAAGTAAAGTGGCCATCACATATTATTATGTTTCTAGGCGTCACTAAGTGCAGTTTATTTATGAACGCGAATGTGGGTAAAGGTCCTTCCTCATTGGGAGCATTTGCCTGCTATGAAATTCAGTTTCAATTGTGAGCATTATTTAAATAGGCGATATACTATGTATTGCTCCATAAAGCTGACTAGCAAACTGAAGGTTAGACGACATCGTTAAATTTGGCAACAAAACCTGGATGAGATTCGTATGGGATCGACCCAGTAACGCGTGAACATGAGATAGGCCCAGTGTGTAGACACTAGACACGGACTTATTAAATAAATACGAGTTTATAGGATTTTAGGATGCTTTATAAACTGTAACACGCGAATGCGTCCCTGTCCTTAAACGCATTTTTTGCTCTTTAAGGAAAAATAAAGATTTTTGGTACAATCCATTACGATCGTAGCGTAGATATTGGCATTATATTCACGTTACACTTTTCTACTTCTAGTCGATTTATAAATTATTTTATTAATATTCCTTGAAAAAATCTTGTAACATTTTCACTGCACTATACTCTGTATCAAGTTATATTACACTAACTATATAGCTAAGCAATAAAATATTATCGTCGCCACAATTTGATCGAGTTATGAGTTATTGGTGCGGTTAGCGGGTGCCCGAAACCAACCGCACCAATTACTTTGCCGTCGCGCAATAATGGATTTACTTATTTTATGATAATTTAGTTTGAATCCAAGAGCATTATAATATATTTATATGTAGGAAAATTTGCAATCTAGGCTGTAACTTCGTCTTCGTCACAGAAATGATGTCACAAATATAAAATGCTGTAAATATATTATCATCTCTTATAACTATAACTAAAGATTTTAATTAGTAATTATAATATTTGTGTCGGCATTCTTTCACAATATCGTAGAAGCGTTTACAGGGTAGAAGTCAAAGGGATCTCGAGTCTAGGATCGTCAAAGACAACTTATTTATATTGCTTCGTCAAATGACGGATTCAGAACAAAGGTATTGCCGCGGATGAACAGAAATGGGACTGATGTTGCTGTTGTGCATTAACTACACAAATAAATTAGTTCTACGACTACGACGACTGACATTTGATTTAATTCGAATCAGATGCTGTAGTGGGGAAATGCTCTTATTCTATTTCAAGACTTTAGCGCCCATTCGTAAAGCACTTTGGCTTAAATTGAAAACTACGGTACAACACTATGGTAAAAAAATCCACTCCATTGATTAGAATCACGAAAACAACATGAACATTGTATGATAAAAAAAGCATTCATTTATAGGACTGGATGCCTGGAGAACTTTTTAAGAATAATTTACTTATATAAAAGTTAAAAGAAATAATCAACTTTTTATATAATCAGTATATTACAAGTCTAAACTACAATAACAATAATTTAATTCTGCCACCTGTAGTGAGCATAAGCTCTATTGGCTTCACACTGTCGATGCAAGTCTTGCTTCCTCTTCACAACCTTGCCGGAATTGTTGGCAGCGTCGAGGAGCTCCCATGCAAACTGCTGCGGGAAATGTACCGTCCTCTCCTTGTCGTTTGTCGCCTCTAACAGCCATTTGATTGCCATGAATAGGGACCGCCTTTCTGTTATTGGACCAGGCACCTAAAATTTTTAATATACTTGTAAAATGTAGGCATATAACATTTTAAACTTTCGTGATTAGAGCTTATGTTAATTTTATTAAACGAGCTGTTATGAGCGGTTCATGTAATTGAAACGCCAATGTTGGTTTTATATTTTTTTGTAAAACTAACATTAAACTAATAACGCGATAAGTTACGATAATAAAATTAACATGAAATCTAGGAGTGTTCTAGACTGAAGACCGCATCTCGGCAAACATAGTGTAGGGCTTGGGCAAGATGGAGTGACGATATCAGTAAGGCAGCTGGGAGCAGTTGGAGGAGAAAGACAAAGGACCAAGTTGCGTGCCATTTGGGAGGCCTATATCCAGTAGCAGTGACTCAACATGGGCTAATGATGAACTTGTAAAATAGCTAGCCTGGTAGTTTATTGGTTAGCTTGGGTTTCATGGTACCATCATGTATTCTTATAAAAGTTAGAAGAATGATGGCCCTTTTAATTAATTATAATCTAAATAGCTAACAAAGTTGTTATTAACATAAATTACCTACCTATCACATTATCAAAACTCAAATTATATACTTGTATAATATATATAGGTACTCTGTTTATACTGGTGGGAGGCTTCAGCCTTTACTAGTTAACACTAGTGGTACCTGATAGGGGATAGGATAAAAATATAAAAAAATTATGGACACATATTTTTTTATTTGTAATTTTAATAAAAAAATGTGTGATTTACAAAACTCTAAAGTTACATGGAAAAGGTTGTGATGTCATTTGTGGCTATTCGAGTCGATACAAAATGCATCCATAAATGATGTCACACGTCATTGCCGAAAAACTTATAAGCGCTATATCTCAGCCATTTCTTATTTTATTTTCAAACAAAAAAATAAAATATTGAACATTTTTTTTATTATTAAAATTGCGGACTAATTATTTTTTACCTTGTCCAATGCCCTATTTGATTTTTGATTTCATATTTCAGCATAAATTTCAGTGAATCCAGGGAAAGATTTATTCCAATTTCTAGGGTAAGTCTTCTGCCATCTTGCCACATCAAGAAAATATCACAATATGTTTTTAGGGCAACAATTGAAAATAAAATGTTGTGCCTCCAAAACAGATGGCCAGAAAAGTAAAAAAATAGTGATGAGAGTCTAAGTACCTTATACCTAATTTATTAAGTTAATTGCAATGTCAATATGGGCAATGAATACCCACAGAAAATATCATCTACAAGCTAATGTCTTAAATTCCTGTATCACCTCAATAGGCCAGGATAACTATCTACATCCTTCAGTTTCAATATTTATTCTCCATCCGAAACAGTGCTGAGTTACTTAATTGTATATTTTTTAATCTATGCAGTCCCCACTGCTGGGCAAAGACCTCCTCCAAATATTTCTAGTGTCCCTTTTTTGGGCCGCCTCAGACTAGCCGGTCTGGTAAGAATCCAAGTTGTCTCTTCATCTTTAATAAAGAGGCTATTATTACCTAAGTAATGAATATACAATACAATACTATTTATTGGGAAAAAAATAATAAGACTTTAAACTAAATTAAAGTACTAATATTAATGTCCACTAAGGGCGGCCTTATCACTTAGCGCTAGTGATCTCTTCCAGCCAACCAAGCTCGCACAGAATGTTGTAAATTAAGGTGAATATAATGCCATGTGGTAGCTTACCTGATAAGTAATACCACCTCTTTTAATAGGTGACAGTTGCAATAAAGGTTTAGAGTTTTCAACAGCTTTGTACAAGATCTTTTTAGGGTCCAACTCTATCTTGGCCTTAGCTTCAGGTGTGTTTGCGAGGTGGTACCTTTCAATTTGTATTCTTTTTATATTTTCAAAAGCTTTTTCAACGAGATTTCTGGCCAGCTGCTTTTTACCATCCTCCATTACATGATTGATGACTTTACTGAAAAGTTATTAATTTAAAATATAGTACAGTTTAGGATTCAATTTTCAAATAAATTCTAACCTAAGCAGATTAATAATAATTATTATGTTTTAAACAGAGAAGCAATTGGCTCCTCTGATAACACACATAATCGATAAACAGACACTTAGGTTTTTTCAAAATTACTCTTTTTCTCGTTTAGGTTATTTTCAAAATTACTCTTTAAAGCTACAGAAGGTTTTATCTTCAGTAGGCTAAGTGCTCGCATGCCAAAGCTATTTAGATAATCACTTACTTAACGAGAGGGTCGAAGTACAAAGAAGAAGTCTCAGCTGCCGAAGGCGGTTTCACAGGGAGTCCAGCGACTTTGGTCAGCTCTGAACTTTCAATAAGCTTTGCTTGGTCTTCCTTTCTGAACACTGGATTTTGGAAATACTCAGGGAAAGCAACACTTTTTCCATAAAACCTGTGTGTTATTGATGCTGACCATCTAAAAACATTAATTTTATAATTATAAATATTTCTATAAGTAAACACAGGCAATCAGATTTTAGTTTTCTGTCATTTCAAAGTACCTTGGGAGTGTGGATAATGTTTGTGTAACTAAGCCTTTGTTGAAGACCCTTAAATTGCTAGCCATTTTAATCAAAGATACTGTTTAAGTATTTATTTTAATATTATTTTACTTCTTGCGCTATGTACCTAACCTAAAAATAATTTGATATTGACTTTGACAGTTGACATATCAACTGCGTCTACTGCCATAAAAAAGATGACAGCTGTTTCTTTTTAGATTAGCACAATGTAACATGGTTTTTGGATTTGCTAATGAGAAATAAATTATAAAAAAAATACACAACGTTTTTTATTTTTTTAAATAATTATTATAAACTAAAAAATACAAAAACAAATCTGAAATATACATACGGCGGATTTATAGCTAAAAAGTCCTTTTTACAGATATACAAAGAATTCATTTATCGCTACAAAGATGTATGACGATTTATGAATAAAACAAGGACAGATTTTACAGCATTATTATTTATTAAAAATACTCTTGTTGAAAATAATATTGTATATGAACTCAAAATTTCTATAGTATAATAAATAAAATTATTATAAGTTTTTTCTGAGCTTCTTTGCGGATTTTGTGCTGGTATCAGCTTTGGTGTCATTATCTAGAAGTTTGCTTTGTCTTTTTTTTGATTTTTCGGACAAACCCGATTCACTTATGTTACTTTTGACCATAGAAGAGTTGGCTTTTCCATTTGAAATTGGAGATTTTTGCTTTGCAGGTGTTTTTCTCTGTTGGTCTTTTGATTGGTTATGTGATTGGTGTGGTCCGTCTCCATTTTGTTTTTGTGCACGCTGTGGTTTAGTCTTATCAAAGTCTACGTAGGACACAATTAGAGTCTGTTGGGATTTTCTGTCGTCTTCCTCTTCATCACCATCTGGACCTCCAATTTTTAATGAACTGTGAATATAAACAATGTTATCTTTAGAGACATAGTTAATCAATTTACATACAGTATGTAACAGTACACAGTACTGGGGGCCTAGACAAGCGCGCGCCCGCCCGTAGCGATCATTCGCAATCGCTAAAAAATGTACTGAGATGACAGCTCTCGTCGCTTGTCACGTGACCGACAAGCGACGAGAGCAGTCATCTCAGTACATTTTTTTAACGATTGCGAATGATCGCTACGGGCGGGCGCACGCTTGTCTAGGCCCCCAGTACAGTATGTACAGTGTGTACAGTATGTACTTTTCACACTTATATTTGTAAAAGGTGTAGATAAGTTTGTGTCACATGCTATGTGCAAAAATATATAAACACAATAGTTGTATGCACTGGCATAAGACAAAAAAATAGCACAAGTGTGTATTACTGCATTGGCATACAGTTCCCAGCACACACCCTTCCACACATTACTCCCAATAATTATGTAGCAAGAATGACATAATATGTGTTTGATGTCATAAGTTAAAGTGTTAAATATAGATAGATAGATATGTGTTACAATTGGCAGTCTTATTGTTAAAAGAGATCTCTTCCAGACAAGAGTGCAGGAGAGGAGAATATTGCATGAAAACATACCTCTCATCAATTTCTCCTCTAATGTAAGGAAGGGCACCATAGAGATCTAGAACTACTATTCTGAAAGTTAAAGATTGTCCTTCTTGTACATTAGAACCAATCCATTTGTTTCCTGGTTCTTCTGTGGGTCTTGGGATAACTACATTGAAAACCCTGAGAAAAAATAGATAAAATGTTACACCACAAACAGTTCATATAATTGAAAAATATTGAGCAATAGTTATTAGTTGCCAGTTACACAATATTGAATTGAGTACTTAAAAACATTGTTTTATAGAATAACTATTTACCTTGTAATTTAACAATAGGATAAAAAATACCTTACCACAATTTTTTTAATAGGCAGTTAGCATTAGGAAAGGACTAAATTAGAGTAAAATGTAGGGGTGTATATTCACCACTGCACCTCTGTTTAAAGTGTTTGATGATGTTGCCCAGACTACCAACAACTGGAGTTGCATATTATTAAAAATACTAAGAATAGAATATTTATAATACCTATGTATAAGAATGGCCAGATGTGTGGCACTCTTTTTATTCACAATGCCTGTGAGTGTAGCACCAACATAAGGTCGAAATATGAAGTAATCAGCTTGCACTTGAAAATGTATGTCCGAGTTGTCATTCCTGATTGTGCCTACATTCTGTAGAATGCGGAGATTTTTGTAGCTCAGGAGAATACCATCAAACCTAGAAGTTAAAAAAGTATATTAAGCATTTGTTAGTAAGGAAAAGGAAGTGCAAATCTATTTGACTTCTCTGAATGGCTGCTCAGAGACCCATAAAATATGGACATGATATGTTACAGAGCAACTATTCAGCAAACTTCAAATCAGTCAAAAGGAATTGCTATATACAGACACCATAAATACTAATTTTATACAGCAAATATCCAAGTGACAGAAAAATTGTGCAAAAAAGTTACATAATATTAAACAAACTGTACTGGTTTGAATTGCATTATTTATTGTGCTGCCTAATGTGCCATGGTCAGCTAGATATTTTATAGGATTTATTTGTCTCTCGAGGGGCAGGACAACGTCCAAATTGTTATGGTAGTCTTTACTTACTCTTTGTCATACTTTCCAATTTTATAGTCCAGTAAATTTTTGATAGATTCTTTGAGATTACCAAGACACCATGGTTGCAGAGCTAAGTTCTGGGTCACTTTTTTTTCTACGACACAAGAGTTCTTGTCATTAGCTAATTTTCTTAGTTCTCTAAGATCGAATTTTATAATTGTTGACATTTTTATTTATCATAGGGTGATTTTATTACAATGATTAAAATTGTAAACAATTTACAACAAAATATTCCAACAAAATTTTGACAAACTAATTTTTTTATTGATAGCTGTCAACTGTCAAATAATATTTTTGACAACTGTTTTTTTTTCCCACAGATTTTGAAAGAAAATAATGTACTTCGCAAGATTTGACAGTGTAGAGTAAAATTGTTGCTTTTTTAATCTGTGCTCGTAAATTGTCAATATATTGACATCTAATTTATTTAATCTGTGATAAACAGCTATAAAAAAAATACCAAGCGAATGCGTGTGTTGTCGATAAGATGCATTTTTTTAATTATTTATTGCCTCTCGAGTAAAAGTGACTATTTTTTCCCAATATTCCATTCAAATGGATAATTTCGGAGCTGCAACTAGCACCAAAGAATAGTAAGAATAATATAAACTAAGTACTTACATTTCCACAAAAAATGTCGAAGAATGGCGAAGTCTCCTCAAATCAAGGTAAATATTATTACATTTGTTTTGTATTTTCAATGATAAATAGCAATATTTACGTGATGTTATGTGTATTTTCAGGCCCCAGTCGACCTAACGTACCTAAACCGGAGTTAAACTTGTTTGGAGGAACAGAGAAAAGGAAAGTGTTAGATTTACAAATAGGGGGTCCATCTGGAGATGGAGCAGCATTTATGCCATTTCCTCCAAGTGTCCCCGCAGCCAGACCTCGGATTCCGTCGCGGACCATCAGAGATGTATTGCCTGATAACACAAGGTAAGATCTAGTATTCTTGTGACAACAAACAGCAGAGAATTTATTGCCAACTTTGAACATGATTTCCTACAACCATTTTCTGGAATTTGTGTAGTCCCATCTACTCTAAATAAATTGTTATAAAAAATAAATAACATGTACTATCATTACATTAGAGGAGACATAATACTGTACATACTTCATATTAATATTATATAGCTGAATGTTTGTTGGATGGACCGATTGAGCTGAAATTTGGTATAGAGATAGCTTAGACCCTGGAATAACACATAAGCTACAGTACAGCAGATAAAACTGCTGGGCCCAGCTAGTATATTATATGTTTGTGTTGTAGAGACAGAAGTAAAATCTATCCGTCGATGCAGTCATCAGGCAAGTTGCAGCTGTCAGCCACGGAGATATACGACTTCACATCAGATGACCTGCAAGACCTTGGGGAGATCGGACGAGGGGCATTTGGAGCTGTTAATAAAATGGTTCATAGGAAGTGAGACACTTTTATCCTACTAATTTTATAAAGTGTGTGTGTGTCTATAACTTCGTTACTCCTAAACATACGAGTATTATGTTAAACCTAACAAATTATACCAAAAACTGGTATTTTCAGATAACAAAATCAATACAGTCTGTTATCTGAAAATACCAGTTTTACAAACACCCGAATCCCTCAATTAGTTTTGATAGTTGAAATTCTAATGTATTTTCAACTAAGTAAACAAATACTTTGGTCTTAGTTATCTACATTAGACCCTGATATAACACAAAGGATATTTCAGCAGATAACTGCTGGCTGTAGCTCAAATAATTTTTTTATGTTATTTCTTTATACAGCAGTTAAAACAGTTTGGTTGAAATTTAGTATGTTTTAGCTTATCATAGAATGTCCATAGGCAGTTGAAAATCGCTGGGACTAACCAGTTTTTAATATCTTTATCTATTATTTCCTTTCATTAGTCACAAGCTTCAAAAATAGAAGTGAATCTAAATCGATGATGACTCAATATTTTTGTTATCATTTCTAAGACACCACTATTTATTTGGTCTAATTATAATTGACGTTATTAATTGCTAGTCATCTAGAACCTAGATAATAAAAAAAAGTGTAGGCATTAAATGTACAATGTTTTGCATAGTCATCATCATTTTTAACAGTCTGAATTGGCATTAAGTTTGTAATGTTAATAAATATAAACAATAGGGAAGAGTACCTCAATAGAAATGGTATATGGTGTCTGACACATATTTTTTTTTAATGCAATGAAGTAAGAAGGTGAGCAAGACACTCTTTTGATGGTAAGAGATATCACTGCCCATAATCAGTACAGTGCCACCCAGATGTTCAATTCACAAAATTCTAGGTGCACTGCACCAACATCTTACTCAAGAGACGAGATGTTTAGACTTTTATTTGACCTGTGATGCACCATCATAAAATTTGCAGGGAGTAGTACAGTCAAACCTACTGACGGGAGCCATTTTAGTTCAAGTTACATGTCACACATTGGAATCAAACTTATCTTACTACAATATTCCAGAACTAACCGTGTTATGGCTGTGAAACGCATTCGATCAACTGTCGATGAGAAGGAACAAAAGCAGTTGCTGATGGATCTTGAAGTTGTGATGAAAAGCAACGAGTGCCCATATATTGTTCAGTTCTATGGAGCACTTTTCAAGGAGGTAAGTATGTCTTATTATTGCAGAAAAAATAATCATGTAAATCCGCTAATGAAAATGATGACTTCTGATTCATTTATGTGATTTTTTTGTATGTAATTATTTTATTTAGTAAAGATAATAATTATAGCTTATAAACTTTTATCTTTTTTGTCACTAAGATCTTGCCAGATCTTAAGTGATGTACATCCACTGATATTATAATATGTATTAAGATTGTGAACAATTTTGGGATTTTTGCTTGAGATGATGAGAGAAAATAAAGCCACCCTCATTTTTATCTAGTTAGGATATAATTTGAACCTTTAGATCTCAATTAATATAGTGACTTCTAAATAATTTTGTTTCGGCTTTATTGTTACTAAGTATATATTTTGTTTCAGGGTGATTGTTGGATCTGTATGGAGTTAATGGACACATCATTAGACAAATTTTATAAGTTCATATGTGAGAGAATGCAAACTCGAATACCTGAAAATATACTAGCTAAAATTACTCTCGCTACTGTAAAAGCTTTAAATTATTTAAAAGAGAAATTGAAAATCATACACAGGTAAAATTGTGTACCTACTTAGTTTTTGATTCTTTGCAATAACATTATTTACAAATAAAAAAATCTCAACATTTTGAATTCAAAACTATGAGCCCCTTAATATTTTATTTAGTTTTCAAACTAAAAAAAAATGTGCCCTTTTAAGATTGTAGAAACAACACTCATACTCAAATATTTGATGTACATACTTAAATATTTATTAATTCCAGGGATGTAAAACCATCAAATATCTTACTGGACAGAAGGGGAAATATAAAGTTGTGTGATTTCGGAATATCAGGAAAACTAGTGGACTCTATTGCGCGCACGCGCGACGCTGGATGCAGGCCTTATATGGCGGTAAGTAGCCCTTTCTGATCATGTGTACCCATATTATAATGTGTTATTGTAAGTGACCTGTTCTGTAATAAAAAACCTGTGTCCGATATGAATTAAAGTGCCGAAGCTAAGAGTTATATTTCCTAATACAACGCGTGCGGGCAGTTCTTTTTTTTTTTTTTTTTTTTTTTTTTTTTTTTTATATTTCCATCAGCAATCAGTCGCCAGACTATAAGCTAATATGTTCTCTAAATATTGTCTTGAGAGGCGAGGAGGCCAGCGCCTCCTCTGCCTCATTACCAAACATCTTTTCTTTTGAGTCTTTTCGGTGTTGGCGACTGATTTAAGAGTTCAGTCGCAAGAATAGTGCGGTAAGAGTTCAGTGCGGGCAGTTCTAATGTGCACTGTGCACTTAGCTGATTTTTTTTTAGTTGTTAGCTTTGACCACATTCTCGCGTGACTTTAAGACGCAGATGATAGCAGACTAATCCTAGAAAGCGGGATAAATTCCCCCTGGCTTCACTGAACATCATGCCGGAACATCCTTAAATAGTTTAATTTAGTTTTAAGACTATTAACTTTTGATCTCTATAAAGAGTATTGTATGATTGTTTAGCCGGAGCGCATCGACCCGGGTCGCGCCCGTGGCTACGACGTGCGCTCGGACGTGTGGTCGCTGGGCATCACTCTCATGGAGGTGGCGACGGGAGCGTTCCCGTACCCGCGCTGGGGCTCCGTGTTCGAGCAGTTACAGCAGGTGGTGCAGGGCGACCCGCCGCGCCTCGCCAACAACAACGCCTTCTCGCACAGCTTCGTCAACTTCGTCAACACTTGGTATGTTACATTACATCACGCTGATGGAGGTGGCGACGGGAGCGTTCCCCTACCCGCGCTGGAGCTCCGTGTTCGAGTAACAAATTGAGGATTTTTTGACATATTTTGGAAAATATTTGCCTCAATTCTGACTGAGTTTGGTTACAGAAATATTGGTTTATAAAAAAAAAAAGGTAGCACTCCGGGAGTGCCGGCAGAAGTGAAAACTTCAATATTAACGTTGTGTTTAATTATAAGTATAAAAGTACTATCATTTATGAGGTAGAATACAATGTTTATGGGCCTTTCTCTACTAACTGGAAACTTGTCTATTGAAAGATGTCCTAACCCTTTTTTTTAGAAAATCAAATATATAATATGTTAAGCCGATAGATAATTATATTATAAGAACGTATAAACATGAAACAATTGTAATTTTCCCTTATTTTTCGAATTATAGGCAATTTTATAAAAAAATGCGACAGAGGAGTTTTTTTAGTGTTTTTTTCACTCAAAAAACGGTTTATGTCAATGTTTATGTGAAGAAAAACACAATAATAATTATTAAACGAATCAAATAAATTCTCTCCTTTATTGAACACTGTATCACATACAGAATTTAAATACTTATAGGTATTTATCAGGAACAAAGTGCGAGCTTAGCTTTAACAAATCAAAATTAAATTTAAGTAATAAATAATCAGCCTTGTTTACTTATCAATGTAGACTTATTTCTCAAAAACAGGTACAACATCTAAGTAACAAATCAAAATAATTATAATCAAAATTAAACTTCAGTAATAATTACTTAACATTCTAAGTAACAAATTAAAATAATCAAAATTAAACTTAATTAATAATAATCAGCCTTGTTTACTTATCAATGTAGACTTATTTCTCAAAAACAGGTACAACATCTAAGTAACAAATCAAAATAATTATAATCAAAATCTCTTTTTAATAATTTTTTTTGCCGTTGATATCTTAATCTTTCTGCAATTCGTTTCTGCTCTTTTATTTCTTCTTTGGTTTTAGGTTTCTTCTTTGGTGGCATTGCGGTAAAACTAAAACAATAAAACATACTTTACATTTTAAATATATAACCGTAAAGGTTCACAAACAGGTAGTTACTAGGTACGTATTATTTTATATTCCAAAATCCATAATAATATATAACAAAAGATCTGAATTAGCGTGGCAAGCCAATATAAGAATGGAAGAGGTTATTGGCAAGCAGTAGGTTAGTGCAGACTATAAATTATATTAATAAAATACACATACGCTAAATAAAACAGTCCTCTGTCACATTGAACAGTCCTCTGTGTTATAAATTTCCAGAGGACTGTTGCACAGAGGACTGTTATTTTTACGTAAAAATATCATACCACGTTTGCGTTTTAATATTACTTTATAACACAAAAACAGCTATAAATTATCACACTGAACAATTTTTTTATTAAATATATATAATTATAACACATAAAACACCGTAAAATAGACTTACCAGAGGAATGTTCACTCAACACTACAGAGACGTGATTCCCAGTCAGACGCGGTGCTGTCACTGTGCAAAATTGCGGTGACTTGTTTGGCATGGCGCCCGAGCAAACTTCACACTGTTAAGGTTCCATTTCACGCAAAATGTAACCACAATAGTGTTTAATATTTTTGTGGTGCGATATTCAAATTGTGACAGAGGACTGTTCAAAAATGTTTGGGACAAAATTCGAACACCACTTTTTAGTATTAAATTTTTTTCTAAAATTATAATTGTTTTTTGTTCACATGCATTCAATATTCTTTATATTTATAGAGTAATAGGATATTACATTTTTAAATACAACTAATAAAAACCGAACCGAATCATACTCAATCCGGAATTAGGACATAACAGAGGACTGTTTTTTGTTGCTTTTAGACCGAATTTATGACATGATTATGATTCTAAATATTTTTATTAGGCTTGGCTCCTTAAAAACAGGTTATTTATTATGTGTTTAAATTAATAAAACTATGCATTAATATAGCTGAAGTAAAAAAAAATGCTTGGACCATGATTTTCCTGTTAGTAGAGAAAGGCCCTTATTTATTGCGCTATCGTACACAAATATGACAATTTATATGTTGTTATTTATAATATTATATCGTTATTTATATATTACATTAAATTTTATCTCTCATAAAAATCAACTTCCATCCATAATTTCGACGACTTTTACACCATCAACAGAGCAGCACACTCAGGCACGGTAGAAAGAGTGGGAGATACTAGTTCCTCTCCCTTCCCCTCGATCTTACGCTTTTTCGATCAGCATCACGTGACCCTGACGCGAGTTTTAAAGTTTTTACCCATACAAAAAAGTGCTCAGCGCCGCTAAAGAAGTTTTCACTTCAAAAACATAACATAATATCATGTAATTTTAACATTCAGGGACTATTCTTAAAATTCAACTTGAAGCTAGCGTCAAATAAATTTTCAGTCTCATCAAAGAAGAAAATCAGCGGCCGAAGTACAACAAGTTACTAGAGCACCCGTTCATCAAAGGCATAGAGCAGAGTCGGGCGGACGTGGCTACGTACGTGTGCGAGATCTTAGACGCCATGGAACGCAACGGAGTCAGCCCCTTCACCACCGACCAGCCCGCACAGGCCTGGCTCGACTAAATGTTACATTATTTATCCAGTAACAAGTGTTTGATGAATTACTTTACACCATGAAATACACAAATGCAATGTTTTATCATAGATTTTCTATAATTAGCCAAAACGAGAAATGTGTATAGTTAGCCCAGAAACAAGCTTCACATATTGGTTTTAGTACATTCAGGACTATTTGTGCACGTAACACATGTACCACACATGTATGTGTGTGTAATAAATACCTGGGCTTTTAGAGACATGAAAGTGATTCTTCTAGTTTGTGAACAGATCATTGGATTTCCACAGAAATGATTCGAGCATTAAAGTTTTTGCACCACTAGCTGATGGCTTTTTATTGTAATAATAACTGTGAGTGATGTAAACTTGATTCATGGATATCTAGAATCTTGTTTCTTTAGAAAAAGTAGTAAAATAAGTAAATATTGTTGATACACTATGTACATTCACTTTGCTGAATTAGTCACTGCTTCTATAAGCAAGAAAGCTTTAGTATAATATTCAGGATGTAGAGCCTAAACTATAATTTGAATTTTAGGATGGTAGTATTCCACTAAACCTACCACAATTCAAATTGGTTTAGTCTCTCCATTTAAGATTTTCTATGCTATGATGAAAACAGATAATAATATTGTTTTTTTTCGATATTCCTAAATTATTATAGTGATATGTATTTGATCAGGAAAGTAATTATGGCATACATTCTAATAAAACACACTTTGAAAAATTAACATACTTATTTTTTATAATTATACACCTAATTCTATTTACATATTTTTATATAATACATTGTGGACTGCAATTATAACTAGGTACAAAATATTATTCTAACACTTGTCCTATTTTCTTTGCATCTAAAACATTTCCAAATTTGACAAACCATTTATATTTTGAGTTATCTGTAAGCTGTGGGGAGAGATAGAGAAGGTCTGTCTTCTTAGGTGGCATATCTAGAAGAGGAATCCAGTCATCGACTTGCACAACTCTATCCACTCTTTTTCCCCAAAAATTTACAGAAGATATTTTAATTTGTGTGTTATCTTCACTTATATATAGAAATCCTATTGTATTGGTGAATGGTAAACTGGCCAGGGATAGAAGACTGGCACCGGTAACACCTGAAAATAAAAGAAAAACAACTTTAATATTGAGATAATTTCCACAAAACTTGATTTGTAGCTTTAAAGATATTTACCAATGTAAGCAGCTGTTAAGAAGCTTTGACTAGGGAATACATTGAGCATTTCTAATAAACCACTACCAGGAACTGCTATACTCGATCCGAGAATATGGTAAGTTTTCAATCTATTGAGCAGAGCCAGATTCTTTATGAATGGAAATGAAAATACAGTGACGAACCTATCAGCTGCTTGGGAACTTTCGGATTTTGACGCGTACATTCTTACAAATCTTAGACATGGTACTGTCTTTTGGGGAATAATTCTTAACATATTCTATAAAAATAACACTGTTTTTAAAGGGAGAAAGATTTGTTTTTGAAAAAATAACCTCAAATTCTGTTGACGTTTTTCTGACAGCTAATACCAAGACAAATGTCAAACTTTTTTTGTAAAAAGCTTATGAACCCTATACACTATCTCAGAAGTCCGAAGTTACTGCTGAATGGAGTAATAACTTCGTTACTTCTGCCAACTGCATGAACGGTATTTGTATTTATTATCTGTATGAGATTTATGGATGTCAAAAATTTGCCTTATGTCATTGTCATAGTCATTCACGTCAATTCAAATTCAATACACAGATTCAATATTTATAGCGGCATGGTCTTCTTTGGTTAAAAAACAAATAATTACATATTATCGAATTTACAAATTGAATACAAAATAATCATTTAATAGTGAATATTTACGTGTATGATTATGAACATAAATATTAACTAGTAAATAAAATGGCTTCCTTAAAAGAAATGTAAGTTGTGCTTATGTTTGTTTTCATAAAGAATTATTTAACTGCACATGCAAGATTCGTTTACAATGAGTATTTGTTACAGCATATTATAGTTTAGTATCAAACAGGTCTATATTATACAAAATTACAACAATAAAGTCCCAAAACACAAGCCTACCTACCATAAAGTTTTTAAATTTTCTAGATATGACAAGACTGAAGAGTATACAGCATTTTATACTGGCGGAGATATCAACTGGACAAGCGATGGTGCCTGCCTTCTGTGTCAGTGCGATGATGTCGTCAAGGTAGTAGATGTAAACACTCTGGCCACTGTTCAAATCATCGGAGAAACTGGTGAGGATGTCGAACCTGATCAGATTTATACATCTCAAATGTCCCATAACAATGAGAAAGTTATCACTGCACATAAAAGCGGTTTAATGAAACTCTGGGATAGAGAAACTGGGAAACAGCTAAAAGTATGGAGATCAGGACATAAGGGACCTGTAGCTTTATTTGCATTTGAATCATCAGATGAAAATGTAGCATCGGGTGGGTCAGATGGTAACATCAGGCTGTGGGATCTCACTTACAATACTTGCACCAGTAGCCTTCGAGGAGCCATGGGGGTGTATTCAGTTCTGAAGTACCACCCTGATTCATCTAAAGAACTCATCTTTGGAGCAGCTGATGATACCAAAATAAGATCATGGAACTCTAAAACAGGCAAAGAAGTGTCAGTTTACCCGGGACACTTTAGTAAAATTACTTCATTACAGTTCACTTCTGATGGCCAATACATGGTCAGTTCTGGCAGAGACCGTGTTCTTATTCTGTGGAACTTGAATGAGACCAAGTCACTTAAGGTAATTCCAGTGTATGAAAGCATAGAGTCCACAATTCTATTACCATCAGCATTCAAGATACCAAACTTTAAGAAGAAAGTAGAAACTGAAGGCATTTATGTAGCTTGTGCTGGTGAAAAAGGTGTTATCAAAGTATGGAACATGCTCATGAGCAGGCAAATGTTTGAACAGACCAATAGTCTTGTATCGGCTGCTTCAGAGGAAGGTAGTCTTGCTATTACAAACCTCATGTTCAATGAAGTTCGTAACATCCTCTCTGTAGTAACTGCTGATCATAACATCATTATTCATGACCTTGAAACTTTTGACTGTGTTAAACAGTTAGTAGGATTTTCAGATGAAGTCCTAGATATTATATTTTTAGGGAAAGAAGAGAAGCACATTGTAGTCGCTACTAATAGCAGAGATTTGAAATACTATGATGTTGAAAGCATGAATTGTCAAATAATCAAAGGACACACAGACATAGTTCTGTCACTTGCAAGGTTTCCAACTAAGCCTGAGATGTTTGTGTCTTCAGCCAAAGATAACTCTGTGAGGATTTGGCTTCAGACTCCAGAAAATGAAATCACTTGTATTGGTGTTGGAGCTAGACATACTGCCTCTGTAGGATCTGTCTTTACATCTCAGACTTCCACTGACTTCTTCACATCAGTTAGTCAAGACAATTGTCTGAAAGTATGGTCTGTGCCTAAGGAGTTCTCAACATGCAATCAGAAGATTAAATCTTCCCATACAGAACTCGCTCATCAAATGGATATAAACTGTGTTAGTGTGTCACCAAATGACAAAATGATAGCAACTGGCTCTCAGGATAAAACAGCCAAGCTTTGGACTGAGGAGCTATCACTTTTGGGTATATTGAAAGGACATAGAAGAGGTGTATGGTGTGTTAAATTTTCACCAGTAGACCAAGTAGTTCTTACATCCTCAGCTGACAGTTCCATCAAACTGTGGTCCATAGCAGATTTAAGTTGCTTGAAAACCTTTGAAGGACATGAAAGTTCAGTGCTGAAAATAGAGTTCCTAAGCAGAGGTCAACAAATCATTTCCAGTGGTGCAGATGGTCTATTGAAGCTGTGGAACATAAAGTCATCAGAATGTAAAATGTCTTTGGACAACCATGATGGCAAAGTATGGTCATTAGCTGTAAGCAAAGATGAGTCAGTTGTTATCACAGGAGGCTCTGATTCCAAACTAGTTAAATTGAAAGACGTCACATTAGAAAGGAGAGAACAGATGGCGAAAGAACGGGAAGAAATGATTCTGCAGGAACAAGAGTTGATGAATTTACTACACGATAAGAAAATGGTAAAGGCTTTGAAACTCGCGATTAGAATGAACCGACCACTTCATGTTTTGAAGATCGTCAATGAAGTTCTGAAGGGAGGCAATGAGAAATTGAGGGAAACATTAAAAGAGATTAACAATACCCAAAAGGAATCTTTACTAAAGTTTGCTGCCGAATGGAATACAAACAATAAAAACTGTCACGCCGCGCAATTAGTGTTCAACATTCTCGCCCCGGAAATAATCGCCGGCACTCTACAAGTACCCGCACTCGCTAGTTTTATCGAAGGCGCGCTACCTTACACTGAACGACATTTTGAAAGATTGACGAATTTATTACAAGACCTTAATTTTATTACTTATACTGTTAATTGCATGCAACCACACGCTGTAGAAAATTAAGAACAAATTGCTGTGCAATAAATCATTTGACAATCGTAAAATGCATTTTATATTTGGAGTAGTGTTAATGCTTCAGGCTGCGACTATAATGTGACGCAACAATCATTTATTGCTGATTAGTTTGTGTATTGAAATTTCTGAACGTAGTAGCGGCGTAGGAGTTTTAGTATCAGTGGGTAAGGTGTCGAGGGCGACGTTTGCGCAGCCTTCGTAGGAGCAGAGGCTGGTCGGTCGCGGGTCGGAGGTGCGCCCGCGCAGTGTTGGTGAATCGATCACGCGAAGCGGACTTCTCGTCCGCGCGATACTACCGCACTTACCGATGTTTTGTTTCCGTCAAACATGAACTTTAAGGTTGCACTTTTTTGTGCTCTAACGATTATAATATGCAGAAATTCGGAGGCGCAGAAATCACCTGGGTAAGTACATTTTTGCTAACAAATCTTTACTTTTGCCGTTGAGTGGTTTTAGATGTTTATATTATACTGTATTTAAAATACTTCGTTCCTAGTTTATAATAATTGCTTGTATTTTTTATCTAATAGTTTTTTTCAATATTGAGCAATTCAAAATATATTTCTTTTATCCTGTTCAGAAATTCTTTATTCGTAGAGTCCAAGTTACACTGCTCGCGCTGTGCCAAATTTAACTCTTATCCTTTCAACAGTTTGAGCTGTGATAGATCATTCAGTCACATTGTCCTTTTAAACCGAAAATTATTTTTTTAACAACTCAGTTTACAAGTTAAGAATTGAAACATGGCTCGCCCTTGCTAATTCTTACTAAACAAGCGTGCTACAACTTCGACTGCATCGTCACTTACCAACAGGTGAGATTGCGGTCAAACGCTTGATTAGTCTTCAATAAAAAAAAAAAAAAAAAAAAATATTGAAAGCGAGCTTGATCATCGCAAATGTTTGTTCGATACCTCTAAAAACTCACTAAGTAGATAGTTTCAGCGTCTCGCCATACGGAACTGTTTGCCTTCTCGTTCGGTTCGATGATCGATGATCTTTATTGGTCACAATAATATTAGCGAATTGTGAATTGATCCACTGTCGCCAAATCGGATCGAGGTGAGAAAACAATGGGCCGTAGACGACTAAAACGTGCTATGCGTATTCGGACACCGTAGCCTCGTCTTATGTTCTTAATAGCGACGCGACGTCTAAGAAACTTGTCTAATTACTAATATATAAATATTTCTTCTCTTAATGTTTATTATCGAAAAAGGTTTGGATGAACTGTGTGAAAGTGGATATGCGTGCTAGGCGCTAGGTGGATGCAGATTATATGACGGATGATAGAGCAGAATGGAGGAGAAAAACATGTGCCGACCCTACCTAGTGTGGGATAAGGGCAGGAAAATGATGATCGAACCTCTCCGAACAGGATTGACTGATTTTTATGAATTGTCTTATTTGTCTGAGAATAGATCGCATAGTATTTCATAAGTTGTCGACGAAGTTCGCCGGTTCCGCTAGTTTTCCATTGTTTTTCATAATCTGTTAGACTTTTGACTAACTTGTACAAAGCTACCAACGTTTAGCATCACTTTTTTCACTAATAAAGTATGTAGTGATTTACTTATGTACCTATATAGAACCTGAAAACTTTTAATCTACAGCCTGAAAATATAGTTAATCACTAATTTAGTTCGAAAATTCGATGATTGTGTGGTTTATTTTCATACCTATATTTTTTTTCTGAATCTTCTACTGGGAATTGGGGACATTGAAATAAAATGTATCGAACTACAGCCAAATACTCGTAAAAGTTTTTGTCTTAACTTTTTATATATTAACCTAATTAAACACCTTTTTGTGTGACCCCGCGACCCATACTCTCCACTCTACTAATCACTGAAAAAGTTAATTAGTTACCAAATAGGTACCTTTTACTTTCAACTCTCTATGAGAGGTGCGACCTTCCCGAATCAGTAGGTATAGAGTCTGTAATACTTTTTATGTTATTAGCTAGATAGAATCTATAGATCGCAGGAAAAGTGCTAGATAACAATGAACTGTCGCGGTGGCGAGGTCTGCCTCATTATTCTTGCTCTGTTGTACTATTCTGATTAGGGTAATTTCCATCACAATTAAATGCACCTAAATTAAATTAACCTTATGCAAACTCCTTCTTCCAACGCCTATCTAGATTCTTGATTTCGAAGACGCTACTCACGCGATTCGCATACTTAAATCAGGCATAATTATACTTTTTATCACAACAAAATACGAGAAACTTCAAATTTTTACCAAACCCCGGAAACAACGCCTGCCTACCACCTCGCCCTGCCTGCCGTACCTGCCTACCCATATTCCCAATCAAATAATTTTCCAAATCGGTTTATAATCGACGGAGTTACAAGATATAATACAAAATATAAAATTCAGGCAATAAAGGATAATAATATTTGAAGTGGTTTAGAAATAATTAATTAATCGTTGATGACTTGAAAATTCTTGATAGGTGACCGCTACCACTACAGTTTAATTAAAAAACTCTAACCTACTAATAGTAGCATATTATGCGGGGAAACCCATTAGGAATACCTACCTTTAAACACTAATCATCATCAACGCATCGAAATAATCAGGTTTGGCTGAAAGATCGCGTCACAGGATTTAAGTTAATTGCAATCATACCTATCTCGTACGAGTATCTCTAAAGAAATTCTTCATACGTTTCAGATATCCGCGGATTAATTCCCCGCTTGTTAAACAGATTATGTCGGTCATAACATAAGGTGAACTAAGCTCTTAATTACCTCGGTCAATGTCTTGACGCGGCGTGTCTGCTAAATGATATTTATCGAAGAAATAAGTTGTTCTATTAACTAGTATTTAAGACTCTTTTCACAAGTATTGAGATAAATTGGTCCTTCCTTTCGGAGTCCTTTAGTCCTACCTACTACTATTTCTACAAACTTACTTGATCAAATAGGTAGACGAGCAACATGATCTTCTGATGGTAAGAGATAATGCTTCCTATAATCAGTACAGTGCCACCCATGATTTCACAATGATGTAAAATTCAGAGTGAACTGCACCAACACTTCTTTCTTAAAAGTCATAAAAGATGTTAAGACTCTTCAGCCCAATCATTTCATTACTCCTGCCGAAGCACAGTAATGTTTGCACATCATTGCTCAGGCATTAGAATAAATGGGGCTGTTGGGGTAACCATCTAGTCGACCTACTGCAAAGGAAGCCTATTCTTCCATGTATCCCTCTCTTGCGCCTAGCCTGCCTGCATTTGTCTATAACGTCTGTTGTTACTATTTTCTAGGTCAGCCTCAAGGACACCGTTTCTATTTCTTTAAAATATTATGTAGAGCTCTTGGTCTAAAGGAGGAGGTGTTTACGACATCAAATTGTTAGGTATAAAATTAGTAGGTACGTTGTATAATCTCAGAAACTATATTTCCTCTAAAATACTTAATTAAATTAATATTCTGATCTAGTTATCATATCGCGTCATAATGCAAAGTAGCATGCGTTGTCTAGTCAGCAAAGATGTGCTCTATCTTCTAGCCTAGGGTATGAGTGATTGCTTTCCTTGCTCTAATACACTTAATTAATTAACTACCTCAATGACGTATTTAGCTAGATTGCGTCATATTAGTCATGTGTACAAAATACAAAGACATAATAAAATGTGCATTAAATGCACGTCTAAAGAAGATGACGGAACGTTACCTTCCTTAATATTTTAATATTGCCATGATGGTTTCACACTTCTAACCATGAATTAAATAAGCATTAGGATTTGATGTAAGATCGCTTCGAACGAGAAGATTTCATTCTATTATAATATGGAAAGGTACCTCATGTCCTAAGGTCAGAATATAACGTATACAGAAGAAACATATACCCTTAAATTTCTAAGGACCTACGTTAATTTCGAATTGTAAACGTTTTGTAAAAATAGAGTTGAAGTTGTGAATCTTCTATCATGATTTTTCCAATATTCTTAGATCATTTTGCACTTTCACTGAAAATTCCTTTCGCCGTTGATTGCTTATGCAGCGTGAATTTTCCTATTTACCTACTTTGTTATTAGAGTAGGTACCTACTAAGTTTTTTTTAATCGTGGCAAATGCCTTTATTGAGAAAAACAAACTAACAATACTACAGCTACTACAGCAGTAAAGAACACTTTTATTAACCACAGATCGGCCACAAGCCGATCTACAGAAAATCCAAGTGCTCCAAACCACTGTCAGTTGGCAGAGTGCCCAGAATGCTGGGAGCATTGCCACGTTGAATGGCAATACTGTTAGTTTTTTATTTATTTTATACAACGATGTAAGACGACGAGCAAGACGCTCTCCTGATGGTAAGAGATAACGCTGACCATAATTAGTACAGTGTTACCCAGTAGGTATTTCACATTGGTAAAATTCTGGGTGCACGCTTCTTACTTGAGAATCATAAGATGAGTAATTTCCACAGCAAGTAAGAAGAAGTATGACGATATCTGGTTTATTGAGATTTAGTTAATTGACGCGGCAGACCGAGGAAGCGAGCGACAAATTGACCTTTTACGTAGTTTTTACAGCTCAAGGCGCGGGCGTGTTGATGGATTGTTAGCGAAACGCTGCCGACGCGGCTTCATCCATCAACTGAAATCATCCATGTCATTTGTTACATACATGTGCGTGTACATAATATTAATATACTTAAAGGCGTACGACATCGAAAATGTATTTTACTACGTAGGCAAGCTATTGTAGTGCCTAGATTTAAAAAATTATGTTGAATGATGGAGCAATGCTGTCAAAAAAGCTACCTTCTTTATCATCATCAGTCCACGTACCGTCGACTGCTGGATATCAAGAGCTCCGTCTTTCTCCTGCAACCACTCTCAGCTTCATCGACCTTCTGGTTTACATATAGTTGGATCTCGGATCTCGCTCTAGGGTGCACTACACTACGCTGGGACGGCTAAGACGCGGTCTACCTTCGTGGTATACCTCACATACCGCATACATACTTTAGATCACAAAAATCAAGGCCATATTATAAAACAGCCCTTACCTCATAAGTTACAGGCTGCAAGTGTAATTATGAAAATAACCCGATTAATAGTTATCACTAATAAGCGGGTAGTTGTAAAATAAAGGCGTTTCCACAGAAAATTATGCAGATCATGTGTGTTCATACATGTTGCGATTACACGCCATATTACAATGTCTAACCTTAGCCTAGCTCTTAGGACTCAAAGGTTCCATTATTAATAATGACCTTTGGAACATAATAGATATCAGCTTTTATAAAAGAAAATGGATAAGCGATTACCTCGTAGAAGCTTGATAGGATTTATAAATTATTATGTACTTACATTTTATATAAGTAGGTACGTACATAGGTGCCTACTGGAGGTGGCCATTCTCTATACTCCATATTCCATATACACCTATTCATATTATAATATTATGTACGAAGTCGAATAGCTCAACAATTCTATAGATATAACTACTTAGTTCATGACCAAAAAAGCTGGTTTTTACCTTTTTTTTTTAAGGGCGCGATTCATAGATCTAATTTTAGCCTTTTGATGTCGCTACAAGTAAATTAACAAATAGGTAGGTAATTGGAATTTCCAACATTTTGTCAGTTTTGTAAATTATATTTTAATAGGGTGCTTACTACTGTGGTGACTATTAAAAAACCGACTATTTACTTTAATAAACCTAAGTAATTTAATACTTGTGCGGGAGTCCCCGTCGTGCCTCGACTGTGGTGCGGCGGTGGACTCGGCCCAGCACACCTTGGAGGTGTGCCCGAAATGGGCCGATCTACGCCAAAGCCTGACTTCGGTGGTCGGGCTGGACCTCTCGCTTCCCAGCGTGGTTTCACCCATGCTGGGGAGCGAGGAGGCTTGGGCAGCGGTCGCCTCCTTCTGCGAAGACGTTATGACGCAGAAGGAGGCTGCGGAGCGACTGAGACAGCACGGCCCTCTCGTCACGCTGTCTCAGGCGATCCGCAACTCCAGTAGGGGCAGGACAAGGCGACTCTATTTGAGTCTACGCTTGCCCCCCGGTGGTGAATAGCGGATGATAGGCGCGGGGGCGCCTTCATCCGCATTGCACTTTTCACCATCACCGCGGATGGGAACGGCCGAGCACTCGGGACCGTTCCCGGGCCCTTCCCTACCGAGAGGGGCGTGAAGGGCCTGCCTTTGTAAAGGCAGGCGTTCGTCGATGGGGGACTGGATGCAAGGCTCTGCCGATTCCCAGTTCCCTGTCACAAAGACGATGCGGGAGTGCCGCCGGGTTGTTTTAATGGGTATACCCGTGCATTCGCTCTGCACGGGGAGTCCCACATCAGTGCCGGCGTTAGGGTAGGGCGCGGTTGGGCGACCGCCCAGGGCGCCGGATAAAAGGGGCGCCACAGGCTCTATAATGGGGCGTCCGTGGCGCCCCATTCGTTCTGAAAAATTCAATATTTTTCGGTGCTCGTAGCGAGCTGCTCGCGCTTTTATAAGAACATTTAGTTTCTTTGCCACTCGAAGGAAGATAAACGCACATAATTCGTGCTGAAAGATTCAAAATTTTCTCGGCGCTCGCAGCTAGTTACTCGCGCTTTTATAAATGAGAACATTTACTTTCTTTGCGACTCGAAGCAAGCTTAACGCACATCATTCGTGCCCAAAAATTCAAAATTTATCGGCGCTCGCAGCTAGTTACTCGCGCTTTTATAAATAAGGACATTTAGTTTCTTTGCCACTCGAAGCGAGCTAAACGCACTTCATTCGTGTTAAAAAAATCTAAATTTTCGCGGCGCTCGCAGCGAGCTGCTCGCGCTTTTATAAATAAGAATACTTATTAAGTTTCTTTGCCACTCAGAGCAAGCTAAACGCAGCTCGTGCTTCGTGCTGAAAAATTCAAAATTTTCTCGGAGCTCGCAGCTAGCTGGAAAGGTGTTTATTTTTTCTAGATACGCCCATGATTTTGCCCATCGGATTCGGCCCAGAAAAAAATCCTGGAATTTTTTCCTTTTTCGTTTTTAGTATGGGTTTGAATAGCTTTTTAGGGGGCGCCGTAGAAATCTCGCCCAGGGCGCTGGTAACGTTAAAACCGGCCCTGTCCCACATAACCCTCCCATACCCCCGTTGGGAGGGTATGCGTAAAGCATTTTTTCCCGGCGTAACAAAAAAAAAAAAAAAAAGTAATTTAATACTTACCTACTAGCTGCCCGGCGGATTTACACACTGAAAAGCCTAGGTTTATATAGGTACCTATTTTGTTATAGGATCCAGGCTACCTACGTACAACATAGAAAGGCCCTTAAATACCTAAGTTCAGCTTTCTGTGTAGCCTTGAACAGACATCCATACTTTCGTATTTCAAATTTTGAGAGGATTAACGAGTGACTCCCAAGAGCGGTATGCATTTAGCATTCCGTCGCGATAAAATGAATGGATTTTAACTCTGGACACTTCTACGAGTTACAAAATTAGCATTCTTACTGCCCTTAATTAACTTTCAAGTAATAAAGACATAAACAATATGTAGCTAATACACATTTATGTGTATTTCCAAGGTGTTTAGATGCTATGCCTGAGGCGTCCATCGGTCACATGACTTAGAGTAAGGCGCCCTCGTGAAGTTCAAGGTAGGCCGATTATCACGATTCACGATCACTCAATAAAAACAGTTTAAATTTATTTCAACTGCGAAACCTCCTCCAGATTCCAGATTAGTGGATTAAGAGGTTAGTTACTTTTGGTAATTAGTAACTTAACGATGTACGCAATCGATACCCACCTAATATCTATAATAATCCCAATAATTTAAGATAAAACGTTTGTGATTGATAAAAAACGTCTGACTGATCTATAAAAACGCAAAGCCCAAACCGTTGATCGGATTGACATAGATACTCGTATTGTTACTATATAACAAACTAGTAGACCCGCCCGCACTTCGTTGCGTCTAACAGAAAGTTATCAGTTTCTCTCTGCTTATATTATGCATGTATTATACATGTAAACTTTCCTCTTGAATCACTCTATCTAAAAATAATTCGCATCAAAATCCGTTGCGTAGTTTTAAAGATAATTAAGCATACATAAGGACAAACAGACGCGGGAAGCAAGTATATCCTTTCCTCCATAAATGATTCTTATAAATAGAAAAAATATTAAATTGTAATGCAGAAGTGCCGATACTGCATTCGCTTTATCGTGCAAATGACCTCAGAATCTACTTGAACATAAAACAATATTGACATGTAGCACATGGGCTGTAAGTTAATCAACTCATCTACAATTATTAGTATTTACTATTTTCATATCGAGTTTCCTCAATTGATATCCTTCCCCCGGATAGGTATTATTTTTATTTAGACTTATCTAGCTATCTCTACCTAATTCATCAAGTTGGCTATTTTATCTGAGACTATTATTTTAACTGCACTTTTATAAACTTTTATATACTTAAGTAAGCTTGTACACATAGCAAATTTTATTTTCAAATTAAAGGCAAAATTTTTAACATCAAAGCTACTAAATATCACATAATTTTGATGTTATAAAAATTTAAATTTTCAAGTTGATGTTATAAAAAATTAAAGTTTCAAGAGGCGAAGTTATTTCGGCCAAAAATTAAAACTATAATTTATAGAAAAACAATTTAATAGAATAATAGAACCTACCTGCTGTAATTTTACATATCTATATGAGAGCTCTTGGAGCAATTAAAATATATTTTTTAATTATTTAATCGTCGAGACATAGGTCTTTATGTTCTAATCTTAGATTTGGTGCGTACCTTTGGCCTCTGGGTAAGAGGTTTGCCCAAATCGCACGTTGTTACGTGATAGACACCAGAGGGCCTATTGGCTAATTCTAAACCACTACGATAGATGACAACTTCAATGTACCTACATTGCTGCGTTTGTTATTTTACTCATATTATTAATGAGGAGGTCTAAGCAAGTAATATGTACGCAATTTTGTCTACGGATTCTAGTGTTTTACATGTCGTTGGGCGATAGCCAATTAGTCCATTAAAAGAGGAAATGTGGATCGAAAAGTCGAAAGCAGAAAAACTAACTTAGTAACTTTGTTTGGACTAGTTAGGAGATAAACATACTAAAAGTCCCCACCCCTCCGAGGTGAGCCCAAGGGGGGGGGGGACCGAAGAAGGTCCCATTTTTAGGTTTTTTGCTTATATGTCAAAAACTGTGCGTTATACGATATTTTGTTGTACTATATTATTAAACCTCATAAAATTTTCTACAACTTCGGCCTTGACACTTTTTATCTATCTCCAATCGTTGTCCAGCTATGAGCTTCCAAACATGGTCTATTTTGAAGACGCTTAAATTAGTTTTCCATACAAAGTCGGTAAAAAAATCTTACAAATAAAATTTGACCAACTTCTGGTTGTCGTATCATAATGAAACTTTGCAAATGTCTAGAAATCTGATGACAGTTAAATAATCTGCTACCACTGAGCTGATCTGATGATGGAGCCAGGAGGTGTCTACTGAAACTCTTCAATGGCTATTAGTAAAACCGGCGATTTTAGGCTCATTACATTCGGATTGATGAGACGTAGGCACCTCCTGGTCCCTTATCAGACCCTCGACAGCAAGTGTTATGAAAAAGTCTCATCGATTCGAATGTAATGTGCCCAAACTCGACGGGTTTACTAATAGCCATTGAAGAGTTTCATTAGACACCTCCTGGCTCCATCATCAGATCAGCTCAGTGGTACCAGATTATTAAACTGTCATCAGATTTCTAGACATTTGGAAAGTTTCATTATGATACGACAACCAGAAGTTGGTCAAATTTTATTTGTAAGATTTTTATACCGACTTTGTATGGAAAACTAATTCAAGCGTCTTCAAAATAGACCATGTTTGGAAGCTCATAGCTGGACAACGATTGGAGATAGATAAAAAGTGTCAAGGCCAAAGTTTTAGAAAATTTTATGAGGTTTAATAATGTAGTACAACAAAATATCGTATAACGCACAGTTTTTGACATATAAGCAAAAAACCTAAAAATGGAACCTTCTTCGGCCTCCCCCCCCTCGGGCTCACCTCGGAGGGGTGGGGACTTTTAGTATGTTTATCTCCTAACTAGTCCAAACAAAGTTACTAAGTTAGTTTTTCTGCTTTCGACTTTTCGATCCACATACCCTTTTTGGGCACTCATTGACTGGGCTAAATGGTCTCTGATAGTATTAATATTTGGCATGTAGGTTGCGCAGATGACACTTAATTAAGTAGTAGATTAATCAACGAATTAGGGAAATAAAGATTAATGAATACTATAAAAAGGGTAGGCTAGATCTTTTCAGCGGGTAAATCCGCTGAGCTATGTAAGTATGATGTGTTAGGTTTGACGTCATTTTAGTGTAGGAAGGGTAAAACCACGGGTGAAACTAATAGTGGAATGTTGACTATTTACTAAATGTATTGAAAATTATGTTAATAAGTACTGGTAATAAGCTTTTTCGTGACTTAGTAATCGTGCATGACTCCGTTGCGTTCTGTAATTCTCTGTATTAGTTTGTGTGCACTCCACATTATCGGTACCTAATTAGCATAGATAGAAAATTATAACAAAGTTACGGATTAGTCTATTTAATACGGATTTGCGTAACATTTTTATTAATGAACGCTAACAACTTGTAATTTGTCGTGCTTGATTAATTCGAGACGCATTTGTAGAATTTTATGAAGTAGTCTCGTATATTTCTCAATTATTATTATTAAATGCAATAACTGAGTTACTATGTCTTTGCGCAATATTTTGTTCTTATTTCTTTTCGAGGGTTGTCATTAACGATGACTTTTACCAGAATCTCCAGGATGAATTCTACTGGTGATGGTGGCAATCACTATAATATAATAAGTCGACAAAAAATAATTCTGTTAGAAAAAATTAATAGTTTAATTAAGACAATACAACACGCGGTTATAATATGTCAATTTCGAGAAATGCCAGTTAACTGTTTTATGTCTAAGTATAACAACATTTTATTTTTGTAGGGTAGTGATCGCAGCCGCAGCGCAGACTAATGTCGCCCCCTAGTAGACCACTGCAGTATTAGAGCGTCTTATCTAGGTCTTAGATAACACTACGTCATTTAGATTAGCGTCGACTGCAGACAAATGCTTCGTTCACTTAATTGGTTAAAACACCGAGAAACGCTATCTAATGTAAAAGTTAGGTGTATATTGATTACCTAACGTCGCTCTGTCAACCTTATTAGGGCTGTATCGTGGCATATTTAATTTTTATGGTGATTTCTCGAGGCAAAACGCCACGATAACGGTTTATTACAGTTCGCAAACAGCGGAGATAGATTGTAATAATAAATTAATCGCAGTAATTTAGGCGAAAGACACGCCGCGACGCGAGCATGTTGCCAACATATTATCTAATGTAAAGAAACTCACAACAAGATCATGTATGATGACTTATGGGCTTGTTCCCTCTAGATGTTCAAAGTTCCATAAAGATTGAGAGCCCTTCCGCACTATACATCCGAGTTGATCCAAATCGAATCCATGAAATAACGGTCCGGCGTACCCATTGTGTATAGTAGCTTACATATACCACTCCCTTCCGTTTTTTATCCTTTATCATATCTTTATATAAAGAGTTACCTGTCTATATACATTCTAAACTGCCGAAGAAAATCCGGCTCGAAGGACCAACTATGAGACAGACTTTTTGCCCCTATTATAATTGAATAGCCATAAGCTATGACCATATTATAACTATCTAAAAGTAAATAGTAGTCTTTGTTTCATGGTACTTAATTGATGGTTATAATTATTATAGTATTGTTACCGCCACAAATATTCGAACAATGAGTAGCACGGTCTATAGATATTCTATCAACAAAGTAATGTTTCGCTTTCCTTTCAGAATGTAACTTAATGTCCTATTGACAACGAAATGTATCTTTAGGAGAATGCCTTCTTTTTCTCTTAACGTCAAAACAGCCTGCGAAAAGGGATCATGTATAAAATATATAATCTATAGAATACGTTTCATTAACAAGTATGAGGATTTCTAACTTTCGTAACGTAACATTTCAAAAACTAAGAGGTACCCACAAAAATCTGTGTTAAAATGTTAAATTTAAACTACAATGTAAAACTTTTATTTGAACTCTATCTGCCAGCTCATGCTCGCAAAATTAGAAAATATGTAAGTCACACTAGGGAAGAGGGTGGATGATAATAATAATAACCCCAAATCAGCCTCTCAAGACATCATTCTTCTCATCGTTTTGCATAAGTGTGTATCCAGCGGTGTCCGACATATTGTTGGATTGGACTGTTTTGTATAAGCTTGACAACGAGTTCTTTGGCTATTTCATCCGAGAAGCTTGAGGAATGACTGAATATTGTCGTTTGTGTGATGATTGTCTAAGAAATTTGTGCGGCGTTCCGTCCAAGATATGCTTTGAATCTTTGTATCGACGCGACGCTATCACTTAGTAATTATTTTCATCATGCACCGTTTTTGTTTAACTAAAAGTAGGTACGTCATTTTATAGAGCATCTTCTACCTATCTGCCTACTCTTAAAATAAGATAATATAATCTGCTACAATGGCAAACGTTATAAAGTTTAATTACTATTATAATTTAGACATAAATACGAGAATATCAGCTACTGTATGCGGTGCTCCTATAAGAGAGTCTTATATCTTCTGAAAATATTGGAAGAGAAAATTAGGTTTTAATAATATTTATTTATGGATGATGTGCGTATTTTAGGTGGTTCTATTGGCATTATACTTTCTTCTGTCTTATATAAGTGTTTTGTGTAACGATGCACTAAACCGGTCAATAACAATCGTACCTGTTTGTAGGTACCTAGCGCATCGCTGGCCGCTGCCGCGGTAGGCTTGCTTCATTCTCTCTAAAATTCTAAAATATAAAAGGCAAGAGGGCAGCAAATAATTTAAGAGCACGGGAACATATTATCCGACGACTAATATTTAACTACATACATATAAGATGTAGTCTAAAAAATTCAGCGTCATCAAATTCCTACATTGACGTAATATTTTACTAGTATTATCATTAATGAATGGAAGCTAGAGCATTGGTGTCTATCATTAGAATCGTAACAGTGGCACTATAAGGAGGAACTTTAGTTCCACTTTCGGCCACACTTATTACGATAGTAGAGTGTAAGGCTTTGTAGTCATGCGACTTATTAAATAGGCTGAGGATAATCCTACCCACACAGATAAATTTTTGAGAAGTTTGTTCCTACCGCAACATTGGCTAAACGAAAACAATAGAATACCAATGCAGCAGTTTGAATAACGTAGAACATATTTAATTAACGATCACGTAGGAAGTGGCTTAGCGTTAATCTAAGAGTAAATCTCTTTGATATCAGAGAATTGGTTCATAATGTTATCAGTGGGTAAATATTAGCTCTGTTGTCGTTAGCAGCTCCTTCTCCGACCTTGTTCTGCGAATCCATAATATATTAAAACTGATAGGAGGACTTTCTGCAAACAATTAGCTATTGTTATTGAAAATGGAGTTTGTTCAGCGCCACCGCTGAAGAACGTGATGAGGCATAGATAATGGATATTAATAACATAATAAGTGACACAATAAGCATGAAAACTGAAAGACACTTTCCAATAGGTGAATGTAAACTGCAATTTGTTATACTTATGAACGTCAAGAATCTAATAAGATATAATTTGCGGTTACACTTATTAAAAAAATAAATTATGCACGTTTCCTTTCATAAAAACACAATTGTAATCATTGTTTATATGAGACAGATTTATTATCTTACTCATTTAAAGTATCTTATAATAATTGAAAAGGAAAACACATGATGCGTTTAACAACAAACTATGTTCGTTAGTTGATTCGTGGTAAAACAGTACCTACCTACGTAATACCTATAGTTTTGTATTGAACTTCGCTGACAGGCACGGTCTCCAAGATTTTTAAAAACTAGTTTCATTAAGACCTGAAGAAGGATAAGTAAACTAGTTACATTAAGACTTGAAAATGCATAGGTAAACTAGTTTCATTAAGACTTGTAAAGGCTATAGTAGATAAGAACGGGATTTAGGGGGTGGCTTGATCCTTTAGCCCCCACGTAACAGCCGCTGTCTTTCTTGCCTCTTTGGTTTAGATCATGATAGAAAATTGAGAGCACTATTACAATTCAGAACCTATAACTTTTCCAAATATCCGTACTTGGGAAACCTCCCATGAGTACCCAGTAGGTAGGTACACTGTCCTGTCTACGAAAATAATGGTGATAAGCAATTTTCCCATTGTTATTTGCAGCTCAACCGTGGCGCTGGACTGCCCGAGTCTGGACAAAGGTGACAGCTACACCCAGTCGGAGTTCCTGTCGCGGCTCGCCAACGAGTGTCGTTACGACCGGCTCCTGCTGCCCACGTACCTCACCGCAGACGTGGTCTACGTCCACGCCAGCGCTTATGTCTACTTCATACAGCCGGCTGAGGCTCATGACTTGGTATTTACAACACACCTTTTCCCCCTCTTAGGAGTTGAATTTTAAAAGTCTTTTTCCTAAAACCTGTGAATCAATCTATCTATGTGCCAAATTTCAATCCGTTCAGTGGTTAGAGCTCTGCGTTGATGTATCAGTCAGGTAGTCAATCAGTCACTCTTTTCTTATATTTATTTAGAAGTAGCTATACCAAGACCATAATAATAAAATATGATATTGCTGTGCAATATTTACAAACTTACGAAATAGATTTACATTTTCCATTATAAATATCTTTATTCTAGAAGTCCATTATGCACCTAAGCAGTAATGTTTTTACCGGAACATTAATGCACTTATAATTAAAGCCTTTTTTGTTTTTTTTTGAGAAAGCAAGCCAACATAGTATAATTTAATTCCAGAACTTCAAACTCCATTTCCTCCTCCAACTCAGATGGACAGACCCTCGATTGGCCTACGCATTATATTCTCCAGAACGCTCGAAGATCATCGGGGAAAGCGACCTCAGGCAAAGGATATGGGTCCCTCACTTATACATGTCTAACGAACAGTCCTCAAGCTTGATGGGCACGGATAGCAAGGACGTGTTAATATCGATAGCTCCTGATGGAGAGGTCCTCTTCAGCAGGAGGATGCAAGCGGTACTCTACTGCTGGATGAATCTGCAGAAGTTTCCGTTTGATGATCAAACTTGCTCCATGAACTTGGAAAGTTGTAAGTAAAAAATTTAAATTATTTTGCAGTCGCTGCGCCTCCTCTTATTCTATGTTGTTTTCTTTTAATTTTTTTATATGTTAGCCATCATTTTGCATGATGTTAAGCGACGATGCGGCCTTAGATGGTAGCCTACTAAACCTAGAAGGCGGGATAAACCCTACCTGGTTAAAAGTATTGTTATGGTTATGACTTATGACCTATCTATCTGAGTCGTCAAAAAGTAATTGTGGTTTTGAATTATGACAAGTGTTATACCAATTACCACAAACTGATAAACCACCGAGTATAGAAGTATACCTATTGAAGTTTATTTTATTTGATTCAACATTTACCTCAAATATATATAAATTAAACAAACCCATTCTTGAATCAATAATAATTATTATCAGTATCAGGCACCGAGCACGACATCATTTGCTCCTATAATGTCCTTTTGTTTCTGGGCTGGTGGTATCTTGCATATTAAGTACCTATGTATTTGCAAAAGAAAATTAGGTAGGTATAGGTATAACATATACTTTATACATCCATTGTGTATCTAGCCACAATAAAGCATTAACTTTCTCAGCTAGGGGTGGAATATCCTTTTCGCTGACGAATGCTTGGACGTACCCGCAGCCATGGCATTATGGAGTCCCGTAGAAACACCAACAGGTTTTTAATGGGTATCCCCGTAGCGCCCATCTTCGGCGGGGGCGATCCACATACCCCCAAACGCCTCAAGGCTTTGGGGGACGATGCGTAACATATTTTTAAAAAAAATGTAGGATCTTGTAATATTAGCTTTTTAATATCTTTGCAGGGAAATACAACGCATCGATTCTTCGTTTGATGTGGGAGAAGGACAACCCAGTACGACTATCGTCAGAGCTGCACTTGACGGAATATTCTCTCTTAGATTTCTGGACCAACGAGTCGGTTGTTCGCGGTGATATAGTGAACATGCGTCTCGGGGGAGGTAGATGTAATGTCGCTTTGTTTGTTTGTGACGTTCTGTGGCGTCTTTATAAGAGTCTGTGTTAAAAGAGAAAAGTTGTAGAAGTGCAAGACACGTTTAATCGATCGGCCTTTGTTTTGCACTTGGGAATTCAGTTACCCTTAATGCCTTAATTTCTATATGAGAGATTCAACAGGTGATACGCGCAGTACTGTGAGCAGTGCCGCACACCGAGATAGATCTAAACATATAGTTCAGTGGTGCCGCGCAGAATTTTGCATCTCAAATACCGGATGGAACTTTGTCTTATATGGACAATGGCCATCATGATGCTTACCATCAGGCACCTTATTTGTTCGTCTTGTTCCATTTGTCATTAGTAAAAAAGATCGAATCTATGGTTTTACTGGATTTTTAAAGCTTTTTCATACTATCAGACAAACAAGATGAGCCTAAAGCTCGCTTTGACGTCTGCTCTTTTTTTTTTTAATTGACTTTGTAAATAAGAACGGAATTGAACTTTTCTCTTCTTTCACACCCTCTACAATTAATTTATTCTCAAAAGAAGTGTTTGTGTACGATGATATCAACTTGTTTTAGCTGGCAACTACAGCGCCCTCAAGTTTACGTTCAAGCTGGGCCGTGAAGTGGGCTACTACCTCATGGATTACTTCATACCATCCATGATGATAGTGGCCATGTCTTGGGTCACCTTCTGGTTACAGGCTGACGCTTCAGCTCCTCGTATCACTTTGGGTAAGAACTACGACGATTGACAACTGTTGTTAAGAGCGTATATATCGAGTGACGACTCTCTCGCTCGCACAATTTGACAATTTTTTAAATATAAATTCAAGGAATTAATTTATTGATAATTCCTCTATACAAGTCCTGCATAATATTATTGCACACATTTTAAAAGTGTTTTCAGTGAGATATATAAAAAAATTGGATGAGGAGCGAAGTCGAAAAAGTTTTTTTTTTTTAAAAAATCTCATTATTCCATTTTTTAATATATCTCACTGAAAACACTTTTAAAATTTGTGCAATAATATTATGCAGGACTTGTATAGAGGAATTTTCAATAAATTAATTCCTTGAATATATATTTCAAAATTTGTCAAATTGTGCGAGCGAGAGAGTCGTCACTCGATATATTACGATCTTAAGTTACCTAAAGCACAGATAAAAAAATCCTAAAGTCATCTAAAAATTTGGTTTTGTGCATTATCTAAAGGAAATTGTGTTAAATTTTTTTAATCAACATATAATTGGAAATTTTGAGGAACATTGTATCTTGTACTTTTCAACCCGTTAAGCAAGAGTCTACATAGACCCAATTAGCTATTTACCAAGAATCCCTCGATATTTTTATTGAAAAGAATCCTTCGATAATTTTATTAGGTACGCCCTGCTGTTATTTCTGGTCAAAAATATAAGATAATTCAAGCAACATTTATTCATTCGAAAAATATTTTAATCCTAAAACATTTTTCAAAGTTTTTTTTAGATTTAGGAGTGTGCCGAGGATATCAATTTATTGCTGTTATCAATAGATACTCATAGAATTGGTGTTACATTTCAGGCACGAGCACGATGCTGTCATTCATCACGCTCGCGTCATCACAAGCGAAGACACTGCCCAAGGTGTCGTACATCAAAGCCAGCGAGATCTGGTTCCTCGGCTGCATCGGCTTCATTTTCTCGGCGCTCGTCGAGTTCGCCTTCGTCAACACTATTTGGCGTAGAAAGTACGTAAACTCTAATAAGATTGATAGTGTTGATTTTTTGTAAAGTACCTAATACAAAAGTTACTTTATACCTACATACAGATATCCATATTTAGAGCATATTAGATTTGTTATAGATATTAGAGACACCAGCTGATTCGTGCAACTTGTCTGCGTTAGTTGAAAATCTTCGTAAAAACTTCATAAAAATAATTTGTAAGTTAAGAAGTCGTTTTAGAGTCCCACCATAGTTTTATGTTGCTTGATTAGATATATATAAAAATAATAAATTAAAATAATACCTAAGTAATAAAACATTACGGCAACTACTGCTGTTTATAATCAAAAAAATCCTTATAGGAGTAGAAACTTTCTACTCCTATAAGGATTTTTTTGATTATAGAAAGACCTTGCAAGTAGCCATTTTTTAGTTTTATTTTTAAAACGTACGTACGTACGTTGTTTTATTTTTAACGTTTGGTGCATAGATATAGATTAAGGCCAATAGCATGATACTTAAATATTTTTATGGTATTTCCTATAAATCCACACATGCGATATGTGAATGTGTAGATTGTGAATTACAAATTGCATAATATATTAAAGATCGTTATTATCCAAAATTGGATCAGTGCCTATCTAGCAACTACACTAGCTGACGTTTTCATCAAATTTAGATCTGTAATTTACACAGAGGATACAAACGTGCACTGTGTACATAACCTACATAGATTGTAACAATCCCCTACTTTTCGGCTTTTGCCATTTTGGTAGAATTGGTCCATGGCTCACAGAGATTGCTAAAAAACTTTACTAGAATATTGCTAAGTAGATTTTCAGTGGTTTGGTTGGTTGTCTTATTAAAATTACCAGTTTTATATTATAAAAGCCACTTACTTGCTTATGCTCGCGACCACATTGAAAAAACATTTTTTTTAGCGAGCTCTGTACCAAATTTTAACTCAATCCTTTGAATGGTTTGTGCTGTGTCTTAAGTCTGCTGAGTCAGTATGTCATGTTTTTCTTTAAATTTCCTTATTTTGTTTTGATATAAAAAACTAACGTGTAAAGGGAGTTTGAAGATTTTTTGTGCGGAAGAAGAAATGTACGGAGGAATGGACGTGATCAATCTTTTCAAGTACAACTTGTTTTGCAGGAAAGCAGTAAGCCTCAAGAAGGTGAACAGCAAGTACATACTGAAGAGCACGCTGACTCCCCGGCTGGCTCGCAAGGAGCTGCAGAAGGAGTTGCAAGAGTCCTCGCCACAGCTCACCAAGTCAAGGTCCTGCTCCTCCTTGAACCAGGAGACCAGCACCGACCCGGCCGGACCCGGGTATAATAACTATCTTACGGTGCATGTGAGTATCAGATTCACTTGTATATATAGCGCCTGGCCATTTTAGTCGCTGTGTTATACTAAGTATATTACTGTGTAAGAAATACTTCGTAAAGTTGCACTATGGTCGTTTATGTACCCATGTCTCAAGGTACGAGTATGTCTCGAGACTCGAGTCCCGAAATACCTTTTATACGAACATATAATGGACGAAATGGGAGCATAGTCTAAGTATTGCAAGGGTTTACTACATTTATTAAAATTCCTGAAATGAATGTGGGTAGTGGGTAAATACTAAACCTTACTCCAATCGTAACGTAACCGTTAAATCGTAAACCTTAATATGGATCTTGCTCCAAAAGATCGTCAAAAAATCTTTACATAATAATCTTGTACTTATTTACAGAAATATTTATACAGATTTTAGGAACTCGGACAAACTATTTCGTTTCGACACTGCCAGGGCACTGGAAAATTTAATTTTGAATAATTGGGTGCTTATTCTGACCTGTAAGAAGCTACCTACTTATATTATAATGTAATTTTAAATTATTATGTTTATCAGTTTACATAAAGTGGAAGATTCGGTCAAAGTTTACTAATAAAGACGATAACGTTTTATTTAACTGCAACATCCCCAAGTATATTTTACACGTTGTGTTGATATTCCACGTGTACGTTTGCTCTTTCTACGATAATAATTTCTTTAAAATATGACAAACAAAAGTTTACGTAAATTGGTGTTACTCATTGTTTTAGTTTTTCCACGTAATTAATTGTATTTACCTTTATGATAAATGCTACTGCAAACCTTAAACCACGTACAAATATCGGTCAACTTTAAACAGAGATAATTTCTTAACGCCTTCGTAAACAGTGATTCTGAAATAGTAATTCTGAGAAAATATTCATTCGGTCTAGATTATAACGCGTGATTAATACATTACTGCTACAGCCTACGTAATACTTTTATTGTACCCATTACTTATTCATAATGCGGCTCATTTTATCTCTTCTTAATATATGTACAATACAAAGACATTTTACACGATACATATCTTAATCAACGCACTCTTTTTTCATATATGTAGAGGTAGTTAAGAGAAGATGGGATTGTCGTCTAACCTGTCATTTAAGTATTAACTTAAATGACGACCTGATTTTTAAGATGAAACAATTTAATAAATAAGAGTGATAGTATTAATAATAAATAATTGTTGGCAGTACAATCATGGTAAAGATGCTGCGCTCGTTACTAAACCGGTTCCAAAAACAATAAAATCATCTTATATTCTTTAAAACTAACACGAGCGTTTTTCGCTGTTAATATTTGAAAGATTACATTACATCTTTATATTTTTTATGTATACCTGACACGTTATGTTTTGTCTGTTTTATTTGCAGAGTTTCCCATCAGCCCTGAACTTGCCAACAATAACAACCCAAAGTTACGACGACCTGACGAAGCAGCCAGAACACGGAAGCGAGCAGTCAGAGTCTCCGCCGAGGCACCACACCTGGACCACCATGACCCCGCAGGAGATCGCCACTTGGATCGACAAACGCTCCCGATTCATGTTCCCTATTCTATTCGTCTTCTTCAATATTATCTACTGGACCTTCGTATACTGTCTATAGTCGCTTAATTAACTTTGAGATTGTGTGATAAAGTGAATTAAAATATTTTAAAGTTACTTGAGACCCGTTAAACTAAAGGTTTGACTTGACTTCTTCTTTGGCCAACTCAGGCTTCTTTGACGACGAACGCGTATTTGTGAGTTCTACTCGTGTAACCAGTGTGAAACTTTGTAAAGTACTTCGAAACTCTTGGTGGAGATTATAGCAGTTATTCAATAGATTTTCCATCAAGTCATCCTTATCAAGATGGATAATCGTCAAGAGATGCAGCCCGACGAAAATGTGGAATCTGGTGTTGACAGATATTCGCGCTTTATTTTTCCATCGTGCTTTTTCTGTTTCTTAATAATGTTTTGGGCGGTATATCATTTCTTGTGAGAGGTATCATGCGTCTTTGTTTTAGATATAATTATGTTATGTATGGTAGGTAATCTTGCCGATCATAAAATCTATGTATTGAAATACGTGAGACCCATGTAAGAGCCTTGGCGCACGCCACTTAACCACTGAATAATGAATAGTGTAAATGTGAAGAAACCATATCAAAGGCTTCTCCTTCGTCACTTATGTTTTCCGACCGGTTAGTTTTAAAGGTCTATCTTGCAACATCAAGATAAAAAGAGGCATCTAAGTAACAAGAGGGAAAAGCAACTACGCTACGCCACGTACATATTGCGTGAAGGCATAATACATATATTGTGACTTGCGTGAAGGCTCTTCCTCGCCTTTAAAAAGGCTCCTTTTAGATTTAGGAATTACATCATTCTTATACTATTTATCGAATGTTAGGAATTTAATGTTTATTTAATAACATTCCATTTACAATTTTATTATATTTAAGTCTTTAGAATATAATATGTATCTAAGCATATTAATTGTATCCTTAGTTTAGTGCTTGATACGAAATTGTGTGACCACTAGTCTACCAGTATTGAAGCGGTAAGTAGAGATGTAACAGTAGTGTGTATGACATAGAAATAATTGTTTATAGTTTTTTCAAGGAACACAAATATACCTAATATAGGTACAACACAAAAATATACCTAGTATACCTATTACCTAATTTCAATGAAACAAATAAAACCTATAGTGATGTTCAAGGAACTTTAACCTTTCAAAGTAGTTAACCAATTTCTGGTCTCTAATTGAGTTTGACATACACACCGCCACCATCTCCGTAATTTTCATTACTTAAGATATCACAATGTGATGAGAGTTCAATGAATGTATGATGTAGTTATAACTATGTTATTAAAAAAAGGCATATCCTGAAAAGAGTAGGTACCCCGTATTATAGCTATCTATATAAATAATAAGTTTGTTACTAAATGTATTGTTAGGAAACAGTTGTGATTGTTCTTGTGATGTACTTTACAGTGCCTATAAAATATACTTATTGGACGATAAACGAGATTAGATATTTTATAAGTTATTTACCTATTTATATGTTATTTACATAAGATGTTTGTAATCTCAATAAAACATAAACCATTATTATGCATTGTTTATTTATCACATAATTGTTACTACATGAAAACAAGTTACTGTTTACAGAAATTGGAATATAGGTACGCCACAACTAAAGTTCGATTAACTAGCTCATTTTTTTAACCTTGGCGTGAACATAGCAAGAATAGGTATTTTTACATTTTATGGGAAGTGTCTATAAACTAATATTACAGCAATAAGAATACCGGTACAATCTTCGGTTTTAGAATTACGTTAGGAAGCTTATTACCGAATTCCACGTAGAGGACAAATTGAAAATTTCTTCACGATTGAAATTACGGTGATTTTTAATTTTAATTGCTGCACGTACATACCATTCCTGGATAATAATATTCCTAGACTTCCATTCCGCCCAACTGAACTGATCAACTATTTTTTACTTTCCCAACGAATAAACGTTTAATTCGGTTAGATTGGAATACTTTCCACTGTGTCGGTTCGTGGAGCTCAATCCAGTGGTTTAGTCCAAAATCATAGATAGATAGATAGATAGATAACTCTTTATTGCAACAAAGAAAACAATTAACACTAAATAAGTACATTTCAGTTAAGCAATGTTACAATTGGCGGTCTTATCGCTAATAGCGATCTCTTCCAGACAACCAAGCAGGAAAGGAAAAATACATTCATAGATAGGTTAGACTTACCAGATTGCTCATAATGCTGGCAGCGTTTTGTTGAATGGCTATTACAGGCATTGTAGGCCTACGTTGAGGCATAAATATATACTCGTAGGTTCCCCCGAAGTATTATGGTCACACATCAAATGGCTAGCGTGTGTTGAATTATTATTAGTGTCAGTTCTGCAGAACTTAAGTGGCGGCGTAGACTGTACATGAAAACACAAATTATGCAACACACGTTAAAGCTGGAATTGTTTCTAAAAACTACCCACATTTTCTGTCAAAAAAGATAATGTTATGGAACCTTCGCGCACAACGTGAAACAAAGTGGAGAAGTGTAACAGTAGGCGTCTTCACTTACCGAGTAAATCTATAGGGTGTTGTATTCTCATATCCCCTATTTCATCTTTTATCTACTCAATTTACTATTTTGATTTAAGTAAGCTATTAAAATCAAAGTAAGTAGATATTCAGTAATGAAAGAAACGCCTAAGCTTTTCTTTGCAATACACCCATTTGCAATAAAACTCTCTCGTTCCACATAGCCAGCAGGCACACATCACGATCAACGCGTTTACAAGAAGACAAGTAACCAGAATAACTTATTAGGGAGGTGTTCAAGAGCCGACGTCGTCACGAGCTCGTGGAGCCGCCATCACGAGACTGTCGTCGCTTGAGTACCGCTTGAGAGTTGCTGAGCTTCCATGGCTGAAATACAAAATTTTATGGACTAGTTAGTAATTTTAGTAGGCGTCATGTTTTTTATATTGTGATACACAAAAGTTTGTGCCAAGATTTTTTTGGCAGGCGCGTGTCGTGCGTGGTGCCATGTCAGCTCCGACACTAGCTGACAACACGTGAGGCTACCTGTATCTAGTGAGGGAGCGCGGTGCAGGAGTGGGCGGCAGTCTCGGCAGGCGCGTGTCGTGCGTGGTGCCATGTCAGCTCCGACACTAGCTGACAACACGTGAGGCTACCTGTATCTAGTGAGGGAGCGCGGTGCAGGAGTGGGCGGCAGTCTCGGCAGGCGCGTGTCGTGCGTGGTGCCATGTCAGCTCCGACACTAGCTGACAACACGTGAGGCTACCTGTATCTAGTGAGGGAGCGCGGTGCAGGAGTGGGCGGCAGTCTCGGCAGGCGCGTGTCGTGCGTGGTGCCATGTCAGCTCCGACACTAGCTGACAACACGTGAGGCTACCTGTATCTAGTGAGGGAGCGCGGTGCAGGAGTGGGCGGCAGTCTCGGCAGGCGCGTGTCGTGCGTGGTGCCATGTCAGCTCCGACACTAGCTGACAACACGTGAGGCTACCTGTATCTAGTGAGGGAGCGCGGTGCAGGAGTGGGCGGCAGTCTCGGCAGGCGCGTGTCGTGCGTGGTGCCATGTCAGCTCCGACACTAGCTGACAACACGTGAGGCTACCTGTATCTAGTGAGGGAGCGCGGTGCAGGAGTGGGCGGCAGTCTCGGCAGGCGCGTGTCGTGCGTGGTGCCATGTCAGCTCCGACACTAGCTGACAACACGTGAGGCTACCTGTATCTAGTGAGGGAGCGCGGTGCAGGAGTGGGCGGCAGTCTCGGCAGGCGCGTGTCGTGCGTGGTGCCATGTCAGCTCCGACACTAGCTGACAACACGTGAGGCTACCTGTATCTAGTGAGGGAGCGCGGTGCAGGAGTGGGCGGCAGTCTCGGCAGGCGCGTGTCGTGCGTGGTGCCATGTCAGCTCCGACACTAGCTGACAACACGTGAGGCTACCTGTATCTAGTGAGGGAGCGCGGTGCAGGAGTGGGCGGCAGTCTCGGCAGGCGCGTGTCGTGCGTGGTGCCATGTCAGCTCCGACACTAGCTGACAACACGTGAGGCTACCTGTATCTAGTGAGGGAGCGCGGTGCAGGAGTGGGCGGCAGTCTCGGCAGGCGCGTGTCGTGCGTGGTGCCATGTCAGCTCCGACACTAGCTGACAACACGTGAGGCTACCTGTATCTAGTGAGGGAGCGCGGTGCAGGAGTGGGCGGCAGTCTCGGCAGGCGCGTGTCGTGCGTGGTGCCATGTCAGCTCCGACACTAGCTGACAACACGTGAGGCTACCTGTATCTAGTGAGGGAGCGCGGTGCAGGAGTGGGCGGCAGTCTCGGCAGGCGCGTGTCGTGCGTGGTGCCATGTCAGCTCCGACACTAGCTGACAACACGTGAGGCTACCTGTATCTAGTGAGGGAGCGCGGTGCAGGAGTGGGCGGCAGTCTCGGCAGGCGCGTGTCGTGCGTGGTGCCATGTCAGCTCCGACACTAGCTGACAACACGTGAGGCTACCTGTATCTAGTGAGGGAGCGCGGTGCAGGAGTGGGCGGCAGTCTCGGCAGGCGCGTGTCGTGCGTGGTGCCATGTCAGATCCGACACTAGCTGACAACACGTGAGGCTACCTGTATCTAGTGAGGGAGCGCGGTGCAGGAGTGGGCGGCAGTCTCGGCAGGCGCGTGTCGTGCGTGGTGCCATGTCAGCTCCGACACTAGCTGACAACACGTGAGGCTACCTGTATCTAGTGAGGGAGCGCGGTGCAGGAGTGGGCGGCAGTCTCGGCAGGCGCGTGTCGTGCGTGGTGCCATGTCAGCTCCGACACTAGCTGACAACACGTGAGGCTACCTGTATCTAGTGAGGGAGCGCGGTGCAGGAGTGGGCGGCAGTCTCGGCAGGCGCGTGTCGTGCGTGGTGCCATGTCAGCTCCGACACTAGCTGACAACACGTGAGGCTACCTGTATCTAGTGAGGGAGCGCGGTGCAGGAGTGGGCGGCAGTCTCGGCAGGCGCGTGTCGTGCGTGGTGCCATGTCAGCTCCGACACTAGCTGACAACACGTGAGGCTACCTGTATCTAGTGAGGGAGCGCGGTGCAGGAGTGGGCGGCAGTCTCGGCAGGCGCGTGTCGTGCGTGGTGCCATGTCAGATCCGACACTAGCTGACAACACGTGAGGCTACCTGTATCTAGTGAGGGAGCGCGGTGCAGGAGTGGGCGGCAGTCTCGGCAGGCGCGTGTCGTGCGTGGTGCCATGTCAGCTCCGACACTAGCTGACAACACGTGAGGCTACCTGTATCTAGTGAGGGAGCGCGGTGCAGGAGTGGGCGGCAGTCTCGGCAGGCGCGTGTCGTGCGTGGTGCCATGTCAGATCCGACACTAGCTGACAACACGTGAGGCTACCTGTATCTAGTGAGGGAGCGCGGTGCAGGGGTGGGCGGCAGTCTCGGCAGGCGCGTGTCGTGCGTGGTGCCATGTCAGCTCCGACACTAGCTGACAACACGTGAGGCTACCTGTATCTAGTGAGGGAGCGCGGTGCAGGAGTGGGCGGCAGTCTCGGCAGGCGCGTGTCGTGCGTGGTGCCATGTCAGATCCGACACTAGCTGACAACACGTGAGGCTACCTGTATCTAGTGAGGGAGCGCGGTGCAGGAGTGGGCGGCAGTCTCGGCAGGCGCGTGTCGTGCGTGGTGCCATGTCAGCTCCGACACTAGCTGACAACACGTGAGGCTACCTGTATCTAGTGAGGGAGCGCGGTGCAGGAGTGAGCGGCAGTCTCGGCAGGCGCGTGTCGTGCGTGGTGCCATGTCAGCTCCGACACTAGCTGACAACACGTGAGGCTACCTGTATCTAGTGAGGGAGCGCGGTGCAGGAGTGGGCGGCAGTCTCGGCAGGCGCGTGTCGTGCGTGGTGCCATGTCAGATCCGACACTAGCTGACAACACGTGAGGCTACCTGTATCTAGTGAGGGAGCGCGGTGCAGGAGTGGGCGGCAGTCTCGGCAGGCGCGTGTCGTGCGTGGTGCCATGTCAGCTCCGACACTAGCTGACAACACGTGAGGCTACCTGTATCTAGTGAGGGAGCGCGGTGCAGGAGTGGGCGGCAGTCTCGGCAGGCGCGTGTCGTGCGTGGTGCCATGTCAGCTCCGACACTAGCTGACAACACGTGAGGCTACCTGTATCTAGTGAGGGAGCGCGGTGCAGGAGTGGGCGGCAGTCTCGGCAGGCGCGTGTCGTGCGTGGTGCCATGTCAGCTCCGACACTAGCTGACAACACGTGAGGCTACCTGTATCTAGTGAGGGAGCGCGGTGCAGGAGTGGGCGGCAGTCTCGGCAGGCGCGTGTCGTGCGTGGTGCCATGTCAGCTCCGACACTAGCTGACAACACGTGAGGCTACCTGTATCTAGTGAGGGAGCGCGGTGCAGGAGTGGGCGGCAGTCTCGGCAGGCGCGTGTCGTGCGTGGTGCCCGAGCCCGAGCTGGAGCCGCGCCCCGACCCGCTCGACCCGCTTGACGACCATGTCAGCTCTGACATACTGACAATACAAAAATAACAGTTAATTAAATCCAGGTATTTTTCACATCACGCTGTAAATCATTGTTTTCAATTCAAATGATGATACCTGCTAGAAATAGGCGGGAATCGATAAGGTGGTGTATAGATGTCGTTGCTCTCGGTGTAGGTGGAGGCGTGGATCTCCTGCTGGTACAGTTCGTACAGCTGCGCCAGCTCTGACGGCACTCCCACGCCTACCTCTGGAAATTAATAAACGATTTCCATAATCGCCCAAATCAACCCAAAATCATCAGCAATTTGGTCATCTTCCCAAAATGCTTTCTCTTTAATCCTTAATAATTCTGCCTGTGCTGCTCTACTCTTCTTCTCAATTGGTCATTGACATTGAAATGCCTGGTCATGTCTAACTTCTAATTACCATAGGTATCCATATTCACACGCCTAATTTTTGACAATCGTTAAAAGTGAAATATTGATAATTGATACTATAAGTATTATCATTTGTAGTCCTCAAAACCCTTTCAACATCTCATAGCTATCTAGTCACACGCTACACATTTTAAAAGTCAAAATTCATTATTTTACGAGTTATATTATAGGAGTAAAAGTAGGTATTATTTTTTTGGAATTCCAAAATCCTAATGTTCTAATCTATAATAATGATCCCCTGGAAACGATAATCCTACGACGAAATGATGATCTCATCAGAGACTTGGACTCTTGAGTGATGGTCAGTAAGAACTGTGGTAATGTACCTTCGAGTGCGCGTCGTTGCCTAGTGATGATCTCATCGGAGAGCCTCCGCTGTGCGTCCCTCCGCTGCAGCGCCAGGTCCCGGCGGCGCAGGTCGTGTGCTCGCGCCGCCCGCTCGCCCTGCAGCGCCAGCTTGTCCGCCTCCAGCTCGTGCACGCGGCACACCAGCGCCAGCACCTCGCGCTCCGGACCGCTGCTGATGCGAGCTGGCAACTCCTGATATACATCATTAATGGCTTTTAAAGTGAAAAGATCTCAATACAATGAAAAAACCACGCCTTAGTTGGTTACCAGGCCAATTAAATTACAGGGTTAAAGACACAAAATCACAAAATGCTGAGGGGGCTGCTAATGCTATGGGTTTTCATGTTAGATCCCGACCAGCAAACAGCCCGTTTGATGGTGAGTGGTTACAGTCTACCGCGGATCACGGCAGCACTGCTGGTGTTATACTCATACCAGTGACACGCAATGTTGTAATCGACATGTTGGGGTAAATCTCTCCCTAGCTAGCTTCACTAAACTTCGTGCCAAAAATAAATCATTATGACTAAGTATAAGCTGACCTGTTCCAGCTGTGCGCCCCGCAGGCGCACCTGCTCCAGCTGTCCCTCGACGCTGGCTCGCTCGGCGCGCGCCGACTCCTGCTCGCGTTCGACCGCCGCCAGCTCGCTCCACGCCTGCTCCACCGCCACCTCCGCCTCCGCGCGCTCGCTGCCGCTCGTCGAGCTCACTGTGCCGCCTCTGTGTTTTGATACACTAGCATTATAATATTAGCTCTATCGGGTTCTATAGATATTGTTGCAAGAATTTTAGAAATCGCATCAGTTCCAGTAGCCAAGCTACACTGCGCTCACACTAATACGTAGCTTAGCTACGCTTTCACAGGGTTCAATAAGTACCCAGGCTGCGTAGCTATGAGATTAGCTACGCTGCGCTGTGCTTTTAAAACTAGCTTCGTAGCTACGCTGCTACAGGACTTGCTACGATGCTACGCTGCTCTGCTACGAGATTAGCTACGCTATGCTTATACAAAACTAGCTACGCTACTACAAGACTAACTACGATGCTACGCTGTTCGGCTACAAGATTGGCTACGCTATGCTTATACAAAGCTAGCTACGTAGCTACGCTGCTACAGGATGTGCTACGATGCTACGCTGCGCGGCTACGAGATTGGCTACGCTATGCTAATACAAAACTAGCTGCATACCATCGCCGCTACAAAACTAGCTACGTTGCTACAGGAATTGCTACGATGCTACGCTGCGCGGCTACGAGATTGGCTACGCTATGCTAATACAAAACTAGCTGCATACCATCGCCGCTACAAAACTAGCTACGTTGCTACGCTGCTACAGGAATTGCTACGATGCTACGCTGCGCGGCTACGAGATTGGCTACGCTATGCTAATACAAAACTAGCTGCATACCATCGCCGCTACAAAACTAGCTACGTTGCTACGCTGCTACAGGAAATGCTACGATGCTACGCTGCGCGGCTACGAGATTGGATACGCTATGCTTATACAAAACTACCTACGTAGCTACGCTGCTACAGGATGTGCTACGATGCTACGCTGCGCGGCTACGAGATCGGCTACGCTATGCTAATACAAAACTAGCTGCATACCATCGCCGCTACAAAACTAGCTACGTTGCTACGCTGCTACAGGAATTGCTACGATGCTACGCTGCGCGGCTACGAGATTGGATACGCTATGCTTATACAAAACTACCTACGTAGCTACGCTGCTACAGGATGTGCTACGATGCTACGCTGCGCGGCTACGAGATTGGCTACGCTATGCTTATACAAAACTAGCTACGTAGCTACGCTGCTCCGAGACTGGCTACGTTGCTACGCTGCTTGGCTTTGAGATTGGCTACGCTGCGATGATTCAAAACTAGCTACACTTTACAAGTCTTAGATAAGGTTTAAATACCTACATCTACAAAAAGCAACTAACCTGTAACTCTGTTGCGTGCTCAGCCTCGATCCAGACATACTGATAGGTTTGTACAGCCGATTGAACCGAGCCTCCCAGTGCGATATAGTCGCATGTTGCCTCTCTGCGTCGAGGGCGAGCCCTAACAAATGACTGTCGAGCTCCATCAGCCGTCGTCTCAACCTCATCTGCTGCTTGAATGTGGACACGATTGCTTCGCGGAGGGACTTCAAGTGCGCTTCGCTCTCCGCTTTCTCTTCTTTCGACGTTTCTTCTAGTTGTTGATATTCTTCTTTGGGGCTCCTGATGGAACGTTAAACATGAGGTTGTATAAATGTGATGTAACATGAATTTACTCATATGTGACACAATTTTTTCCTCGTGATATCCCGCATTTATCTATTCCATTTTTGCAAGATGGTAGAGAAGTAAGGGGTTATAATTTAGTTGATAATAATGACTGTGTGTTTGTTTGCTTGTATATTATGAGCAAGTTTTATTTCTTTAGGCGCCTCCCTAATATTTAGTTGGTCGTATAATTATAATAGGTATTAGGTATATGTACTCGCAGAATAATTAGTATATTTTAAAATCGTTTTTTGCAGGACCTATAGAAAGAGTTATACAAGGTGATAAGCCCTTGGGTACCTTGAAGCATCTTTCATCTTGACCTTCAGTCGTGCGATCTCTTCTCGTAAGTCCTTGATGACCGTTCGATATTGTGACAGGTGCTTCGGCGTCTCTATTAACTCTCGCTCCACCTGAAACAAGTGATAAAATTAAGTTTAGGTTTATTCATCACTTGATCACTACGTGTGTATATCGTGCTAAAATATCACAAAAACTTTAGTGTAGGTAAAGTTTAGTATACAGATACTAACAACAACTACGCGACAACTTCGCGACTTTTTTGCGGGACAACTTTCTACGCACAGTCACTTGATCGATGACTTAATCTGTATTAAGTCATATAAATGTCAGCTTTGGATCAAGTGAATGTGCGTAGAAAGTTGTCCCGATAATAAAATCGAAAATTAGAAACCTCTATATCGAACACCAGATATAGGTACAATAATAAGCTTAAAAATACACACGGAAAAAAGTGTTACAATTTACGGTCTTATCGCTAATAGCGATCTCATGGACTACATGGATACTACTACATGGATGCCACGCCATCGACAATGGAATGATGGCGTGGCATCGCAAGTTTGCAAACATTGAATTGGGGTGCGGTACCTAGCAATAACGTACAGATGTACTCACTCTGTTAGTAATAGCGGATGCTCTCTGAGCGTAGTGCAGCGTGGAGCGCGTGGTCTCGCGGGAGGCAGCTCCAGGGGCCACGTGAGCCACCATCGCAGCACGACACCGCCCGCCGAGCACCTCGCGCAATAGCCGCGTCAGCTTCGAGTCACGGTAGTTTACGTATCTGATTGCAAACATTTCCTTATGAATCTGACACAATAACGTACATACAAGAGTCCTAAGTAAGAAACAAATATAACCGCCAAACTTCCGTACTTACTCCTAGGGAAGTTGTGTGAACCTCCTGATGATATCGTCGTAACGTGTCCATGCTTTGTCTATAATGGTGATTTTAGTTTACTATGCCACTACTGATTATGTTACACCTTACACCACCAATCACAATTAGGTGGGTACTAGGTACTAAATATAATGACTTAAAATATAATGTTAGGTAAAATCTTTAGAAATGAGTGGTTTAATATTTTCGTTCAAAGCACTGCGACTTCCCGGGCCTTCATCTTTCATCGCACACAAGCATAAATCTAGACGGTAGTCGATGGTAGTAATGCCTAAATGTTGATTTACCTGGCTCCTCCCGAAAGTGCCATGATACAGTTCCCAAGTGCAAGCAACGAGCGGTTGATATGTGCGCCCTCGAGCCGACGCGCACGCAGCCCGGCGCGCTCCGACCCAGCCAAGTCTATGAGGAACAGTCTTCCACGCTGTGTGCCACCTTGTACTTCTCTACTTACTGTTACACTGAAATATATAGGGAAAGATTATGAATTACATCCGCTGAAGGAAGGTTGAACGCACTCAAGGACAGCGCATTTAACAAAATAGTTATCAAGCCACACGTTGGGCGCCAATGACTGCAGATAATATATAATATAATATATAATAAGGTATCTATTAGGATCCAAATGTAAGCGTCAATTTATAACTTATGAAATTATAACGAGTTTGCCACATATCACAACATACCCAAATGGGCTTTGGTAACAGATATTACAAATTATACAGCCATGGGCGCCAATTTAATATACAATGTAATTCAGTAGTTTCAATTACCAATCTCCCGTTAGTGGTAAATTGGATTCCTTAGTTGGACGCCAGTTTACCAAGCGGATAGCTTGGTAAACTGGCGCCCAACGTGGGGCTGAATTGAATACAGTATTAATTACGCAATATATAGAGTTGTATTAAAATACCTAAGCAAGGCATGTCCCCTAGATGAATGTTGATTAGCATGCGTTGGCTCGGCGGTTCGAGCTCGGTCCCCACGGGTGAGCAACTCTGAGACATGCGCGGCGCTGGTGGCTCGTATTTCACTAAGCCCTGCCACTGTAGGTGCTCCGCTGCCGCCTTCATCGCGTAGTTCTAGAGGTCCCGCGCTCGGGTTCAGCAGGTCACGGATGATCTCGTTGTAGATCTCAATGTATGACATCTTAACCTAAAAGGAACATTAAATAAAAATACTTAGGTATAGATAAATCTGCCATACTGAAAAATAAAGAAAAAGTAAGTACTTTATCATTATATATCTATTTAGCCCGCAAGTTTCATTAGGTAAAATAAACATTTTTTTGTTATGCATGGTTCTAAATCTTCTTGTTCCATATTTGAGCTTAATAAAATCTGGGCCTATCCAATCCATTTTGGAAAAAAATACCTACATGAGTAACTTTTCATATATATTTACATTCACACATGCGGAATTTCTACTGTCGTTCCTTATTTGTCTAGTTATTTTCTCCTTTCAAAAATACCCAAGATTCAATTAATCAACACTACCGCAACTCATTGTTAGTTCAGCGGAGGTTACCGCAAACATCAAGGTGAGCGAAGGCATTCTTTCGCATGGCTTTAATTGATGAACGCTAGCAAAAACTCTGTAGGTAGATGGTACACACAAGGGCAGGTCATTATCGCCGCTCCACAAACAATATGAAAGATATTGATCCTCAATTCTGACACATATTTACTTATTGACTATTAATGTAGAGCTAATATCAAGTTTGGTTAACATACAGATGATTACCATGGCCATTAGAAACGCCCAGAACCAGCATGAAATAATAATCATGTGTGCTAGGCACAGTTTCCTGGGTCAAAAACGAATTAATGTTTTTCGTTGGAAGTAGTTATTAAAACAGAATTATGGCTTGATATAAATGAACCTGCTGCAGTTAACTGGAGTTTATAGTTTTACACTGCGGCAGCGGCAATGGAAGTGGAGGTTTTGTTATCAGATGGAAATAAATCACCAATTCGTTTGGACAATCTGAACCTTGCCTTTACTAGCCGCTGCATGCTTTGAATTACGTCAGAGGGTATGTGGCTTGGCCAATATTTTTGTATGTGGTGCAATGTGCAACCACTCGCGCTTATCTAAGTTTAGAAGAGTTAATAGTAAATACCTAGGCTTTAAGCATATCTTATCTACAGCCTACTCGTAAAAAAAACCATGAGCATGCGACGAAGATCTAATTTGCGGGTAAACCTACATTATAATATGTAACCTACCTTAATTGCAATGCATATGTGTATAAGTCACGCTTTAAGTGACATTTTTATAAAGGAACTTACAAGGTTAAATATTGGTAGGTATATCAGTCAGAAGTAGCCCTAAAACGGTGAGATTCCTTTAGGCGTCCGTCGTAATAAAATTCCAACGTGCCATGCCATAACAGCTTGAAATAAAGTTTAGGGCCGAAATAATTCAAAGTGTTAAGCTTTTCACGCCTAAACTGTCTTCTACAATTTTCATGTTTATAGCTAAAGGTTAATAAAATGTCGAGTTTCACATATTCCCGCGGCAATGGCCGTGAATATTTAAACGTTACCCCTTCAATCAACTCCTTGTGACGTCACGCTGACTTGGAAAAGGTCGGTGACTGTTAAGTCGACCCTAGCTATCGACAGCTAGGTGATTGCCTAATAGCCAAAAGTTGTAGAGATAAGTAGAACAAAGCTAAATAGGTATTTATAATAAGTTACACAAACTTCGCCTAGACTTAGTCATATTTTTTATGCCAACGAACTATTGATTCAAATGTACTTAGTGGTCGTACTATTTTTTAAATCATATTTTATTGAGAAAGCAGAAAGGTTCAAACATAAAGGTTCGTTCTGCTTTGTCATGTAATTATGTAGCTCCAGCGACATAATATTACCATTTTGGGTGTTGGTGTCTCAGCAAATTATCGAGTTTCGAAAGGCTCATTGGAATAGAGTTTGAAAGGTATATTGGAGATCACCTTTTTCATGTTAATTGAGTAGGTACCTATCTAATCGTTTGAATTAGAACGTATATAGAATAATGAAGTGCTTAGAAGCAATTAGCAATAAGTAATCTTCAAGTTAGTAGGTATTTAGTGAAAGTTAAAAAGTATTTGCTTGGAGTATGTATGTATGGAGCATTAAGACCACCGATTGTTAATTTATTTATTTTATTAGGTTCACCAACAGTTAATTACATTTAATCTTTCACTATACTTTAAGGAACTAGTTTAATCTATCTTAATGCATAACCTATTATAGGCGGACACAACATGCAAATGTTATCTTGGTATGTTAACTTGGTGTTTCGTATTTCCTTAGCCTTGAACTTTATCAGAGAAATCACTATTAGGCATAATATTATCTCTCCTATTCTATTGTTTGTCTTCATTCTTCATAACAAAAGTACACCGCAAATGTAGATAGTCCATTGCTAGAATTTACTACAAGGCGCTAAAAGCAGCACCAACGTAAGCGTAAAGCGGTTAACGAAGGGTGGAAAGAGTGATAGGGTAATGATTGTCCCGCGATAACATCACGCGAGGTGTGACCTTGCACGTGACTACTCAGTACCACTGGTGGGGTGGCTGCCGGCTGCTTCCCCACTTCACCGAAACTACAAACACCATTATAAACAATGATAATGTTACATTAGATGTGGAGACTTGGAATTTGGAACATTGTTCGTGGTAAAGTTTGGAGCAAGGATTTCCCGTATATAGGTATGTGACTCTGTATTATTGTTCAAGTGATCTTTGTTGCTGTATCATGCTGAGGGTGGGTAAAAAAGAGGCCTTTGATAGAGGCATTTTGATAGAGTTAATTTATTTGAAGTGCAACTTTTCTCCATAAAAAAAAGCTTTAATATTATTAGATTAGATAACACTTACAAGAAACTTAGAACTAAATACAATCTCTGCTTTCGAAGATTAGTGAAACAGAGCTGCATACTGAAAAGCTTACTGACGGAAAGAAGAGAAGAGAGCTGAGGATATATCTAGTTCTTCATTCTAGCACAAAAAAAATTGTATATAATTTCCTACATATTTTTATATACCTATATCGCTGGTACCACTTCCGAGGTTTTGTAAGGCAATCATTAGGTATACCATTTTGATTATATTGATATTCTAGGGAGGCAAGCTATCTCCCCCTACCAATAGATAAGAACAAACCACTCCAATCGATAAAGTGATCATGATGGAGAACTTGTTTTGATAGATATTGCTTCCACGTTCCTAATAAAGACGTGTCTCGTGTTTACTTGCGCACTGTAATTTTACTGGTCAAACGCACGTTGCTATTTTATAGGTCCTTGTCAAAGCAGCAGTGGATGAGTTCCAGCCAGTCGATTACTGAGGACTATTCCTCTACGAGATGTAGGTAACGACTAACGATCATAATTATTCATTTTATATATTACGCCGATTAGGGATTTTCGTTTTGAAAAGGTCTGTGATCTTGAAGACCGGCATATCTCTGGCGTAGGATTTGTAAACCCAAATTCTGAATTAAAATATGTACTATTCGAAAAGTGTTAGTATTTTCATTCAGAAAATGTTTGGTATTAGTAAAGTCAAGATTTTTTAAGTCTCAATGAGAATAGTATTCGCGCAGATAGAATTTTGAATGACGTTGTTTTTGTCGAGTGATTGATGTGAATTTTAACTCATAGAGATACCTTTATAGTTCCTGGGTACGTTTGTATCGAATCGCAACGACGCGAAAGCATGCCGACGGCCACGGCGCGACCTGAAATCGTGGTGTGCATGAGCTCTAAGGGAATTTCGTGAGGCGTGTAAGTAGATTATGTATTAAGTATACCTAGGTACTAGTATATAAACGTACATGCATAAGAAAATAGTAAACCACTTCCGTACGGTCAAGGTTTAGTAACCGACTCGCGATAACAGCTTAAATTTACATAAAAGGTTCGGCCAGCTATTACAAAATAACTTTATATTTAACCACAGGACTTTGTCAAAGTAATTTTATTTAGTTTTATGAAAGGTAGGAAAATGCATTAATATTTCATACGATATAATGGGCTAAGCTAAAACATGAAAGGAAAGAAAATTAACTGGATATAATAATATAAGAAGTATAATATAAAGTTGAATAAACTAGAAATATTTTCCTAAGCTGCCGAGTAGTTACGTTTTATATGAACTTATGGGCACCAATTACGTTTATGGTTCTAGTGCCAAGGGTTTATTTATAAACTAATGAACTCTAGGATTTATTGATCGACCTTAAACTTCAGTGATGTCCTAATATAAAGTTGGATTATATAAGAACTAAGTAGAAAACATTATGTTGGATCAATTATTAGCTATTATTTAATATTTAGTGTTAATTCCGCTCTAAATTAATACTAATACTAATTACTATTTTGGTAACGTTTGAATTCCTCGCCGTCTCTTAAAACTTAGTTAGACTCGCAAATTTAGAGCGGAATTAACACAAATATTAAATAATAACTAATAATTGTTGTGATGGATTTCCGCAAAGTAACGCCTAGTTCCATTAATTATTATGTTGGATACTTTTGAAGTCAGGCGGACGGCTGAACGCGTAGCAGTTCAAAGTAGATAAGTTTATAATATGTAGGTACTTAAATTAAAACGTGCTGACAAGTATAAGTAGTGAAGATTAGTCCATCTTTAGGCTCTAGTCTACTCGTATATTAAAACTAAGGTCAGTATCTAAACATCTTACCAACTTCTACTTAGGTATACTAGCCTATATGTTATTCCAGGGTCTAAGCTATCTATATATATATACCAAATATTAGATTAATCGGTTTATGAGAGTCACAAACATACATCCTCATATCCATACATTCTTACAAACTTTCACGTTAATAAAATTAGTAGGATTAACAACGTTTAGTACCCATACTTGCTGTTTTAATGTCGAAGCGTACTAGCTAAAGGCGTTTTTCTATCGATATGGGCTTATTAGAACTTAAGTAGGTAATTATAAGTAGAAGTTTATAAAGCGTTTTATGTCGAGTGTTAAAGAATGAGTACAATTAACACCACACTAAAAAACAAGTACCTATTACTTAACTGAAGACCTCGACCGCATTTTTTCAGAGACTAAGTTCATGAAATGGAACAATGTTAATGTGGCCTCAAATAATATGGAAGACGGTCACACCATGCGCAGAAATTGTACTTACTCTAAAGGTCATGAGGTAACTATTGAGGTAGATTTTAATTTCGCATTAATTATTTCATAGCTGTCAAATTAGTATTTTTTCAACGTATGTAGGTAAGTAATAATGGCGAAAATCTTTTGCCATGGCAAAATTCCTCAAAGTTTTTTTTTTATAAAACGAAGTAAGAAGATGAGCTAGTGTTAGAGAGTACCTCTAGTGTTAGAGAGTTAAAGGGAAACTACATACGAAAAAGCCCAATGCCGACTGTGCAATGAATAATTCTTATATAAGATATCCCAGGCAGCACAAACCTTCTGAATAAGTTTTTTTTAACAGCAGTCAAAGTAACTAACAGCTGTGTAAGACTACCGTATTTAGCTGATTTGGCGCTTACTCAGACGTTATTCAAGCAATTTGGGCACAAAATTATACTGCTAATAGCTGTGTAACAGCTATGTAACAGATGAATAAGTTTTGAATAACTGTACGACAAGCTGAGTATCTTCTGAATTAAAGCACTTTTTTCTTTTATTCAATCATTACAGCGCCGTTAGCCAGACAATGAATGAATGATGAATGAAATTAAATATACTTATAGGTCCTTCAGCTCAGATTAAATTGAAGTTGTGACAATTTCGAACTAGCACGCATTAAATGATTGGTGAAGGACAGCAAATTAAATGGCCGCATAAATATTTGAAGTCATCGGTATAAGTACAATCTAATTTACACTTAACATGCAAGTTGTAAGTGCGCATGCAACTTTACCGTATATTTATATATACATTTCATGTAAAATTTTCACGCGCCACCTGATAAGCAGGGTTTTTGAGAAATAAAAAACATCGTCTATTGTGGTTTGTTTTTATGAGTGAAAATTTTTTTTCGTTGCATGCAATTTAAGGGTTCAAAAGTAACCTTTTAATACTTTTCCATGAATATTATACCGATATCGTTATTATAATTGAATATATGAGTATATAATTCGTTATAATTATTAGCTATTTATGGATGATTCTTCGGAGGCAAAATTTTCGATGTCTGAAGGTTTATCTCCTAGACCAATAGACAAAACAGCATATTATATTTTTTTATATATAGTTTAGTGTTGTCGCTAACTGGTGCAAGTAGTATTTTTAAAATAATTGCAGTCTAGATACAAGAAATATTTTTTTGAAGTTCGTTCTCCTGATTAATATAGGGCGTCCGTTTGTCGTTTATCGGAACAAAGTGGTCGATATTTCATTTTCACTTTGACATATCAATATGAATTATAATCTAAACGAAAGGGATTGAATTGAACTCTTCTATAAAAAATATGTTTTAGTTATAACTACATTAGCGTATTTATAAATAAATAAATAAGAAGTGTCCGGCGTATAGTACTGATTAATGTGGCGCGACCTACGCTTGACCGTACTTGGTGAAGTAATTATAATGGGAGTATGGCACCCCGCGCGGGGGGCAGCCAGTCGTGCAACGGACGTGCTAGAAGGCGGACGTGCGGCTGGTACCTAAAATCCCGGTGTTACAAAGGTAAATATCTGATTCATCTGTGTTTGGTTCAGCTAGAAAACTGATTACAATGCCTTGTGTGAAAAAAAAAAAAAACTGTTTTGGGACTTTAATCTGAGTTTCGAGTCATGCTTTTGGATAGCAGATTCATGAAGAAAAATACAAATACTGAAGTCTATACGTATGATGAGTTATGATTGATTTTAGGCAAAATACTGATTCATCTGTGCCTGATTTATATGGTTAAACCCCTATATTAATCAGAAAATAAATTCGTTTTGTCCCTTTCAGCAGGAAAGGAGTGCTGTTGATGCGTATTTTTCCTATTATTGACCATGTTAACAGGTTTAGTATTGCTAATGACATGTATTTTCCTCATCATATTATGCTTTTGAATAAGTATGCAAAAGTAACTGGAGTAAAATCTTATTTAACATAATGTACGAGTAACTTTTGATATGTTTTAGATAAAAAGTAGGAATCATTATATAGGTACATAATAATAAATAATAATTTTATAGAAATATTGTAAAAAATGTAATCTAAGATGTCAATTAATAAAGAAAAATAAATATACAAACGTAATAATAATAAATGTTCGGCACATCTGATGCAATATTTTCCTTGTCCTTTTTTTTTCTTGTCTTGTAACTATCATATAAAAAATATTTCATCATCATCATCATCTCAGCCGTAAGACGTCCACTGCTGAACATAGGCCTCCCCTTTGGACTTCCATATGTACCGGTTGGAAGCGACCTGCATCCAGCGTCTTCCGGCGACCTTTATAAGGTCGTCTGTCCACCTTGTGGGTGGACGTCCTACGCTGCGTTTGCTAGTCCGTGGTCTCCACTCGAGCACTCTTCGACCCCATCGACCATCCGCTCTCCGCGCTATGTGGCCTGCCCATTGCCACTTCAGCTTGCTAATCCGCTGGGCTATGTCGGTGACTTTAGTTCGCCTACGGATCTCTTCATTCCTGATTCGATCACGTAGAGAAACCCCGAGCATAGCCCTTTCCATAGCTCGCTGTGCGACTTTGAGGTTCGAGATGAGGCCAATAGTGAAGGACCACGTTTCGGTGCCGTAAGTCATCACCGGTAACACACATTGATTAAAGACTTTCGTCTTGAGGCACTGAGGTATGTCGGACGAAAAGACGTTGCGTAGTTTCCCGAACGCTGCCCAACCGAGTTGGATTCGGCGGTTAACCTCTTTCTCGAAGTTGGACCTACCTTATTGGACTACTTGTCCTAGATAGATATATGAGTCCACAACTTCGAGTACCGAGCCTCCAACAGATACTGGGATGGGAACAACATTGGCATTTGACATAAGCTTCGTCTTGTCTATGTTCATTTTTAAGCCCACCCGTTGGGAAGCTCGGTTGAGGTCATCGAGCATCATGCTGAGTTCCTCCATCGACTTTGCCATGACTACGATGTCGTCGGCAAATCGAAGGTGAGTGATGTATTCGCCGTTGATATTGATGCCAAGTCCTTGCCATTCCAGGAGCTTGAAGGTATCTTCCATTACGGCCGTAAACAGTTTCGGAGAGATAACGTCTCCCTGTCTTACGCCTCTTCTTAATGGAATCGCCTTCGTGCTCTGCTCCTGTACTCGGACTGACATAGTGGCGTTCTTATACAAGCACTTCAACACTTCAATGTACCGATAGTCAATATGGCATCGCTGAAGTGACTCGAGCACCGCCCATGTTTCCACCGAATCAAAGGCTTTTTCATAGTCCGCAAACGCTAAGCATAATGGCAAATTATACTCTTCAGTCTTCTGTATAACTTGCCGCAACGTATGTATGTGGTCTATGGTACTATAGCCTCTTCGGAAACCGGCTTGTTCGGGAGGCTGGAAGTCATCAAGTCTGTGTTCGAGACGGTTCGTGATGACCCTTGAAAACAGCTTATAGACATGGCTCAGAAGCGTAATGGGTCTGTAGTTCTTCAATAGGCTGTTATCACCTTTTTTGAAGAACAGTACCACCTCGCCTCTGCTCCACGTCTCAGGCGTTTTGCCCTCGGACAAGACAGAATCAAAAAGTTTCTGGAGGACTTTAAGTACCGGTGTTCCACCCGCTCTCAGAAGCTCTGAAGTGATTCCGTCTTCGCCCGGCGCCTTATTATTCTTAAGCTGCTTCAGGGCCATCCTAATCTCGTACAGACTGATGTCCGGGATATCTTCGGTATAGTGTCGGGACAGTTTGGCTCTTGGATCTCCTACCAAGCTGTCAACGGGCTTTGCGACCGAAGTGTATAGCTGTTCATAGAACCTCTCGATCTCCCCTAAAACCTCTGCTTTGGTCGACGCTATGCTGTCATCTTCCCGTTTCAGCTTCGTCAGCTGGCTTTGCCCAATAGACTTGTCCTTTGCGAACACTTTGGAGCCTTGGTTTCGCTCAATTGTCTCCTTAACACGGTTAGTGTTAAAGAGACGCAGATCGTGGCGCAAGGACTTAGATATACGTCTATTGAGCTGCCTATAAGACTCGGCGTCGTCGGGAGATTGCAGCTGTAACGAGCGTCGTTCAGCCATGAGGTTTAAGGTTTGATCAGCCAATTTCTGAGGCCTATCTTTACGACGGGGTCTAAAAAACTTAGACCCTACCGTGCGTACAGCTTCTACTAGCCCGTCGTTGATCTCGTCCACTGATGCTAAGTTCTCAAGGCAAGAAAAGCGGTTAGTGAGCTCGAGTTGAAAGCTTTCGGAGTTTTGAATATGGGCATTGGTAGGTCGGAGCGTAGACTTCATCAGACTGGACCTTTCTAACTTAACTTAATATTTAAACTTTACTTAATATTTAGTGAGCCTCGTACAAGTCGGTGATCACTGCCGGTTTTAACCCTGTTGATCACCGAGACATCACTAAATATCCGTTTCTTGTCGGTCATGATGAAGTCTATCTCATTTCTCGTGGAACCATCGGGGCTCATCCAGGTCCATTTCCTGTGAGGCGGCTTCTGGAAGAAAGAGTTCATCATAAAGAGTTCCTCTCTCTCCAGGAAATCGGCCAGCCTCTGTCCCCTAGGGTTCCGTTGCCCATACCCAAATTGCCCCACTCTCAACTCATCACCGCTTTTCTTTCCCAACTTTGCGTTGAAGTTAGGTTTCGGAAGTATGTATGGCTCTACTAACGTCCTCATACATAGCCTCTACTTCATCATCCGAGTGTGACGAGGTCGGTGCGTATACCTGAATGACCTTCAGCGAATATCTTTTAGATATTCTGAGTATTAGGTATACCACCCTGCTCGACACACTGTCGATGGTTATGATGTTGTTTACGAGGGACTTGTGAACGAGAAACCCGACACCACCTTGGGACTGTTGGTCGCCCTCCCGGTAGTAGAGCAAGTTACCGGACTTCAGGGTTACGGTGTCCTCCCCCTCTCTACGGACTTCACATAACCCGACAATGTCCCAGCGTAACCTGCTCAGTTCCTCTTCCAGCTCGCAGATCTTCTCGTCAGTCCTCAAAGTGCGTATGTTGTGTGTTACCAGGGCCAGTCGTCGTGGGGAGGGGTAGCCGGGCATCTTCCGGTGATTCTTAGCACCCCCTGCTCCGCCGTTACCTTGACTGCTACCCGCGTCAGGAACAAGGGAGCTGCCGGGGACTGGGGGCCTGGTATATATGTTGCTCGTCATGTATGTTAGGGGGGTTTTGCCATACGCGCCACGCTTGGCAGGCGGGTTGGCGCGCGCAGTTTTTTTGTTTTTGTTTAGTGTTAGTAGCCGGTAGATGCTGCTGCCCATCTCCCGGTGTATTCCCTTAGCAGGCTCGTACTGCAACCACGGGACGATATGGTGGGGGACTATTCTAAGGCCGGTCACCCCACGGCACTATATACTACAAAAAAATTATTAATTCATAAGTAAAATTCTCTATGATATATCTAATTTATATTAAATGTTGCAGCTCACAAAAATGCCACGCAGTAAAGATGAAATAAAGGTGAAAAAGAAACTCGCAGAACGTAAAAGAATGGAAAATATAAGAAAAATTTGGAATACAATTTTTTTATAGAAATTTCTTGAAAATATTAAGGTACCGGGCTGTTGTCCCAAATCACAATAACATTATACTTAAAACAAAGATTTTTTTTGTATTTTAGAAACCCATTGGCATTTTTTCAAAGTAAAAAGTAAGTGGAAAAACTTTTAAAAATATTTTAACAATATTCTCGAATTTTAAATTTTCAACGAGTAAATTCTACGAATGCATATGTCATTATTATTATTCGTCTTAATAACGTGCGAGCGAGATAGTCTTGGCACTTGATTTCACAACTTAGCCATAATTAATAATTTTATTTTACTAAGGCAGCATAATGTTGAAAGTGCCCTTTAATTAAAGTTTATCTCAATTCTCATACTTTATTATTAGTGTATTATAAATACACTAATGCAATGTGATTGTTTTTTTAATTAGAATTAAAATTGTTTAAAATTGAGACTGATGTCAAAAGTGTCATTATTAGAATAAGTTTTTACTTCTGTGATTTTCAAATAAAGATAGTTAATAGTTATGTGAGTTAATAAGTAAACAGGACTGATTAGACGGTTAAAAAAATTAACAGAGTAAAATATTACGTAGCAATTATCCTAACTTTGTAGCTCCTTACATATTTTGTATTATTATGTTAGAATAAGTTTGTACTTCTGTGATTTTTAATCATTATGAAAGGTTATATTATATAATAATAGCTCTATCAATAAGTATATTAAATAGGAACCATTAATTAAAATAAGCAACATAATGAAACAATATTAGTAACTTTTTTGTACTCAGAATTAAATTATAATATGCACAATAGTTACACTTTTTGTTAAATAATAATATTCTCGTATCTTCATATTATTCAATAAACATATTATTGTTTGATATTAAATGATTAATTCACATAAAACATTTAGTTTTTAATTTTTATTCCTGTTTCTGATTCATCTGTAACAAATTCTGATTCATATGGGCACAAAATATTTGAACGATCATATCTCGAAAACTACTTTATAGAAATGAGTCCCTCATTCACATATATGTTTTTTAGGATACCTATTTTCATATAAACATGTGTTACAGGGCTAAAAGTGAAATTAAATTTTGACCATAGGAATCAGCCGAAGAACGCAATTTCGAAGAAATGTCCTTATCTTAGGTTATGTTTTTCATTATGGCGACGTTCATTCTGAAAAAAAAAACTGCGTGCACAGCGGTTTCTCGTCTAATGTCTGCATAACAGATATTATGTGTCCACTTATTCAGTTGTTGTCTGGTTAAAAGAGGTTTCCACACAACATATTTTCTATAACTGTTCTATAATTACACACATTCGTACTAAATATTAATCAAACAATTAGGATTTCTCATAAATAAGTGTAACCCAATTTATTATTTTTTTCTTTTTAGCTGTAGGTAATATTGACGTTAATGGTAAAAAACACTGACGCTAAATGCTGACTAATGTTCCAGAATAGTTCTTTTAGCTTAAATAATGTCTACTTTACCGTGAATACCCAGCAAACTTCTGCATAAGAATCTGTTACTAATGCTTTTACAACAGTTAGCTGCACATGACGGTAATTTCGTACTTAAATCGGCATAAAGTAGTTATAACAGCTACCTTAATTTCTGTTAAGTTACTATATGCTTCATAACAGACAACAACACCTACTTTATACAGCAGCTATGTAAGTGTCAAGCTGTGGTGTATAATACAGCTATAAGAGAACAGAACATCAATAATCCAGCATTATGCTTGATAATGGAATCTTATACCAGTATTATACAAAAGGTGACACAAACTCTTGAGTAACAGGTCTATTTATGATGACTATTCAGCTTTAAGAATTAAAATCGGCAAATTACAGAGCTAACTCAGCTAATAGCTTGATTATAGCAAAAAAAAACTTTAATACAGAACTTGGCAATACACACGGCTTCTATACATAGATAATAAAGCTTAACCCTGCATAAGGTTGTATTGTTGGCCAGTTATCTGACTTGTGTGCTGCCTGGGATATAAATACACGTACTTAATAGTACTTATACAAGAACTAATGGATAATTATAAGTAACAGTGTGCATGTAGTCATAATGACCGCTGCGCTAACCTTAGCCTATAACTTGCTGACATAGTTATAGTTTAAAGCTTACGTTTACAGGGTCTGTGTCACTGCGTTTGACCTTATAATAATACCTATTATGTCGTGTTCACCTTTTAGTATTACTTTAGTACTTATATCGATATTTTGGAAGTACATACTTTATTCCTTTAATGTTCATAATGACGATCTCATAATTTATGGTCCACTCGAAGTTATAAAGCAAAAGTAACTTTAATACTTTTAACTATACTGTAGTGTAGGAGTAGGTAACCTATGTACTCGATAATATTTTAAATTATAATATTATAATGTTATTCAACTCGATAATATTTTAAATTATAATATTATGTTATTCAATAAACGGACAGTCTTACTCTAACACTCGTTGTTTCAATTCGTCTCCGTACCGCGTACATGGCGACCCTGCCAGGATCACACTATGAACGAATGAATAAAGTACGATCATGGTAGTAAAAACTATAAATATAATATTATCATTCTGAAAACAAAGTAAAGATATAACCAAGCCCAAAATTCAGAAGCCGTCGTAAAATGTTCCCAGTATCCCAGTTTTAATGACCCACTTTTTTCAGTTTGTACAAGGAAAGGTACCTTTGAGATACATTTTCACATTCTCACCTCAAATTCATTAGGATGTCCACTATCCGCAATGCTGGTGAAGAGGTTGTTAAGAGCTCGAGACATGAGGCCAGTCATGGTGTGAGTTTTGCCGGCGCCTGTTGCTCCGTACGCAAAGATTGCTCCGGCGAACCCTTGTAGAGTATCAGCCACCAATGGTGCGCATATCGCTTCGTATACATCTTCCTGGGAGACAAACGATAATAATAAAAATACATAAGTAAGTACTTACTTAGTATCTTGAGTATACTAAGACTAAGACTATTACTGGTGATGTAGAAAGAAAGAGAGACAGAGGACACTCGATGGATGCATGGATGCATCCTTCTGTGTTACAGAATGCGAAACCCTACAAGCATCTAAATTGCACTTAGGACCTTGGACTCAAGGGTGTTGAGACACCATAATTTGAAGAAATTGTTTGTCAATTAATTATCAAATATTTTTTTAAAATTTGTCGACTGCACTCCCAGATCAATACTGCAGCAACTCAAAAAGTATTTTTACAATCTAAACTTGTTTAAGCTTGAAATTATATATATATATTTTATTTTATTTGGTGCAGTATTGATCTGGGAGTGCGATTGAAAACAAATTTCTGAATGTTATGAACATGATATATTGGTTACCTATTTAAAACAAGCTTGAAGTTGGCTAATTTCTCCTTTTAATTGTATTGTATTAGGTACTAGATTTACCTGTGTACTATCTTCTCCAAATACTCTGTCGTAATGATAATGTTTGTCGTTGAGCCTCCTCTGGCGCAGCACGTCTCTTCTGTTGTCTGCTTCGTCTTCCAGCACGAGCATCTATTGAGAATACTAGATCAGATGTGTATCAAAATAATCTTACTAATATTATAAACGTGAAAGTTTGTTAGAATGGATGTGAGGATGTTTGTTACTCTTTCACGCCTAAACGGGTGGACCGATTGAGATGAAATTTGGTATAGAGGTAGCTTAGACTCTGAAATAACACATAGGCTACAGTATAGCGGGTATTAAATATAAGAACTACCTAACCAAAAAGTAAAAAATGTACGATACTTCTTGCTTACAGCTCATAGCGATCTTTTCTTGAGGGTCATATCAAAAATAGTGGAAATAGAAACACCTAAGTAAGAACACCATCGGCTTACATTCATCTACTGTTCGACATAAGTATGTCTACCTCATGTTACGCCACTCAACACAGTACTTCAGCAAGGGAATCTCTGGAAGTAGTTGGAGTCTCCTTCAACTTCCAGCGATCCTCTGGATATCGTTGCCCCATCTCACGAACGGGCTCGCGAACTCTAGTCAACAATTCCCGAAACGCGCTCTCCACTATAATTCTACTATTCAGAGACCCGGTTATCGTTTCTGGATTAAATGTTCCTGAGTTTAATGATGGGTGATGGGGACAACTAGCGTCCAAGAAGTTGTCGAATTATAATAGTAAGAACCTATCTCAATCGACAATGCGTAGATTAAAATAATTATAGAAAAATTATTTTGGACGCATAATGAAAACACTATTCATTGGGTCTGCAATATTTATATGAGCAAAGCAATAATATTCAACAATAATGGATTATTTATAACATCGTGTCGTTTGTTACTGGTTTCCTATTATAAATTAGACACACCTGCTGAATTACTCAAAGCAGCTGGGTGCAAGGTGCAAATGTGTTTCTACCTAATAACTTTGGAAATAAACTGGGTAATTAGGTTAGTAAGTCAGTGTAAATGCATCTACCCATTAGTCATTAGACTACTTTTAGAGTTTATGTAGGTATCACCTACTAAGTATTTAGCTATGTGGCCTATCTAATACCTAGCGCACAAGCCATACCTACCGCATTTTTTTATGCGCTAAATATTTTTGTGGCAGCATAGAATCGCGGCTTTTAGCATTGGTGTCCCAAAATACAGACCATAAGGGGTTTGTCCATAAATTACGTCACACGAATTTGATGAATTTTTGCCCCTCCCCCTGTCATTGTCATAGCGGGTCACATTTGTATACTCCCCCTAGCGACATCACATATTTTGTAAATTTACATTTAGAAATTATTGAATGAAAACAGTGGTTCCGAAATTAGTTTTATTTCGGAACCGCTGTTTTCATTCAGAAATAGTTAAAAGTTCGTGTTTTAACACTAAGATTACCTATAATAGATTTTGAAATGTAATGTTATGAAATTTAGAACCCCTCCCACCCCGTTGTCATACTTCGTCGACCCCCTCCCTCCCCCTTAACGTGTGACGTAATTTATGGATAACCCCTAAGATTAGGTAGGTATTTGAAAAAGCACTTTATTGGACAGCTACAATATACTTTTATCTATATTTTGTTATTATGGTTAATTTTATGTGACCTTGGCAATGATAAACTTATAGGTATTATATTATAATGTAGTCTTACATAATCTTACTATCTTACTATGACACCATCATCATTATATTTATATTCCATCTGGAGTAAGTATAATTAGGTATTAATTAGCCTTGTGATAAGAGCTTGTGACGACATAGGTACATACAAGATAGTAAATTATATAACATAATAGGTAGGTAGGTACATGATATTGACTAAGTATTATTAGAATAGCATTAAGTTAAAACTAAGGACTGTGCAGAGTATTTTCAGTTCTCAGCTATTTTACTCGCTGTAATAAGGGTCTGAACTTTTATAAACCAAATTTGAGCTTTGACCAAGAATTTTTTTATCCCGTCTGCACCTTGGCCCCCCCTTGGATGGTAGCAGACTAAACCTAGAAGGCGAGATAAATCCCTACCCGGCTTCTGTGAACATCGTGGCGGAACACGGTCATAATTATCGTTTGGCGAAAAGGTTTTGTCCAGTAGGTGGTGACTGGTGACTAGTGGTGACTAGCCACGACTCAAGACTCACGACCGAAGCTACCACTAGTATAGCGATTTATTATTATACTATGTTAGTTAAACCTAAGTAAGAGTGTAATATGAGTAAGTAACCTTATCGCTGACCACGTGCACGATGCGAGGCCCGTCGTCTGCACGCAGAGGCCGCACGCGCACCGCCACCTGTGTAACATTCATCTATTACCCATTTGCTTTATCTTGAGGTATAATATATTATAAATATAATCTTGAGGTACCTATATAGAACCTTAGTGAAACTATTGTTATAATTAGATCATGCACAAGTACCACACCTAGCATAGTTATGCACTAGACTAGAAAAGTCAAATTTGCCGCGTATGGATTCACTCGCGCGTAGTTTGGTATTTTGAGATAGTAAGTAGGTGTACAAGCTTCAAGCACTGAAAAAGAGATACTTCGGTATATCATGTACCTACTACATTGTAACCACATCGCGCGTCCTCGGTCCTCGATTCGCGCGCGAAATATCTTACGGAATGCAGTTGTACGTAATGTATGGACGCCTTGTATAACGCGCGAGTTAATTCGGATAGACTTGTAAATATTTACCTCTACACTCTACACACATAGGTGTACAAAAATAATTTTTGCGATGTCAACGTTTGAGTAGCATTTTGGCGCGCATAATTTCAGCGTGAGGGAATACGTGGGAATGTAGCTAGTTACATACATAATGAACTAGGATATATCTAGTATCCGAGTCCCGAGTACATAGGTCGCTACACTGTATAGTACCTACCTAAGTACTAACATCTAATTTGGTAACCGATGTCATTTGGCTTGGATGGAGATACTATTTCTAGACCGGAACGGTTGGTGAGAAACATGTAGAATGTATAGAGGTATATGTAAGTATATCATATACCTATACCTACATAATATACATAGCTGGGCACCGTTAATCAAATAGTTAACTTCGTTAATCGTTAATCCGCTACAAAAAAAGTTAGCTTCGTTAAACGTTAAAGCGTTCAATTTCGGAAGAATTAACGCAAGTTAACGTTAATCGTTAATACGTTAATATGTGCAAAATTGCATATTTATATCGTTGCGTTAGTGAACTTATAAAATCTGTTGGTTTAGGTTCTGGAAGTTAACAGGTTAGGAACAAAACAAAAACTTGTATAATTCAAACATATAGTTCAGTGAATTCAAAATGTGTAATTTAATCGTTGGGCATAAGGTGCATAATATTCCCCTTCATGATCATTAACATGCTGAAGTTCTCGTCTGAAAGCAAGGCTCGTTTTGGTGTTAAATTGTCTTTGCCCGTACAATACAGACGTTTACCTGCAGCGCTTGAGGGTATTATAGGTTATAGCAGTATTGAATTTATTAATCAATAGATTTATGAATATCTCTGTTCCCCGAGGAATGCAGCATAGGACGAGTCTTTTGATTTCATGTCCAGCGACATTTTAACGAAACTTTTAGCTTTACTCTGAAAGCGTTTGAGCTCTTTGGTTTTTCTATAGACTGAGTGACAGAATTGAAAAAGTCTTCCTCGTCATCATCGTTGTTACACGCATTGCTCCCTCCGCCATTTAAACTATCTCTATCCTTCGAATTTTCCGCTGCTTCTTGTCGTAAGGCGGTAAATAGCAGGCATTGGATTAACGATTAACGGACTTTTGCATATTAACGGAAGTTAATGTGTCCGTTAACATTTTTTTAAGTTAACTTAAAAGTTAATCCGTTAATCAAAATGTTAACTTCGTTAATTAACGGATTAACGAGTTAATGCCCAGCTATGATAATATAGGTTGATGAACTATACATATGTAGAAGTAGGTAAATACCAACCTTTGGTCGTAGCCCGTAGCACATGCTACTCGTACATTCGTAGCTATACTTTATACCCACTAGCTACGGGCTACGGGATATATGTCCACGTAGCATTTTTATAATTTTGCATTTTTAAGTGCTTTTGAAATTTACATTTTTAGTGCCTTACTATGCATAGTAAGTTCTAACGATCACATTACTTTTGTTTTTGTCATTAAATAAAAGTTCCTAAATTGCACGATCATTGAAACAAGTACCTAGTCATAGGTAGGTTCCTACTATCCTGCTAATAAGTACCCATAATAAGAATAAATGCATAAGTGTCGATGTGTGTGAGTTAGATACCTCTATGATGAACCGATTGAGTTGAAATTTGGTATACCTATGAGAAGATGGATTAGAAACTGGAATAACATTAAAGTCTTAGGATTAGACTTTCAGCGGGTAAGAAAACGCTACGCTAGAATTTACGGTGACCGTTTTTTAAAACTCATAATAACATATCGTAAGGCATAACAAAAGCATATGTTAGTTACTATGGTGTAGGTACCCAGATAATTTCATGGACGTGTCTTTACTTCTTAAGGAAACTGAATGTGGATCCATGATTCACCACCTTTGTATAGATATGGCTAGCCGTGAAATTAAAGGAAATTCCTTAAATGTAGGTAGTAAGATTATAATTTTACCATCAGCTTTTCTTCAGTAACAGTTCGGACACCAGCATGGTGCCTCGGAGAGAGGTTGCTCTGAGTCATGGCATCACTCCGCGAGCCGCAACCGTTTCACACAAAAACACCCACGATCTGTTGGCGCGACTTCTGAACTTTCGTCAACCAAAACTATTCAGCGGTGATCAATCACTATGAATTAAAATTGATGCAAGTGTGACTGTTTGTTTTTGTGTTAATGTGTCGGAAATGCGTGAATAAACAATTGACGGTGCTTCACGCAACTCTCGCCTGTGAAGCTTCACGTGCACTGAAGTCTCAACGGTCAAAATACAGCCTTCAGTTCGGCTGGTCGCTGGGGCAACAACTAATCACCACAAATGAAACTTTCATGCCGTGCCGATGGCGTTACCTCGCTTGCCATTAATTTTACCACCAAAACCACCGGGCTGTCATTACAACTGAATATTATATTTCAAATGCTCATGGGCCTTTATTGATGCTATGTATGTAAAATGTAGGTACTCGGTACCTCTATTTTACGGTGTAAATTGAGCCTAATATAGTTTAAAGTGTTTTCAGATTCTTTCTAGGTACCTAGGTACTTTTATGAAATAACACTGAAAATATTATAGATTTTTTTTTGAACACTATACACCTACTATAATAATTATTTATAATAGAGCTATAGTACCTTTGTAAAAAGTGTATAAAAGTAATCCTTCCTATATGTAATTTAAGTTCTTTAATTATATTAATATTAATAGTAACTCATTTCCTAGCTTGATATATTACCACTTATACAACTTTTAAGTTCTAAGTAGGTTTTAATTACTTTATTTTTAGAAATAGGGTAGTTTATGGTAAAGAAAGAATTCTGTTTTTATTTTAAATTTGATGAATGATGGAGAAATTATGAGTAACTGAATATGTTAAATAAATGATAATAAAGTCTTAATGTTAACAAGGTACATAATAAAAAATATTATTTTTAAATAGAAAAATATTTATTGATAATAATATTATGTATTAAAACTATTATTTTATTTATTACAAATATCTTACAAATTAGCAGCTAATGATTTAAATTAAACTGTCCCTGGAGCTAATAACTTAACCCCTCTATCAAACAATTTAAACAGGTATTTAGTAGGTTTCATATCCAATGTGTACATGTGTTCATTTTCAAATTTCTGTCCCAAATATTTGACTGTCAAATGTCCTGACACATCTGTACTCCAACCTGACGGCAAAGTTTCCACTTCAACAACTGTGTGAGCCTTATGTATCAATAGATTTGCCATAGTATGTGTCACATCATCTTCTGCCGCATCATTGCAATGACATAGAAGGAAAGAGTTGCTATCTTTTATCAATCCAAATATCTTTTTGATCAACTCATTGACATCTTTTAAACTAAGCTGTAGATCAAATAAATGAGAAACTCCATCTATTATAACATTGGCGGCTCCATTTTGTTGCTTAGCTATGATTCTCTTCTTTATTTCCAAAAATATGTTGGAGACACTATTACTCAATGAGTCGTTGACCATCTCTTCAGCAAGATTGTACAACTCAATGAGCCCTGATTCAATATGCCTTTGAAGGTTGTAATTCATTTTAAGTCCCACATTCTGATAGTGGTTCAATGAATTGTGAAGTGATATAATGATAACAGGGCTTTTGTTTTTAATACAATGGCTTAACACACAGTTGTCTATAAATGAACTGTCACAGCCGCTTATTTCTTTAACAACAATAATTCTACTCGGTAGAGTTTTATCTATCTGCAGGCAGGATACAATATCAGAAGACATTCTGAAAACAAATACGGTAATTAGACAATTTATGTGCAAATAAGAAACACTGGATGTTTCTTGTTTTTATCATTAAACAATACCTATAGAATAGTAGATTAACATCAGTCGAGCGTGTATCGATAAGCGTCGCTCGTCACACGTAGTGCGGAGTGCCACCCGTGATGATGTTTGGTAAAAATATTAGCCGCTTCTCCAGATGAAATACAAACAGTCGGTTGCGAGCCGTGACCTCAGTACCACTTGTTACATTACCGGCAGATGCATTGCCGGCGCGCTATGTTACGTAACAACTCAATAGTTTCCCCCTTTTCGTAATTAGTGTAATTTACTGTACACATTTCATCACAATTTGAATTATTCGACCTTGGAGAAGACGCAAGTTCATTACCGCATTCAATTCACCAAAATGTGAGTATACTTACTTTTTAATTATTAGTAATTTTGTTAAATATTTACTAATGCTTAGAACTTGAACGAACAGTAAATTAATAGGTCTCTATAATATAAAATTTCTGTTTTCAAATTATTTTGGATTTTTAAATATTTTCACATGATTTTGACAATGACATTACAATAGAGGTTATCTTTTTATTCCGTTGCAAAACTTGATATTTTTTTATAACTGTATATTATATAAATTGTAATTTGTGTTTGTTTCAGAAATTATTTTTATTTAAAAATATATTTAAAGTTGTTTGTTAATGAGTAAAATATAATAAAATATCTCCAATAAAGTTTTCAAAGAAAGGCATTTTTATAAAAATATTATGGCTCGTCCACATATACCGGCCTATGATTAGCCAAGTGTGTGTTTTGTCTATAGACGAATGTCTTCTGATGTCTTCGGATATTTACGGTTTTTTTCCGGTAAATTTCTGGTATACATTTTGGGCTCCATAGCTAAAGACTTTAATAGTATTTTGAATATTAATAAATCATGGATCATTTGAAGCCATTTTGTGTGAATAATTACTTGAAACTAGTTAAATTTTCTTAATTTTTTTATTTATATAATCTGTGTCCCAAGTGCATATATAATATAATCTGTGCGCTCGGGCGAACGTTGGGCCAATGACTCGCCGAGTCATTGGCCGGTATATGTGGACGAGCCTTTATAGCTAAAAGATTCGTTCATAATTTCTGTAAAAAAAAAATTGAATCAGCTGACGAAGGACGTCAGCTGACAGATTTCCTTTCTCCCACCCACCAGCTAAATGTCAGTGTCAAAAAAAATCATGCCTGCGAGTTGGTTGCGCGTGTTTTAAATTATTTTTTTTAACAATTAATTACACATTATCATGAAATAACATTGCTTTTTAACATAAATCGGTGATTAAGTTCGCTGCCTTTCTGCTTCTTCTTAATAAATTTGTTATTCAAGTCAGAACTTTCACAAAAAATAAGGTAACTGCAACTTTGCCAATAATTTTCCACGTCCGGTAAGTTTGTGTTTTATGTGTGACATTGAATTTGTTACAGTTACCATGAGTAAAGTGAAAGAGAGTAAGGTTTCGAAATGGTACTTTGGAGGGCTGGCGTCGGCAGGTGCTGCGTGTATCACCCATCCACTGGACCTGCTCAAGGTTCAGATGCAGACTCAGAAAGGGAAAAACATTTCAATGTTAAAACTAACTGGAATTGTTGTAAAAAATCAAGGTAAAATAGTTTTATCATTTAGCGAGTATGCACTGTTGAAACTATAATTATAATAATGTAGTAAGTTGTTATAAAATGGCCCTTCTGTTCATTTCAATTATTGCTGCCTTGAGTATCGGATATCCTAATTATTGTGTATATAGAGATATCATAGTATAAAAAGCAAATCCATCTTTCAATCTAATAAAATATTTTTATTATTTATTCAGTCAAATTTTTCTATTAAATTTGTAAAACATCTAAAACCTTATCTTATCAGTTATATCACCCTTACATAATATTTCTTATTATTATAATAAACTCATATCACTCACATTTTAAAGTTATCATGTGATAGGTAATTCTTATGAGACAATTTTTCCTTTATCTCACTAACTAGCTGCACCCAGCAGTTTATATGCTGTACTGCAGCCTATGTGTTATTCCAGGGTCTGAGCTATCTCTATACTAAAGCTCAGCTCAATCTGTCTACCCGTTGAAGTAACTACATAAAGAAAAGATACTATTGCACATAATTTTACTTAGGTACTTCTTTTTCCAGGTGTGATGGGATTGTACAATGGTATATCAGCTTCGTTGCTTCGCCAGCTGACATACTCCACAGCTAGGTTTGGCATTTATGAAATGGCTAAACAGCAGTTTGCACCCAAAGATGTAAGTTACATGTCACAAAATGTTTGTGTGTCAAGAAGTCCAACTAGGAACTAGTTCCCAGAAAAAGTGGGTCTATGTCTAACCTCCAACATTAACTGATTTGGGTTTGTTTTACTACGAAAACATGTCTGACAATTTACCATGTAAACAAATGAATAAACTACTAATATAAAAGTTGAGGCTCGACCCTGGGTTTCGGACAATTACAACCATTACAACATTTTTTTTAACATATGTCTGACAATTATTTTTTCTGAATGGTGAGCCTATCTGCTAACTAGAGGAAAAAGTGGAAAGAAGGAAGGCTTTTGACCTGCAGTGACATACAGGCTTAATAATAATAATGTTTTTTTTTAGGGACGGCCTATACCATTCTACATGTCAGCTTTCCTAGCAGGCTTAGGAGGCTTTGCAGGAGGATTCGTGGGGAACCCAGCCGACTTAGTCAATGTACGCATGCAGAATGATGTCAAACTACCTAAAGATCAAAGAAGAAAGTATGTACTTATTCTAATTATTTCAAGAACACTAATAGCTTGTATAAGAATAAGAATTTATTTATTCATAGATTTCAGATACATAAAGATCTTAATGTAATGCATTGTTCTGCCGAAACCTGTCTTTTCCAGACATATGAATAATACATAAATACAATAATGACTTATAGCTAAGAATAATACCTCTATGTAGTTACATTGTATGAAGTATGCATGACTATTTATATTTTTTGTAAAGAATACATTTTTTTTATTTCATTTGCCAAGGCCATCTGTCTCTTGTAGATAATGAGCTTTATTTATTGTGGCTTATGCAATTTAGAACTTCTTCTTGGCACTTCCAATGGGTATTTACTCACGCATATTTTATTGGAGCATGAATTGTATTATTCTGATTTGCCTCTTTTGAATCATTCTTGTATAACTGACTAATATTATATCTAAGTCCAATAGGATACTTATTACATTTCCTCATAAAAATGTAAGCTTTTACAATACCAATTACCTGTTAGGTACCAAATACTATATTAAAGTGTTAGTATTATAAGTCAAATATTAAACCTAACTATTCCCATAAAACAAATGTGGGCTGATGATGATACTAGTATAAAGATTAAACACATAAAACTAATTACTGTAGTCTACTCATATTTCTCAAAATACTGAGAGAAAATATGTTGTACCCAGAAAAATAAAAAAAATAAACACCTGTGCTTTCATCCAAGATGTCTGAATAAAAATGGGATAGAAGGGTCAACAATTTTTACGCAACAAGTTACTATACTTCGTTTTAAAAACAAAGATAATTTTTGCAGGGTTCAAAGGATCAATATCTGGATATATATCGGATATTTATCATAATATATCAGATATATATCATAAGATATATCGGATATAACACTTTATGTGAATATATCAATGATATTTTCATTAATATATAACCTTTGAGCAAAAATTATCTTTGTTTCTGAAACGAAGTATCTTCTACCTCAGACTTTTATATATTAATATTCATTCTTCTTCCAGTTACAAGAACGCAATACACGGTTTATACAAAGTGGCGCACAAAGAAGGCGTGCTGCGACTCTGGGCTGGAGCCTCTATGACTTGCAGCCGAGCTGTCCTTATGACCATCGGACAACTCTCTTTCTATGACCAAATTAAGGCACTACTCCTCTCAACTCCATACTTCGCTGATAATATCGCCACTCATGTCACCTCTAGCTTGTTAGCGGTAAGTTGAAAATATAATATCATACATGTAATAATTGGTTTATGACCATTGGACAACTCTCCATCTATGACCAAAATAAGTTATTATTTACTCCCCTCGACGCCGTAATTCGCTGATAATATCGCCACTCATATCATCTCTAGCTTGTTGGCGGTAAGTTGAAAATATATCCTACATGTAATAATTGGTTTATGACTATTGGACAACTCTCCTTCTATAACCAAATCAAGTTATTACTTCTCTCAACTCCATGCGCATATCACCTCTAATTTGTTAGTGGTTGTATAATGATATAATGTCCTAATTTTAGTAAGCAAAGCAACACTGCTTTGACTAAAATCAAACAAACTAAAATTATGATCATTGGACAACTCTCCTAAGACCATATACACACTACACACTTCATTCATCTTCCTCTTCTTTTCGACATTACTTCTTTCATCGTCATACTTTGCTGATAACATTACTATTCACTTCACTTATATACTGTTCTCATCTGTAAGTTATAAGTAGTATAAAGTAATATAAAGACGAAAGGTTGTTTGATGTGTGTACTTCAATACAATTGAACAAATTGCAATAAAAATTTTCTAATAAGACATCTAGATCAAGGTATTACCCGTATTACTGATGATGTAGAGACATCGTATTTTTCACCTCTAGCGCATTAGCAGTAAGTTCATAATAAATTCTGTAAATATAATTTGATAAATATTTAGTACAATGTTGCTTACGTCGTGACACACCTTCATAGTAAATTGTTGTGTAATTATTATGAGTTCTGATGACAAGTTATGTAGTATTTGAAAAACATATTTACAGCTTACCTTTCATATTATTATTTCTACGTTACTCTATGATAAAGATGAGTTCGACATCTCATAAGCCTTTAAAATTCCTTGGAGCAAAGCATAGCAGAATATAGGGTCGGTCCACATTCGTGAAAGTTGGGACCATGACGACACAGCGTGCAACATTTCAGAGCCAAATGGAATTTAGAGCTTCCTCACCAAAAAACTAATAAACGTTATTACTCGGCCATTTTTTCGTTATTTACAAACCAAAAAATACGTAGCCGTAGGTATCTAATATATTTGTATTAATTAAAAGACGGACTAATTAGATTAAACTTTTTTACCTTGTCAGCGTCCCCATTAATACGTAGTTCTCTCTGTGGATCATTTGCGGTTCTCAAAATGAAATAATATTTTGACCCTGGTAGTGTCAAAATAAAACACATTCGTAAAGTAACTATAAGCTGAATTCTCCATATTTTTTCCTAATTTTCAGGGTGCCATAGCTACCACACTAACACAACCAGTGGACGTTCTCAAAACTAGAGCAATGAACGCAAAGCCAGGCGAAGTGAAGAGTCTGCTCAGTTTAGTGAAGCACACTGCCAAGGAAAGTCCACTCGCTTTCTTCAAGGGGTATGTACCAGCGTTCGCGAGACTAGCGCCTCACACCATCCTCACTTTTGTCTTCTTAGAACAACTTAGAATGAATTTTGGTGTGATTCAGCATAAAAAGGTTTAGTAAATTTGTCATAGAGATTATGTTAACTGACTTCAAGATACACATGTGTAAGTATTGCCATTCAACGTGGCAATTAGCCTTGGGTTACTCGCGAGTGAATGATTGGAAAGAACGAAGTCCTTGCTTGCACGTCACTTATTCTTTCGTTCGCGTCGGCGTTCAGTAGTTCAATGCGATCTTTTCATTCCTTTCGTTTGAAGGAAAAATACAAAATACTATGAAGGAAAATATTGGCTATCAGGAATAAACCTGAATAAAACAAACAGTTTCTTTTAATATTTACAAATCGTGCATTTAAAGTCATTGAATTAACATAAAATCAACTTTAATTTAGTAATCTATCACTCTTATAAACCCGCCAAGATCGCTTTGAGATTTCGCTCGCACGTCTCAAATTGAGACTCGCGAGCGAAAAGAGTTAAAGATTGCTAATTTGCTAACGATCGCTCTTAAACTCGCGAACGAAAAGAGGTTAACATTGCTAAAGATCGCATTGAATGAAAAGAATAAAAGAATAAAAAGAATGATTTCATTCTTTGAATCGAAAAGAGCAAATCGCTCTGCTCTTTTTAGTGATGCGAAATTCCCACCGCTAGTGGCAATGCTGCCAGCATTCTGGGCACCCTGCCATCTGACAGTGGTTTGGAGTACTTGGGTTTTCTGTAGATCGGCTTGTGGCCGATCTGTGGTTAATAAAAGTGTTCTTGTTATTAATTGACATTATTTTTCAGTGAGTAGTATACTTTTGTAGTAATTCTAGGTATATTATAATATATTTGTTTTTGCATATAAATGTTGAAGTCAGTTTAAAATGTAAATGTTATTAGGTGTTGTCGGATAAAGCATATTTTATTAAAATGTATCATTCATTTAGCTGCATTTAGTGAATTATTGCAGATTATGTGTAGAGCTATTAATGTTATAAATATTCCATTTACTCGTAGAAAGATAAAACTATAGACGAGTGTTAGGATCCCAATATGAGATTCATATTATAAAGTAAATGTTGGCACTCTGAGACTGAGTTTCTGAGGCATTCCTCCGCAACCAGCTGCAATTTAGAGCATTGTGATAAACTTTTAAAAATTTATATATGTATGTGCCGTTTTATGTCGGTCAGTCAATTTTCCACTATTTATGACTGTCAGTTGCAAATCTCATCAGTTACCAGCGTATAGTGATCAGAAATAGTATAGATACACATCATCCATGTGTTTTCAATAAGCGTTAAATTGCTTTTAATTATAAAAGCCACGCTTTAGATGCATTAATTATTTTGTCGGTCTGTCTCATAACACAACAGATATTCTCAACTCGTCTACGGTTTTCTCTGTCTACGACTTTAGCCGTTGTTCCATAGATACCATAAGTAGGTATGTTGATATAAATGTAATTTATAATGACACCAAATTGAAGTGTCACAATATGATTGGACATTAAGTTGTTGAAATGTTTTTAATTTTTAAGGTTAATATGTGTTGTTAGAATGTGTGTAACTTGGTTTATCAGATGCCTTAACTTTGTAGGGTATATCCCAGTCGCCCTCTTGTCGATTGCCTATTATTAGCTATTTGCTTCTGGGAAGTTGTTCCCGTTTTAAATCGCTTTAAACGACAGTTTAGATCGCCCCTTCTCACCCATAGGCATTCCCAAATGCCACCTGGAGGAAATCTATGTAGGGGTGACTGGAAATATACCACTTTGTAGTCACCAGTCTTCCTGTAGTGTTTCATGTTTGTATTTTCCCTTTACACTAATTTATACGAAACTATTATTAAATACACAGACGTCCGTCCCAAAATATTTTAAAGCAAAACCGAAGTTAGTACTTTCCCTCGTAATTTTTCGAATGTATTCCGACGCCGTTCACTTGTTTTGAGCTTACACTAAACAAATGAAGGTCTATAAATTATAATTTTACTACGGTTTTGCTTTACAGCACCTTTAGACTCACTCGATTCTCAAGCAAAATAAGTCTCGTGTAAGCCTCTCGACATATTGCGTAAAAAACGAAAAGGTATCTAAAATTATCGATTTATAACTGTTCTCTTATCTCATCCGAGAAATCCTTTGAAGCGAAAAAACCGATAGGTACTGATCGGAGATTGTGCGAGAACGAAAACAAGAGAAACCAATCATTTGGCGTGAGTCTAGAGGTCCCTTTTATATAGTTTTTCTGCGGATGTGTGTTGTAAGCCTAGTATAAATACAAAATTTTTAATTACATAAAATACAAGTGCTGCCTAAATAGTGCATTATCATTGGAAAAATACATTAAAATATAATTAAGAAATTGTACCATCTCAGACCAAGTGGCTGTGTTATTTTATGTTTACTCTGTGCCAAATTCAATCAGCAATTATTTCTTACGTCTTTACAATTTTGTTGATAATTTTATATATTGTATTCCAATGAGAGTTTATTTATTGAAATAATTTTTGTAATTGTTTTACATTCCTCTGGATCTTTACATAAATTTATACATAATTTAATTATGTAAGTGTAATTGACTACTGTATAGGAACAAATGGTTTGTATCAACAAAATGTTTGTTGCAATTCTCGAGCACGAAGGGCATAGATATACTACTCGAGTAGTATATCTATGACGAAGGGCATTAAAATGTTCTATTCATCCCCAACACTAAATGCATATTTGGGGACCAATTCCAACAAAAAGAACCCTTGAAAAAAATGTACTAAGATGTGAGATGGCAGTTGTTGAGTTTTCCACAGTCTTAGCACAGCATCTATAGGTATGTTTTCTATGTGTTATATATTATACACTATTCTAGGGGGCTGAGGCTGTATTGACTAACTTATGGGTTGGTAGTTGGTAACAGTCACTATTACACAGTTATTCATCATCATCATCTCAGCCGTACATAGGCTGAACATAGGCCTCCCCTTTGGACTTCCATATGTACCGGTTGGAAGCGACCTGCATCCAGCGTCTTCCGGCGACCTTTATAAGGTCGTCTGTCCATCTTGTGGGTGGACGTCCTACGCTGCGTTTGCTAGTCTGTGGTCTCCACTCGAGCACTTTTCGACTCCATCGGCCATTTACACAGTTATTAACCCAACATAATTAATAAAACCCCGTGCGCAAACGTGAATTGCAAAAAGTGTATCATAAAAAAATAATCTCATGAGTATTGTAAAAAAGCAAGTTATAGTCATATTTCGTATGAAGCGGCAAAGCCGAAAAATGTTTTTTTTTGTGTTGATAACAGAAATAATTATTTTATTTTATTTATTTGTCGACTCTATTAGGACAACATTAATATTTCATGTAATCTTCAACATGTTGATATTTTACGTAAATAATGTCCTTTGAATAACTTTACTGTAATATGACAAAAATATTTACTTATTGAAGTTGTACTGTATATAAAAGTATACGTAATTTGGCTAGACCACATAACAATAAAATGTATCACACTAATAATGTTAATGCGAAAGTTTGTGAGTGTGTATGTTTGTCACTTATTCACGCCTAAACGGGTGGACCGATTGAGCTGAAATTTGGTATAGAGATAGCTTAGACCCTAGACACAAAGGCTACAGTATAAAACCGCTGGGCGCACCTAGTAATGTTATAAATTATAATAGTGGTATACTTAAGTATAGTATGTATTTTATAGTACAAATTATTTCCCGTTAATAACTTTTTATTATGGTAGGTATTTATTATTTCTGATAAAAAATATTTTATTTACTCACAATTTTAATTATAACCTCAATATTATTTATTTTTATTAACAATAATGTTACCAGTGAAGATTTTATAGAGATGTGACGTGTGTTTGGATTTCATAATCTTTATTTAAAAAAGAATCATTGTTTTATCATTTTTGGAGATTGACTAGTCATTCTGATATGTTTTGAATATAATGACCAAGTGAGAGTTAGACTCTTACAAAAAGAATTCCATGTTATCGAATTTCTGTAAAATATGTAGAGTTTGTCCAGTCTTTAAATGCACATCTATTTCATATGAGACCTAAGGGAAAGTGGCTTATTTAAGACTGCACGATTTCTACTAGTATCTAAAACGAACCCCGAAAAACCTTTTGTAAGGGGTACACCTAACAAGGAAAAGTTAGGAGAATCCTATGAAGTTGAAACAACTAATGTTGTGATAAAAACATTCGCATTATTATTATGTTTGTCTGTATTGTATAGATAAAAGCCGGAAACATTATTAAAACGTGATGCCACGCCACCCGACGACACTCGTTCGAATTGGTCCGTGGCGTTACGACACCCGTCCGGATTGGGCCGTGGAGTCACGTGACCACACGCCATCCAATCAGGACGGCTGAAGTCCGTGACGTCATTCAATAATGTTTCCGGCTTTATTATTATGACGGGTGTTTAGACGGTAAAAGAAACTACATTCGTGTTACCTATTTATTAGATGTTAGAATAATAGTTATTGTGTTCATGAAATTGTTAGATGGATGTTTAGATAATTCCTAAATATTGTGGTTGTTATTAAACGATATACCAATTACTTTTTGTTTCATTACTTGTGTACGTACCTACCTGTAGTAATTTTGTGGTGATAATTAGCGAACGAACAGGGTAGTTGACTAAAATTTTATTCATAATTCATTTAATCACAAGCGAAAATGGTTATACAAAAAAGGTAACAGTAGAAGTTATTTTTTCCATAATGTAGTAAGTTAAAAAAATATTGGACACGTATTTTTTTATTGTAAATCTGATAAAAAACGTGAGTGATACAACGCACTAAAGTTGCTTGGTTGGAGGTATTATGACCTTACTGTGGTACTCGAGCCAGTACAAAATGTACCAACCTGTGACCTAGCGCGTCTTTGCCCAAAAACTTATAAACATTAATTATTAGATATTATTAGATCTCAGCCATTATTTATTTTATTCGGAGACAATAAAATACGTATCGAATATTTTTTATTATTAAAATTACGGACTCAATTTAAAAATACAGTAAGCGAAAACGTGAGAAGCTTTTCCGGACTATACGTTTCAAAAACAAAGATATTTTTTTAGCTGATTTGCAGGATTTAAAGGATCAATATCTTAATAAATTGGATATATATCGGATATTTTTCATAATATATCTGATATATCGGATGTAATAGTTTTTGTGAAACTATTTATGATATTTTCATAGATATATAACCTTCGAACCCCGCAAAAACTCTTTGTTTTGAATCGAAGTATAGGTACCTAGTACCTACATCGTGTTGAACGTTAACACTGAGGGCCTATTAGTTATCGCCAAACGACATGTAAACACTAGAATCTATCGACAAAATTGCGTACATTACTTGTTTAAACCTCCTCATTAATGAGTAAAATAACAAACGCAGCAATGTACATTGAAGTTGTCATCAATCGTAGTGGCTGAGAATTAGCCAACAGGTCCTCTGGTTGGAGAAGAGGATATTGCAAATAAAAACATTTTTTTGACTACAATACCATTTTAATATTATAACACAAATTAAACCTATTCTTTGGCGTAAATAAACTTTCATACAAAACAACTTAATAATAAATAAGTATCACATCACAAAACCAAAATATTTCCATTTAAGATTGTTTTAAACTGAGATCATAACTTTGCAGTATGGAGGTACATATTATATAATTATTTATTTACTTATCAACTGTAGTTCTACGAATAAATTATAATAAGTCGGGAAGGCTGACATGGAACTAATACCCTAGAAAAAGTAAGTCTAGATGAAACCAAAACGACACGTACGACGTACCTATCAATGAGCAGGTAGTATCTATCAAATAACCAGGTTACGTGTGATTAGAGATTGATTGAAATCATTGATCAAACATAGTACATATAATAATATGTAGATGTATAATAATACAAGTTAAATTAAAAAAAAAAACTTTTTAAAATCAAGCTTTTATTATTATAGCACCAAAGTACTCGTCAAGACGAATTAAATGAGCCCAAACTCGATGGTGTTGCGTCGTTTAATTACGGAGTTCCTATGGCCACCTCCCAGCTCCATCATCAGATCAGCTCCATATCATAATAATATTGCATTGTCATCCGATTTACATATGCATAAAAAATTTTAGCACAATCGAAAACCGGGGAAGTGGACCAAGTTTAACTTGCAAGATTTCATTACAGACAGACAGACAGACAACGGACAGGTGAAAGTAAGTAAAAGCTTGTAATGATGTAAATGAATTGGTTTTTTTTTTTTATGTGATGAAGTAGAAGACGAGCAAGACGCTCTCCTGATGTTAAGAGATAACGGCTGCCCATAATCAGTACAGTGTTACTAGTCTTACTTGTCTAGGAGCACTGCACCAACGCTTCTTACTCAAGAGTCATGAGATGTTAAGACTCTTTAGCCCAGTAATTTCACTAGCTACAGTGCCCTCCTACCGGAGCACAGCGATATATGCACATCACTGCTCAGGCGGTAGAATAACTGGCACTGTTGGGGTACCCACCTAGACGACCTCCTGCAAAGGAAGTCTACCCCCGGTAGACTTCCTTTCCCGGTAACTGGAAATATACATAATTCCCAAGAGTAACAGAACTAGAGGTACAATTTTTTGTCCCGCTCAGAATTCTAGATATTTTGTTTGACCCAATTCACTTTTCTATATATACTTGTATATACTGGGTCAAACAGATATGGAAATCTCAATTTCACTATAACAAAAAAATTTGCTTTCCTGTAGTATCTTGCTATACACATATTCGTATCCGTAAGAGATTTTTTTTCTTGTGATTTTTTATGAGGAACAAGCTTTTACAATTTTTGTTGCATAATTTTTTTTGGTGAAATTAGGTACATTTCCTGACTTATATTTTTTATTCGTAGACCTAGTACATACAATAAAATTATAAGTAATACGTATAATAAAACAATTAATATCAATAATTAGAAATAAGCATCTAACTTTGTATTATAAATGCAGATCAATTCACACATTTTAATAAAATATCTATCTATCTAAAGATCTATTTTATGGTGTTTCCATAATGTTATCTATCTATCTAAAGATTTGATAAAAGTCTATTTTCTATCTAATAAAATGTAATTTTATAAGGACGTATATTTGAGGAGGATAAATCTTAGATCTTAATATTATGTAATACAGTTTTTATAACAGGTTTCACTTTAAGTACATGTGAATTTATAATTGACACCTGTCCAACTGAATAACTTTTAATACAATAACTTATAAATAAAAGGACATTTCAAGCTTAGCCCATAATATATGCCCCAGATAGGCCCCAGATATTTAAATGACTGATTTAAATTAATTTCTTCTTCTTATAATATTATTTAATTTCTTTTAAAGATCATTGTTATCCAACATAATTTAAGGTTGGGTTGTTTTCGACCTCCTGGGCATATATGGGTTACGAAAAAAGGATATATTCCCATTCGCTCCTTATCAATTGCCCCCAGGTGGCATTCTGGAATAAATTCTAGTATATAATAAAGTTGTCGGGTAACGACGGAGGTTTAGTAATCTACACAGCAGTTTAAAACTATCTGAAAGTGGGAACAATGATTTCCCGAGTCACCATTCAGTGGAAAAACGATGTGGGGGCGACTGGGAACATGCGGCCTGCCGTTGTTTAAAGGACCTTAGAGGAATGTGATAAATTTGTCGTATTTAGACTAAATGTCAACGTTAGTAGAGACATTAGCTTTCAGCAACAGACTCTGTCCGGCCGGCTCTATGTAGATAGTGGCCGGCCCTTGCATCCAAGGCTCGCCGTCCACTTGCATGGCACACGAGCCTTCTAATTCGATCTGAAAAATGTGAAATTTTTAAAAAAAATTTAAAAAACTTTTCAAAAACAATCTTTTACTATTATTACCATAAAGTACGCCTAAACTCGATGGGGTTGTTTCGTTCAATTACCGAGTTCCTATGTCCATCTTCCAGCTCCATCATTAGACCCTGGTTAATATCTAGAAACAAGGTACTCGTCAAGACTCATACGAGCCCAAAGTCGATAAGGTTACGTCATTTAATTACCGAGTTCCTATAGCCACCTTCCAGCTCCATCATCAGATCAGCTCCATGTCATAATAATATTGCATTGTCATCCGATTTATACATGCATGCAAAATTTCAGCTCAATGGGAAACTAGGAAGTGGATCAAATTTAACTTGCAAGATTTGATTACAGACAGACGAAAGTAAATAAAAGCTTGTAATAAACAAGTGAAATTTTAAAAATACTTTTTAAAAACAAGCTTTATTTTATTATTATTATCTTGCATCATAAAGTACTCGTGAAGACGAATCAAATGAGCCCAAACTCGATGGCGTTGCGTTGTTTTATGACAAAGTTCCTTTGGCCACCTTCCAGCTCCATCATCAGATCAGCTCGATGTCATAAAAATATTGCATTGTCATCCGATTTACACACGCATGCAAATTTTCAGCTCAATTGGAAACCGGGAAGTGGGTCAAATTTAACTTGCAAGATTTGATTACAGACAGACAGACAGACAGACAGACAGACAGACAGACAACAGACAGGTGAAAGTAATATAAAGCTTGTAACAAGTGAAATTTTAAAAAAAACTTAAAAACAAGCTTTTATTATTATTACCATAAAGTACTCGTCAAGACGAATCAAATGAGCCCAAACTCGATGGGGTTACGTCGTTTTATTACGGAGTTCCTATGACCACCTCCCAGCTCCATCATCAGATCAGCTCCATGTCATAATAATATTGCATTGTCATCCGATTTATGCATGCATGCAAAATTTCAGCTCAATCGGACACCGGGAAGTGGGTCAAATTTAAGTTGCAAGATTTGATTAAAGACAGACAGACAGACAACAGACAAGTGAAAGTAAATAAAAGCTTGTAAAATACTTATTACCCATAAGTTTTTATAACTAATAAGACGAGCAAATCAGGTGCAGCATTGTTGTACTGTATCTGATATAGAAGCTAAGTATTGCCCATATCCACTAGACATCATCAGTTACGTATAGACTACGAATAAATACAATTTATTCGTAGCGTACAGAGTAATAAAGCCAAACAAGACAAAAAATAATCTACAATAAGTTTTCAGTTGACAGGTATGTAAAAATTGCCCAAGTTCATCTACGTTGGAGGATTTTGGAGGATCAGTGACTGAAAAGGTGATCACAGGTGGTATACCTCCTCAGGCAGTCTCTGTAATATAGGCTTTCGAAATAGCTATTTGTTATACAAGAGTGCAAATTTGCTTTTTAACCGTGTGCTTAGTTTTGATGACCAAGCAAGCGAAGGATTCTAAAGTTCAATAATTAGAATCCTGAGCGTTAGCAAGGGAATCAAAAGAGCACAAGATCAAAAATCTTTGCACTCGAGTGTGACACATAATTTTTCATCCCCCTATCTCGGAGAGTGTATTTTGACTCTTCGATATCTGCGCGTTAAAAGCCATTTTTAACCCCCGACGCAAAAACGAAGCTCCCAAACGGATGAACGGATTTTGATTTAGTTTTTTTTTGTTTGAAAGTAGAGTTAGTCGAGAGTGTTCTTAGCCATGTTTGGTGGAAATCGGTCCAAGATGGCCGCCGCTACAAAATGGCGGATTACTTTTTTCTTCCACGACCCCCACAATATGGGTATCAAATGAAAGGGCTTAACTAGTAGAATACAACGCACTATGATAAATTTAAAATCCAAGATGGCCGCCACCAAAAAACCGCGAATTACATATTTTGAAACCGTTTCGTTGGGGGTTTTTTAAATTTTAAATTTAATTCACTTGTATCCTCTTTAGTAACTTTTTCGTACCTCGAGATGTGTCGCTTGTGTGAAGCGATAAGGTTCAGCTAAACCACACTGCAGCCGAGCGATGTGGAATGATGATGAAATACCTACTACCTGTCAACAAAAAATATATACACAATTTGAATTTCCATCCGGAACGGCATAATCGTAAACATTTTTGGTGGTAGCTTACATACTACAGCTATTAGATTTCTGTCCGTTATTGGATTGGTTTAGACGGAGTAAAGTAGTAATAGTAATATTTGTATAAACTACCTTATATGGCTACTTAAGTCAAACATCGGTCATTTTAAGAACTCGGATCTGATAAGATAAGATACTCTTTATTGATACTAAGTAAAACTAATGGTGTACCAATTGGCGGTCTTATCGCTCGAAGAAATCTCTTCCAGACAATCGTGCTGGGAAATATACAATACCGGAAGGACGGTGGTTTCACAAAACTTAGCTGATATAGTGCGAAAGTTTTGAATAATAAATGTGTCTTTACCTCCAGTTTCCCATCATTTACACTTTGTTCATCTACTTCACCTTCAACGCCCAAGCCTGCAAATAGAAATAGACTAGGTAATTATATTGTTAAGTAAAAGAAACTTTGGCATATTAATATTTTACATAACCATCTTAATCAAAATCAGTGACCGAAACAACCGCGTGATGCCTATCTCGCAGCTTTATTCCTTTACATAACATCATAACTCTATAACTGCGATGGTAGAGCTTTCGCCTTTTTATTATTTTTTTTCCACGAGGGAAAATGCTTTTATGCATACCCATACCTCCCAGGGGAGAGGCACAGGTTATGTGGAATTCAATTACCAGGAGGAGTCCAAGGCCGTCAAAAATACCCACTAAAACCCCTCAGTAGGCCGTCTTTCCGCCTTTATGGGGCAGGATGGGGCCGCAGATGCATTCACCATCCCACCCCGGTTGAGAGGCTTTCGCCTAACTCCCAACAACCTAAACCAGCTGAAAAAAATAGTGACTCACTCCAAAGATCGACGCCGGCGCCCCAAGACGGTATATTAAGGGCCAGTAAAGCTTGTAAAGGCGGTAACGTGAGCGAGTTTGATTCTGTGCGCACGCGCAGCCGTTGCTCGTTGCTCCAACCCACCGCACCCGCCGTCGTCTAACGCTCGACCCACGCCTAAGAACGCGTATGCTATCTGTTGAACAAAGAATTATGTAACTACTTGCTTCAAAATAAAATGTACAAAAGCAGAGTAATAGGTATTGACACTTTTTGAAAGAAAAAAATAAATTATTTATTCACAGACAGGATAATAATATACAAAGCAAAAGATGATTATACATATTAATAACAAGTGAAATTTTAAAAACAAGCTTTTATTATTATTACTATCTAGCACCGTATAGAAGTACTATATGGTGCTTCTATATTTATTATTATTAATAATAATAAAAGCTTGTTTTTAAAAAGTTGTTTTTAAGATGAATCAAATGAGCTCAAACTCGATGGGGTTACGTCGTTTAATAACGGAGTTCCTATGGCCACCTTCCAGCTCCATCATCAGATCAGCTCGATGTCATAAAAATATTGCATTGTCATCCGATTTATATAGGCATGCAAAATTTCAGCTTAATCGGACATCGGGAAGGGGGTCAAATTAAACTTGCAAGATTTGACTAGACAGACAGACAGCAGAGAGGTGAAAGTAAATAAAAGCTTGTAAAAAGAAATTACATCCTCCCGCAAAACAGTACCAGCTCAGCATGTGTAGATCTTAATTGACCTACGCTGGTCTTCCGCTGGTACCCTAGTGACTTCACTGCTGAATCTTAATCTAGGTAATAAGATAGTACACTCAAATTCTTAAACACTAAACGGTGCCATCGGCAACGAATCTTTAATAATAATAATAAATCTTTATTTGCACTTAAAATTAGTGTCCGACCGAAATTTCGGTTTCGGTTTCGGTTTCGGCCGAGTTTCGGCCAAAAATCGAGTTTCGGCGAAAGTTTCGGTTTCGGCCAAAATTGGCCGAAACTTTTGCCGAAACCGAAACTCCCTTCGGAAGTTGTCGTGCACGCTCGCCTAGCTTCGTTTCTCGCGACAACGCTTTGGTGGACGACTAATTATAATTGTAATATAGGTTTGTTAATTTTAAATGTGTGATTTGATAATATTATCTTTGTTGAGACTGGAACTAAATAAGCGTGTAGTAGCAATTTTAGTAATTATTATTTTTATATAGAGGTACCTAAAAGAGATTGATGATTCTTCTAAGTACAAATAGGTACAAACCAAAGTATTAATTCGGACACAGGTATAACATAAAGAAAAGTGAAGTGCTCATTTTCAAGAGTGGTAAAGTTAGGCCTGAACGTGTTCCGCCGATTATGCTTAATGTTCGCGGAAGCACGAACTAATGGCTTTCATGCTCCGCAAAAAAGTTGCTTCCCTTCGCCAACGCACATATCGCAATAACAATGGTCTCCTGAAGATGATTGTTGCTAGGTTTGATTGTCCTATACAAAGCATATGGATGAATATTTTGACTGGGCAAAAAGATAACAGGTAGTAGGTATATTATATATGACATTAATTTTGTTATTTCTATTAATTATTCAAAAATTCTAATTATCAATTCTGGTTAAAATCAATTAGTGCTCTTTTTGTATAGCCAATTTTTTATTTAATTATTTGTTATTATTTTAAGTGAGAAATGTTACACTAGATTTATGGTTAATGACCGAAATAAATGACTATTTAATTTCATTAATTAGTAAGATTTCAAAATACTAATACTTAGTATTTTATCCGTCTGTCCCCGAGCGGCTCAATCGAGCCGCACCTGCGCATGCGAATTTGAACCTCATTTTTAAAGAAGCTAGAAATAATAGATGACAATTTTGATTTGAACTGGAAGTTTTTCCTGGATCAAGGGGTTAATAAAACAGTAACAATTAGTGTTTTAATTATAATTGATAACTGATAAACATTTTTTTTATAAGAACTTCATTTAAATAAATAGGCCAAGCGCTATTCAGACTACGCGCAATGTAGGCTTCCGTAGAACTAGCAAATCGTATATCTACTGCCTTAATTTTCATCAACGATATCTTTAAAACTTATAAAACTATCTTAACTGCTATGGTTTTCCTAAAAATTTCATGGTTGAAACTATATTCGTGATTTTTAACAGTGTTTGAAAACCAGTAGTTTAGATTTTAGAGGGCGGGGGAACGCCCAAAAAAAAATTAAACTTGAATATTAATATTATAATTGAATATTAATAAAAAAATTAAAATTGAATATAATTAAATTTCAAATGGATCATTAAATCGAAAAATTTCCTTAGATATATGTCCTTCATTAAAATACCTATTCAACAATACCCCATATGATGCGATCAGCCAGAAAAAATATCATCCCCATTTTACAAGTTTGGGAGGTACTCTAAATTAATTGATTTAAATTTATTTTTGTAACCGTTCTCTTACCCTAATCATTGCCCTCCTCTGTGCATAATTACAGTTTTCTAGGACATATAGTTTCTCCGTAAAGCCGCGGACAGACGGACGGACAGATAAAGCGAAACTATAAGGCGTTCTTGTTGACCACGGAAGCCTAAAAAAATTTGAAATATTATGGTTATATTTTTTATATTACAACTGATGCAACAAACTTAATATTATTATGCTGTGTTTCCATTTTATGTCCTAATTAATGCAGAATAATGAGTAAAATGCACCAAATTTCAGTATTTAAAAAAGATTTTTTATTTGACCACGTGAGTTTCGGTTTCGGCCGAAACTAAAGCCTCGGCCGAACATTCGGTTTCGGTTTCGGCCGTAAAACCAGTTTCGGTCGGACTCTACTTAAAATACAAGTTGACCTTAAACACTATGAACGTTGGCAACTGCGATAGTTTGTTAAAACTGTGTTGCGGTTGCCGACGCCCTCCTTCTTATTCATTTATTTAAACAACTTTTAAACAACTCACCAGGTATGTTCTGTATGTGTGTATGTATGTATGTGTGTGTGTGTGTGTGTGTGTTTGTGTGTGTTAATTCTGTGTCCAAAAGTGGATCCTCCCAGAGTCACCAGCCTCGTAAGAGTTGGGCACCGGGATCCCGCCAAGTGTTTGAACGTGTATGTTATCAGAGGAAGAGTATTGCCAACAAATTAAATAGTAGTCAGTCGAATATGTATAATATACTAGCTTACCCGGCAAACGTTGTTTTGCCATATAAATAATTTCCTAGTAATTTATAGTTTAGACAAATAATAGCTTACTTATTGGAAGTATGTATGTATGTTTTACCGGGGGTAGACTTCCTTTGCAGGAGGTCGTCTAGGTGGGTACCCCAACAGTGCCAGTTATTCTACCGCCTGAGCAGTGATGTGCAAACATTACTGTGCTCCGGTAGGAGGACACTGTAGCTAGTGAAATTACTGGGCTAAAGAGTCTTAACATCTTATGACTCTTGAGTGAGAAGCGTTGGTGCAGTGCTCCTAGAATTTCACATCATTGTGAAATTCTAAGTAGCACTGTACTAATTATGGGCAGCGTTATCTCTTAACATCAGGAGAGCGTCTTGCTCGTCATCTACTTCATCACATAAAAAAAAAAAAAATGTTAGAATGTGTATATTGTATGTATGTAAGAATGTGGTATATGCGTGAAATAAGCATTATTTTATGGAAAAAAATTTCAAACAAAAGTAAAAAATTAAATTTTATGAAAACATTGTCTCTTATAATTTTTTCATACAACCAATATTTCCATTGACATTTCAAAATAAAGATTCATAATGATTGATTTTTTGGAAACTATGAAAATCTTAATTGTTCAATTACATTTTTTTAATAAAATTAAATTAAAATTACATTTTTATAAGATCAACAACATTTTCGATATAAATAAAAAAAAGTATACTTACAACACAAAATCCGTTGTTATTGGAAGCTCGTGTCACGTGTTGAGTACTTTTGAGGTTATAAAATCACTTGATTAACTAATCGTGCAAAATACACTCAAAATTGATAATTTAATTATTATTGATAAAATAGGAATGATTAAAAGTTAATATGAGAGTTACACTGAGATAGCAAAATAATAATTGTCAACGTTACTACTACACTTGATGCATAAACAATAATGATGGCCGACAACTGTGTAGGGAGTGAGAAAGAAAGGAGACCGGCTTCGTTCTCATCCCTACTCCGTGCTGTTTACTGGGTCAGAAGTGACACCTGTAGACATCTGGCAGGGATAACTAATTAAATGACGATTGATCAGTTTTCGACCGGAGAGGAAAAATGATTAAATTACTAAAATGGCTATTAAAAAATAAGGGTTGATCGTAGAAGAGTGAAAATTGAGGATTGTATGTATTTTTGTATGTTGTATCATAAAAAAATAGAAATTAAAAATTTTGTCTAAAAAATAAATAAAAAAATTTAGGGGTGGACTACCCCTAACATTTAGGGGTATTAAAAATAGATGTTGGCCGATTCTCATAGACACCGGATAAGCACAAAAAATTTCATCAAAATCGGTCAAGCCGTTTCGGAGGAGTATGGCAACAAAAACTGTGACACGAGAATTTTATATATTAGATTTATAATTTACTTGATTTGATTTGTATTTGATGAACATTATATTTGAAGACTAAGTAGTTCTTCAGTTTCTTCATAAGAGAGTGACTTAAGCCATTCTAGAGTTTTAATTCTACATAACCTTGATGGAAGAGGGTAGATAGTGAGTATTTTATTTACTCTATTATATAGGGTGTTACTAATACTATAGTATTGTCGTTTAGCGAGAGCGGTTCTGCACAGTTCATTTTTGCAGACTATATCAGATATCAAACAAACAGGGACTCACTAATACCTATACATAGCTACAGCTGACTCCGCACCCCACTACAGCTGACCGGAGAGCAGCGAGCGAAACGTAAGTGCGCCTGTCTCACTTCACTAAACGTTGGAAAGAAACAGTGGCATCAACACAACCTGTGCGAGAGAGCACGAGCTATTCCCTCACCGTCATTGCTGCTCCCAATAGGAAGCGCTTGCGCTTAGTGTGATGTGTTAACTGCACACATAGATAATTACTGACCTTACCGGCGCGCCACGCTTGCGGCAAACATTTAGGCCTACGCTCGCTAATTAATATTATTCAGCGCTTATTTCTAGCTACAATAAATAAATATGTCGCTGACTAAACGTACTCCTCCCGGCTCACCGGTTAAACCGTCGAAACCATCGAGATCTACAAACAGTACTATGTCGTTGAGCGATTCAGAAGAGAGGGGCAAATTGATTAAAAATCGCGGCAAAAGGAGACATGACGATGACTTAACTAATTTCATGGGCGAGATGAAACAAATGTTTGAAACCTGGCAGACTAAGCAAGATCAAAAATTTCGTGATCTTCAAAAAATTGTAGATGAGTTCAAAGAAAACAATAACCAATTCCGAAGTTCTTTTGAATTTATCACATCACAATACGAGGATTTAAAGTCTAAACTTGATGGACTGCAAAAGGATTGTTTAGAAAACCGAGCTTATATTCAGTCATTAGAGACTAAAATCGAACAGCTGGAACAGAGGTCCAAAATTTCATGCGTTGAATTCAGAAATGTTCCCTCGCTGGGATCTAGGCCGGACTCTAAAGAGTTCCTGTTAGAACTCGTTTTGAAAACTGGAAAGGCCTGTGATTTGGACTTACGGACTTCAGAAATTCGGGATGTGTACAGAACGAGCGCCAGGCCTGGACTTTGTAGGCCTATTATAGTTGAATTCAACAGTGTCATCACAAAGGAAAAGTTTATCGACGCTGCAAAGTCCTTTAATAAGAGACATCCGACTAATCGTCTAAATACGTCGTTACTGCAGCTGGAGTGCCCAAAAATTCCGATCTATATTTCTGAAGTCCTCACATCAAGGATGAAAAAACTCCACTTTCTGGCTCGCGAGCACGCAAAAACTTATAGTTATGCCTTTTGCTGGGTAGCTCATGGAAGACTTTATCTACGTAAAAAAGAAAACTCACCAGCTATCCGCATCATCAATGAGAAAGATCTCGATAAACTTGATGTAATAACACCGACGGCCAAATGAATCACTTCACCTGCTTTTAATATAAACCTACTTATGGTACACTTATGTATGATTTTTTGTTTGCACTGCCACTTTTTATTGCATGCTTGGATTGTATTTGTATTTTTTGAGATTTTTTGTATAACCACTATGAATGTATGCGCACACACATCACCACACATTGTTACTCACTTTTATGCAAAAGAAACTCATCTACTCGAATTTACACGACATAATTCATTGCCACATTTAAATTTATTATCTGCGACGCGACCCACTGCTCCGAGAAGGTTTTTCGCACTAATTTTTGTAGGGATGCAATCTAGTTTCGACCATAGTCAACCGATAACTCATCAAGCAAAACGTAAACCTTTATCACGTTTTTATGACCGAAAGTTATTGTTTTCATTCCTGGCTGTATTGTTTACCTTTTTATAATGAATAACACAAATATCTTAAATGATGAAATTGATTCAATAAATGTCTCCAATTCATTTTGTTGTTCACCAGAGCAATGTAAAATCTTATTAAGCGAAATTAGCTTATATCATTATAGTAATTCTTTAAAAACCCTTCATTTAAATATCCGAAGCATTGGTAAAAATATACACGAATTGAAAATTTTACTATCTAGGCTCAATTTCATTTGCGATATAATAATTTTGACTGAATGTTGGCTAAGCAAATCTTTTAATACGCCGATAATAGATAATTATATTAGTCATAGATCAGGATTCAGAAATCAAAACGACGGTGTAGTTATATATGTAAAATCAGACTTTGACTGCTCAGTGACTGAAAAATATCTTGTAGATGCTAGCTGTCTTCTGTTAACCCATAAAAATAAATTAGCTATAGTAGCTGTATATAGATCCCCCTCAGTTGTAAATGCTATCCACTTTATGGATAGTCTGGATGCACTTTTAAACACCTTAACTAACTACCATACAGTAGCTATCATAGGAGATATCAATATCAATATTGTGCCTGGTCATACCGACCATAACTCGAGTCACTACCTAACCACTACAGCTGCTCACGGAATGCTGCCTGCTCATTTGCATCCAACACGTAACTCCAGTTGTTTGGATCATGTGATATTGCGCACCCATACTACGGCTACTACTGTGGTTTTGAATAGCTTTGTTACTGATCATGCGCCCGTGCTTTTTTGCTCTGAATTAAGAGGTGGCATTACCAAACTAAACAATAATAATATTTCACGCATCAGTTTTCCTCAGGTTCTGCAACAACTTAAAAGTTGTGATTTTTCAAACATTGTTCAATTCAATGACGCAAATGTAGCTATGGATTATTTTATACAAAAATTATCTTCTATAATATTACGTAATACAATAACATTTAAAATTCCAGCTAGAAAAATTACTATCAAGCCGTGGATTACAACTGGCATTTTAAGATGCATAAGAAATCGAGATAAATTACATAAGAAATATAAGCTAGATGTAGAAAATACTGTTGCAAAAATAACATATATTCGCTATAGAAATTTTTGTAATAATTTGATTAAACGATTAAGACGAGAATTTGAAAAAAAGGAGTTTGAAAGTGCAAAAGGAAATCCGAAAGAGACATGGAAGGTAGTAAAAAAGCTAGCTAATATAAAAAAACCTTCTTCAGAGATCTCATCCTTGATTAAATCTGATACTACTCCTAAAGAATCGGTTAATAACATCAATAATTATTATGTTAATATAGGGCAAGAGCTTGCCAATAAAATCATGACTAATAATGACAAGTTAGACAGTCTCCAAAACTTGCCCACTTTTAATCAATCCATGGCATTATTTGATACTGACTGTAGTGAAATTTTAGGTATAATCATGTCTTTACGACGAGACTGTGCAACGGGTTGGGATGGCATACCCACAAGAGTCTTGCAGGATGCCCGAGAAGTACTGGCTCCACCTTTGACATATATCTTCAACCTTTGTCTTAACACGGGTGTATTTCCAAGAGCTCTGAAAAAAGCAGTCATCTTACCAATTTTTAAAGGCGGGGACAAAAACAATGTCGGTAATTTTAGACCAATCTCTATTTTAAATTCATTGTCAAAAATCCTTGAAAAACTTTTAAATTCCAGATTAAATAACTACCTTAACAAGTACGAGCTAATCTCTCATAGACAGTATGGTTTTCGGAAGAGGATATCCACTGAAGATGCCATCATAGGACTTACTAACTCTATTGTAAATCACCTCGATAATAGACGTAAAACTATTGGAATATTTCTAGATTTGAGGAAAGCCTTCGATACGGTCAGTATTCCTATACTGCTTTTTAAAATGGAAAAACTCGGAATTCGTGGAATTGCCTTAGATATTTTCAAAGACTATCTCTCTGAAAGATGTCAGTGTGTAAAAATAGATAGACATGTCAGTGATTACATGCCCCTGACTTTTGGAGTTCCTCAAGGCAGTATATTAGGCCCTAGTCTCTTTACCTTATACGTAAATGACCTCCTAACACAATTATACATACCACATTGTGAAATTTTCGCCTATGCTGATGATACGGCGCTAGTCATTGATGGCAAAAATTGGTCAGAGGTAAGAAAAAATGGAGAACTGGCTTTAAATACTGTTAGTAAGTGGCTCACAAATAATATTCTTACGCTGAATGTTGACAAAACTTTCTTCGTAGCCTTCTCATCAAACACTATGTCCCAGCCAGATGAAAAATCCTTTACCATTATTGCACACTTTTGTGAAAATAAAAATGCATGTCAGTGCCCCCCTCTCCAACGAACTGACCACATTAAATATCTTGGTGTGTATATTGATAGCTGTCTCAGTTGGAGATTCCAAGTAGATTCCTTAGTCAATCGCGCGAGGCGCTTAATCTATATTTTTTAAAATATTAGATCAACAGCAGATAAAGATACGCTTAAGATTGTATATTTTTCCCTGGTTCAATCAATTTTAACATACTGCGTGACAGCTTGGGGTGGTACGTGTAGAACAATATTATTGCCTTTAGAGCGGACCCAAAGAGCGATCCTAAAGGTAATGTTTAAAAAACCTATAAGATTCCCGACCTCTGACCTTTATCAGTATGCGGAAGTACTAACTGTCAGACAAATATACATATTGTATACTATTTTACGTAAACATCGTATTTTACCATATGACAACTCTGCTATAAGTACTCAAAGCGGCATCATTAGACGAATCAACAAACCGGTTTGTCCTTATGTCCCTTACCGTACTGTTCTTACTGGTAGACAATTCCAAATACTTAGTTCACGTCTTTATAATCACGCTAACAAGAAATTAGGCATTTACTCTCAGCCTCTCAAAAGAGTTAGGAAATGTGTCACGGATTGGTTACGTGAGTCAGACTATAATGAGATCGAGGAGTTATTGAAACCCCTAACACTCTAACTACAAACATAATAAATACAAACACTATGCTATTACTGCCATGTACTTATTGCCTACACACAACACACACACACATACACACACACCCATCCGCACTCACATACACCTAACAAACACACTCATACACACTCTTGCCCCATTATGTTCAAATAATGTACTACTTAATTATAATAATGTGATTCAATTGATAACAATATAATTGATGTGAAATGAGAAGATTAAGAGCATTCTTTTTGTTTCTGGTGTACCTATAATGCAACCTATTCTTTTGTTCTTCTGAGTAACAATAATTCTTTAATTATTTACATAAATTATGTTCTTTTTATGCAATGTAAAAAGACTAAATTTGTAATGATTTAATAATTAGATCTTTTTTACATTTACGAGTATAAGAAATCATAGTCATACTATTATAATGTACTAAGTATATTGGTATCTATATCCGAACGGAGGGCATTGGTGGCTGTAACACAGTTTAATTACTAGTACAGCCATCAACAGTCCCACATTCACAATTGTTCCTCTTACAGTACAATATAATTAACAGTACCTTTCAACTTACACATATAATAATAATAATATATTAATGTGTTTTCTCTCATTCTTTTATAGAGTAATATATAATTGCTATGGTCTTGTAATGCATGTTAGTTATTTAAGCGTAAAAACATTGTGTATGACTCTTGGTATTAGTCAATAAAGAATTTATTTATTTATTATTTTGACTTATTTTGCTAAAGATAACATTAATTATATAATTCAGGACTTACATAGTTGAGTGTCCTGCTAGCATATCGATAAAGGAACTGCGCCCGCGCATAGTGGAAATCAAGGGCGACCTGCGCGTCCACTCCGATGCTAGCGTAGTTGTACGCGAATAATGTGCGTTCAGGACGTAAGCGCCGGAGACGGGAGCGTTTCGGCTTTATCTTTACCTGCCACCTAGAAAACATTATGTTACTTCAGGAAATATAGTATAATATTATATTAGATTAAAGTAGAAGTTCATGTTGATCTCAATTGCTATTGGTAAGGGACATATTTCTCTTCCGAGAGAACTTTTTATGTACGTCCGGCTCGAAGGACCAAACTATGTAATTGCTATATGTATAAATGATTTTGTAAGCCGAATAATTATACAAAATTAAACGGGATAACACGAAGGACGAAGCCAGAAATGTATGCCCAATTTACCTATCCAACAGTTGGTGTTCGGCCTCCTTAACTTCAGATATGATGGCATATATTAGTGACAGTTGGTATAATTGGTAACGGTTATGGCTTGGTAGTGAGTATCTAACTTAAGGATACATTGTATAGGACAACTCACCTGTCCAACAGTTGGTGTGTGGCCTCCCTGACTCCAGTGATGATGGCATGAGCGTCCAGCTCCGTGGTGCAGCCGGGCCCCCAGCCTAGCACTCTAGACAGATCGTTGCCTGTACCCATCGGCAGGATGCCTACGGCTGCCTTGGGATAAATACATATTTTAGGTAGGAAATGTTGGTAATTTTAACAAAGTCGATTAATTATTGTAGTTATAATATTTGTTCAATTCTCAATCAATTCTAAAAGCACTCGTCAGAAAGGAAAGACAGAGAAAATCAAAGAAATTTTTGGCATTAAAAATAGTCAAATAGGGTTTTGACATAGAAATGTCAAACCCCTATTAGACGAAACCCGATTTGAACTAGGGCACGAGATAACGCAAGGACTTCTTCTGAGTATGATGTACCACCCACTATGAGTAGCCGACATCAAGGTGGCAACAAGTGAAGCCATGCACTAGCTTGTGTTATCTTTACATAAAGTACCAGGGCACCAGAGACTGAAAAGAGGTATAACGGTATACTATACTAACTTTAACATGCGGCGCAATATTGAGAGCGTTGAGCACCCACGCGACAGTGCCGTCGCCGCCCGCTACCAGAAGCCGGCAACGAGTGGGCAACCATTGAACCACGCGCTCTGGAGGTTGCTCGCTTATGTCTACCACCTGATAATATACAAAAAACAATTTTTTTGTTCTTCTCCCATCTGCAATCAGTTTTTGCTTGCTTATAAGCAGATTTGTCGTTTGGTGGATGGGTATTTTGTGGAAATTGATCCAGCCACCAGTTTCTTGTTTGTTTCATTTGTCGAGCTCCATGATGTGCTCAATAATCTCAATAACTAAATTTTATATTTTTATTAATAGCAATATAGTTAAAGCAATATACCAAATCCAGTCCATAACACACTACACAGACTTGTGGAAAAATCATGCTGTTTTTAAAGTGCCTAGATTCAGCATACAAGAATGTCTTACAAAAATGTAATAATGTGTAAATAACACAAAGATGCTGTAACAAACTTCATATTATTATGATGTATTCTTTTGTGTGCAAATTCTTAAATTTATTAATTTATTATTTATAATTTCAATTTAAATTATTAGTATTTTTGATGACATAACTTACTTGAATGGGGTTTAAAAGGCCTCTAAACAATGATAGAACTTCATCACTTCTATTACTTCCAGATTTGCGATTGGCTGAAAATAACACAATTTTATAAGATAATATTGTCTTTTTACTTAGTATGGCATAATATTATGGTAAAAAGTTAACAAACCTAAAATAACTAGTGGTTCCCAAGTCTCTGAAGCTAAGGGCTTAATCGCTGTTATTATACCTTTCTCTATTTTGACACAATGCGGTGGTATTATAATGTTTCTATATTTTTGAAAATCACATTCCTGAAAAAAAAAACAAATAGAGTAAAATCTTGCTTGTCTTCTTATTTCGTTGTGTAAATATTATTATTGTCAAACTAACCTGAGTATTAGTAAGATTGGCATATGTACATCTCTTGGTTCTTTGGCACCACGAGCAGAAGAATTGTATCTGTTCCTCATCGTTTTGTACTGTATTTTCACTTCTTACTGTTCCAACTAAACAAAAAGGAAAACTATGTTTTTGTGATTCATGGAGTGCATGTTGAATGTATGTATTAGAATGGTGGAGTAGTGAGAATTATTATGAAACATAAATTATTGGTATTATTGAAATTGAAAAAATGTTTTTTGTAAATATTTTCAACATAAAAAAATTTAATTTCATGAATGACAGAGAGGATCATCAGCTGTATATTAAGTTCTGAAATAGTTTGATAGATAGGTAGATAAGTGTTATCCATTTTATTGAATTTTTTTACAATAATTGTCAGTCTTAGTTTGATGTAGTCATTAATTTTATTTAAATTAATGCCACTGGTGCTGTTAAATATGTAATGTTATATATATAAACATTTATAAAACAAAACAATTTGTTCAAATATTTTCTCTTTAATCTTATGTGATACCAACAATAGGGTCTGCCTTTAACATTATATTGTTTCCAGAATATGGTAGAAATTATGAATGATAAAAATGACAGATGTTCACATAACATGCCATTTATACAGAATTTTGAGCAGTAACACTCTATAATAACATTAAAACAAGTTAGATAGTTAAGATAAGTTAATTATCAAGGTCTGTGGATGTTGTGATTTCAATAAATAAATAAATAAGTTTCACAAACCATTAACCCAGTGATGTAAGAAAGGTTTGGAGCTAGTCCAAGTGATCTGTTTACATCGGAACTTTCTATCGGCAGCTCTATGACAACTCTTACAAGAGCTCACGGCACAGCACTCACAGAACAAGCCTGCTGTCGGCAACATCAGCTTGCCACATAATGTGCACTGAAAATTACCATGATTAACCCTTTAACCGCCACCGTCGGATATATCCGACAAGCCTGTTCTGTTACGTAACCGCCAGAGTCGTATATTTCCGACGAGCCGTATATTTCCGACTGCACTTTAAATCTACATTTTTTAAGTCATAACACTGTATTTTATAAAACTATACTCGTAATTAGATAAATAGTGAATAAAGTTATGATTTACAGTTGGTTTTATGCTTCTCTCCCAAATAGAATAAATATTAGACATCACTTTTATTGTAGGTATTTATAATTCATAAAACTTGCCTGGCGCTAGGGGCACGACAAGTGATTTTAAGTCTGGCGGTTAAAGGGTTAATGAATGCTTTTATTTAATTCTACTTTCTACTAATATTTAGGTAGAAATGTATGGTGGTATGTGTGTTTTCTTTGTCAAATTTGATTAAATTATTAAATTGGGGAATGTTTTATTCCTTGGACCAATTGAGCTAAAATTTGTTATATTGATAGTTCTGATTCTGGAATAAGATATAGGCAAATTTTTTAGCATGTTAAAGACAATAACTAGTAATTTAAATATGTAATGTCATTGTTCAGGCCTTTAATTTATTGATAACTAGATGCGCCCAGCGATTTTACCTGCTTTGCCTATGCATTATTCCAGGGTCCACAAACCTTTGCATTATATATGTGTGATTTTCAAACAGAACTGGATTTTTTACTTAGCAGTTTTTGTAGTCCAATTTTTTGGTGGGTAAAATGAAATATGGTTACAAAACTAGATTTTTAGAGAATTAGAGATCAAGGTTTGTAATATTGCAATAATATTGTTCCCAAACTTGCTAATAATAAATTTACTTTAACTAAAAAAAACTTGTTAAGGGTATTTCCACTGTACTTACGTAAATATTGTACGGAATAGATTTATTGCATTGAATACTTCTCCAAGTATGTCCACGACTTTTATACTTTGTTTGCATAAAATTATTACCATCCAAAATCGTGTGCAGAATCCTATAAATCAAATAACTTAAAAACAAACCACCGATCAAAAAATAATGGTTGAATATTACGTCGTTGAGATTCAATAAATCTTCTAAAGTAGATATGGCCATTTTTAGCAATGTAGGCAAACGGATACAACAAAATTTTCGTCAATTAATTAGTTATTTCATGTATTCAAATTAATTTTACACGAAAAAGGAATCGATAAAACAATAATTTTGATTTGAAAAATAAAAAACATCTGATAATATGTCAAAATCAAGTGACAGCTTGACAGAATTACAGACTGTTGAAGAAAGAGTGAATGATAATAAATTAGAAAATTCGAAGAAAACCGAAGTAAGCATACCGGAACTTGGGACATCTCTAAAATGTCAGCCGTGTGTGTCAATGTCACGTCACGACCCATGACTGTCAATTGTCAATATCAGCTGATATTTAAAAGCATAAATAACCTAAAATCTTTGCAATTTTTATGTAATAATTCCTAGTTTTCTGCTATAAAAATAAGGTATGTACTCATTCCGATTTTTATATTATGAGATTAATATTGTAGAGCAGTTGGAACACTAGTTTAAATGCAAATAGACAGGATATCTTTATGTAAACAACAACACGAATAAATGTTTTGATCCACTTATATTTTACAGAAATCATGAAAAAATACGCTCGCAACGTATTGTACGACAAATTGCATCGTGGAACAGTGTTGGTGTGCATCGGGCTAACGCTATATGGCTCAGTGTTACTGGGTGACCACTTTTACAAGTACTTCAAGTATGTGAAGCCCCAAATCCAAGCCGCTAAGGAAGCAGCTGAAAAGGAACTCCTTACTGAAGGGGCTGCCGAAAAAATTCTGTTAAAAGAATAAGCTAAGTCAAATTTTTGTAGAATAAGTTGTAAAAATGTGTAAATGTGTTAGCCTTATTTAATTTTTATTTTTCAATAAATCAACATGAGATAGTGTGTAGTATGTTTAATTATTATGCCGAAATGATTAACAAGCTGAAGAATTAATGGGCTGGTCACATTTTCATGTAGGTACCCAAAGAAGTAACATGCTTATTTCCCTAATTCGTTGTAACATGCCTAGTAAATTGCCTGACGGTAAGAGACAACATTGCTCATAATCAGTACAGTGATACTCAGGATTTCACAATGATATAAAATTCTAGGTGCACTGCACCAACGCATCTCACTCAAGAGTTTAAAAAGTCAAAAGATGTTGTCTACCACTCAGTAATATCATTACTTTCTTTAACATATTTACATTTGCTGTAGAACTGATAACCAATGGGGTAGACCCATTCTTGAGTGGAGACCACATCTTGCCAAACATCATTAGTTTTTTTTTCCTGGCTCGTTGATTACTGGCCTGGCCCATGAGCTAGCCTACCTCCAACAGTATCGGAGCCTATTTTACATCTTGTCCCATTCATATCATCTGCTTTCTTGCTGTATACTTTGTCTTTCTATCGTTCTTCATCTTTCATACAATATTAATTTCTTCTCTTCTTATTCTAAGGGAGGGTGGGGATTGGGATTCTTCTTCTTTGGGTGCCATCTTCTAACAAAGGTTGGCAATCATCCTGGCAATTTGAACCCTCGACACAGCAGCTCTAAATAGGGAACACATGCTCTTCCGGACCATTGGCCATTGGCGTAAATTTAATAAAAAATTAAATAACTTTATTCAAAAACTCCCGAACATAGTATAGTAAGCCCATAGGTAATAATATGATATCTGGAGGGTCACTGGTAGTATATAGAGGAGGAAGACAGAGGACCAAGTTGAGTGGTGTGCCATGGTGGAGGCCTATGTCCAGCACTGGACAGACATATGCTGATGATGAATTTTGTAATTCTTTTACATGTTTACATTATCTTTTATGGAGACTTAAAACAATCTTTTGCACTAGATAGCATAATAATTTACAGAGCAGCCTCACAAATTGCACTTTGTATCAGCCACTTCTCAATTATTATTTTTTTGTAATATAGTTATTATAGGAAAATAATTATTATAATTACAGGAAAATAAAAGTCAGACAAATTTCGGTTAATAAATAAATGGTGGTTGCAAAATAGAGGGTTTATAAAAGTTATAATAGTTATATCTATAGGCAAGGGTGGATCCAGGATTTGTTTCTTTGGGGGCACAGTGCAGTATTATTGATTGCTCCTATGATTTATGCATGGATATGGTTTTAGATTGTAGTAGGTAGTTGTATTTATAACTAGTTAATGCTCACGGCTTTACAAAAATCCTTTCCTAGTGGGATCATAAAACCTTTCTGTCTATCTGTAGGTATTCCATATATCAACCCAATAGGTTTTTTTTTTTAATTTTTTTTTTTATGTGATTAAGTAGAAGACGAGTAAGACGCTCTCCTGATGTTAAGAGATAACGCTGCCCATAATCAGTACAGTGTTACCCAAGATTTCACAGATTTTTTTTTAGGTTTAGCAGTTTGAAGTTGAACTTGTGTGTTGATTAACCAGTTAGTCATATTTTTCTTTTAAATTTTATAGAAATCATAATTCTGTCTTCATAGAAGAATACTTATTTATAAATATGACTACTAAAGCATGTGTACAACGTTTGCACATACTCTTTGTGTAGTTAAAGTCCGCGATTTATTATAAGGCCTGTACACAATAGGTAGAGCTGGTGGCCACGACAAGCCATTTCCTATTGTGTAGTTAGATGCAGTTTTAGACAAGATCGCTCACATGTGCCACTTGATATCTATGACCAATCGAGGAGTTGGTTCAGTCATACTTTATAGGCTGGTAAACCGCTGCGCAACGCTATGAATTTAAGTGAAATTACCGGGCTAAAGATAACATCTCATGACTCTTGAGTAAGAAGCGTTGGTGCAATGTTCCTTGAATTTCACATCATTGTCAAATCCTAAGTAGCACTGTTCTGATTATAGGCAGCGTTACCTCTTAACATCAGGAGAGCGTCTTGCTCGTCTTCTACTTCATAACATAAAAAAAAGTGTATAACCAAAATCCGCCTGCGCCACTTTCGTACATATTACATGAACTAACGTAGAGGTACTCGCACCTTACCGCATTATCCGCCTATAATATGTGCGTTAGTTCATATAAAACTTCGTAGCGCCTAAAAGAGATTTATCAGTCTTTATGTACTATACCTACCTATTATGCAAGTATTTTACACATAAACCTTCCTCTTGAATCACTTTATCTATAAAAATCGTATCAAATCCGTTGCGTAGTTTTAAAGATTTAAGCAGACAGGAACAGACAGAGTACTTTGTTTTATACTAGTGTATGTGTATACATATTTGTAGTGTATGTGCTTGTATACCTACCTAATATGTAGGTATGCAAGAGGATTTTTTTAAGCGATACTTTGCCTTAAATGCACATCGCTATGTAGATACCTATCCCCGGATTAACAGACTAAGCAAACAATTACTTACGCCGATAAAACCCACTTAAAATTCAAACTCGCGCACAACTTCCAACATTCGTTTACTTAAAAAGTTGAAGGTCCAATAGAATATTATTCATTTTACGAGGGCTTACGCACAAATTGTTCGTATACCGGCTCAAAGTAGAGCGTAGAGCGTGTTGGTTATTATAACAAATGGGCAGATAGGGGTGGTCACGTGCAGGCCTTCCCATTTACGCTTCTTGTGAACACTGAAGGAAGTGCTGCAATTACCTGTGATGGATAGTGAGAGTTAGGTGTGGCCTAAGGGACGCGCCCTCCATATAACTTTCTTATCTGCCTCGAAGGGAAACTTTATGACATCTTTACGCGAATCGAAAAATATGGAAGGACCCTTGACATTAAAACGCAGCCCGCGTGTACGCAAATCCGATTTGTGAACTAGATCTCATTCAGGTATAATATACGGACCCTACGCTCGGATGTCGTACCAACATAATACTAGCACGATTCACGAATTGAGTTCAAATTACAGTCGCCTTTGCTGAATAAGGTATCCTAATAATAGGTATTAGGCTGTGTCGCAGACCTAGTTTTGACTGGGAAGCTTGAACTTAATATAGAAACATTTTATCCAATTTACTCCAGTATAAGCTGCTTAGAATGTGAGTTTACGTAGCAGATATTACGGCGGGATCTTAAAGGCTAGCTAGGTAGTTAGTATACCTATAACTACAACAATAAAAAAACGGCACAACTCACGTCTAATACTGCCGAGAATATCTCGACCACGGTTTCGGACAATTACGATGTCCTTCATCAGGCAGTAACCGGCGCTCACTGGCGAGCGCCCGCGCCGCTGCACGGACCGAGCGCTGCGTCGGTGCGGGCGGGGGGTCGGCTGACTCACTGTCGCTACTACTTATGTCCGGCGCATCGTTAGGGTGTAGACACACCGCACTCGTCGTATCACACTCGCGGACAGAAATTAACGTGGTCGAGATATTCTCGGCAGTATTAGACGTGAGTTGTGCCGTTTTTTTTATTGTTGTAGTTATGGAGAACACTCGCGATAGTTTTAAAAATAGTTAGTATACCTGTAGCCTTGATGCCTACAAAGGTTTATTCGGGCGGAAAGTGCCTCTATAAAGATACTAAAGATCTTCAGATTTCCAAGACTGGGCAGCCAAAGATAGCCGAGACTTCTAATGTTTAAAAGGCAATAGATACATAGAGACTGTATACACTCGTCCTTAAAGATCCCACTTAATTACATTAAGAACATAGTAAAAACTACTGTGTTACTTTTTGTTGTGTTGGTCACTGGTCAAAATAAAGAGTATTTCTATTCTAAACAAAGTTGCAGTGTGTGTAATCATACACACACAGCCATACTTTCGCATTCTCTTCCTAAACGGCTGAACCGATTGAGCTATTATTATAGGTATAAGTAGGTAATGTAGACCTTGAATTAATACATAGGGTAGATACTTTTCATTGGGTACAACCCGCTTTGCATAACTAATAAGAAAATAAAAGTAATTTTATGCAAAACAACACAAAATTTGGAAAGTCAATAATAAAGGGACTACGAATAAGTATTCGTAGTTTAGAGACTTATATTTTTTGGAATTTATCTAGTCTTTTAGGTTTATAGTCTATAGGTATATAGTAGTATCCCTTTACCTATTGAGTAAAAAACAATACTAGGCACAGCTTCTTCAAACCACTGTCAGATGGCAGCATGCCCAGAATACTGGTAGCATCGCCTCGTATAGTTGGATGGCGATAGTCATACATCGGGCCACCAGGATTAAAAAAAAATGTATTTCTATATTTAGCAGCGTAGATTAACCCTCTTTAGGTTCTCAGAACGTCTGTAACATGTGATATGTGTGGCGTGGTCAAGTAAAGAAGCCGTCAATCGCACCGGGCCGGGCAATATCCGGCCGCGCCGCTCGCTGCGTACGTTTCCGACCCAATATTTACCTGACAGCCAACTACCTTTCTATACTAGGTTTCTTTACTATTTTGCTAACTTATAGCAATACTAGCTAACTTTGCCATAGAACTTTGCTACCTTTTGTTAGAAAAGAAACCATCACTTTTGCTCATTTTGTACATTAAGGTAATAAAACGTGTCATCATAATATTATTAATAAAAAAAACAATAAAAAGTCATTAAAGACCTTTGCGTCTATATTATTTAAGCATTGCTTGTTCAGTTAAGTCGGCATTTCTGTGAGTTGCCAATACAATCAATCCTAGAGTTGCAGGGTCGATCTCAAGTTGGACAAATGTGTGTTGCAGCAGAAGGAATGCCAATTCTGGCACAACAGAATAAAACGTGTACGTCACAAATAATTAAAATACAAATAATTAATATTCAAATACTGTCAAAATCAAAGATCAAAGTCATAGATAATATCTATCTCTTCTAAGCAACAAGTAGTAGCATAACGGTTAACAAATATGCACACACGAATACATCTATATCATGCATCATCTCTAATTTATAATATTAGGATGTTATTTAAGAATATAAGCTGCCTAAATATTTACCGAATTAAGCTTCAGCATGTTTTATGCATTCAGTTTCAGTAATTTTAGCGTAAACAAGTTGGTAACAGGCATCCACACTACTTTCGTATTCACAAAATTAGTGGGTAATGGGATTTACTTTTAGAATACAAAAATGTCACCAAAAATATAAGCTTAACTCTAAATAAGCCAATATAAATGTACAGAGGCAAAAGTCTTGTTTTGCTGTAGATTGTAGTAGGTACAAAATCGGAAATTTGCTATTTCATGTCTAAAAGTAGACTTCGCTCATTTTACTATTGAGATTTGGTGAGGCAGTGAGGCACTGCTAAATTGTTTTATTATTAAAATGTCTATTACCCCACCAAATCAAATCTAACCTTACATAGCTCTAGGACATTTTCTTTGACCCACAAAGTAATATATACTTGAAAAAGTGTATTTGCAAATTGTGTCACGACGCTTTTAGGGTTTTTTCGTTTCGTAGCACTTTTCCATTAGTTATTTATTACGCTACTGCCTGTGCTGTCTGGGGCACAAAGAATATTATTTTATTTTTAGCAATCCAGCTTTGACCTTTTCTGCAGCTCGTATTCTCTAGCTACTTGAGAGCGAAAGACGGATGAGGTGCGTAGCTCGTGCTACAAAGCGCACGCACTTCCGTAGCAATCTGCTACGGCTACGATTATAATCACTTCACTACATAGTTTGACGACCTCTGTGGCGCGGTTGGCTAATACCCGCCTGCAACGCAGAAGGTTGCGGGTTCGATTCCCGCATGGGACAAATGTTTGTGTGATCCACAGACATTTGTTTCTGGTCTGGGTGGTTTCAATATCTATTATAAGTATGTATTTACAAAAGTATATAAGTATTATATCCGTTACCCTAACCACCATAATACAAGCATTAAGCTGCTTAGTATGGGGTTAGATGGCGCTGTGTGAAATGTCCTGAAATATTTATTTATTTTATTTATTTATAGTATAAACTAAAGTTGCTTCTCGGGTCTATCTATCTCTATGTATGTCTATATTCGCAACGGATTTTAATGGTTTTTATTAATAGATAGGGTGATTCAAGAGGAAGGTTTATATGCATAATACATGCATAATATAGGGAGAAAAGTACTGATAATTTTCCATTAAACGTGACAAACTGTACTCGTCTCACTATCGTACTCGTTCTATTAAGTATTTAATATTACTAGCTTACGCTCGCGGCTATTCCGTGGCAAAATCCTTTCTTAGCCGAGCTCTACCACATAAAACCTATCTGTGTTCCAAATTTCAACCCAATCCGTTCAGCGGTTTGGGATGTTCGTTGATAGATCAGTTAGTCAGTCAATCAGTCACTCTTTCCTTTTATATATTTAGATAATTACTGAAACTGTTTGATATTGATATTGTTGATCGAAATGATTATATGATGAGCTACTCACTTTCGTAGTTTTTGCGTAGGTGATGGTTACGAAGATTATAACTATGACACATGGGCTTTTTTTTTACATAAAAGTCCAACGCGCAGAGACCCTTTTGAGCATTTAATTTAAATCTAATGGATGATATATACCACCATTTTAAATTTATCTTACATCCAGTTCCAGGCGATCTGTAAGAAATTGCCTAGTGCAAAAATACCTCTGATTTAAAAGTTTACTTAATGTTAGTTTAATACATTTTGGTAAGTTCTTTTCTATTATATTCTTTAACTTCGCATTTTAATAAATATACCAATAGGTGTAAATAACTCAGTAACATTTCAGTATTTCAATATGGAGTTTAAAATAACATTACAATATCCATTGCAATACGTTTAACCAGTCATACAATATTCGTGTATTCCCTTGTTAAAACATATTGGATCTCTCGCCCAATTACTTCAGAGATAATATAAAAGGCTGGAGTGAAAATATTTTCTCTCTTTTTATACTAGGGTTGCATTACAGCAGCTTCGGCGAAAGCCTCGCAAGACGGCTATTAAGAGAGGCTGTATAGCGAAACCCACTTAAACAATGGCCAATGGTTTAATCTATTGTATAAAGGGGCTTCGTCCACGGGTGTCGGGACCGGGGGGTTATTACGAACTTCGCGATAGCTGTTTAGACGCAATTTGTATAGTAAGGCGTTATGACGTTTGTTAGCAATCGCAATCAGTTTCTTAATGTCTGTTGCGAAGTTTGGTGTAACTAATTGCCGTAGGCGGGGCTTTTAAGTTGGCGACATCAGTTTAAGGGACCAACTCCACGTACGTATATGTGTGCAAGCACTGTCAAATTCGTTAATATATAAATGTCAAAGAGTTATTCCAGAGTCTAAGCTATATCTTTACCAAATTTCAGCTCAATCGGTCCCCCCCGTTTCGACACGAAGAAGTAACAAACATACACCCTCACAAACTTTGGCCTTTATAATATTAGTGTTACAAAAAATGCAAAAATGTTCTAGGTACCATGCTGTAGCTCAGTTCATGCTGTGTGCAAAGCTTGGAAGTATCCAGACATTAGTGTAATCATAACTATCTATATGTGATCAGTGACTGCAATATTCACGTTTACCTCACTGCTATTACAAAATTTTTAAATTCTACAATTAATACAAAAAAAACAGGTACGTTTTAAATCAGTTGTAATATCGTCGCGTCTCTGTCGCATTGCCATCGCAAAGTCCGCAACAACCCTTCGGGAGCCGGCCACGTGATTATAAATTCACCGTTCCATTATTCACAATTGGCTTTCGTACCAGCACTGACAGGTGGGCAGATAATTCGTTAAGTCTAAACTGCGAGCTCTGTGTGCGCCCGATAACGCTTCAATGCTCCTGTTAGACAATATACGAGTGCGTTTCTAACGCTCGATGACTCGATGCAACTGCAGTTTGCCAGCGGCCGCACTTTGTGCTGTGCCTTTCAAATGTAAGACTATTTTTATCTGGTTCACCACAAGCGACTAGCTCGTTACTGTTTGTAGCACAGATTTTCAAAATGAGGACTTTTAAAAATAGTTTTTCTTTGATATTGTGATAGTGCCTAGATAGGAAAACAATAGCGGTTATGATAGCTTTATTAGTTTTAAAGATATTGTTATTGAAAGTAAAGGCAGTTAATACACAATTTGCCAGGACTATGGACTACGGATTGCGCGTAGCCCAACTAGCGCTTGGCCTATTTATTTTATAGGCTTGTACTACCTATTGCTCTCATTATCAGGCAGTTGACTGGTGACCATGGTTCACATAAAATTAACATGAGTTTTAATCACGAAAATTTAAAGTGTTTATTAGGTATCTATCAAAACATAACAAAAGTTTATCTAGGTAATGCTTGGCAAAGTAAAAATGCTCTACAAAAATTTTCACCATTTCTCGGGGATCGGAAGAAAGTCTTAACGAAAAGATCAGACTAAAAGTTTAAAAAATCCTCTGAATGTTTTTCATTGGCCATACCGACTAATTACGTCCATACTACCCTGCGGGCAAAAAGTCCCCGCAATATCAATCAAAACTGCGAATTGAAAAGTGAGTGCAAACGTCCTTTTGATATTTTATTTGTGGAATGGGTAGTTATAAATTGTGAAGGAAGCAGAGAGGCCACCCGCGCCGCGCCGCGGTGCCGACTCGTTAGTGAATCCGGTTATATTCGTACAAACTTTGTGTGTTTTCCTCCGCCTCGCGCCTCCGCCTCGCCTGACAGACGATCGACGTTACTAACTTACGTTCTTATTTTACGAGAATATTATATTTAAATGGAAAAATCCTTGCTTATTTTCGATATCTCGTATTTGTAAAAGTACATTTTGATTCTAAAAAGATGGAAATAAAAGGTATCTGTTACAATCAGCAGTGTCTTACTATGTTTATTTAACTAAGTATCTAATTAATATTTAGATCTATAGGTACATTTGTCTTTAAACCTGAGTGATGTATATGTCACCGGAAAATAACAATATTAGTAAGTTAAAAAAACTCCTAGGACGCTCCCTTCGCTCGCTCGGCTCGCGCATTAATTTTACACTTATTAATTTTACGAAAATGTGGGCGTAAAATAATATAATTTTTTACCACTACTCTGGGATCGAGATGAAAGTCTTAACGAAAAGATCAGACTAAAAAAGTAAAAAGAAACCTCTTAATGTTTTTCATTGGCCATACCGACTAATACGTCCATACTACCCTGCGGGCAAAAAGTCCCCGCAATATCAATCAAAATCAAAAATCAAAAATCGTTTAGAATCCTACGAAACTTACGGATCTTGTTATATGCCACCGCATATGTACTCTATCACCTGCGGCAGCGAAAAAGATCTCCATAGAAATACCAAGCGCGGTATTTTCCGCTAACCAGAGTGGATATAGGGCGTATATCGCCTAATTTTAATCAGGCCCTTATGCAGAAGAAAAATTCACGTGGCAAAGCATCCTGCAGAAAATTTGCGGCCGCAATTGGTGGCTGCGAAGAATTCAAATGATGTAGCTGAGTTTGAATTTGCTATAAAGTAACGCGGCTAGTGCGGCCTCCGCTTTGTAACCGCAAGAACTGCCGATACTCCACTGACTGCATAATCTAAAGTTAAAAACAAGTGAACTCAAAAAAGATATTTTTTTATTACAAGCTTTATATTACTTTCACCTGTCTGTTGTCTGTCTGTCTGTCTGTAATCAAATCTTGCAAGTTTGATTTGACCCACTTCCCGGTTTCCAATTGAGCTGAAAATTTGCATGCGTGTGTAAATCGGATGACAATGCAATATTATTATGACATAGAGCTGATCTGATGATGGAGCTGGAAGGTGGCTATAGGAACTCTGTCATTAAACAACGCAACCCCATCGAGTTTGGGCTCATTTGATTCGTCTTGACGAGTACTACCTATATGATGCAAGATGGTAATGATAATTAAAGCTTGTTTGTAAAAAGTATTTTTAAAATTTCACTTGTTTATATTATCATCATCGTCAAATTTTGGTTACCAAATACGACCAAAGTACTTGTTAAGACGAATCATACGAGCCCAAACTCAATGGAGTTGATAGATAGATAACACTTTATAGATAGGTACACAAAAATTACGGGGTTGTGTCGTTTAATTACCGAGTTCCTATAGCCTCCATCCAGCTCCATCAACAGGTCAGCTCTAAGTCATAATAATATTGCATTGTCATCCGATTTATACATGCATGCAAAATTACAGCGCAAAGTGGATCAAATTTAACTTGCAAGATTTGATTATAGACAAACAACAGGGTAGGCTAAAGTAAATAATAAAAGCTTGTTATTATATCCTCATCGTCAAAAAAACTGCTGACAAAATAAAATGGCCTTTGCTATGATTGGTATTTTGTTCTAACAAAATGTATCTCCAAATTAATCTTCTGTGACGTTTAAAAAAACTAAAATAAATAAGTAAGTTTTCAGTTTTAAGTTCCTATAGTGTGATCAGTTTTGGCGATTTGTTCTAAAATATGCCTCAAACGACATCTTCTGTAGAGTGTGAATATGTACAGTAAACGTATGTATTTCGTACACGTACATCGGAATATTATTACGCTGAGTATTCCATTTGAATATTTCATCAGATTATAATTCACATCATTATCCGATTAGACTGGATTCGGCTTAATCTGCGCTACTTTAGGGTAAGAAAATGCTAAAATGCCCTAAGTTTAGATAAGAAATTCTTATTCTGTTTTGTGTAGGTACCTGTAATCTTAATAATATTGAGCTCAAAGTTTGTACGTGACTATGTATAAGAGTCTGAATGATTTTTGCTTTTTCACGCAGTCTGCTGATCCGCTTGCGATGAAACTCGGGATGTAGATAGTCAAAAATTTGGAAGAACACATAGGTTACTTTTTATCCTGATTTTCTTAATAGATCGTGACTTACGTGAATGGAACCGGTTACCCTACTTACACGGAGTCAAATTACGATCACAAATATTATAAAAGTTGTAGCCGACATACTAAATGTTGCGGTTTCAGGTTCTCGAGATAAGATGTCTAAAGCTAACATTATGAAAAGCAAAGCGGTTTAAAGGAATCAGATGTGCTGTCACCCAGCGCCCGCGGCCACACGAGCAGAGCCACGGAGTAAATAAGGAAAGAGGGTCAGCCGTGGTAAGCTCTGAAACGTGATTAAATCGTGTACAAATCATACTTTCGCTCACAATTCCGTGGGCGTTTTTTCAGTCGCTTGCTTGCAGAAGATGTTTTGTTTTTGTGTTAACCAAATATTTCAGGCGTTTTTGTGAATTTGGAATAACTTATATCTATTTCGAACAGCCTACAAAGTGGTTACAAGTAAATTTGAATCTAAATATAAAAAAGTAAATGAATCATATATTTACTTTTTTATCTGGCTGACTTACTTTGTGTGACTGACTGTTCCATCAATGATTGTATGGATTGGGTTGTTAGTAAGACACACAGATAGATTTTATGACGTAGACCGCCGCTAAGGGGAGATTTTGCCGAGCGGGGAAAGCCACGATCACACAAAATAGTTCTATTTCTGTACCAATGCTGGCGGCAACTGTCCAGATATAAATTACGTTTATTCATGGTCAATCCAGCCATATGAAGTAATCTGTGAGCAAAGCCAACCGCTCGCACTCACTCGTTAGTGAATTCAGTTATGCTCGTCGTTCAAATTGTGTTTGTTCTCTCCTTTCACTTGACGAACGCACGATTTGATGCACTATTCATGACTTCATATTTGAACTGTATCTACGAGAAGGTAGTGAATAAGTAAGTAGGGTGTATCGGTATTCCAACTACTCTGGGGTTTAGCAACTTTATCCAAGATTTAGCTTAAATTTAACGGTAGAAACGTTTTTCGAATATTCCGCCTAGAAAGATATTTTAAATGTGAAAATCTCGTGCAGGTCAGATGCTGGCCAATTGACTCTAGTTTAACGAATAGAGTGGTCTGGGAAATTACCTAGCGTTTAAGACTCATTAGCCTGTGACAGAAGGTGGCAAACGCAGTGTTGCTTAGGACTTTGTATTGTACTCTACATCAGTAATGGCAGTCAGCGCACTTATTAGTTTACGAAGGTTAGCTTCTCCAAAGAGGCAAACAAATTAACAAATTTTTGCACAAACAAATTTATCTTTTTTAATAAAAATATCACTAAGCATAGTAAGAAGTAAACTAATGAGTTTATAGAGTATTTTAAATAGAAAAAATTAACGCCCGGTACGAGTCACCAGCAACAAGAATATTCACGAAATCTCTGGAAAATTACAGAACTTATATTTCGTACAAAATCAACATGATTTCAAGTTGATTTGGGTATTTATAGTCCAGTCAATTTAGACCAAAAAATGAGAGTGAAGTTACATAAAGTCCCAACAAGCTGAATTTTTGTAAAGTTGTTCAGAACATAATTATAAACAATGTCTAGAAGTTCCCCATCATTCCCCTGTAAGGAAAAAAAATAATTCAAGGTCAAAGGTAAAAAAATGAGTTTTTCGCGATTTTCAGCAAAACGGTAAGTTTTATCATAAAAATATCTTAGACAAAATTGTAGATCATAAAATTGTCTACAAAAAAATTTTTAATACTTTTTTTTCTACGAGCCACCGTTTTTGAGATTTAACGATTCAAAAAGTTGTAATCTCTTATATAAAATCGTTCGTACACTTTCGTGCTATCAACGCACAGCCCAAACGGCCGGACGGATTGAGCTGAAATTTGGACAGCGTATTCCTTGGAAGATTTCATCGTGCAATAAGAAGCGATTTTTTGAAATTCTCTCAGGAAAAGGAATTATTCCCGAAAAACGTTTGTATGCAAATCCGTAACCGTTTACCCGATTGAGCTGAAATTTTGTAAAACGATTGTTGGGATTGTGTTGAGGAACATTGAATAGTTTTTATGACACAATTTAACTTTAAAGAGGGGGTAAGGGGGGGTCAAAGTTTGTATGGTAAATTTAGAACCGCTGGCCCTATTGAGCTGAAATTTGGTACAAAGGTAGACCAAGTCCTAAAAAATGATATGGGATACTTTTTATTCCAAAAATCAACCTCTAAGGCGGGATAAAGGAGGTCAATGTTTGAATACGAAATCAGTAACTAATGACCCCATTAAGCTACAATTTGGTTTAGACATAGTTTGAGCCTAATTTTTTGTAGACAATTTTATGATCTACAATTTTGTCTAAGATGTTTTTATGATAAAACTTACCGTTTTGCTGAAAATCGCGAAAAACTCATTGTTTTGACCTTTGACCTTGAATTAAATTTTTTCCTTACAGGGGAATGATGGGGAACTTCTAGACATTGTTTATAATTATGTTTTGAACAACTTCACAGAAATTCAGCTTGTTGGGACTTTATGTAACTTCGAATGTCTAAATTGACTGGACTATTAGTCGGTGTCATTAACAAATGTTTCAAAACAAAAGATTAGAAATTAGCCGTCTTTTGTTTTAAATATTATCTCGTACAAACGTCGACCAAGTTCCTATGAGAACGAGAAAACCTACAATTACGTAACTTCGCGTCGCCTTTAATTAGCTCATTCTCAAGTAACTCGCGCAATTATTTACCAAAAAGGCTCGATTAGAGAGAGTCGGACAACAAAGATAATGAGCAAGTAATAATCAAAGAGATGAACGCTCAGAAGGGTAGCAATTACGAGTGATGGATTGTTGAACTTCTCCTAACAGAAATGACCCGATGCTTTAATAACGCGCTGTTTCTTTCCAACTGCTCCCGGCAATTTGTCACAAAGAATTTCACGAATAAGGAAATCCCGAACAATTCTAATGGCCCGAATATTACCTTTTACGATTGAAGAACTACTTATGCAAATTAGGACTGATTTATGATCTTTGGTTTGCGGTGGAGTTCGATTTAACCGAACCCTTTGTCCTCATCGCTACTGTTTGCCTTTCACTAACAAGTAGGCACAGTTCCATCGATTTATTTATATAGGCAGGTACACCTTAATACCTTTCAAGCAAACAAGGCCACTCCATGAATTAATGACTTTATAACAAGGGTCAATGTTTTTACAGAAAATATTTTTTTCTAAGCTGTTTCAATACAATATTAAAAGGTGGAGTTTGAAGAGTTTGAACACCCTTAAACTGAGGGTCGTTTTCATAGAGTTCAGGAACATTTTATTTAGATGATAAGTGTGATTGTAAAACGTTTTACAACCAATAGACTAGAATAGTACAGTGGCTTTGTCTGTCTTTTAGCAATTTTTTTTCTAAGGATTTTGATAAATGCTTTTAAATTTACTTGTGAGGGGAATCTTACCTTCAAAATATTAGTTTTCTACATTAACGTGAGATTTCGTAAAAATCTATTTTTTATTATATCTGCAGGCGTGTTTAGGAGAACCCTTTAATTTCAAGTCTCTGTATAAAGCTTGTGTACGTTGTCTGTCAGTCAGTCAAAACGTTTTGTTACTATAGATGAAAGCAAAACATTTTCCGTTTACAAACAAACACAAAAAGTTTCCACAGTGACAGGAAAATTCGTTTGTTTCTAAATTAATTGAAAAACAAAAACATTCCAGATCTCGAATTTGATCTAGCAGGATTTGTCCGTTTTATACGTTTCTTTCTACTTCTGGCGGAAAGTAGCAGAATACCCTCGTCAAGACGGATTTGCTAACTAAAAAAAGATGTACAATTTGCTTTCTACGTGTTTGTTACTGCTCTTGATCAAGATATTAGACATTGAAACACTTTTTGCGCTTGAAGCATGCATCAAATAAATAACACACTTTTTACTTATCGGCTTAGGGTTATAAATATCACACGGTTTGTCTAAATATATATAGGTAAAAGGAAACATTTGACTGACGGATCTATTAACGCATAGACTAAACCACTGAACGGATTGAGTTGAAATTTGGTAGAAAGGTTTTATGACGTAGTAAGGGTTTGGCCACAATGCCGTGAGCATAAGCTAGTAAATGTATATGTTTGTTACTTATGTGTGTATGTTCCTAACTATGTACGCCTGAACGTCTGAGCCGATTAAACTGAATTTTAGTTCGCAGGTAACTAAAAACCTTGGAACTGCTACATCTCAGTGTGTGAAACACCTAGGCGCAGCTTTTGTTAGGTTCGTATTTATAACAAAATACCTATCTGATATAATCTGCTCGTATCTAAGAGAAAAGAGTAATTTAATAAAAATCAACAAAACTTAAGAACCTGTCAAAAACGCTTAAAATCGCCCGAGATTGTGATCAAAAACTAGACAACAATGTATATAAAAAAATTCCTATAATATTATATGTATTTGAATCTATGTTATGAATTATTTTATACTTCTCATTTAATTTTTTTTTTAGTGGCAAATGCCTTTATTGAGAAAAACAAACTAACAATACTACAGCTACTACAGCAGTAAAGAACACTTTTATTAACCACAGATCGGCCGCAAGCCGATCTACAGAAAATCCAAGTGCTCCAAACCACTGTCAGTTGGCAGAGTGCCCAGAATGCTGGCAGCATTGCCACGTTGAATGGCAATACTTATACGTTGGGCCAAATATACCCCAGCATTTTGGTCACACGTCGCCTCGACCAAGCGCTTAATTAAATATTCATGATCATCATTTAGTCTCTCTACTGCTGGGCATAATATGTCCTCCTTCTTGAGACATTCTCATCTACTCTAATATAGTATTTTACGTACTTTTTAATAAGTTATTCTTTTTGTACAGTATGTTTAAATAAAGAAGTAATTGCCCAAAGAATTATTCTCGCGTTTCATAAACGTAAAAATGTTAGGAATTTGTTGGCATAGAAAAAGGAAAAAGTTTATGGTACCTATCTAAGTACTTAAACGTTAAGCGGTTTATAGGCTACACGTAGTTTTATTCAGTCTACGTCGAACAAAGTTTTTGTAAAATGAAAATATCTATTTCAAAGGCTTTATTTTTTAATTTTTTTTTCCATTATATGTATAAAGCTTTTGACCACGATCTCGCGTAATGTAAAGCGACGATTCGGTCGCAGATGGCAGCAGACTATACCTAGATGGCGGTATAAATCCCTCCCTGGCTTCACTGAACATCATATCGGAACACTATAGCCAATCTAATATTCTTTCTCTACATTTATTTTTCTTTCTAATATTTATTGGTTACTTATAGATATAAAATCCCTGCATACCGTAACATCTCATAAGATCTTGCATTATCCAAATCCAAAAAGGTCCCTTTATCCCGTTAAAAGTCAGGGCACCTCTAGATGACTTGTCAAAACACAAACCCAAATTAGAGGCTTTTTCGTTTACAAATCTCCCATGACAAGGGTTGCCCTCAAGCAATAGAACCTATCTTATACCTACTAGAAATGTACTTAAATAATATATTTTATTCAAAATATTTGCCTTCTCTAAGTCGTGAAAAATATAAGTTATGTTCGCCGTCCACAGTAGCCGGAGGGTTAGAGCTAGAACATAAAACTTTAATACTAATATTCATACCTATCTTTTTAAAAACTGAAAATACGGTTTTATAAAGGTACTTACATTCCTATTTTATACACGTAGCAACGAAGATATTAACACATGACAGACTTAAATTCTATTTAAAATGGAAATAGCAGTAAAGAGCGAGCACTACATGTACTAATCCAAGTTTTACATGTAAGTTAGAGTACGTGGCCGAAACACTATCTACAGTGCGCTCCAAAACGCAAATAGTCTATGTGGAGTGCATGCCAAATGAGTCGCTTCCCGGATTCCATTAACTAAGTGTATCTACTGTCCGTACATGGCGCAAAAATTCTGATACAGAGAGAATATCTCGTGAGTCACACGCCGATATCGGCCCTCCGGGAATATTCAGCCGCAGGGCACCTTCATAAAGACTGTAAGTCACCCAGAAGAAGATAAGAAAGTTGCGAGTGGCCCGCGCCGCGTCTCTGCCACTCGCGATAAACTCTGAATATCCATCATACTTAATTACCTCACTCTTTTAACAGTTTAGGAGCTCGTCGAGAGTAAGAATTAACGGGTGCTTGTCACGATGCCGACTCTCGCTGTCTCAGCGTTTCCTTGATGATGTTTTTTTAATTTTGACACAGCTACGACTGTGATACGAATCATAAGCAGATTTACACAGTGAAATTGCAGTAGATTAATTATGTACTTTCGGTAATAATTTTTGTATTAACCACTTTATTTTTATTTTCTGTCAAGATTAATACAAGACCTGCAGCGTGATCTAACGAGCTCCTACATATCTTATAAGAAACAGTCTAGACTAACTGTTTTACGTTACTTCCGAAACACGGTAGAAAAACTTGTCACACACTGATAATTTGAACCCAGCCTCCGGATCAAGCCTAGTAAAACCACGGGGCAACGCTACGATAATGCTGCTACTCATAACATTACCTACTTTACACCTGCTTATTTATACGATCAGCAAATTCCCGGCATCCCATTTTCTAATGCCATGTGATCAACAAAGGGGGATTTCGACACAATTTCGGCGCTCGGCGTTCAAAGCAGGGTAATCTGCGGGCTATTACACGGGCATCGGTCGTGCACGTTTTATGATGCCGCGCCGTTAATCACGTGCGGTTCATTCCACGCAGGTATCGGCTCGGTCCAAGATGGATGATGCGTCCACTCGATGTAACATCACTGGATTTTTTCGGTAAACAATTTAAAAACTGGAAATGCTACAGCGAAAAGTTTCCGCTTGAGGCATTTCGTGTTGAACTTTCGCACAAGTTCACCAGACTTCACCAGTGATATAAAAATGAAACCGATTTCCAACTCGCTTTTATGCGTGGGGCATATTTTAATTCGTAACTAAATAAAAAGTTAGAGAGCTAGACGGTCTACGCGCTACGCGCAATGTAGGCTTCCGTAGTACTGGCAAATCAAATATGAACTGCTTTGTCTTACTTACCTACAGAACCATAAAACCCCTTGACCGATTTCTTAAAAAAGGACCACCTGGAAAGTATACCTTTAAAAACAAATAACAGTAAGATTAATGCGGATATTGCGACGGTGCCGTTCTTATTTTCGTCAGCCTTTATTCACCACCTAAACCCTTGTTTACATCATAAAAGGAAAACATTCTATATATGTAGATGACCACTTCGTTTAAAAAGATCAACGTTCCCAAGAGAAGCTCCCGAGCGACTCAATTAACTCGATTACCCTCTATCACATTGGTGCGGATTTACACGGGATTTATACTCGATGTCATTCATATTGATAAAACCTGACTCCGTCGAGGCTCGGCCGCTAAAATAATGAAATAGCGGTTTGCGTGACCTAATTTTAACCCTCCGTTGTTTGGTATTGAAAGCTGACACCATAGAATGATACAGAATTTTTTTTGGCCACTTCTAAAAAGTGGTTGTCAATTTATATATGTGTCGCAGTAATAAAGTAATAGCCGTAATATAATTATGTTACTAGAGATATGATTTTATGCCGGAAGTTAGTAATATGGTTGTGGCTTAAGCTCTAAGTGGCTACAACCGTAATAAGTATTCCTAAATGATAAATTGTGAACCATGTAATACACACAAGTCATACCTGGCGCTTCGCTAGTTTTGAATTTCATTAGCTTTCATTTACTCCCATACAAGTATATGGTATACACTAAAAATTATAATATAATCCGCGCGCTCCACTTCGTGTACCAACTTTTATATAAAATTCTCATTCAAAAATGCTTTTGACGTAGGTACTCGTACCTAGTCAGGTCATAAGTATTGTCACACAGTAAAAACTTTTCTTTTAGAATGCTGGCCACAAAAAAGTTTATTGAATTCGAATTTCGAATTGTTCATGAAAATAAAAATGTATACTTTTTAGAATTTTACTCATTTTTAAATATGGAGTGGACGCTTAAAGAAGACCGTGTTGCAGTTATTGCGTTGCATCGTTGCGGTTACGCGCCAATTCAAATTTTTGACATACTGAAAATTTTGAATATAACCAAAAGATTCGTTTATCGTACCATCAAACGATACAATGAAGACTCTATTGTAGATGACAGGTCAAGAAGTGGTCGCCCTCGGTCTGTTAGGACTCCAGCAGTGATAAAAGCTGTGAAGGCGCGAATTCAAAGAAATCCCAAACGTAAGCAGAAACTGTTGGCCCTTCAGATGGGGTTAAGCAGAACCACGGTGAAAATGGTGTTAAATGAAGACTTAGGGCTTCGGGCATATCGAAGAAAAACAGGACATCGTTTAAATGCTCGTCTAATGGACCTGAGACTGAAGAGATGCCGCGCTTTGTTGAAGCGGTACGCGAGAAAAAAATATCGAGAAATTCTTTTTTCGGATGAAATATTTTTACCGTAGAAGAGAGCTACAACAAACAAAATGATAAGGTGTACGCACACAGTAGTGAAGAAGCGAGCAACTGTATTCCGCGTGTCCAACGAGGTCATTTTCCATCCTCGCTCATGGTATGGTTGGGAGTTTCTTATTGGGGCTTAACAGAGGTACATTTTTGTGAGAAAGGTGTAAAAACGAATGCAGTTGTGTATCAAAATACAGTCCTGACGAACCTTGTGGAACCTGTTTCTCATACCATGTTCAATAACAGGCACTGGGTATTCCAACAAGATTCGGCACCAGCTCATAGAGCGAAGAGCACACAAGACTGGCTGGCGGCGCGTGAAATCGACTTCATCCGGCACGAAGACTGGCCCTCCTCCAGTCCAGATTTGAGTCCGTTAGATTACAAGATATGGCAACACTTGGAGGAAAAGGCGTGCTCAAAGCCTCATCCCAATTTGGAGTCACTCAAGACATCCTTGATTAAGGCAGTAGCCGATATTGACATGGACCTCGTTCGTGCTGCGATAGACGACTGGCCGCGCAGATTGAAGGCCTGTATTCAAAATCACGGAGGTCATTTTGAATAAACTTTATTGTCATAAGAATCTATGTTTTGTTAAGTTCATTTTGGTATATAAATGGTTACATAATAAATAAACTTGTTCCAATAATTTTATATTAAACATGTGACAGAATTTATGACCTGACTAGGTATATTGTTTGAGAATTTCACACTGCGACACATTGAGTCGAAAATGGAGTCCATTCATAAAAATTTGTACCTACAGAACTTTTGTAGTATGAACTAAAAAATTACAGAGCACGTTCTAAAGGCGAGCTTAAAGTCGCATATTAGGTTTTCGGGTTTTTATAAGTAAGCATTTGACCACGATCTCTCTTAATATTGCGCGAAGTTGCAGATATGGTAGCAGACTGGACCTAGAAGACGGGATATCCATCCCTGATTTCACTAAACATCATGCCGAAACACATTCATAATGACCGCTTGGCGACACTGTTTTGTCCAGCGGGTTAAGAGTTAAGCCACGGCTGAAGCCCACGAGTATAGCGAGTGGTTTTTATCACTTGTTGTCGTTTTAACTGGATCAGCGTTTATGTAAATGCGTAAATCTTCCGTGGGCGTACACAGGTGGCTCAGGTATGTATACAAATGTACCGCAGTGTCGCCCGCCGCCCGACCCGCGGCGCGGTCCGCGACCCGGCCCGCCCTGCTAATTAGGAGCGAAATGTTATCTAAGCCTGACATATACAATATATCTTATATGTCTTAGTCTTATATAATATGTCTTATGAAGCGGTCGTACCGTACCTTACAAGTTCTGGAACGTTTATTTATTTTATTATTCAGCACAACGCTTGGACTAACTTAATGCTAACTTAATGCTAAAGTAGCATTTTCTACCAGTTCTCCTGGAATTGGAGGAAAAGTACTGGACAATGGGAGTGCTGACAGTGTTAAGGAAATGAAACGATCTTAAAACTAACATACGATTATAAATTAAGTACTACTAGTACAAGTTGTCCATATTAATATACTTAAGTTCGCAAGGTTAGACTATGCTACGCAAATATTAAGGGTAATTGAAAATTAATACATAGGAATCTTCTAGGTACAAGTGAAAAGAAACCTTTCTAGGTATCTTACGTGATTCATCGTCGAACGCCTCTGCACTTTCCATCAGGTGGGATGGGAAGCGTAGGTCTATTGAGTTTAAAAATACATATTTTATAACATAATACTACAACTACTACTACTCAATCATAACCGTTGCTTTTATACCAATAATTATAATTAATCTTTAAAGGAGAAAGGTTGACAGGAAGCTACCAATGTCGTAAAAGTTAACTTTTTTTGACCTTTGATTTTCCTTCTTTTTTCATGTTTCTAAATCTTCTAAATGTATAAAAAGATAGACTGACTGACTGATCTACCAATGCACAGCCAAACCGCTGAACAGATTGGGTTGAAATTTAGGACATGGATGTAATTTATAACATAGACTTCATCTAAGAAAAGATTTACGCACGCGGGCAGAGTTGCGCGTATAAGTTAGTTAAATGTAAAAGTGTTTGTATAAAAGTTACGAAGTCGCAACCTAGAGCAAGATTCAATTTGTTATTAAACAAAAAAATACTCCATATTGAAGTGTTTTCGTATTATGATGAATTATGTAGCCGTGTTTAGTTTGAAAGCCTCTGGCGTGTGCCCCGCCGGGTTACACTATTTACTGAGTGGGCGTAGAGGAGTTAATAGAATTTTAAGTTTGGTGTTATGTACACCTTACCTTGAATGTAATATGGATCAAAGGGTTTCTATTTGTATATTTACTTGTAATACGAATATAGGTGAGTAATGCATTTATTCAAATAGGCAACAATTATTATAAAGCACTTTTTCAAGACATTTACAACAGAGTATTTTTTATTATATTACTCACCGACATACAAGCATACGGCCCGCCAGATGGTGACCAGTTTTTTTAATACAACGAAGTAAGAAGATGGGCTAGAAGCTCACCTGATGGTAAGAGATAACGCTGCCCGTAATTAGTACAGTGGTGCCAGGATTTTACAAAGATAAAATCCTGCACTGCGCCAAAGCTTCTTACTTGAAAGTAAGATTTTAAGACTCTTCAGCCCAGTAATTTCACTAGCTACAGTGCCCTCCTACCGAAGCACAGATTGTACATCACTGCTCAGGCGGTAGAATAACTGGCACTGTTGGGGTACCCACCTAGTTACCATCGTCTATAGACGAGTTACTAGTTACCATAGTCTAAAATGCCAAATGTTAAACCGACGCGGTGTTGGTCATTGCGGGGTAAATCTCTCGGCTTCACTGAGCATCATGCCGGAACAAGGTCATAATGACCGCTTGGCGACACCCTTGTCTAGTGGGTGGTAACTAGCCACGGCTGAAGCCTACCGCCACCATAGCGGGTAGAATAATCGCACATAATGAATGATAGTCTTTAGTGCGGAGCCGAGATTCGAATTTGGATATCCAGAATCATATCACGTAGCACCTATTGTTACATAATCACGCTAAACCGATTTTCATTAAATTTGTTATAGAGTTTGAGCGTCAAAAAAGGAGACATAAAATATAATGTTAGTTTTCGCATTCTATCGCGGGTACCAACGAGAGGCGTAACTATATGTAGTACTAGTCATTTTAGTAAGATGTACGTATATTGTTGGTTGTTTTAGTAAGGTAAGGCAGTGAGCAGGTGTCTTTGCGACGCGCACCGCAGTCAACCACAACCCGATTGTGGTTTCCGTCACGTTCGCGATCCTTTATCGATGACTCTGCCTTCAAGTAACAAGCTCAATTCTTAGAACTTTTGTTTATTGTTTATTCAGGCGCTACATAGAAAGGCGCGGCTCTAATTTCGCATGAAAGATTGTTTTAGCAATTAGATTCCGTAAATTAACGTTCTCGTTTCATCTCGTACCTATAATATAATTCAAACAAGTAAATCCTACACTATTAAACTAGTGAGGATTACTATTAATCACGTCAAGATGTTTACCCTCATCCGCCGCCTGCGTCAGTTCGCCGGGAATTATCTAGTAGAGATAAATAGCTGAGCGCCGGTTCTCGCGCTATTCACTCCCATTCTAAAGCTATTCGAAAATCTCGTCGCTTCACTAAGAACGCTACACCGAACTACGCTTATTTATAAATGAATCAATTTATAAACAGCGCAAATTGCCCCGATCAGTGACATAGCTACTTCACTTCCATTCACTTTAATTGAAACTCGATCCTCTGTGTAAGCCCACTTCAAAGCTATACGATGTCAATTTGCAACAAAAGTTCAAGAAACTTGAATTACCTAGGGTACAAAAACGCCATAAATCTTTCCAATCTACACTTTCCGTCGTTTATTTGCAATAGGATTTGGGAGTTTTTTACAAGATTCAAGGTAAGATAAGTTCGAAGGAATGAGGAAAGCGTGTTAAGGTTGTGAAACATTCAAATTCTTTGAGCGATTCCACGAGTCTCGTGTCTGTTTCCACGTACCTACACTCGCGCCATTCGTAACAACAATCGACTCCGAAAGTTAACGAGTTTAAAATTAAAACAAAAATGGTGTTGGAATTATTATTTTCCCGGTGAAATGCGCAGCGTTTCTACCTCAACCAGATATTGCAGATCCAAGCTGTTCCTGACGTGTATTGTGCTGTGGCGAACTCTGTAAATTGCTTTTCGTGACGATAAATATTTTAATCTGATTGGTGGCCTATAACCAATTAATTGTGGCTTTCATTTATACGGAAAACTGACTACCGGTTATGTGATCTAAAGCGCTCTACACACACGTCAATCGTATCGCCGTCACAGCTCGCTGACACATGCCCACTTGACATACCTCTATAAAAAGATTTTGTTGTTAAGTAATATGAACTAAACTTCCTTATAGCTAGTGGTATGTGCGTATACTGAAAAAGTTGTACATGTACCGCAACAAAGTTTGTGACGGTGACTTTGGTGTGTAGGGCGTCTAATACAACATTTGAATTTACTGAGTGATTACGTTCTGCGTATGCTATCGATTTTATTTAAATACCTACTGGTTTGATTTAAATACTGTTATTTAGTTCGTTTGTTGCTGGCACGATGTTATTTTGCTGCAATAGTGGCCTAGTACTTGTACCTATATAGGCATAACCTCTGGTTTAGCAATTCAGATGGGTCGAGTTTAAATCCCGGATCCAAATCGATGTATATGCTGTGTACGGGTTTTTCAAGCTCTACACTGACAGTAGATTTATGCGGTGAGCAGTGGCTAGCTACAACTGATTGGAGAAATCCTGCTATTCAATCATTAAAGTAATACTTATAACGTTTGCTTGAGATTTATACCCGTATTCCAGGTTTAATTTGATTCGATCATTCGTTTAGCCGGCCAAAATAATGAAATAAGGTTAACCTAAGAAATATATAAAAGAAGACAACATTTTATACTTACGGCAAATCGTTTTGATTGAATATAATCCGAATATCCGACAAAGAACATAAATAAAAGAAATCATGAAAACGTAATCCAGATGAGAAAAGGAACTGAGTTCATGCGACATTTATAATCTAAGCGTTCAAAGTCTCCTTTTTTTGTTCGCGGACTGAATTGCACGGCTACGATGAATTTTAATAAGACTTTCCTTTACGATTTTGTATTCTTACTGAATAACTCTCCGTGGTTAAGAATTGATTTATGCTATTACACTTATAAATGGGGGTCCTCCTTTCAAATAAGAACGTTATGATTTTATCGAGGCTCCTTCCGAGAATTTAAAGAGGATGTATATTTGCACAATTTGCGAGCACTTCTCTGATCCTATTTCAATATTACGACCTATTCACTAAAGGAGTGTCTAAGCTTATTGCGTAGGCCGCGAGAATAAAATGAGCCATTGAATTTTGGAGTTTCTAACTTTTCATGAACTTTCTAACTTTTGCACTCAATTTACTGAAAATAATTATAATTTTAAATCTTCCGTACTTTCTAAAGCAAAAGTTTCACGGGTATACCTAGTAAATAAAGGTCATTTACATGTGTAGAGTCAATTTGCGAGAACTTTGCCGTATTTGAGTTGGTGGCGTTCACGGACCACTGTTAGTAAACGTGGAGTGAGTATCCAGTCCTAGAGAGAGGAGTGTTTGCAACTCCAACAAGACGCTGTTCATTTAAAGAGTTGTGCAGCGTTGGCTCAGCACAAGTTTGACTTGGGACGGAGCGCGACGTTACGTTTTAACTTTCAATGTAGCTAAATTATGTTTACTTTAGTAACTGTTACTTTAAGCAGATAGCACTAACTTAAAGTAATTTACGTTTAAACACGAAATAAAAAAGTAGTCAGTTGTAAGTGCATTCTGCGTGAGGAAGCACAACAAAATAAAGGGAAGGTTATTTTCGTGAAAGCCTCCTTGACGAGGGTCGATGTTATTCAGCATCGAATGAAATGAGGGATAAAAACTAAATTAAATGCTAATTGCGAGATTCAACAGGGGCCGGGAGGGATTCGATCGTGTCGTTCAGTTACGCAACGATATTGAGCAATAAGGTGTAATGATGCGCAAGATAAATCCAATTATTCTCTACCAATTTATTCGTAATCCCGTCAGAACGCACTGCGCCTGATAATTAAACTGAACATTTGTGTTGATATGTCATTGATTTTGAAAGACGCGTGCAATTAATTAATACCTAATTTAGGCGGCCAATGACATAGCGATTATAACATGAAAGTGAGCCGGTACTATTGCTTAAAGGTTACTGATGTAGTCCTCTTGGCCCATTTTGCGTGCGGGTTGCTCTATCACTCGAGCCACCCAAGCTCTCCGAAAAATCTCAGCAGCCCTTTGGGGTTGCCGACGACATCGGAGAGCGACCCCGGAGATCCGAGGTGTTGTGCCCTGTATGATGCCACTCCTGTATATTCGAGAATAACATGAGCCACTGTTTCCTCATCTTCCATGCATGCTCTGCACAGGGGACTGTCTGTAATCCCTAGAACAAAGAGATGTTTATTGAACGAACCGTGTCCTGTTATGGCTCTATGCTTAAAGGTTAGTGTGTTATTTCCAATGTGTTATCATGTAGGCAAGATTTACTGAACATCGCGCTGGAACAAGGTCGTAATTGGTGACATGGTTTTGACAAGTGGGTGGTTACTAGCTACGAACGAAGTATCACAGTGTTTGAGTATAATTTACTAGCTTATGCTCGCGGCTATACCCGCGTGGTAAAAAATATGTGTTCCAAATTTCAAAAATCTGCTCAGCAGTTTGGGCTATGCGTTGATAGAGCAGTCATTCTTTCCTTTTATATATGTAGACTAGTGGACCCGCGCGCACTTCGTAGCGCCTAACAAAAAATATCTGTGTTTCTCTACTTTATGCACTTACATATTAACTTTTCTCTTGAATCACTCTATCTATTAAAAGAAATCGCATCAAAATCCATTGCGTAGTTTTAAGGATCTAAGTATACATAGGGACAGGCAGTCGGACAGACGCGGGAAGCGACTTTGTTTTATACCATGTTGTGATTAGTTATCCCACCAAAATTCCACTTGTTAATTTAACTCAACATTGCTATTTACATGTCATTGATTTCGAAAGACGCGAACAATAAATACCTAATTTAGTCGGCTAATAACATAAATACGAATATAGCTCGGGTAAATACGATGTAGAACCTTCCCGTTCGCGTAATAACGGGTGGCTGAGAGGAGTTTTTCTCGTTTATTGGGTCGTTAGGATATAATTTCATCTCGTGTTTATGATGCCATAAAAACTTTGCAGCGCTGATACAACCACTGTCAATTACTTGCCCCCGTATCCCCCTGACCTATTTGATTTTTCGATGCAAGTCTTCTTATGAGTTTTTTTTAATATTTTGTTTTTTTTTAAAGATGGAATCGTGGTCAGATATGACTTATCTTACTATAAATAAATTTAAATGATATGTGTATTTGTTACCCCTTCAAACCCAAATAGGTTGAACCGATTTCGATGAAAATTGGTATGTACCTATATAGGCGACGGTAGCTCATCATAAGGCGAGCCTCGGCTTGTTTGCCACTTATAGCATAAAAATAACTAACATAAGATTCTTGTTACAGATTAAACCGTTTGATATAATAGCTAGGATTAATAAATAATGTATTTATAAGTAAGAGACTTCGTCCAAACACAAATGCGCTTTCAAAGAAAAAAATACAGTTAGTTAAATTTAAGTTAAAATCCCATTTTTTAAACAGTATGGTACACGTCGTAGATGTAAAAACATTTTACATAAACCTCATTGGTTTTATAAATGTTGTTAAGTTGATTTATTTTAAATGTATGTTTATGATAATAAATCAATGAAAAATAATAAAAGAAGTAACAACTATGTACAACTCAGTATGTAACCAGCTAGTACTAGGTACTATCTACGTACATATAACGTAAGTATACCTAATATTTTTGTGTATAACCTTTACCAAAGTAGGATAAAAGGTGTCACGTAAATTATATACCCGGGGGATACTTAATCAAAACGTCCACACGTGATAATTCCAATATTCAAAAAGCAATTTACACCCAAACCAGGTTGATGCATGATGTAACGTAGAGAAAGAGACATCTGTATGTATTAAATGAAGGCGTGACTGACTGATTGATTGACTAACTGACTGATTGACTTATATAATACAACTTTACTTATAACATTCAACCCAAACCGCAGAACGGAACAGGGTTGAAAATTGGCATTGAAGATAAAAATTGCGAAGTAGATCATCTTATAAGAAAGTACATAATACCTATTTATACAAAAGTGAAGCTGTGAGTTTATACTCAAGCAAGCGATCATTGATTTACTATTTGAGATGTTGAGTTCAATCACAAAAATGTCCGAACTAAAAGTAATGTAATGCTGATGAAAGGTGTCACGTAAATTATATTAACTTGGAGGATACTTAATCAAAACGTCCACACGTGATAATTCCAATATTCAAAAAACAATTTACACCGAAACTAGGTTGATGCATGATGTAACGTAGAGGAAGACATTTGTATATATGTACATAATCGGTATGTATAATATATATCTGTATGTAAAGTGTAAAGAAAATCGTGAATGACTGATTTATAACGCTCAGCTAATTTTCAATATAATATAGTTGTATTTAATTAACTCCTGCAAGGATTTAGTTTAAATTTGGTAAACATTATAGAGAATTGTGACGTAGACATATTCTGACAAGAGAATTAAATAAAAAAATTAGACCCCCAACGCTGTAAAATTCACCATTTTGTAGTAGCGGCCATCTTGGATTTGAAATGTAACATAGTGTACATATACTATAGTATTCTACTATTTTCTTTCATTTGATGTCCATATTGAGGGAGTTGCACAACATATGTATCGTAACATATTATAAAAAAGGCTTTGTTAACGACAATGAAGCTGGGAGTGCTAGTCAAGGCATGTGAGGCGATTATTGATTTAATACTTGAGATGTCGCGTCAACTTACAAAAATGTCCGGACTAAAAGTAATGTAATGCTCAAATTTCAATATTCAAAAAGCAATTTACACATCAACCAGGTTGATGCATGATGTAACGTGGAGGAAGTGACATCATCGTATGTGCGGCGATGCCTGTAGTCATTGATTTATAACACTTGAGAAGTAGAGTCAGCGCTAAAAAATGTTCGAAATAAAAGAGGTGTATAAGGGTTGAGCACTTTTTATCGACAAAGAAATGTATGAAAATTGCTAAATTTGACTTATTATGTATTTGACAGCAGTAGAAAATATTAAAAACATTTTTTTTAAAGAGTGAGTTTGATCTATCAACGCGCAGCCTAAGCCGCTGAATGATTGGCGTTGTCCATGCAAGATAAGTCGCAAACATAAGCTACTTAGTATACATTTTTGTTTAGCGTAGAGATAATAATAGGACACTCCTACGTATGAAAGCTAAGGGCCATGATTACACACTGGCACTGTCATTTTTAAGTCCTTCCTTTAATGACCCAGCCATTTTATCCTTAACCAACTTCCCCAACTTCGTTCAATTGTGCATTTATGTCACCTCAGATCAGTTTTACCTTAAATTTTTAAAACGAAGTCAAGAGGAAATCTCGCACTTTTTGTTACCACTGGTCACAAAAAGTGCGAGCTGCTACATTTGGTCGTTTACGGATCGATTTTGGAAATTCTTTTTTTATTTAGGATGATACTTTTAGTCTCACTTTTAAATAATAATAAACAAAAACTAAACTATCTTATTAGTATTATCTATACTATTATATGGGTAAATCCTGAGATCGGGCGTATTTAAGTGATTTCCGTGGCAGATTTTAAATCAAAGTATTATTGCATTTTACATGTAAAACATCAAATTTCCCATAATTATAAGCACATCAATCAAATAGGCATCATTATAACTTGTTTTGTTCAGAAGATATTTAAATTTAAATTTTTGGTGCCACGGGAATCAATAAAGTATGACATGGTAATCAAAATTAAAACTATTTTGTTTGAATTCTATGTTATTATTTAAATATTGACATCTACATACTAATCATATAAAATAGAAATGATTTAAAACGGTGATCCAAACAGATATACACCAAACATAAAGTATTAAAAAAGGTCTATATTGGCTCTCTATATAATAATCATGTAAACTAAATAAAATCAACGTATTGCAGTCTTAAAAAATGTAAAAATATTGAATATATAGAAGAATATATATCCTAGAATATGAAATCAAGTTCTCAGTCACAGTTACTAACAGGATTCACTCCAGAAGCTGTCATCAGATTGTACATTTATCATTAGTTAGGTTAATCTGGACTGAAAGTTGCAGTCAGCCCATAGTTTCGTTTTATTTTTTCATCATCAGTCAGCCCATAGTTTCGTTTTATTTTTTTTTAGCTCAGTATTTTTAAAGGTTGACATTGACAACATTGCCTCTACTATGGAGCAAGTCGAGGAATGTACATTCACATCTAATCAAGTAGCAATTAATACGATTGACTCCAAAGATATATTAGTGGCTATTAATCACCTAAAAGCACACTCTTCATCTGGCCCTGACAGTATACCTCCTTTTATACTTAAAGATTGCAGCGAACTTTTTGTAGAACCGCTTCTCTATATTTTTAATTTGGCATTGACAACATGTAAGTTTCCAAAAACTTGGAAAATTTCTAGAGTATCTCCTATACCCAAGAGTGGCTCACGGTCAAAGATCGAAAACTATCGGCCGATTGCCGTTCTCTCTGCCTTTGGTAAAGTGTTTGAGTCTATACTCAATCGTCATATCACCACACAGATTAAGAACCGCCTAGCAGAATGTCAACATGGGTTCAGAGCCGGTAAATCTACAGCTACCAATTTGATTAATTTTGTAGATTACTCTGTTATTCAAATGGATCAAAGGAAGCAAATCGACATTGCCTACTTTGATTTTCAAAAAGCATTTGATCGTGTCCGTATTGATGTACTTCTTAGAAAATTCTCAGCCATAGGTTTCACTCCCAACTTGGTAAATTTTTTCACTAGCTATTTTTCAAATCGGTACCAGTATGTAAGATTCTCTGGTTATGAATCCAAAGAGTATGTGACATACTCTGGCGTGAGTCAAGGAAGCACTTTAGGACCTACGCAATTTCTGATTATGATAAACGATTTACCGAAGGTTGTCAGAACGGCACAATGCCTGATGTTTGCAGACGACTTAAAGCTTTTCTTGGGTATAGGCTCCTTGGAAGACTGCGAAGAACTCCAAAAAGATATTGATCGAGTGTTTGAGTGGAGTGAACGTAACCACTTGGCTTTTAATAATTCCAAGTGTAAAACGTTTACCATTACTCGAGCTCGTGAACCCATACAATATGACTATCGAATATCTGATGTCTCTTTGGAGCGGGTCACAGAAATACGCGATCTAGGACTTATTATGGACTCAAAATTAACCTTAAATAATCATATAACTAAAATTTGTAGTAGTTCTTTCAAATCACTTGGATTTGTTATGCGCCAAGCGGGTAGATTTAGTAACAGAAGTACTCTAATGACTCTATACAATGCCTTTGTAAGGAGTAAGTTGGAATGGAATGCAATGATCTGGCAACCCCATGAGCAGAAATATAAGCTTATGATAGAACGAGTACAACGGAAATTTGCTCGTTTTGTTTACAAGAAGTTATATGGGTACTACCCTTACCTCTATCCTTCGCTTTTCGTTGCTGGTATGGTCGGAGTCAATACTCTCGAGCTAAGACATAAATTTGCATTGATGGTGCACTATTACCGTCTCCTCAACAGCCACAATGTTGACAACCCTACTGCATTGGCGCGTTGTTCGTTGTACACCCCTAACGTCACCACCACCCATCTCTATTCTTCCCTTTTTATCCAAAGTTCTTGAGCGACTGGTCCATAACCAAGTTAATGGATTTCTTATCGAAAACCATCTTCTTAATCCTTTTCAATCAGGTTTTCGTCCAGGACACAGCACGGTTACTGCTCTTGTTAAAGTTACTGACGATATCCGTGAGGGTATGGATGGTGGTCAGCTAACTGTGCTGGTGCTCCTGGACTTCAGCAACGCTTTCAATTCTGTCGACTTCGATATCCTTCTTGCTACTCTTCGCTCTCTTAACGTATCGCCAGCGGTAGTTGACTGGTTTCATAGCTACCTCTATGGTCGTCGGCAGCGGATTCGCCTCGAGGATGTTTCGTCTTCTTGGTGCAATATGACTGCTGGTGTACCTCAAGGTGGCGTTCTTTCTCCTCTTCTCTTTGCTTTATTTATAAACTCTATTTCCCATAATCTCACATCTTCCTATCACCTTTATGCAGACGACCTTCAGCTGTACTGTAGAGCTCCTTTAGATCAGATGGCTGTTGCCGTTGATAATATCAATAGCGATTTGCGCCGGATTTGTGACTGGAGTAGAGCACATGGTCTTGAATTAAACCCACACAAAACACAAGCAATCATTGTTGGGAGCTCTCGTATGATGTGCAAATTAGACTTGGATCTACTTCCAAGGATAACTCTTGATGGAGTCATAATCCCTTTTAGTGACAGCGTCAAAAACTTGGGTATTACCATTGACCGCACCTTGTCATGGCAGCCACAACTCTCTGTCACTAGCCGCAAAATGTTTGCTGCTGCGGGGTCTTTGCGTAGATTACGCAATTTCTTGCCTACTGCTACTAAAATTGCGCTAGCTCAATCTCTAATGCTTCCTATTCTCGATTACGCTGACGCCAGCTACTGTGATATCACCGAGGACCAGCTTAATAAACTTGAAAGACTCCAAAATTTATGCATAAGATTCATATTTGGCCTTCGCAAATATGACCATGTTTCCGAATTTCGTTCTAAACTCAAGTGGCTTCCTATCCGCCGTCGCCGGGATGCTCATATTCTATCTCTTCTTTATAATATTTTGTTTAATCCTGCTTCTCCACGTTATCTTCATGAGCGTTTTAAATTTCTTCAAGCTTCCCACTCCCTTGCTCTGAGGTCGTCACTGAACTTGATGCTAATTTATCCTGAACACCGGTCTAATTTTTACAGCAAGTCTTTCACAGTTAAGGCTACCCGTCTATGGAATGCCTTACCTACTGAAATAAGAAGCGCTCCTTCTTTAAATATATTTAAGTCCCGTGTACTAGCATACTATCTATCGTTGCAACAGTAGCTTCTTTCTTCATTAAATCTATCTCTCTTCTATCTATTCCTTTTCTTTTTTTTTTTTTTTTTTTTTCTCTACTCTGTTCCTTGTTATTACTTTATAGGTATACATTATTACTGGTTATTAGGCACATGAAATAGTATATCTTAGGCATATTATGTATATATATTTTTATTGTATTAGGCATATATGTATTTTATTATTATATAATATGTATATATGTATTTTATTATTATATAATATGTATGTATGTTTATTTTACTAAATATAATATAGATAAAAAATATTTATATAATAACACTTTGTTCTCTGTTAATTTGCATCACACCACCAACCCATGTGAATTTATTTTCTCCTCTCCCTGCATGGTTGTCTGGAAGAGATCGCTATTAGCGATAAGACCGCCAATTGTAACACTAAGTTTTTATATTGTTTTAGCTCTTAAGTTCTTTTTTGTATTTTTCTTGTGTTCCAATAAAGTGTTATCTATCTATCTATCTATCTATCTAACGGGCGGTGCAGGTTGCGCATGCGACGGCTACTTGAGGGCCCACAGTTTCTCACCCTGACCTCACAATTTGCTCCTACGGCTTATGCTGTGAGACTGCTCAACGCACTGGTTGCTCATTATCCGGATGTTGACTTATTTTTTACTCCTTTCAATACCTTTTCTAAACTTTGTGTAAACTTTTTGGAAGTGTATAATAATTAGATCCTTTTTTTGTTTCATGTGTGTTTTATAATATAAATTGTATTGGTTTACTGTACGTGTTGGTATATACTGTAAGTACAGTGAACATTTGAATAAAATAAATAAATAAATAATAAATAAATAAATCATACATCATCTCAGCCATAAGACGTCTACTGCTGAACATAAACCTCCCCTTTAGACCTCCATATATAACACCGGTGTTGGAAGCGACTTGCTTCAAGCGTCTTTCAGCGACCTAAATAAGGTCGTCTGCCACACTTGTGGGTGGACTGGGTTTGCTTGCCTGTGGTAGCCACTTGAACACTTTTCGACCCCATCAGTGCTATGTGGCCTGCCCATTACCACTCCAGCTTCCTGATCCGCGGAGATATGTCAGTGACTTTGGTTCATCTTCGGATCTCCTCATTCCTGATTCGATCACGTAGAGAAACCCCGAGTATATAGCCCTCTCCATAGCTCGCTGAGCGACTTTTTAATGTGGGGATATAATGGTGCCGCATAAGCCAGAGCGGCTGTCCACTATAGTACAATATAAAAAATCTGATGTATACAATATAAAAAAATATCTGAAATAATGAAATATACAAATATAAACTATCAAAATCACTTCCATACCTGCGGCTTCGCTGTATATGGGTAAAAAGTGAAAGAATGCGCAAGAAAACTCAGAGGAAAATTGATCACCGTGGTGAAATGCCATGAAAATCAATACCATGGAAATCAAAATTGTATAGTTTTTTGTCAATATTTTTAAATACCATAATTATAGACCAAAAATAACTAGTAGTTCGCCTCGAACTGTGACCTCGCAGCCCAATTTCCGTGGTAAACCTTAGACTTTAGGTCTCGACTAAATATATCCTAATACAAGAACTTTAACATTAATATTAAAACTCAAAATATAAAAATTCTGAGAAATTAAAACTCAATAAACCTACGTACCGAGATTTTTTGAATATAATCCTTTTTAGAATTTCGTTCCTCTGAAGGAAAAAACGAAACCCTAATAAATAGGATCACTTGGTCATCCGTATGTCTGTCAAGACCAATTTATACTCTACATCCCGTAGAATTGTATATTTTTACCATAATACACAGGTCTATAGCCGCTTGGTGCCCGTTAAATTAAACTTCTGAGTTAACGTAGAAAAAAATACACCCGTTTATCCTTCAAAAACGTACCTACATTTTTTTGACCTTCTGAATAAATCAACATTCATAGGGAACTTGCCGTTACCATATATTTATGAAATTTGGCAGACTATAAGTACACGGCCCGCGATGCATTATGGTGTGCTCGTGCACCTTTATTGTTGAATGTGCCGGCACAAACAATTACTTTAGGTTTTAAAAAGTTATGCAGACTACTCAAATAACCTTACTGCCACCGAGAGATCTCTCAACTCTAAGAGTTCGCTTTGCTCGGTCGATGATATTTGTATGTATTCATATAAATTATGTATTTAAATTATATTTTATCATAAAACGATTCAGCGAGTTTTTTTATTCTATCACCACTTCCACAGACATTGTTACCTGCTTATTATTGTTTATGGTCTCCACTTTCGTGTTTTGCCAGTGGCCGTAGCATGCCACACAGAATCCCGACCAAACTTCAAGAGTAGAACTGTCATCAAATACATTCAGAAAACTACAATGTATGGTATGACAGTTCTACGCATGACATTTCAGCGGGATCTCGTTTGGCATGCTACGACCACTGTAAAATATTATTTTACTTGACAGCGAGTTATAGTCTGGTACATTGTGTTCGGGATAATTTATACAAAATTTTAGGCAATGTGACGTAGTTATGTCGTCATAATTATATTATATAATATTATTTTATAATTATGCCTATACTACTAAGTCCAACTTTGGTTGCTTGCCATTAGCGATGGGCGTAAAATAACGCTATTAATAAGGTTTTTTTTTAAATAACTATTTTACTTTATTTTCATACTACTTAAATTAAATATAACATTATATTTTATCGATCGAGCGAAATGAGGTTTATAAAAAGATTAAAAAAACAGCACAAAACGTGTACTTACCTACATGTATGTGACACCTATTTCAATAGCAAACTTTAGGCGGCCGGACTATAATTGACGCAATTATTGGTATTACGCAATGTACTAAAAAATTATATGAAAATAATTAAAAATAAGATATATTGAAAATATGATAAATTGCTTGAAATTCTCGAATTATTGGACTTTATCGCTATTAATTCTTTAACTTTATCAACTTGCTTGCTCTTTTTTGCCTATAGGATCTTTCTCAAACTTAATGTACCTAACAAATTGTGCAAAACATTATAATTTAATCATCTTCATAACTCTACAACCCTTGGATCGATTTGGCTCATTTTCGAACATGAGAATTTTTTTAGCTTATACTACCTGATCGCAAAGTTTCATTAAGATTGGAACTTTGGTAACGTTGAAATTAAGCATTTTCTAAAACTCTAGAACCCTACGACCGATTTGGCTCATGTTCGAACTTAAAAATTCTATGGATTTATATTACGCGTTTGCAAAGTTTCATGCAGATTGGACCATTGGTTTTCCAGTTATCGCGTAACAAACATACATACAAACATACACTTTGGCTAATATATTTGTGTCGCTTATAAAAAATGTGTATATGTTAGAAAAAAAATTATCAGCGCTCCAGTTTTGAAATAATCGTCAGACCTATCGTAAAGACTTTAAGTCACCTATATCTCTGCAACCCTGTAGCCTATTTAGCTAATTTTTTCACTACAATTATTCAATTAACCTTCTTAACTTGTGTGTAAAATTTCATTTAATTTGGATTAACCGTTATCAAGTAAACGTCAACCAAACTTAAGCACCAGAGGTCAAGCGTTAAACTGGTCCAAACGCAGGCATTTCGCGGCTTTCGACTCTAAGACCTCGCTTCGCTCGGTCGATAAAATATGTGATAGACAATACCCTTTTCCTAACTGCACACCCTAGTCAAAAAACCGTAATGGATAAAAAAATATTTTTAAACATGGAAAAGGTAATCAATGATCTAGTGAACCAAAACCACGGTAATCAATTTCTCACCTTCGTAAATCCAGTTTATAACAACGAGAGGAGGAGCCTCTCTTCACTATGTTTAGAGCGCAATCGAAGTTAGCCAATAGCGTGCGTACAAGCTTCTAAGTATTGTGGTTTGTGAAATGTGGGTAGTTATGTCGCGCGCCATGGGAATCACTTTTTGTCTGGGGACAAACCTAAATTTGTTATTTTTTCTAAAACTACGCTGAGTACAGCCTTCGCGTATTTTTTTGATCATATAACAGTTCACCCTTTACAGCTTAGATCACAGGAATTAATTTAATTCCTTTTATAAATTAGTGTAAAAAATATATTTTGTTCCGAAAATGTGTAAGGGACAGCCCACGGTAATCAAATTTCAGGGCTTTTACATTTTTTTTTAGATACTTGCAGCTAAATATAACCTGATGTTTATCATGCATTAGGTAGATTGAACCTTAGACTAACAGGAAAAAAATACCTTTGGGTAGAATTTTTATGTTACGGGTAGTTTATTCCCCCAGACACGTAAAATTTTGTCTCTCAGGAATCACCCATATACATATAAAGAGGTAATCTAACTGGCTGACTCATCAACGTACAGACAAAACCGCTGGACCGATTGAGCTGAAATTCGTCCAACGTTTTTTTTAGGTGACGTAAATGACCGATATGAAAAGATTTTCCAAAATTCCCACGGGACCGGGAATTATTCCCAAAAAACCTTTGTAAGCAAATGAAAGATAAAAGAAGAAAACCGCTAATGCTATATAGCCCAGTCATATTAGGTAAAAAAAGGGGTCAACCTCGGAATGAAAGATAATAAGCTGCAAATTGGTATGAACCTTTGTTTTGTCATTCTAAATGTTGTCTCAAAAGTCACAATCGTTATCGTGTCCGCGTCTCAAGATATTCAAGGTCAAAGGTCACAAAAATCGGTTTTTCGCGAATATCTGGCTTCCTATCGGTTAAATGAGATTTGCATTTATTATAAAAGTTGTAGGCTATACAATTCCCTACAACTTTTGTTTAAACTTTTTTTTCATACAACCAACCGTTTTGAAGGTAGAGCGCGAAGAGTGCACATCGTACAGTCATATACGGCCTAATGCAAGGTCAAGCGTGAGTTATGGTTATCAGTACGTTATAAAGTCAATTATTTACTTGGAAATTATAATTATTAAACAATGCCTATTATTTATGTACTAACTATTAATTATTTATATTTAATTAAAGTAAGTAACTTGATTATTTATATATAATTATTCATATTTAACTATTTAAGTATAAAATATTATTAATTCTGGATTATATATTTTAGTTTTTTTTAAAGTTAAAATGATAGTAAGAGTATATATTTTACACATATTTTTATTTATTATTAAATACGGCATAATATACATTTGTCAAAATGTGAGTTCAAATATCAAAAGTATCTTTGTTGATTTTAATTGTAATGAAATTGGAAATGGAAGCTAATTATCTTCTTCTTCTTCGTCGTCTTCTTCTTCTTGTCGCTCAAAAATGTTCGATTCATTGTCATCATCCTCATTATCTGTCATGTTCATCTCCAAACCTTCCAGAATATCGGGATCATATGTATTTTCTTCATCGGGATTACTTGGATACAGTGAAGCGTTGAGGCAAGCTTGTCCGTTGCACTGGCCGCAAGCTAAAGAACATTGTAGCCCTGATTTTCTGCATCCACAGCGGGAACCACAACCATTTTTGCAATTGCAAAATATTACGTTTAGTAGTTCGGCTGGTGCTGGAGGTAATAACGTTCGTATGGGCTCCAGGATTTCATTTTCAAGCATCCAGCCCCATTCTTGAGGTTCTAAGTCCTTCCCTAACCACGTTTGAATCTGGTAGTAGACACGTTTTATGTGTTGATGAGCTGCTACACTTGTTGGTGGAAGTGTTGACAGTTGTACAGGTTTATTTAGTTTTGTAAATTTGATGAATTGCGTGTAGCGGAAATGATCAATGTATAAAATTTAATATTATATATATATATGTCGGAGAATGAGACAAATATAGACACACACAGAGCAAGAGGATGGCCAATATCTCTCTCTTATCACCTATCTTGGAGTTATTCTTCATCAGGCATGGCTTACAGCGTGAATATAGTGGGCGAAGAGAATAACACATCACACGTACACTATTAGATTTATTTCACTTGCAGACAGTTACAGATAATGCGTCTAAATGATGATATTACAATTCTTAGTACAAAACAACATTAACAATATTAACGGGGACCGTGTGTTCCGCAAAGCAACGAACGCTTCAAACTAAATAACGATACTTGATAACCAAACCGTATAGTGACCGTCCCAGTCGCCAGCCAAAGGTAAAAGTGAAAGTCCCTGTCGTTCACACAGCCCAAGTAAACCCCTCCACGTCCGTCCGCCCTACCGCTTGCGCTCCACAGCGCCTCTAGCGGCACGAACGCGCAACTCAACGACTCTCATTGGCTAATGTCACTTCCTGTCACTTTACTTTACTTTAATGACACTTGGTGTCGACCAATCACGAAACAGCGATCTTGCCTGCGTTACACAAGAGACTATGCCACTTCCGCCTCTAGTCCACCGAAACAAAATGACAAAATGGCGCCTAAACTAAATGATTTGACGTATTTACAATAATAAACATTCTAGATGGCACCTAAACTAACTAATTATATCTCGTTCTCCGATACGGCCCTCCTGACGCTCGCACGTCCTCGGGCGATCTCCTTGCAGGGCGAACTCCTTGCTGGGCGAACTCTGGCAGGCCGTTCTCAGCGCACGTCTATAACAGAAAGAAACAACGTTAGTTTATTCCATTTTCAACCGCTCGTCTATCCTGACAACATTCACTATCATCATTATCTCCATTTTACATTTCTTGGTAATACAACTTTCATTATTACAATATTCTTTACACTATTCATAGGTCACCTCGCCTTTGCTAGGCCACCTCGCCTTTGCTAGGCCACCTCGCCTTTGCTAGGCCACCTCGCCTTTGCTAGGCCACCTCGCCTTTGCTAGGCCACCTCGCCTTTGCTAGGCCACCTCGCCTTTGCTAGGCCACCTCGCCTTTACATTATTCTATGGCCACCTCGCCCTTAAAACTATTCTAAGGCCACCGCAGTCAACTAACTAGACTTCTGAATAACACACACCTAACCGCCATGTCATCACCAACTCAAACTGACCACATCATTCTTAACAATTCGACTTTCTTTTAATTTCATGACTAAGTATTCACTGAGAAATGCCACAATAAAATTGTCAGAGAAGAATAGAGAACAGCAATTAAACCCGTAGATAAACTACAGAAGCTTTTTTTTTTTTTTTTACTAAGAACAAGATTTACTTTCGAGCAAAAGTACAATTTTTTTTTTTGTTTGTTTTGGTTTTGTTTGGTTTGGTTTTGACCTCTTTCTCACATGGTGCTTAGCGACTAAAGATAAGCGATACTGGCAATACAAATCCTTTCTCCCCCTTCCCCCCTTTTTTTTTCTCTCCTCTGCACGCTCAGATAGATAGTGCGTCACACGGCCGCACGCGCCGATGCTCAGGACAGCGCCTCACACGAAGACACGCACGCCGTTGCTCAGGACAGCTCATCGCACGGCCGCACGCACTGCTGCACGTCACTCATCTGTAATAAAGATAACCACAGCACAGAATTGTGTTTTGTTTAACCTGACCTAATGATAACCTCAAACTGTTTGTAGATTTAAGTTAATGTAAATTTTGGAGTGACAATAAGGATTCTTCTCATCTTATTTATCTTAAACTCATTCATACTAAGGATCCCTGATGTTCGTATTTTACCGGTCTACCGGTACACAACAACAACAGTCATGGTCTACAATGTAATTGATGGTATTTCAATTTAAAATAATTCACAAGACTAGGGCCTTATTATTTCTTGAAACGGTTTAGCATGAGAACCTGCCACATTCATACGTACTTGTTAATCGCATTGTCCACATCAATCGAAACTAAAATCTCATAATCTTTTTACGGTAGGTACATCAAAAATTTTACGGGAGGTACATCAAAAATTTTACGGTAGGTACATCAAATTTTAACACTTAAGTTTTGTCCTAAGCTTACAAACTTAATCGTTACTCGTCTCGGGGATTCAAAAGATTTCAAACCTAATTTCTAAACCTAAGCTTCTAACCTAACCTTGTAACCTAACCTAACTTCAAAACTCAACTACTATCTCTGTAACTCTAACAACAGAATATGTTTTCGAATCACAAGTCTGCTTAACACCAAAACAGTTACTTTCGTCAGCATAGTGCAATGGTAACACACAACACAATAACATTAAAACGACTCACCAAATCAAGAATATTTCGACCGCTCATTGGTTTGAGCTCACAGTCACACCAAGGTCATCTCGTCGCACGACCAGCAGCGTCGCGAGGCACATCGCAGCACACACACACACGGGCACAGGAACACACGAGCACACACGAGCGCCAGCAAAAGCGCTCCACTGCATCTCACTGTAATCAATGCAACCACGAATTAGAACACACGGGCACACAGCGCGTTAAACGCTGACAACTTAGCACATGGGTCGCGCAGATTTAGCGCGCAAACACGACATGTAGATCGCGTAGACGTTGCGTAGACTCAGCGCGCATATCGCGCAGGCATCGCGCCAATACAGCGCGCGGATTGCGCACTCAGCACTCGCCACAGCAGAACATAGGTGCGGCGAACAAGGCAGACAAAACTGAAACATTTAAAAAAAAACGTTAAATTGTTTATCCGTTCTTTATCCCACTTCTGATGTCGGAGAATGAGACAAATATAGACACACACAGAGCAAGAGGATGGCCAATATCTCTCTCTTATCACCTATCTTGGAGTTATTCTTCATCAGGCATGGCTTACAGCGTGAATATAGTGGGCGAAGAGAATAACACATCACACGTACACTATTAGATTTATTTCACTTGCAGACAGTTACAGATAATGCGTCTAAATGATGATATTACAATTCTTAGTACAAAACAACATTAACAATATTAACGGGGACCGTGTGTTCCGCAAAGCAACGAACGCTTCAAACTAAATAACGATACTTGATAACCAAACCGTATAGTGACCGTCCCAGTCGCCAGCCAAAGGTAAAAGTGAAAGTCCCTGTCGTTCACACAGCCCAAGTAAACCCCTCCACGTCCGTCCGCCCTACCGCTTGCGCTCCACAGCGCCTCTAGCGGCACGAACGCGCAACTCAACGACTCTCATTGGCTAATGTCACTTCCTGTCACTTTACTTTACTTTAATGACACTTGGTGTCGACCAATCACGAAACAGCGATCTTGCCTGCGTTACACAAGAGACTATGCCACTTCCGCCTCTAGTCCACCGAAACAAAATGACAAAATGGCGCCTAAACTAAATGATTTGACGTATTTACAATAATAAACATTCTAGATGGCACCTAAACTAACTAATTATATCTCGTTCTCCGATATATATATATATATATATATATATATATATATATATATATATATATATATATATATATATATATATATATATATATATATATATATAATTTTATCAATTAGTCTACGTTTATTAATAGGGTAAATGTCTAGTATTAATATATAATAGACTTTACCCACTCAATAAACGTAGACTAAATTATTTAACTCTGTAATATGTAATAACCTAAATGTGAGAAATTATAATACGAACAAATTATCGATAAAATATGTAGCCGGTGCAGGAACGACCCTACCACGTAAGCAATGTTGGCAGCATTGGCGTTGTTAATTGTCACTGTCATAATCGATAATCATGCCCGTAATGTTGGTATTGGATCTTCTTGCCCGTTTCATACATTTACATTGAACCATTTTTTTTGTTCTAAGTGCCGTCTCTTCTCTTATATGCTCTTTGAGAGTGGCCTTGAATACTATAGAACATCTGTCCCGGCAATGAATAGAAAAGGGCATAGGGTAGGGACAAGTATTTCCAGGTATATAAGTATTGAGAAATTTACGCGTTTTAAAGAAAAGATATATAATGTGTTAACTTAAAATAAAACTAAAATATATAATCCAGAATTAATAATATTTTATACTTAAATAGTTAAATATGAATAATTATATATAAATAATCAAGTTACTTACTTTAATTAAATATAAATAATTAATAGTTAGTACATAAATAATAGGCATTGTTTAATAATTATAATTTCCAAGTAAATAATTGACTTTATAACGTACTGATAACCATAACTTACGCTTGACCTTGCATTAGGCCGTATATGACTGTACGATGTGCACTCTTCGCGCTCTACCTTCAAAACGGTTGGTTGTATGAAAAAAAAGTTTAAACAAAAGTTGTAGGGAATTGTATAGCCTACAACTTTTATAATAAATGCAAATCTCATTTAACCGATAGGAAGCCAGATATTCGCGAAAAACCGATTTTTGTGACCTTTGACCTTGAATATCTTGAGACGCGGACACGATAACGATTGTGACTTTTGAGACAACATTTAGAATGACAAAACAAAGGTTCATACCAATTTGCAGCTTATTATCTTTCATTCCGAGGTGAAAGCCCTAATATGACTGGGCTAATACAGATAGACAGTTAATATAAAAACTTAGTGCTACAATTGACATTTACAGTTTTTTTTGTAAATTAGAAGTATGGTTTTGCTAGATTTAACTATTTAATGTAGTTTAACTTTGTTGGCTCTTCGTCCAGTGATGTAAAGTTGTTGGCTTCAATCATCTGCTGTCGATGACGTGCTTGATGGATGATTCGCTAATATGTATTCTCATTACTTTGCCTTCATACATTACGATGAAGATTTTAAACTTTTACGGCAGTGTTGGTATTATACGTGTTCCGGCATGATATTCAGTGCAGCTAGGGTGGGATTTTTCCCGCCTTTTATGTTTAGTCTGCTACAATCTACGGCCGCATCCATCATGCAAGATCGTGGTCAAAGGATAACGAATAATGAATAAAATATTAATGAAAAAATTTTTAAGTAGTGTATGTAATTGAAATAGTAGAGCGTTTCCATGACTGGGGCGATCAGCAACGGAGGCCACTGAACGCTTCACTAACCGTGATACTGACTGACTGCCACCTCTGACCGCGCCAGTCACGGAGACGCTTCAACATCATCAACAATATCAGAATGTGTAGGTACCTACTTTACCGGTAATTGCACCATTGTTTGTACAATCAATTTGGGTATTGTATACTCCAACAGAGCAGGTTACACTCTCAGAGTAAAATCACAACTATAGGTTGTACGGCCAATCAACATGGCACAGTTTTAAATCACTAAAAGACGTGACTCAACGACAGCCTTCTACATTTCATACAGGAAACAGCCCGGACCCACAGATTTATTAGGAAAGCGTCCAGATGAATAAATGACACACGCTGTAATTTGAACCCACAGTCTCAAATTTATGCCGGATATACGGACCACTGGGCCACAGACCCAGTTTAAAACCCCTAAAATGGGGGTACAGCTGGTTTGTATCAATATTTTTGCGTACCTTAACGTTTTTTATAAAAAATCGTTAAAAATTGTAATGACTGTAGCGTCCGTGGCCCAGAGGTCGAGGTCGAGGTCGTGGTGGTGGTACGTCCAGCTTTTGATCCGGAGTTTAAATCCCAGTGTGGCAAAAATATTTCACCTGGACCATACCGTGTTTTGGAAAGCACGTGATATTGTGGGTCCCGGCTGTTTCTTATAAAATATCTCTTTCTTATATTTAGGAGGCAGTCGTTAGTTTGTATTGCAGGCCTTGTAGAAATCTCGGCGCCCTTAAAATCTAACACATACATAGGTTGGCCACACAACCTATATAATTATTGTCAATGTTCTTTAACTAGTGTAAGTAGGTAACCTGTTCTGTTGGCGTATTATCATCACTGGCCTTTTGCATCTATGAAAGATGATTTAAGCAGCGTCCATGTTCAAGGTACGGCGCTTACGAGAATGGCTAGTAAGGCCTATACGGGAGTGGCAACGTCGTCCGCAAAATGTACAGACAAATTGTGTTCCTGGTGTGGCTGGAGGGTTGGTTCCCGCACGTTGGTGTATAAACTGTTGGAGTATAAACCCCAATTACAATATAATTATTGTTATAATAAACACACTGGTTCATCAATATTTTGCGTACTTTGGCGCTTTCATGAAAGAATTTTATGAACACGTAAGCTTGACAAATGATTGGTTCATTGAGACACTTCCAGCCCATTCTTACTAAAATACCAACACCCTCATAATACCAACCTACACCTTCGTACGTCCATACAAGTCCAAAACACATTTAGTTCTATTGGATGTAGTGGAGTGATATTATCTGTGACGATGACTAATGCTTCTCGACGCGCCGCGACAAATTGTGCAGCTTACCCGTTTTAATTTCGACGCTTACTAAGCTTTTCTGACTCGAACCAATAAATATGCCAAAGAGAATATAGAGACAATGTTTATTAGTCAACAAGGGCTTAAAGTGAGTTTTAATTGATAACCAGTGAATTTAAAAATGAAACAAACCAATTTCAAGAACGTTTTTAATAAGTTGTGCAAGACGCACATTTTAATTCATAACTTGAAAACCGCTTGACTGATATTGATTTAATTTAAATGAGATTACATTTACATAGATTTTTTTTTCATTTTCAAAGATTTTTATTAACATAAGTAAAAGGTACTGAGCTAAACTTAACATAAAAGATTTGTTCAGGTATCAGGCTATAGTCGCCTGTCATTTACAAAGTAAAAAGTATTCCTAATAGAGATTTACATGAAACGGTTATTATATCCATTTTTTGAGCTTTCTAAAAAATGCTTATTTTTTATTTTTGTTGGTTTAAAGTGATTGCCCACAATGTAAATAAGTCAACAATCCTCAAGTGGGGTGTCTGATTGTCGCAACTTTGGCATAAAAACATTCTCTGTAACCGTTACGCTGTGTACACAGTTACACAGACTAAACTCAAAGTTAGGTTTAATTTGTGGCTGTGTGTAACACAAGTAAGTACCTCCATCAGTTTACAAATTGAAATCTGCAATTGGTACGGCAATATCACTGCTAGTATAAGGCCATTTCTCCGCAAATATCTGTTGATCGGAACAGGGTTAAATGTATTACCGATTCGCTACTAAATTGCTCGATCGGAAGCTCACTCGTACTTTGCTTTGACAACCTGTCGACTGCATGGATAGAGAAGGATTGAAGTGGTTTTAATTGCTTATTTGTTAAAGCTTACACAGCGATTACATCGTTGAAATAGTGTATGTAAATAATGGGAATATACGTGATATATGTCTAATCACATCCTAATCAATTATTATTACTAGCTTGCGTTCGCGGCTTTGCCCGCGTGGCAAAATCCTTGCTTAGCGGAGGTTTACGTCATAAACCCTTTTTGTGTTCCAAATTTCAATCCAATCCGTTCAGCGGTTTGGGGTGTGCGTTGATAGATCAGTCAGTCAATCAGTCACTCTTTCCTTTTATATATTTAGAAGATAAGTGTGTCTGTTACCTCTTCACGATTAAACTGATGAGTCTTACTATGGTAAGACTACCCCGCGAACTTGACAAGTAACACGTCAGCAATGACTGGCACTGAGTCAGCAATGACTATAGCAGTGAGAAATATCACTGTTCACTGGTGAAATATGGTGTTGCATATAGTAACTTCAGCATTACCAATTGAGGATGCCTGCTTGTGATCTCATAAAAACCTCCAAGATACTCAGATAACTTTATGTAACGTAAAGTATACCCGTACTTTAACAAAATTCTGTTATATCATCTTCGAATCTTGAAGTTACGAGGCGGGCACACATTTTGCTGAGATTTTATAACTGAACTTTGCCAAGTCAAAATGAAGACGATAATTGTGTCTTTGGAACTTCGAGACACAGAAGTATATACATAAAAATTTTAGCACGTGATAATAATAGAATATTGATTTAGAATCTGAATTTCAGATAGACTAGGTACGTTACATCTACGAATAAATAGTTAGAAAGTCTAACTAGGAACGAATTGCTCAGAAAAAGTACCTACTTTTTCTAGGTACCTCTTAAAACGTCTGAACCTAGCTAAAGTATAGTGCGTAGATAACTAAAACCCTGAAGTAACATGTAGGCAACATTTCAACATGTAAACCTCTAGGCACACCTAGTAAAGTAATGTATCTATTGAAAAACCTTTTCCAATAAAGCTATTCCTTTACAGGCTAACAGTTGCAGACACAAAGTGGCAAGAGCACTTTATGCAAAAGTCCATCGATTCTGATTCCAAAAAAGAATGTCGGCGGAATCCCAAAATAGAAAATTCCGCCAGATAGAGAACAGAGGTTGGTCGATTCGTATAAATTAATTTCGCTCTGACCCGTGTATTAATATTCAGAGCACTCGCAAAGTTAGCTTTTAACTGCGAGTGGAAATACTGAAACTTATTAATTTTACCGGCGTTCCTTACTACTGGAGTAAAAATACAGCACGAGTAACACTGTATCTAGAGTGAATTCGTTCATTCATAAACTTCATAAGTACACGTTGCTGGGAATTACCTACTACGAGTAAAACAGACAATAATAATTTGTACAATGTATGGAGTTGAATTTAGGCTTCTGAAGTAGTGAAAAAGTGTTTTAAGAGCCAAAGCCAGTAGATATCCAAAGATGTCCAAAGATGAGGGTCTAAACCTAGAAGGCGGGATACAAAACCCTGGCTTCGCTGAACTTCGTGCCGGAGCGCTGTCGTACTCGTAGTTACGGCTACGACAGAAGACAGTTTTATCCAGTGGGTGGTAGCTAGCTACGGCCAAAGCCAACTATTATGTCATTAACAATTGGACTTAAAATGTATTTAGATATGAAATAAAGCATATTTTTGCAGTCATTAATTAAAGGATCTTTAATAAATTTACTAAGCTTTACAAAATAACAGATCATTAGTCTAAAGTCGTGCAAAATGTACGTCCAGTTAGCCACAAGTTGTAAGCTATTTAAACAGTCGAGCAAGCGAGCGGTGAGAACTCTACACGTAGACGGTTAGACGATTAGTCTCTCTTTGTTTGTCGCAAGCTTTGCCGAATGTTATTAGGGATTATGTACTTGTGTTGTAGAACACGGACAATGGACACGATGTAGTGCTAATCCGTAATGTGGGTGTGTTTCACGTATGATTAGTAGGCATTATGCTTTATTATATATGCATTCATGTTCAACAGGTGAGAAGTGACAATTTATGCTACTGCGATAACTATTATGTTTTAATTTGTGGTTAAGTTAGTAATAAGTGTCGCAAAAAGTATACGTGTAAAATAAATTGATATAAAAATATTAGACAAGATTTTAACCCCCGACGCAAAAAACGACGGGGTGTTATAAGTTTGACGTGTCTGTCTGTCTGTCTGTCTGTCTGTGTGTGTGTGTCTGTCTGTGGCATCGTAGCTCCCAAACGTATGAACGGATTTTGATTTAGTTTTTTTTTGTTTGAAAGTAGAGTTAGTCGAGAGTGTCCTTAGCCATGTTTGGTGAAAATCGGTCCAAGATGGCCGCCGCTACAAAATGGCGGATTACTTTTTTCTTGCACGACCCCCTCAATATGGGTATCAAATGAAAGGACTTGACGAGTAAAATTCAGCCCACTATATAAAATTTAAAATCCAAGATGGCCGCCACCACAAAATGGTGCATTACGTATTGCGTTGGGGGTTTTTAAATTTTTTTATTTAATTCACTTGTTTTATTTTTACCTAGATTTCATAAATCTGCTGAGTGCGCTGTCACAAAAGTTGAAAATTGTATTTTTCTCGATATGTTGTTAACTAAGATACAAACTAACGAAAAGCAAGAACAGATACATTTAGTTAATTTGGCTGAAGTGACCTTTCACCATTGTGAATCATTAATTTAATAATTAGGGACAATCCAAATGCTAGTCAAATAATGCCACTACTTTCTCTACACTAAAATGAATGCCCCAACTTTTCTTTTTTAACATAGACTTAACATTAAATTATATATTACTTAAATACCTAAGCTTTCCTTGATAATTTTGTATAGAAATTCAATGTTATACGTTGAAACCCACGTAATAAGTACTTTCATTGTACCAGCAATTCTGAAACAAATGCAGTCTCGTTTGTTTTCATTATAAGAGGTCTTTAATTTGCGATTTTCGACTGTTTACACGTTGTTAAGGCTGATTATTGCATTTCATGCACCGCGCCGCCCCGAACCGCGTGGCTCGTATTGTTCCATTTATTATTCTAGGGAACAATAAATATAAAAAATGCTAGATGTCATTTCATTAAAACTGAAATGGAGCATCCGTAGTAAGCTCAAATTATGTACACGAAGACACACCAGTGCTCAAATAGTCATATTATATATGATATCCTGGATATGATATAATGATAGTGTGCAAGGAGTTATATTATGTGCTTGCCTCATAAGCCTCTAAGGTTTATTATCGGTGCCTCATATCATAATTCAGCAAGTCTAGTATTTTTTCGCCCATGGCAAGCTTTGCCGAATGTTATTAGGGATTATGTACTTGTGTTGTAGAACACGGACAATGGACACGATGTAGTGCTAATCCGTAATGTGGGTGTGTTTCACGTATGATTAGTAGGCATTATGCTTTATTATATATGCATTCATGTTCAACAGGTGAGAAGTGACAATTTATGCTACTGCGATAACTATTATGTTTTAATTTGTGGTTAAGTTAGTAATAAGTGTCGCAAAAAGTATACGTGTAAAATAAATTGATATAAAAATATTAGACAAGATTTTAACCCCCGACGCAAAAAACGACGGGGTGTTATAAGTTTGACGTGTCTGTCTGTCTGTCTGTCTGTCTGTGTGTGTGTGTCTGTCTGTGGCATCGTAGCTCCCAAACGTATGAACGGATTTTGATTTAGTTTTTTTTTGTTTGAAAGTAGAGTTAGTCGAGAGTGTCCTTAGCCATGTTTGGTGAAAATCGGTCCAAGATGGCCGCCGCTACAAAATGGCGGATTACTTTTTTCTTGCACGACCCCCTCAATATGGGTATCAAATGAAAGGACTTGACGAGTAAAATTCAGCCCACTATATAAAATTTAAAATCCAAGATGGCCGCCACCACAAAATGGTGCATTACGTATTGCGTTGGGGGTTTTTAAATTTTTTTATTTAATTCACTTGTTTTATTTTTACCTAGATTTCATAAATCTGCTGAGTGCGCTGTCACAAAAGTTGAAAATTGTATTTTTCTCGATATGTTGTTAACTAAGATACAAACTAACGAAAAGCAAGAACAGATACATTTAGTTAATTTGGCTGAAGTGACCTTTCACCATTGTGAATCATTAATTTAATAATTAGGGACAATCCAAATGCTAGTCAAATAATGCCACTACTTTCTCTACACTAAAATGAATGCCCCAACTTTTCTTTTTTAACATAGACTTAACATTAAATTATATATTACTTAAATACCTAAGCTTTCCTTGATAATTTTGTATAGAAATTCAATGTTATACGTTGAAACCCACGTAATAAGTACTTTCATTGTACCAGCAATTCTGAAACAAATGCAGTCTCGTTTGTTTTCATTATAAGAGGTCTTTAATTTGCGATTTTCGACTGTTTACACGTTGTTAAGGCTGATTATTGCATTTCATGCACCGCGCCGCCCCGAACCGCGTGGCTCGTATTGTTCCATTTATTATTCTAGGGAACAATAAATATAAAAAATGCTAGATGTCATTTCATTAAAACTGAAATGGAGCATCCGTAGTAAGCTCAAATTATGTACACGAAGACACACCAGTGCTCAAATAGTCATATTATATATGATATCCTGGATATGATATAATGATAGTGTGCAAGGAGTTATATTATGTGCTTGCCTCATAAGCCTCTAAGGTTTATTATCGGTGCCTCATATCATAATTCAGCAAGTCTAGTATTTTTTCGCCCATGGCAGTGATTTATACCTACTTATTTATTCTCAGACTTCAAGATAAACATACCTACCTATTACAATTTTTTTAAGATTTTCGTGAAATGCTCTGCTCTAAAAACATAGAAACCAGCTCAATTGTAAAAACAGTATCTATACCTATATACATTGAAAACACCTATAGTACCAATTCTTGGTCAGCAGCAGGTGTCCTTCGCAATCCCATTGTCAGCGGATTAGTCGGGACATAAATCTCCATTGAGAGGAGGCAGTGCTTACCTTGTTCTTTCAGAAATAGCTAGAGGCTGTCTCCTCTAGTAATCGATGAAATCACCGACGCAACATCTCCCGAGATTGCTTGTTTACGTCACCATTGTGGCACGATGTGATTATGTCATTGGGCGTAATTTGTAACATTATTAAGTTAGTGTTGGCAGATGTCGTTAGTAAATTATGTTTATCCGACAGGACACAGCTGGAGGCGTCGCCGCGTAATCCCCGCACACACGATGTGAACTCGGGACGATGGCAGCGCTACCTCAAAGAGAAATGTGAATAATGATGACGGCTTACGAGTACAAGGTCCTCGGTATTCGGGCCCAGGTACGGCTCCTATCCGATTTGTTTCATTAAGATTACTCTGACGCAATTACACGTTGGCCTTAATGCCTTTCTCGAGAACGGCTTCGTTAACTCTGCTAACGCTGAATCTTACCATCAGTGTTGTAAGTGGATAATGAAGTTACGAGTTACGATGTGTTTTTGAGGAAGACAACGCTCGTAGGAGTCGGCGAACACATTTGTACGAGTTCCATTTGATCAAAGTTTGTTTCTTTGCGAGTACCCATACCATGCAAATTGGTTAAGTAATTCTGAGGAAGACACTGAGTTCTACGATTATTACATTTTGTTCGGAGTGTGATGACTTCCCTCTTTGAGAACTGTATCAAGGTTTGCAATAAAGATACCTTTAAACGACCAAAACATGTAAGTAGCTTTTCATTTTCATTCAACGAGGTATCATTTTCTTTTATTTTTCTGAGCGAGCGTACCTATAGAGGAAACTTTATATCATAGTCTCAGTTAAGGGTAGACTTTGTCCTTTGCATGGAGCTTTATTACATTGATTTTATGTCACACCTACTTGAAATACGGACCTTTAAATCACATTTAATGGTGAATGAGCATATCCTATTTCATAATTTATAGGGTGGGGTAATAGTAGTACATATATCAGTATTACGTGCCTTTTATATTAAAAATGCGTGCACTGCATATTTATGTGAAAATTTAAGTAAAGATATAAGTAGGATATATGAAATATGAGACATAAAGTCCTACTTATCCTACTGGTACATTCGGTGGCTTAGTGGATGCTCATGTGCATTAATAGGTATTATTGTAATTGTATTGTTTTTTATGTTGTTTTCACTAGCCGTCGAATAAATGATTTTTCTTTCTTTCTTTGGTATTATAAATGCGAAAAGATGGATGTCTTGGTGTGTGTTTGTTACCCCCTTATGCTTAAAAAGTAAACTCATTGATCAGAATAGAATTGAATAATATTTTATTGCAAACCAAATAATTATAAAGAAACTTACTGAGATAGATATCTTTAAACATATCTAACAATAAGACCTGTAAACTTGTATACCTATTACCCATGTGAGCGAATAAATGATTTGTATTTTTATTAATGCAATTCTGAAATTTGGTATATTGGTAATAGAGGTATATAGACCCAGGAATGACTCACATGTTATTTTATCGTGTAAAACCTCTAGGCACAGCAAGATATTAATAAAGTCGTCGGCGTATGCAGCCTTATTAAATGTTCATCTCAGTTGAGCTCAGGTATCGAGAATTCACAAGTTTACCTACTCGAGGTTTTACTATATGAGTATCTTCTACCCGCGTCAAATACCTTGGAGATTTAGATGCCTAAGATAATAGAATTTTCTAGGAGTTCTAGAGAAAAAAATATTGGTAAACTTATTACTTTTTAACCTTATTATTTTCAGTCTGGTTGATTCCACTGCTGGGCAAAAGTTCCCTTCTCTCTCTCCCTAATCTTCTTCAGCAGTAATTTGCAGAAGGAATCCAGTACGTCATCATCATTTGTCAGCCATCTGGGTTTGTGACTATCGCGACGCGTGATTTTATGCGGTGCCCGTAGCTTGGTGGTTCAGGTCCATTTTATTTTTTCTATATGTACATATTTTTGAATTACAATCTAGATTTAAAACTTTTAAACATAATCTATATTATAAGCTTGATTGTAATTTGTTTTGTACATTAAATAAATAAATAAAATAAAATAAATTCATCAGACATGCCCAGCGCCATTTCATCTCAGGGTGCCAACTTTTACATTGACATCTTAACTTTTGGTTTGGGAAAAGCAACACAGTAATTAGTTGAATATATATGTAAATAATAGTAATGAAGTTGTTGTTTAACTTTTACTCGTACATTTCGATGAATGTGCAATATTACTATCGCTATGCTATGCCATAGTATTTAAATGATGGACAAAAGCGACAGTACAAGGATAAAAAATAATAGCAAAATGAAGTAGTTCATTTAACAATGCAAATGTAACTATGTACTCGTATTCTATATTATGATTTATTTACTTACACACATAATATTATCCCATTATAATATTATCCCATTATAAATTCTCCTTGTTCATTTATTTTGTGTAATTCGAATTAAAGAGCGATATATTCAATATTTGAGGGTGAATCTTGAGAGACAAAATTTTACGTGTCTGGGGGAATAAACTACCCGTAACATAAAAATTCTACCCAAGGGTATTTTTTTTCTGTTAGTTTAAGGTTTAATCTACTTAATGCATGATAGATATAAGGTTAAATTTACCTGCAAATATCTGAAAAAAAATGTTAAAGCCCTGAAATTTGACTACCATGGGGTGTCCCTTACACTTTTTTGGAACAAAATATATTTTTTACACCAATTTATAAACGGAATTTTATTAATTGCTGGGATCTAAGCTGTAAAGGGTGAACTGTTATATGATCAAAAAAATACGCGAAGGCTGTACATAGCGTAGTTTTAGAAAAAATAACAAATTTAGGTTTGTCCCCGGACAAAAAGTGATTCCCATGGCGCGCGACATAACTACTCACATTTCACAAGCCACAAGACTTAGAAGCTTGTACGCACGCTGTTGGCTAACTTCAATTGCGCTCTAAACATCGTGAAGAAATGTTACTCCTCTCGTGGTTATAAACTGGATTTACGAAGGTGAGAAATTGATTACCGTGGTTTTGGTTCACTAGATCATTGATTACCATTTCCATGTTTAAAAATATTTTTTTATCCATTACGGTTTTTTGACTAGGGTGTGCAGTTAGGAAAAGGGTATTGTTTATCATATATTATATTAATAATGGTCTATAATTGTGGTATTTAAAAATATTGACAAAAAACTATACAATTTTGACTTCCATGGTATTGATTCTCATGGCGTTTTACCACGGTGATCAATTTTCCCCTGAGTTTTCTAGCGCATTTTTTCACTTTTTACCCAACTTCAGCGAAGCCGCAGGTATGGAAGTGATTTTGACAGTTTATATTTGTATATTTCATTATTTCAGATTTTTTTTATATTGTATACTCGTACATCAGATTTTTTTAAATATGCTACTATAGTATACAGCCGCTCTGGCTTATGCAGAACCATTATATCCCCACATTAAAATAAGTCACTCAGCGAGCTATGGAGAGGGCTATACTCGGGGTTTCTCTACGTGATCGAATCAGGAATGAGGAGATCCGAAGACGAACCAAAGTCACTGACGTATCTCCGCGGATCAGGAAGCTGAAGTGGTAATGGGCAGGCCACATAGCACGTAGAGCGAATGGCTGATGGGGTCGAAAAGTGTTAGAGTGCCTACCACGTACAAGAAAACGCAGCGTAGAACGTCTACCCACAAGTGTGGCAGACGACCTTATTAAGGTCGCTGAAAGACGCTTGAAGCAGGTCGCTTCCAACACCGGTTTTATATATGGAGGTCTAAAGGGGAGGTTTATGTTCAGCAGTAGACGTCTTATGGCTAAGATGATGTATGATGAAAAAATAAAACGAAACTATGGGCTGACTGCACTGCAACTAATGATAAATGTACAATCTGATGACAGCTTCTGGAGTGAATCCTGTCAGTGACTGTGACTGAGAACTTAATCTCATATTCTAGGACTATTTATTCAATATTTTTACATTGTTTAAGACAGCAATACGTTGATTTTATTTAGTTTACATAATTATTATATAGAAAGCCAATATAGACCTTTTTAATACTTTATGTTTGGTGTATATTTGTTTGGATCACCGTATTTAATCATTTCTATTTTATATGATTAGTATGTAGAGGTCAATATTTAAATAATAACATAGAATTCAAACAAAATAGTTTTAATTTTGATTCCCATGCCACACTTTATTGATTCCCGTGGCACCAAAAATTTAAATTTAAATATCTTTTGAACAAAACAAGTTATAATGATGCCTATTTGATGGATGTGCTTATAATTATGGGAAATTTGATGATTTTTATGTAAAATTCAATAATACTTTGATTTAAAATCTGCCACGGGAATCACTTAAATACGCCCGATCTCAGGATTTACCCTTGAGTAAAGCGGGTTTTAGCCGAGCCAATTTGTTCCCTTACATCTCTGAAAATCATTAATTCAAATTTTAATAACAAACAGTGCACGAGCTCAGCTATGTGGGAATGAATGTTGACCATTTGCGTTCATGTGGGCTCTTTACCTGCATAGTTCACGTAGTTTATCATCGAATAACATAATAGAAGCCCGCATCTCTCGTACATAATGTAACAACTTTCATATTAACTAGCTATCTCCACATAGAAAATAGCAAGGAAATAGCAATTTTCCTCGGTTGTAATTCGTTTCTAGCACGCCATTTTTCCATTATCCAATATCAATATTGTTTCGTCTTCATCGCTCAGAAATAGAACTCTGAGACTACACTAATGATAGTATTGCATGACCTATACAGAAGTTGCTTCATTGTATCTGCGCTATCTTCGAAGAAGGATCTTTCAAAATGTATGTGAGAGGCGATGATTATCCCTTTATATACGAAAACATATAACAACTAGCTTTGCCTTGTGGTTTTGCCTGCTAAAAATTAATGTATTATTGCACTGTGTATGCTACCATAATTTTAAATTTCAGCTCAATTGGTAAGCCGTTTATGCGTGACAATGTAACAAACACACACACACACACACACACACACATCCATACTTTCGCATTTTTAGGAAGTAAGAAGTAGCATATTCTTTACAAAATCCAACGAAGAAATTTTCAATTTCCTCACGAAAATTGATTGTAATTCACGCAATGTGTTTTCCTAATACACTTTAAGTGGTACGAGGCGAGACTACGAGGTACGTCGCTACGTGCTACGAAGCTGGGAGGTCTGCGAAGACGTGAATAGGGGAGAGGCATAAACAAAGTAAAGCTTTATCATGTAATGCCGCGGCCGCGTACCAAGATTAATGTTCGCCTAATGAATCAGCTCCCGTGACAAATCAGTACCAACACGCCGCTAGCGCGCCACCGCTGGGATAAGGTGCTTGTCTCACTATGAGAGATAAGAGACTCGGCGGGAAGCGCGCTGTGTACTCATGTGTTAAGACCTGCTTTTATCCTATTACAAGGTGAGCGATAAACAAGACTTTGTGCTGAGCGTTCTCTAGCTTATTATAATGTAAAGCCTGCTTCACTGTAGCTGCGAATACTTGCCGTAAACTTCACGTGGAGATTCATGGTGTGGAATGCCTACAAGAATCGTGTTTGGAAGAGAAGGACGACGATTTGTCGGTTAAAAAGGGAAGATTTTAAAATATGAGAAACACGTCAGCCTGCGCACTTCGTGCTCGTTTGAAGTCGTTTTTTTTTACTTGTTTAATTAAATAAATCCCATCGCCGACTCCCCAACAGTACGACCATAACCCAAAGCCGAGTGCATGTCGACTAAATCACAATACGTGTAGGGTAACTCACATCCAGTTATCCCGGCTTTTATTCCGACATCAAGGTCAAAAGAATACAAGAGATAAAAGTCACGGATAAACTCTTTAAAACATGACATTTGTTAAGCTACGACGTGAAAGCATTTTTAACTTAATGACAGCATTAAACATGGCCAGTTTTTTGTAAGTGCGGTCTCAAATTGTACACATATGCGATATAACAGGGTTAGTACACAAAATATGTTTACCCTTGTAATAAGGAAAGCGGTGTTTTTTGTTTGTGCAGCTCTACGACAAAAATTATGGGTTTTGTTTTATGAAAAGTAAATCCTACTGATAATTCTAATTCCTACTCTTTTAAAAATATAAAAGAACCGCATGACTGACTGACTGATCTATTAACGCAGAGGTAGGTTTTATGACATAGACCTTTGAAAAAATTATTTTGCAAAACGGGTAATATCGCGAACATAATCTAGTACCTACCTAATATTATAAATGCGAAAGTACTGATTGATTGATCTATTATCACAGTTAAGTAAGTTTCAATTATGTAGATCCACTTAGAAAGTCAATACAAATCAACTTTTTACGTAGGAGTAACCTGTACCTACTTATATATTGCAGGGGAGTGCGCCAAGTTCCGCGCATGACATACATAATATTATATTTTCACACATTTTTCTATTAGTATGTATAAGGCAATTTTAGAATCTCTATTTGTGTGCATTCAAGAATATATTTCATTTTGTCTTTTTGATGAATCATCTTAACTTCTTACAGGGTAGGGTATTTTCCTTATAGGGGCTTGAATGATTGTCAATCTCACAAATCTGATGGAGAGATGACATAGAGTCATTGTTAAAAGGGGGCATATTGGCATGAACATATTTCAGGAATCAAGAAAATTATTTATTTTATTTACAACTGCCTTATGCTCGCGGCTTTCTTAGTGTACGTTGTAAACCTATCTGTGTTCCAAATTTCAACCAAATCAGTTCAGCGGTTTAGGCTGTGCGTTACTAGTTGACACATCTGTAAGTACGAGTAAATAAAAGTAAGTCAGTGTCCTCTATAACATATATTTAGAAGAAAGATATTATATTCTCGCAAGAAAGCTGCGCGATTGATCGACGTTGGCCAACTCAAACTTACTGTAAAATCCGATATTGCATCAGTCAATGCTTCGACGGCAACTTGGTTCATTTAGAACTCTATAGGACGTAATTACTTGTACTGAGAGTTGAAAGTCAGATAGTGGCACTCGGCGAGATTGCTAGACCCATGGAATAAATATGATGGAGAACGGTCACATAAAGCTTACGAAAGGGCCAGAAGTTTAAACCATAGTATATAATAAAATGCTTGGTATTTAGCTGTGCAGCGCGCTACCGTCAGCTTGCTTGGTATGAAAAATTTTTAAATTTAATTCATAGTAATCATATTTTTATACTTGTAAAAGTTGATAGAAATATTTATTTAAAAGAAAAATTGACAGATATCGTGCTAATATTATAAAATGTAGTACCGGTGTGTGTTTTACCGGGGGTAGACTTCCATTGCAGGAGGTCGTCTAGGTGGGTACCCCAACAGTGCCAGTTATTCTACCGCCTGAGCAGTGATGTGCAAACATCACTGTGCTCCGGTAGGAGGGCACTGTAGCTAGTGAAATTACTGGGCTAAAGAGTCTTAACATCTTATGACTCTTGAATAAGAAGCGTTGGTGCAGTGCTCCTAGAGTTTCACATAATTGTGAAATCCTAGGTAACACTGTACTGATTATGGGCAGCCGTTATCTCTTAACATCAGGAGAGCGTCTTGCTCGTCTTCTACTTCATAACATAAAAAAAAAAGGTAGCACTCCGGGAGTGCCGGCAGAAGTGAAAACTTCAATATTAACGTTGTGTTTAATTATAAGTATAAAAGTACTATCATTTATGAGGTAGAATACAATGTTTATTTATTGCGCTATCGTACACAAATATGACATTTTATATGTTGTTATTTATAATATTATATCGTTATTTATATATTACATTAAATTTTATCTCTCAGAAAAATCAACTTCCATCCATGATTTCGACGACTTTTACACCATCAACAGAGCAGCACACTCAGGCACGGTAGAAAGAGTGGGAGATACTAGTTCCTCTCCCTTCCCCTCGATCTTACGCTTTTTCGATCAGCATCACGTGACCCTGACGCGAGTTTTAAAGTTTTTACCCATACAAAAAAAAAGTGCTCAGCGCCGCTAAAGAAGTTTTCACTTCAAAAAAACACAAATAAATAATGACAATCATTATGGATATGTGAATGAATGTTTGTTGAGTCTTCACGCCTAAACGGCTGATCCAATGAGTTATAAAATGAAGCTAAGGACCCTGAAATACTACTTTTCAGCAGGTAAAACCTCTGGCCACAGCTAGTTAAAAATTATTTGAACTTTAAGCGTAAGCGATTATGTGTATCTATGATATATCTAAAATATACAAATATACACGCACACGCTAAACACATAGCATGTTAGATATTATAAGAACTCATACTTTTATATTGTTACATTTATTTTGCTTTCACAAATCATATTATCATTGTTTATAGGCTAGTTAACATTTTACTTTGCTACTCTGGCGAGGAAGTCCTGCTACCCATAGCACGGGTCTAGAGCCTAGTTTGGGTAGCAGGTTATATTGAAGTATCTGTATTTCTGTAATGCCTTTTATTGAATAAATTACTAAATTAAATTATGAGATGTGATGATGATACTTTCCTATGATCTGATCTATTCCTAGAAAGTTATGTGTGTCTTGAGTCCTGCCCTTGACAGGTTATCACGGACCATTAGGTATCGCACACATGTGCAATGTGCAATATACAAGGTTGCTTTACTGCGGCGTTAACGCTAGTTATTTATGTTTACACTTCACTTTTTAAAACAAATCGTTGTTGCACGGATTGCTCGTATGTACCTACATTGTACATATTTTTGTTACACGTAAGCTAAAGATAAAACAATTTTTAATTAAAATCAAATAAAAACTCCCAGCGGTTTTACCCGTTGTTCTGTAGCCTACGTGTTATTCCAGCGTCTAAGCTATCTTTATACCAAATTTCAGCTCAATCAGTCCTCCCGTTTAGGCATGAAAGAGAAACAAACATACATCCAGACATTCATACATTCTTACAAACTTTCACGTTTATAATATTCACGTTTACAATATTAGTAAGATAGGCTACGTTGGAGCACTTTTGCAAGCCAATTTTTACAAGGTGATTTATTTTAGAACTCTACCGACTCATTCGAAAAGTTTCTCTATGAGAAGAACGGGCAAGGAACTTACAATTGGATTAGTCATCTAACGTATCTGATAAATACAATAATTATTATAATTGATTAGTCTTAAACTTTATATTATCTCATTGCATTTATTCTACAATATGAAGATCTAAAAAACTAACAAGTACTTTTGGATATTGGAATCGTTAGCTTTTTAAAACCTTGTAAGCTAGCTCTCCATTTTGCGCAAAATATCACGTAGTATAACAGTTTAAACTTTCGTGGTTTGAACTTGTGTTAATTTTATTAATACCAACATCGACGTTTAGGCTCTGTTGCATGAGCCGTGGTCACGATGAGACTGATTGGTTTTATAATGTTTTTGTAATGCTTACATTAAAATAATTACGCGATAAGTCTCTATTAATAAAATTGTCACGTGGTGTCTAATTATCTTTAGACATTTTATGTTCATTTAATATTCATCTGTCTTTTGAATGCGACAAATAGACTCTGTGTCGCATTGTCAAATTGCAAACGCAAGCATGGTCTATTATAGGTACGAGTTAGACTGTTTCCCGTGTTCACTATAGGCTAGCCTTCGTCTATCGCGTGATGTAAAGCGATAAACTGGTAAAAGATGCAATCAGACTAAACCTAGAAGACCAACGGTTAGATTCCTTGTAGATTGCACGTTATAATAGACTAGCGAACCGCCCTTGTTTTGTTCACATATTACATGTTCAATATTCTTGATTTATTTATTAAATCACTTGTTCTATTGATGAATACCTCATTAAAGTCCGTTGCGAAGATTTAGAACATTTGTCTAATAGCCACCGATGGTTGACTCGGTGTGCTTGTAGCCCCTACATCATTGCGCTTTACAAGAACACCCTCAGATTTTTAGTGAGTACTTATCACCGCTGCGCCCATATTCAGTAGTGGAGTCCTACATATGCCCAGCCACTCAGCGCTCCGATAACGATGCATAACTGATTTTTTCTGGGTCAAAAGAAAATGGTCATTTGTCCCCCGCAGCTTTCAGCAGATCGTCAAAAAGAACGTGATGACGACGCCGAGGTAGCGATAACTTACCTATTACAGATATGTAGTATTAGCCGCGTACCACCTCAATAAGCAAAATCACCGTCATCCCGTTCTTAGTGACGTCACGGTGGCGGTGGACAGACGCTCTTTTCCAGGCTTTTTAGGCTACTTCATGTGAAACAGCTCCAGATGCTTTTCCGGCCCATCTTCCCAGTATTCCTTCAGCCTTTCCTTTCCTGAATTAGAAATACCTCATTCTACACACGGTTGCATCATACGAAGTAGCTGTATACGTGTATTTTGTTGTATGAGTTGTGATGCCTATATGAGCTATGTGTGTGAGTGTTTTCCACTCTCATTTGTAACCGACTGCATTCCTTTCTTGTATCCATAAATTAGTGTAGTTCGTATGTCTGTGTGCGGGTAACGTATTAATCAGCAAAATTGAATAACCACTAGTTTTGAAAGTGTGAAATTGTAATTTATGGCCCGAGCTAAGCCCCGGGTGATTTAATGGTGGCTGTACTTTAAGCCACGGAAGTGAAGCATCTATTTTTAAATTTTCACATGGGTTTCCAAATACAGTGGAAATTGTTTTAAACAGAGTTAAAGTTGGCGAGTGTACGATTATTTTCTAAAGTTTATTTATTGGAACGAAGTTCCTTATCGCGCGTTGTAAAAGGGGGCTAGGCGGAAAAAATTCTTACGAAAAGTTGTCACGACACTTTTGCTATAGTAAGCTATTGTAAGCTGTGCGGCGTGCGCATGTTTCTCTCTCTCTCTTTCTCTCTCTCTCTCTCTCTCTCTCTCTTATAGAAAGCAAGCCAGATATTTTCATTAATCGAAAGGAACTTCGTTCCATCCGGGTGTCCCTTGAAACCTCTCAAGTTTTTTCTTTTCTATAAGTCTTGTTCTTTCTATAAATCTTCTGTATCGAGAGCCTACATGAATCGTGTACATTATAATTTTTACTACGAAAAATGTGTGTTTAGCTCGCTCTGAACAGTTAGAAAGTTCAAATATCCTTAATAATAAGTGCGCGAGCAGCTCGTTGCGAGCGCCGAGAAAAAAATTATAATTTTGACCAGAAATATGTGCAATATTCGTAATTCTACAATGCTTCTGGGGGGGGGCTTGGCCCCCTAACCCCCCCCCTAAATCCGCCTATGCCTACATATATCTTTTACCTAATATTATAAATGCGAAAGTTTGTAAGTGTGTATGTTTGTTACTTCTTTACGCCTAAACGGGTAAGCCGATTGACCTGAAATTTGGTATAGAGATAGCTTAGACCCTGGAATAACATATAAGCTACTGTAAAGCAGGTAAAACCGCTGGGCACAGCTAGTACCTCCATACTTCGAGATTAAAATATACAATTTTCGGTAATATTTTATGAAGTCAGTAGTAACGAAATAACTCTTTTTTGACGCATACTGCAATGAATTGAAATGAAATCACCTTGTCTTACCTTTATGAAATAAATTGAGAATTAATTAGTCCAATATTTATGGTAATTAAATATAAAATATAACCCATTCAACCATTTTGAATGCTTTAAAGGCCGTAAAAATAAATAAATATCCCTGTATTGCACGGAAAGCCGCTTACAAAAGAGGATTGTACAACGTATTGTACATCTAATCATTCCCTTTTAATTAATATTATTTGAGGTTTCATTAATGGCAGGTGAGATTATGTTTGTTATTCATTTTTAGGTGCGAGTCAATTTTACAATAAATTTAGCTCTAAAAGTGCACACAGCAGTTGTATAACGTTAGAGTGCACTAAAAACTTCAATTGTTATCTAATGTTATCGCAGTTTGATTGTCATCGGACTGAGGTTCCGTCAAATCAGACCAGCTTGACGGCGACTGGTTTCCCTCGAAGGGAATGACCCCAACCTGCGACCCCATGTTGACCATATGCTATTATCACAATAAAAATTAATTTGCGATTATAAAATACACTCAGTAAAAAATATAACAAATATTATGTATGTATGTATATCACCACCTACCCATGTAAATATAATTATTTCTCTCTCTGCAAGGTTGTCTGGAAGAGATTGCTTTTAGCGATAAGACCGCCAATTGTTACACTTATGTCGTGATTTTGTGTTATAGTTTTAAGTTTTCTGTATGTTTGTAGTGTTTCAATAAAGAGTTTTCTAGTCTATTCTATTCTATTCTATATCGTATAATGTCCTGTATACATTTTTACTCGTATAGCGTATATAAATTGACCGACATGTCATCCCCTTGTCCCTCCATTGTTGTTCGTGGTCACGACTGGTGCCTATCTTATAAATAGATAATTACGTACGAGGGGCCGGGACATCCATCATCGATAACAAATTATCACAAACACTGTTGTTTTATTATGGCAGGCGGTAATATTTTAATTTTTCTTAAACAGGGTTATTTTAAAAACACCTGTAACCTCGCAGGACCATGCAGCTAAGATCATAAACAACAACATGTGATTTGTGACTTTTGAAAATTTACATTCATCTAAAAATCAATATCTATAATATCCCATCTGAATGAGGTCGCGCAGCATAGAAACATGTAGAGAGACTTAGGGGAGATCTTCCTCTAGCAGTGAGACAGCATAGAATAAATAAAAAAAGCAAAAAAGAAATCCATCTGAATGCTCAGAATTTTTTTTTTGATGATGTATGAAAGTTAAATGTAACAAATTAACAAAAGACACGTATCATGTACACGTACATCACGTATCACACACACGTACACATGTACACGTAAGTTGTTGTTTATGGTGTTGACTGCCTGGTCCTGCGAGTTTGCAGGTGTTTTAAAAATAACCCTGTATAAATGGTTGAAAAAAAGAAAGTATTTAGGAATGCGTGACCGACTGACACTAATGGACAGTTCAAATCACTGATGGCATCGTGTTGAAATTTTGTACGCTGATATTTATAATGGGGTAGACTTTCGCTAAGAAAAAATTTGACAAGGGCGAAGTTGCAAGTAAATAAAATAAATTTAATCACTTTCGTCCACTCCTGCTCATAGGTCTCTTCTATTGCCCATGTCACGCTTTTCATTGCACGCCGTTTATTATGATCCTTCTGGGATTAAATACAGAATTAAAGTTTTGAAATATAATTATCGCAGCACAAGTTAAAATCGAAAGTTGGAAAGCCCACAGGTGTGGACAAAGCCATAATGAAAGCATTAACACGCAGTAGAAGCAGGTACGAGTAAGGTACATCAGTGACCGCTAATAACAACAATTCCCGGGGGTTCTACGGATCCAATCAATAAACCGTGCTCGTTACGAATCCAATTGTGACGTGTCCCGTCACAGAGTCCCAAACCCCGCGGGACTCAGGCGCTCCCGTTAATGTGGGGGTCACCCGGCCAAAATAGGTGTGTGAATAAAATATAGGTGAGTCGCTGTTTGCACGGGTTTATTCAATTTTATAACTGTGGTGGCTAAGTCTATATGAATAGGATATGGGATTGTACGCGTATCTTCATTTCGTCCTTTTTAACTTCAAATACATATGTTATACTCGTATACTTATACCTCTATTTTGGAATATTGATATTTGCATAGGACATTCTTTTAAGGCAATACAATTCGACAAGGCAAGGCAATACATTACAATATACATTATAGGTATGTAAATTTGGAACTAAAAAAATATTATGTATTTTGATATTGTTTAATAATTTAAATCTAAAAATATCGCATGTCTGCTTGCAGGCTGAATATTATTGACATTATATAATTTTAAGACTTTTTGTAAATTAATTACTTTTGTGTGTATTATAACGAAAGTGAAGTCGCAGGCTCTAGCTAGTCCTTAATATAATCAAAAAATAAGAACGGGTAAATAATGTGTTTGTTCACAGTTGCCAAGCACAAAACTCGAGACTGGCTCATTTTCTCTTCAAAGAAGGTTATTGTGAAGAGAAAAATTGCACGAAAAACGTAAAAACCACAATGCAGCAAGTGTTTATGAGCAGTTTTGCACCGGGCGCCTTGCAACGAGTGAAACCGGGTGCAGCTAGTATATAAGTAGCAGCTAGAATATATTATTGTTTTAAATTAGTATCGTCGTAATCTAATTTAAAAATGCTACGAGTATGATATTTTTTTACACTATGATTTTTTTTCTTTGGTGTACAATAAAGGGTTACCTATCTATCTTTCTATTTTTCTGTATTAAACACAAATAACTAAAATACTATAATATTGTTATGTATGTATGATATCCAGATGCTACAATTGGTGGTCTTATTGCTAATAGTGATCTCTTCCGGACATAATTATGCAGGAAGAATATAAGTAATAGAATTGAATAGAATACTCCTTGTTGGAACCAAAACAATACAATTGGACTTCGAAATCCATATCCATCCATATCCATCCATCCATATACATATAATAGGAATGGAAATTTCTCCCCATTCATTGTGATCCTTTACTAAGATGAATCGTGAAAATACGCATATGAACAAAACGACGCGAAAAAGTCGCTTGCGCGATCTAATTCGTAAAACATTTTGTCAATTTTTCCAAGGGAAACGTAAAATAAAATGATAAAATAAATAATAATCATTTATATCGGACACATTGCCCCTAATTTACATCAAAAATTCTAAATAAAAGTAATAGAATATAAAGTAAACTCAATTCAAAAAAATATGGTGCGACAAACTGCGACAAACTAAAAATACGCCATCTATCGATGTGGCTGTAAACGAAACCTTTAATTTGGGCTAAATTTGTAAATAGTTTGTGTCACTGGTGTGGTTAAACAACACCACCGATTTGAATAAAATTTTCACTAATACGTTGCAGTTTTCTCTACTTACCTTAGTGTTGGTTTTAGTCAAATCGGTTCATAAATAAAAGAGTTATATCAATCTAAAGATTAGCATATAAAATGCTAATAAACAAGAAAGGTAGTCATAGGAACCGCGTAATCAAAAGACATAACCTCATCGAGTTTGGGCTCATTTGATTCGTCTTGACGAGTACTTTGGACTTTGATACTATATAGTAACCAGGGTCCGATGACGGAGCTGGAAGGTGGCCATAGGAACTCCGTGATTAAAAGAAAAAACCCCATCGAGTTTGGGCTCATTTGATTCGTCTTGACGAGTACTTTGATGCTATATAGTAGCCAGGGTCTGTACATAGGTAGGTATCATTTTGCACCTTATTTTTAATTTCTAAACCATGTAAAATCATCAGGAAACAAATTAGAATTCATTTAAATTAGTAAATGTAACTTATTTCTCATATGAATCAGCGCCAGCGGAAAATAATGGAACTAATCTAATGTGCGCATGATGCGTGTAAATATCAGTAATAAATATCTTTTTGCTGCTTATTTTTAATTTCTAAAACATGTAAAATCATCTGAAGATAAATAGAAAAATTCATTTAAAGTTCATTGTAAAAGTAAATTATTTTTCATACAAGCTAGCGCCACGGAAAATAATGGAACTAATGTCCTAAGAAAAGAAGTCCCGCGTAACCTAGCGGAACTAAATAATAGATTTATAATTACTGTGAAAACTTCATTTAGAATAGAATAGAATAGAATAGAAATTTTGCAATGATTATTATAGAACCTTTTATCTGTGTTATAGATAATCATATTTTTTTTTTTTTTTTTTTTATGTGATGAAGTAGAAGACGAGCAAGACGCTCTCCTGATGTTAAGAGATAACGGCTACCCATAATCAGTACAGTGTTACCTAGGATTTCACAATTATGTGAAATTCTAGGAGCACTGCACCAACGCTTCTTACTCAAGAGTCATAAGATGTTAAGACTCTTTAGCCCAGTAATTTTACTAGCTACAGTGCCCTCCTACCGGAGCACAGTAATGTTTGCACATCACTGCTTAGGCGGTAGAATAACTGGCACTGTTGGGGTACCCATCTAGACGACCTCCTGCAAAGGAAGTCTACCCCCGGTAAGATATAGAATAGGCGGATTTAGGGGGGGGGCAAGGGGCCAAGCCCCCCCCCCCCCCCCGAGTCATTAAGCAAGCTGCTCGCGCACATATTATAAAGGATGTTTAAGCTTTCTTACTGCTCAGAGCGAGTAGGCGGATTTAGGGGGGGGGGGGGGGGGGCAGGGGGCCAAGGCACCCCCAGAAGCATTGTAGAGTTACGAATTTCGGACATATTTCATGGTAAAGATTAATTTTTTTTTCGGCGCTCGCAGCTAGCTGCTCGCGCACTTATTGTAATGGATGTTTAAACTTCCTAACCGCTCAGAGCGAGCTAAACATACACTTTTCGTAATGAAAATTATAATATTTTTGCCCGTCTGCACCTTGCCCCCCCCCCCAAAACCAAATCCTGGATCCGCCTATGATTTTAGGTATACACCTCAGTGGTAGATTCCTTCTCACGAATGAGGTCCCGCGGAATTTTGCGGAACTAAATTAAATTTTTTCGATAAATTCTGGACTTCATGCCATAAATAATTTTTCACCACTCTCGCACGAAAATAGTGTCTTTGGTCATCGATTTCAGTGAGCAAAAGCCGTTTTTGCTCTCTAGAGAGGCAAAGTGATTTGAATTTCGAACACAATTTTATTGGCTATGAAGAAGTTGGTGTGTTCTGAAACTTATTTGTGTACAATTTTTATTTAACTGAGATGCACATAATTTTTAATGTTATTTATTGAATTTTAAGTTTATAAATTGTATTTTTTCAATAATATTTTAAATAAAATACTATTATAAAATAATAAGTCGTAAGTGAGTTTTTTTTTTAAATATTATTACAATTTGTTTTTCATAAATATGTCACACACACAAATTTCGAAACTCTTTTAATAAAAATAAAAAAATACAAAATGGCGGGATGTAGAAGTTTAGAGTTTACAGTCAAATGGAGAATGCGTTGTGACGTCATCGATAAATGCCATCTTTGTCTCTCTCTTTTGTATGAGGTAAGTGAGATGGCACTTATAGTTGTCATTTTTCTTGCGACAGTGGTGTTCACGACACATTTTCCATTTGGTTCTAAACCTCTTGGTAAAGATTCAAATAAATATTTTCAACTTAAGTTGTAAACTTTTGCAAATTTCTATTTGTGATCTAATAGTCTGTTTAATTACAAAGAAATGAGTGACCCCAGTGATGAAGGTAGTTGTCTTACGCCAAAAGAGTTGAAAGAACAAGTTTCGAATGCCGAGTTAGGTATATGATAGTTTCATTTCAGAAAATTTCATTTTAGTTTTTTTTATACAACGATTTAAGAAGATGAGCAAGATGCTCTCCTGATGGTAAGAGATAACGCTGGGATTTAACGAAGGTTAAATTCTGGGTGCACTGCTGAGTCATAAAATGTTAAGATTCTTCAGCCCAGTAATTTCACTAGCCACAGTGCCCTCCTACCGAAGCACAGTAATGTCTGCACATCACTGTTCAGGCGGCAGAATAACTGACACTGTTGGGGTACTAGCCGACCTCCTGCAGAGGAAGTCTACCCACGGTAAAGAGATCACCATTAAATGACGCGGAAAAGAGTCAAGAGTAAGTGTACGGAATCAAGCTGTTATTATTCCGTATTTTTATTAGTTTTTCTGATTTTAATGATAATTTGATATATTTTTGTTTACTGTATTTAATCTTGATGTACTATATGTGTAAGTGGTAATTTATTGCCGTTCTAATTTGTACTGTGGTATAGGTATAACGATAGTTCTGGGACTTATCCCAGGACGTCTCTGAAATCTAAGTATTATTCACAAAAAATGTTTCATAATATTATTTACTAGCTTATGCTCGCGGCTTTGCCCGCACGGCAAAATCCTTTCTTAGCAGTGGTCTACGTCATGAACCTTTCTATGTTCCAAATTTCAACCCAATCCATCTAGCGGTTGAGGCTGTACGTTATACAGATACATCAGTCACTAGCTTATTCTCATGGCTTTGCCCGCATGGACAGGTTACGTTTCATAATACCTACGGTCGTTTCAACTACGGTCGATATAACTACGGTCGATTCGCATAAGTTCATTTCACATATTGGACGACTCGCTTACAGTGCAACTCGCCTGCGGTTGATTAAACTATGGGCATGTGAACTAATGGGCGATTCGGCCAATGTTCATTTGATATATTGGTTAATTCAACTATGGACGACTCACCTACGGTTTATAAATTCTTTGCTACGCGTGTTTTGAGTACAGTATTCAGGGCAAACCGAAATCTGTTGGTTAGGTTAGGTTTGAACAGTGACCACAATGCGCGAGCCGAGCGAGCGAAGCGAGCGTGCCGCGGCAGCGGCCGGCGAAGCGCCAGATATTTTTCTTATTACTGAATTATTTATCCTGTGTCATGGCATCTTCAGGCATTTTGGCATCTTCTTTCATCTACCTCATCATGGCAAAGTGGCATAATAAGCTGTCTGCGCACCTACAGATAGAAATCATTCAGGTATCAAAAACAACACGTTTCTGAATTCTGTACTATAAACAAGTATTTTTTAGCTGTCATACCTGACTAGCAGCCGGAAACATGGTCTAAAAATACGTGAAACGTCCGTTAGTTCGGTCAAAAATAGGCAAATCGTCCAATAGTTTAATCAACCATAGCTCAATCGACCGTAGCTGAGTTAACCGTAGGCGAATCGTCCAATATTGATTTCAACCAATAGTTATTATGAACGTAGGCGAAACGTCCAATAGACATTTTGAATAGTAGGTGATTCGATCGTAGTTACATATTGGCAAGGTTTGCCAGCCTTTACTAATTCTACGCCCATTAAGTCGCAGAAAACCCGTGAATTGAATCCCTCTTTTCCGTGGAATTGGAAATCGAATTAAATGGTCTGCATCAAATTCATTAATATATGAATAATTTACTGTCACGCGCTACGAAGTGCGCGCGGGTCAGCTAGTAGTATATAAAACTAAACAACAATTGGTCCACAATGGGCGAACTTATCGCTGCGAACAATCTCTTCCTTGCTACTAACCTTTGTACGCAGCAACAATTTTGTGTTGTTGCAGAGGAGAGTGATATTAATTTATTAATTGATAATATTCTCAACTATTATATTGTAGGTGGTGTGATAAAATTCTACCGTCCTGACTCTTCTTCTGATTTCTACCGCTATAGAGGCCTATTATTACAAAAAAAACATTGAAACTAAAAATCAAATACCTATACGGTAAGGTTGGTTGCCTGAAAGAGCAGTGATAAGGCCGCCAATCGTGGACCAAAATGTGTCGTAGCACTAGTTAGTAATAAGTATAATGTATTTTTTATAAAAGTTCTCATTAAAGTGTATTCTATTCTATACATACCTATCCATTACGTTCAAGGGAACTGGGTCCATATTGGCTCGCATAAAATTTTTAGTCCTAATTTAATGTGGCATAACGTTTTTCAGCCTAAACATCAAAACGCCTAAAGTTTTAGGCATAACTTTTTTGGCCTAAATTTTTCTCCCATAATATTTTTAAGCATAATAATATTTACGCATAAAATTGTTACGCATATTGTTTTAACGCCTAAAATATCTTACCATAATTTTTTTTGGCATAATTATATTCAGCCCTAATGTTTTTGGACATAATAATATCCAGCCCGAATAACTTTCAGTATAATGATATATCCAGCCCAAATTTTTTAGCAAAGTGATATCTTGTCATAATACTATTGTTAGGCCTGCCAGGATTGTAATCGGCAAAATATTATTAATACTAAAAGAAACGAATTATTAATTTCAATGTTCTAACTTAAAACCTAATCTAGCCTTCTCGCGGTTTTTTTTTATAGAACGAAGTAAGAATTCGGACAAGACGCTCTCCCGATGGTAAGAGATAACTTCTTACTTAAGAGTAATAAGATGTTAAGACTCTTCAGCCCAGTAACTTCACTAGCTACTGTGCGGTTGTTTCATTTTAATCTCCTCTATACCCTACCCTCTCTCTGAATTAGAAAGTGTATGGTCATTTTTGGCACTTTGTTGACCGCTGCCGTGGCACTGTGGACATTGTTCAAACCTAACCTAACCTAAATTATCCGAGTCGGTTTTGTGACAGTCAGTCTTACTGGGTACTTTCCTAAATAATTTTATTAACTTACAATATTAGTTGTATGCCTTAGTATAGTTATGTAAAATTATTATTATGCCCGAGAAAGTTATGCGAAACATTTTCGGACAAATTAAATTAGGACTAACAAAATTATGCGTGCTTATATTATGACATACAAATTTATGCTTTACAAATATATGCTAAAAAACGTTAGGGCAACTGACAGTTATGGCAAGACATAAGTATGTCTAGATATAATTATGCCCAATTATGATTAGGCTAAAAAAAGTTATGCGAAACATTTTCGGCGAAACAAAATTAGGACAAAAAAAATTATGCGTGCGAATACGCTCCCAAGGGAACTTATAACTATACCTCGTTACTATATGTACCTCTATATATAGAATAGGTACTATTACCCTAACGAACACATTCAAGGTTGTATGGGACATTCTCCCAAACTTATATTGATTAAGGCTGTCAAGTTATTTGTTACAATCACAAATACACAGACTCTATTATAACAATAAATACATATTGTTCTTCACACACATCTCAGAATACCAAACATAAAAACAAGATATTCTTATAGATCTAATATTATATAAATGACAGCGTTATCGCTGAAAGCATATCAAAGCAGTCAGATAGAGTTAAATTTACTATAAAATTTGATTGAAAAGACCACTTGCGCTTAACTGTTTTACTCGTTAAGAATAAAACAGCTAAGCGATACACACACAACGTCGATATTCGATTTAATTAACCTATCTTTATGCCTAAATTCAGCTGTTTCGGTACAGAAATATCTAAACAGCTGAGAGCTGAGCAAAGATTGTTTCACGTCACACTTAGGTGTGAAGACGAAGCAAAAAGTAATGAAAATAGGAAGGTAATTAAAAGTAACCAGTGAATTAAATCGAAAAACATTAAACCGTCTTTAAGCTCGCTTTTAGGAAGCGAGAATGAGGCACACATTTTAATTCATTACTTGAAAACTGCTAAACGATTTCGAAATAATTAAATCGGACCTGAAAAGTGTACCTTTAAGAACAAGACAAAAAAAATTCGAATAGGTAATTTAAGCGTCTTTGAATACCTATTCGTTGAATATATATAAACATAAAAAGTGACAATTGTAAACCTCCGATAGTTTTGGAGTCGGTTAAAAACTTTCGGTATAGGATATGGATATGAAGTTTGGCAATAAACATTTAGTGTGTGCTCTAAATCCGGATTTGTGGACACAAAGCGTTTTGGTAAAGTCTAGTTTCAAAACCATTTGGTGTCCTGGTTCGTTTAGTATCAATTTCTGGCACCCAACGTCGTACTCATAGTAAAGGTATAGCAAGTGGGACGACTGACTGCATAGGAAAATAAATATCTGAACACATAGATTTAAGAAATAAGAGGAAGCGTTACATACGTTTCTGACATGGTACGCTTCAATCAGGCTCAGAGCACAGTTTTACTTCGGCGCGAGGGCGCAGCAACCAACACTTTCCGATCCAACAGGCCCAAGTTTGGCTTAGCACTGGCACTAACTGGCCATTTTTATCCCACGACAATCTGCAAGGACAACAGCGCAGTGCGTCCTTGAATGACGATTACCGAAGGAGGTAGAGATTTTGTGTGTACGTATGCGCCGCACACACATTCATCGTGTATGTACCTTTGTTCGCTGTCGGCCTACTTGCTATAATTCTACTATGCCGTACTCGTATGCCTGTGCATCGTTTGCCGTCCTCCTATATTTTATAGAGCTGGAATAACGGGCTTAACAATCATCCATTTTATTTTTGCCTACGTACAGTTTTGTCGTCGAGTTTATAGTGCGCGAAATTTTATACGTATTGTTCGATTTGTATTTACGTACTGGCGCAAATCGACATTGGTTTATTAAACTGTAAACTGTTACTAAAACAGCGCTTCGGGGATGTTGGGGATTTTGAATTATAAAAACGCTTATAACTTTAATAGAAATACGCGCTAAATTCCGATCGATTGCACCAAATTGGATAAAACTGTTTGGGGTTTATCAGGACAAGCTTTGTATATATATTACTTTGTATATATATACAAATAAATACTTTGATTTGATTAGATAGAACACAAAAAGAAAAAAGTTAAGAGTATTTTTATTAAAATCAGATTTTAACAAACGGGGTAAGCTAAAATGCCTTCAAAAATATAGCGGTGCGAAGTACTGGGTCAGCTAGTGTATAGTGTACAAAATCAAACCAAGTGGTCATTACTGCTATGTTACAGCAAGATGTTCAGTGAACCCAGGGAAGTATAATTTATCTATGAATCGATTTATCCTAGGTTTAGTTTGACCGACGACCGCATCGTTGCTTAACATCAGACGAGTCATGGTCAAAAGCTTAGATACCTATTCTACTACTCAGCAATAGGTCTTACGCTACTTTTCAGGGGGAACAACCCCAGGTGAATCTTAAAAATGTAGAAATTGATTTTATGTAGCCTTCAACAAAAACACCCATACTATCCTTGAATTTTTTTATCAATATTGTGTCCAAAGGTTTTGAAATAAAATGACTTTACATTCAATTTAAACTTTTCTCCCGTTTTATATTTCTCGAGGTGCAGTGAATGCGATAGTTTTATGTAGGTATAGAAAAAGGTGTATCGAGACACACCTGGTGCCGTCGGGCGCAGTAACCGCTCCCCTGCCGAGCAGAGCAAGGGAGACCGGGTATAGTTGGCTATAGGGACGTAAAATAATTTCTGAAGACGTTTTTTTTATTTATAGGGAGGGATTTATCCCGCCTTCTAGGTATAGCTTGCTGCCATCTTAGGCCGCATCGTTGCTTAACATCACGCGAGGTCGTGGTTAAAGGCTTAACTATAATGAATAAAAAAATAATTAAAACAAATATTGGTTGGTCAAAACCACGGTATCGCGTAATGTTAAACGACGATGCGGCCGTAGATGGTAGCAGGCTGCACCAAGAATCCAGGATTGAATCACTCCCTGGTTTCACTGAACATCATGTTGGAACACGGTCATGACCGCTTGTCGACACGGTTTTGTCCAGTGGGTGGTAACTAGCCTATGCTGAAGCCACCAGTATGCCTACACTTTTTGGCAAAACGAATGTTGCTTTATCCGATCTAAGTTAAGTATTAGCATTATACATTTCGCAGGTGCGGAAGTTATGGAGCCTAATACTTGAATGTGATCGGATAACGCAACACTCCTATTAGGGTGTCCCGTCAATTAAGAAACACATTGAATAAAATATTTAAAAGAATGACGTGTCATCTTGAGGGCCTCGCCTTGGAGTTGAGAAAATGTCGTTTTTCACCTAATTATTCCTAACTATTGCCGATCAGTTTACGACAGTTAGTCTACCAACCCCTATAGTCAACTATTCCTGGTGTACCCTATCGCAGTTACCAGTTACATAGCCTCGTAGCCGCTGGCCACGTGTACTAAAGGAAAAGATACAAAAAATGCACAACCACAGGATCCTCGTTCAAGTAATGGATGCTTAATATAGAAAATCGTATTTTAGAATTATGGTATGCACTTTCGCATGTTTGAAATATGAGTTTTTGAAGCACTCCATGCAAAGTGGTCACGTAATAGCTATTTTCACTGGATATATTACGAAATTTTAAAGATTTCCTGCCTTGATTTAAAAGAATAATTTTATTTTTGTGTTTTAAAAAATAACGAATACATACTATGAGCCTTATTTACGAAGAATAAAGATTGCAACGATTTAAATATTTTGTTACGTAAGTAAATTATTTATTTAATTGTAAAATTTTAAAATATTGAGACTGGAGCCCATAGCGTAAACAAATCGTAGGGAATAATTGTGTTATTTCCTATTGTCACTCAATCCAGCCCGATTCGGTTGTCATGTTACAGATCAATACCTACAGAAGTGGCAATGGGAGAATCTCTGAAATATAAAACTTCACATAATGTATAAAATTATAGTAGTTAAACTTACTTAGCTTTTCTAAATCGCTATTAGTGATAAGACCCCCTATTATTTATTTATTTTTTGTATAAAATTGTATTTAGCATAGTTCTTGATCATATTTGTAGTGTTTCAACAGGAGTTATACATCAATCACGTGGGTGAAGTAATTTTAAATACTAAAATCAACGAATTAGGGAAATAAACTAAAATAGAGAAAAAGAAGAGAAAGAGTTATTGTATTGTAAAGTAGCCCTAAAATGTAATGTGTAGTGGACTGTACAGTGGACTTTAAACCTTAAATTTTTTATCTTTGTAAAATAGTAGTAGTATTAATACGGAACCCTAAAAATGAACTTGTTTCCACAGTTTGTTCCCTTAGATCTTGTGAACTATTAAATTTGATGCTTAAGTTTTCGGTAATACCTCTAGATAGAGTGATTTAAGAGGAAGGTGTATGTGTATGACACGTACGATGTTGGGGCGGGTCGCTAATATTATATAGCAACGTCAAGGGATTTAAAGTTTAATAACATGAAACAGACATCGACTTTAATTTCGACATCGATAGCGTTTAAAAGAGGACATTGTACGAACTTTTTAGGTCAAAATCACACGAAAGTCAGAATATAGGTCATTAGTGTTCACACAGGCGATATGAAAGTTTGAATGCAGCTTAATCCCCAGATGATGGTGTCGCGCGTCATTAACCGGGAGCTAATAGAGGTGTAGGTAGTTGTAACAGATCAGAGCTTCGCGAACACCTATTATGTTCTCATTAACGTGGTCGTACCGCGCTTTACCCGCTCGTTAACAATGCCCTACCAGCAAATTTGCCTTCAAAATTAATGTATACGATGCGACGACCTTTCAACAATTTCCATCACTTACAATTACATAATTAAGTATGCCGTCCACTCTATAGTTATCAGAAGTTACAACAGAAAAGGGGATACTGTGTTACAGACTGTTGCAGCAACTGAGACTGGCAACTTTTTCGCAACTTTCGAGGAACTAGCTTTTACATAAATCTGTGGCCGCCGTCCAATTCTTATTGGTGCTTTCCAATTTAAGGTCTGGTTGATGTAGCACATTAGGATATATGAAACATCTAGTTGCCAGTGCTAGTAGCTACAATAGACACCATAACACATAATATATTGTTTTATTGTGTTATTATTTTTAAGTGTATTTTTGTATATTTTTCTGTGTTTCAATAAAGTTCTAGTTGCTCTATCTGCAAAGTTTAAATAAAGTTCTAGTGCTTTACAAGTCTTACATTACACGAAAAATGTGGGCGCGAAGAAAAGTTTTTAAGTGGCAAACCAGCAACGCTGTAGGCTGACCCGCGGTGGACCTGCTTAAAATTGCAGGATCCCGTTGGATGTAGACTGCATATAACTGCTAGTGGTGTTCTTAGTGGAAGGCTTATGTCCAGCAGTGGACTTCTTATAGCTGAAGACGAAAAACAAGAATTTACTGGACTCTGGACATATTTGTATTACTTTAAAAACATACTATTAAGCGCTTTTTGCCAAAAAGTTATTAAAATAGTTCTCGTAGCTTTTCAATAAAACGTGTGACAAAAATTACATTTATCCATCCAGTGAACGTAAATTTTCATGAATTGAGACTGAATTCGTCTACATAAGCTTAAGCTGTAAGAGAAAACCGTAAACAAAGATAGAAAATTAACGACTTCATTTCGGTTTTTAGTATATATTCAGCGCAAATATACCTCCCCAGGTTTATGGTGCGTATCTTGTGGCACAATGAGATCATTCGAATACATCACCAAAGTTATGTGGGCGCCGCTACCACATTACTTGCGTGGTTTAACGGGCACGCACGCTCTTCAACCGTGTTAGGTGAGCCTTAAATCACAGTCTTTTGATCTTCTTTCATTTTCCGTTTTGAGGCTCAACGTTGAAATACAGCTTTGGAACTTCGGTATCGTGTGCGTGGAAACTGTTTTATGTTTTTATTACAAGCTTTATATTACTTTCACCTGTCTGTTGTCTGTCTGTCTGTCTGTTTAATTTGACCCACTTCCCGGTTTCCAATTGAGCTGAAAATTTGCATGCGTGTGTAAATCGGATGACAATGCAATATTTTTATGACATCGAGCTGATCTGATGATGGAGCTGGAAGGTGGCCATAGGAACTCTGTCATAAAACAACGCAACCCCATCGAGTTTGGGCTCATTTGATTCGTCTTGACGAGTACTTTATGATGCAAGATGATAACAATAATTAAAGCTTGTTTTTAAAAAGTATTTTTTAAATTTCACTTGTTTTATACTGTTTTATGTTTTTTCATTTTGAGTATATACAACTAATTACGATTTCGATACGATTCCGTCGCATCGTCGCAGTATTTCATGCTTTCAATGTCTTCTTTAATTTAGGTGTATAATGTAAAAGAGCCATTTTATAAGAATATTCGATGTAAAAAGAATTTCTATTTCCGCGGATGTCGGTCTTCGTCGGCGAGAAATCGACGTCTTGTTATGATGTCCAAAACAGATTTTTATACGTCATTTTACCAAAATTTTACGAAGCGGTTTATTATTATTCGTAAAGTATTTTAATGTAAGTTTTAATTTGTATAGGAATGCCTAACAAGGATTCTCGCCTCTCACATCGTATAAAACAGCGGGATTGCTTATATTCATTCACACGTACTTTCATGTTTCGAAGGCATTAAGTATTTAACAGTTTATTGTATTCGTCACGAAACACGAAAACACCTTATTTAGTAAAAACTTTTACATGGTCCCGGGGTAGGTTAATTGACTTTATACTGTATCCATTATCCATACATAACTTTTATCAAGAGAAAACTTTAGAAATAACTATTAAAACATTATATTGTCCTGACGTCATCTTAATATTGGCTAGAAAGTGGTTCAAGCGAAACTACAGTTAATAAAGAAACTGCGCATCGCATTCAAGCCCGGAATTTTCTCACTGGGACCATTATCTACAGTCTAGATTGTATTAAGTTCCTAATGAGTGGAGCGAAATTAATGTTCTAAATGAGATCATATTATATAGAGTGCCGTAGGTAGGATGCAAGGAACCATGTATTGACAAACAATGTAAATGGGGTTGGGTTCGTATAGACGATACAAAAGGACAAATTTGGGTTAATTAAATTCCTGTGTCGGGCTTTCGGAGCCCAGAGTCTCGAGCTCGTCACGGTTTCTTGAACAAAGTAAAGCCTTATCACCGCGGTAGTTGGCTAGCTCCCTCTCACCCGCGTCTTGCCTCACACCTCTGCCGTCGAAGATTAATGCCCGCCTAATGAATCAGCTACCGTGACAAATCAGGCCCCAGTAATGGATAAGGCCTTCCTGATCTTGTGGCCGCAATAAATTAGCTTACTGATAATAAATATTTCATGTTGAATTTCACTGTTCCGTTTTTAAGGGGAGGTCGTTAAAATATCAATTCGCGCTGGCGTACCTACGTAGTTAACATTTTATAAAGCACTTTTGTAGTGTGCGTAGATGAAAGACGTGTGGGTGTGTAAAAACACGACTATTCTACATCAGTCGTCGCTTTTGTGAAGCGGTAATGATCCGAATAACGCACAAACTATTTTCATATTTTTGAACAGTCGGGAGATTACGGATGAATAAATTCGTGTGCCTAATATACGATATTCAGTATGTTTATTTCAATAAAATCCTTTCAAAACGAACACTAGGAAAGTTTCAGGGTCAGTGAGAATCTAACAAAGGGTTTTACTGAATTATTAATTAGTCCGGGCATTATAATCACTGTTTACATTTGTAACTTATTCTATTCAGCGATAACTCACCTCGTCGTGTAATTATCAATAGATACCTTTTATTGAAATGGCATTTGAAATTACTGGAAATATAATAAAGCCAGGTTACTTTGGCTCTGAAGGGTAATTTTGACTCATATAGAAAGATGCCGAACGTAGCACCGGAACGTGGTCCTTCACTATTGGCCTCATCTTAAAGCTCAAAATCGCTCAGCGTTCTCCATAGCACGGGCTATGCTCACCTGAACTGAAGTCACCGACATAGTCCATCGGATTAGCAAGCTGAAGTGGCAATGGGCGGCACACATAGCACGCAGAGCGAATGGCCGATGGGGTCGAAAAGTGCTCGAGTGGAGACCACGGACTAGCAGACGCAGCGTAGGACGTCCACCCACAATTTGGACAGACGACCTTATATTGATGCCGGTCGCTTCCAACCGGTACATATGGAAGTCCAAAGGGGAGGCTTATGTTCAGCAGTGGACGACCTACGGCTGAGATGATAATGATGATGAGAAAGATGAATAAAGCGTTAATCGATTTCGTGAGAACTACAATAAGTCTTCATTTACTTGTATAAAATATATAAATCTCAAATAATATTTCCCTTTTTATATAATTTCCCAACCGAAAGAGAGACAAAGATTTTTCAATTTCCATGTGTGGTATGTTAAAACTTTATTGGCAAAGGTTACGAGTCATAAAATGGAATCGAACATTCGGATGGTGATACCTTATAAACATAGCAAATGTTGACTTACAAAATACACCTATATTATTTAATTTACCTTCTTTATGGTAGCCATATCGGTCTTAAAAAAAAACGTAAGCCACACGACTCGAAAAGAAGAAGATGGTAGCTATATGTATAGCTAGGTATGTACCTACCTACGCAGGTTTGTGTATGGGTGTGCGTCCTGAGTACCAGCGCATTTAATCCAACCTCTTTGCACCTTTTTTCGCTTCGTGGGCTCAGTTTCCTTACTCCAAATAATTAATTATTTTTTAAGTAACGTAAAAGTACACAGTTACTTTCAATGGTATTGGGTTTCAAGTAAAAGCCTGGCTGTAGTAAAGAGGAAATACGGCGAGTCACTGAGCGGTAATTTTGGGAAGGTTTCGCCCTGTCGATTTCAACGAGATCTGAATTAACGAGTAAAGAAAATGTTGCAAAATATTTTGTTATCTGGCCAGTAGACCGAGGCTTGACTGTGCGCCGAGAAAGCCTTTCCATTAGGTGTACGTTTTTAATGAATAATTCAGATTTTGACGCAGTCTCGGTTTCTATAGCGTCTATTTAGCCAATATCTACGTATTGTCGTAAATCACGATAGGCTATAGAGCACGTATCTTGCTTCCAATATAATAAAGTTTTGTCCCCATTCTCCGTTAATATAATGAAGTTATCTTCAACTCGTCCAAGCGTTCAATAACATGGTGTGTGCTCTGATGCGAGGTGATTTTATTAGTCTCAGCAGAGCTTAGCCCAAGCAAGGAACGTAAAGAAACTTCGTCTCGACCCAAAAGTTTTGTCATGTAACAATGTAATTAGCCCCGGGGAGTTGCCGACCCCTAAGTTGTAACAAATTCTTTATCTCGCCTCAGCGTTTTCACTTACTACCAATTTGAATTCTTCAATTAATGAGTTGAGAGGAGAGGGTACTGAATACGCGTCTGGGGACTTACTTTTTGCAGATAATTACTCGAATCTGACATCGCGCTGATTTAGACATGGAAATGATGATGAATTTTTTACTTTTATTATTTCAGTTTAATGACTTTTAATAGGTTCTGGAATTCTACGTATTAATGGAGAACTTTATATTATAGTAGGTACCTACGACACGCTCGAGACAACTTGAGAGTGTTTAACTTTAAAATTGAGTTTGGTAGCCTTATTTGCGAATGTTAGTAATGTATATGCCACACATGCTGATAACTCTTCAATTAATATTTTAATCGCAATCAAAGTTAACGAAGTTTTAACGAAGGGGATACCACTTAAGATTAATCCTCATGCTCGCGTAAAGCTCTCGCGGGCTGAGTTGGTAAGGTTGTTAGTAATAGTGGCCTCGACGCATGTTTATTTCAGAGATTGCGAGGGTGTAACTTGAGCCTGTTTGCCGGTTTTGAGGGCGGCGGGCAAACATCGCGCCGCGCACACACTACAGCTTAACGAGGCAACTCGCGCTCATCCGGGAATATCGTCATGCTAAAATTGTGTCAATAAAACTTTATAAGCGAGCGAATTATGTATTTAGCTATTCGCGCGTGAGGAATGGAGCTGGCACACAATAAACTCGCCGTGGGAGTTTTGTTATCGTGAAGAGTAGCGCGACACAATCGCGTCGCGGCTGGCTGCATGCCCGTGCAGCGACGGCGCGCCGTGTGTCGGCCGGATCGACTCCGCTCGCGCCTGAATACACACCCGCACCCGGTGTTCACTCCCTGACGGATATTGGGTAGGCAAACGTACGGTTTAAACTGAACACTTGCCTTACAAAGCGAAAAGTTTGTGCTCAACTAAATGCACACGACTCTGACTGTCCCATTTGTGCGCTCAGCTTTACAGTTGTCAAGTTAGAATTGAAAGTTTCACCACACAGTGCCTAGTTACCTGCCAACCTGCCGCAAACGTACCTTTTATACTAACTTTCTTTTTGTGGTGCAAGTGATTCCTAATTATTAATACATACATTCACATGATATCTCACAGTGGGCTAATATGATTTTATCGAAATAAATCACCTGAAAGCCTAAGAATTTGAAAAGTCGAGAATGTGGAGTTTAAAATCAGACCTAGTCTGTATTTCGGCAATTGTTAGAAAGAAAAATTATAATAATTAATTTACTTTTCAAAAGGCTAAAGTTTCATTACATAGGTACTTAAATTTTAAGTTTATTAAAACTATATAAATATACGTAGAGCGTTTCGTACTAATTTCAATCTGAGTAGGATCCGAATTCTTAAAATGACAGTCTGTACGGCGAGCCATAGAAACTAAGTATTCTACGGCTTCGTTGGACTGTTATTTTAAGAATTCGGATCGGTCTCTGATCGGTTATAGTAGGGAACCTTATGAGTTCAATTTCTCCAAAGTACAATCCGTACCGTTTTCCTTAACATTTTTGTCAACAAGACAGTTTCAATTTACATCTAGTTAAGCTGTAGAGCTAGCCTGTGTAGCCAGGTATTAACTAGTAACATAACTTGTTACTCCCAAAACAGGCAGTTTAACAAACTAAACGGTTGTTGTAGGCAACCGTTCACCTCATCAATTACGCTAAAGAACTTTACTCGGCAGCGGATTCATTAGAAACCCATTCATCTCTGCACCGGCTCAGGTTTGAACTACTTACTTTGGGAAACTGAGGCTGCACCTAATTGAAAAACGGCTTTCGTGCTCGCTTTATATATGAACTGTGACACTATGGTACTGAAACCTAGTTAATAAAAAATAGAATAGAATAATACTTTATTGCGTACCTTATTTCCTTATGTTACTTAATGACATTATTTTAATTATATTATTTTATTATTGACATTTTATTGTATTAGTCTATATGTCGCTCTTAAACACGGGCTAAGCCTGAGCCTTTATATAGGCATGCACGGAGACAAAAAGTCCAATGCGCAGAGGCCCTTTTGAGCTTTTAGTATATATGTATTAGGTGTCACTTATTGGAGTCTGTCTGTGAGTCCATCCATAGAAAATGGGCTCAAAGACAGTCTCCGCCAAGTGACGGGACTATTGCTAATTAATGGAAACTACTTGAACTAGGCTATGGATGTGCATTCTAAATGGATAGTTAATGAGGCTATTGCTAGGACTACGGCACCTGCCACTTCCGTCCCATTAGGAAATATTAGTCTATATTATTATTACATTTTGCATGCTGAAAAGCTGATTGAAGCGGAGTTATAATTCATTCTTTGTGATCTTTTTGTACATACTTGCGTATAAAGAACTTTGAACTTTACATATCAAATAATTACAAAGAAACTTACTGAGCTAGATATATTTAATGCTAGGTAAACAATCAGCGGTCTTATCGCACAAGGCAATTTACAAACAACGTGAGAATGGAGCAGGATAATATTATGTTAACATTAGATGGTTACGGACGGACGGACTGTTTATAATATAAATATAAACTTTATATGAATACTGTGACATTATACTAAAACCTTGTTAATATAATATTAATTGAGTGCATGTCAGTCATGTATAGCGTTTTAGAGCTTGTATAATACTCGTACCAACTATGCCACGCGATGTTATCGGCGATTTAATAAATTGTTTGGGATAAAAGTAGCCTAGTTCTGAATAATATTTTGAATAAATAAGCGAGTATTTTGATCGGCATTTCATGTTCATTATGCATAATTTTTGTTCCTCGATTCTTAATTTCCCCGGAAGCCGTTGGATGCAGGTCGCTTCCAACCGGTACATATGGAAGTCCAAAGGGCCTATGTTCAGCAGTGGACGTCCTATGGCTGAGATGATGATGATGATTCTTAATTTCAGCTCAATCAGTTCAGCTGATTAGACGTTAATAAGAGACAAGCACGTGCATTTATATAGAGGCACGTTTGCGTTATCAATATAAGTGGGATTGGAACCTTCTTGTCCACATGTAGGTATGTAGGTTGTAGGTCTAATAATTAAGACATAGCATTGCGTAATATTTGGCCCTTGATTACCTCTCACAGCTACAGCATACAAGGCTTTTTTCGAGGTGACATCGCTCACTCAACCCAGTACTTACATATGTTGTTTATAACGCCAATGATCCTTCCCGTGACAAGCATAAGACCCGTCACGGCGTACCTCAAACACATCTCCCGTCTGTAGATATTTCACATGATAATCCTCCGCGAAGAATTTCATATTTCACCGGCGAAGCCGAATAAGTATGCGTATTATCTCCCGTCAGACAGGTGTCGCTCGCGTCGGCCGCCTAAATTCATCTCTGTGCCGGCAGGTGCACGCAAACGACGCTTCTAATCCGACCCTGACGTGCTACCTACCTGAATAATAGACTCGGCTCATACTATCTCCGGAGCAAAACTCTAAATGTTATTTGTTTACTGTCAGTTTGTTCTCACTGCTCAAATCTACAGAAGGTGTTATATAATAAAGCTTCAAAAGATTCGTAAAACTGTAGTCACACTATCATACAAGTTTATATGTAAATGCATTTTAAAAAATACGACTAGTAAAGTACGGCACTTCTCTGTTTTATCTCCGGCTTCGGTTTTAGTTCCGACACTATAAAATTATTATCTCCCTTTGTTCCGATTGTTACCTTAATCTCGAGCGTAATGTATATTTTATTTACGAATCCACCCTCGTTTATTACGGCAGCTACACTCTCAAGACACATAGCGACAGTTAATATTGCCAAAAAACGTAATAAAATGCCGTGTAATCAGATATCCCTGCGAAGTGAAGCAAAAACAAAGAACAATCAAATAAATTGCTCTTTTTGAATTACCCCATCAAACACCAAGCACTCGGCAACAATGGAGGATTCTGATGAATTATCAATTTTCTCTTTGTCACACGCCAAACAAAAACTCACGATGATCGTACCTGGGGAGCGCGTTATCTTGGCAGAGACGTATGACCATTATTTGTTCGTGTGTTTGATATTGCGTATACAAGCACGCGTGCTTATGTGTGGGACAATATATCAATTACCAATCAATCGTTGACGACAGTTGGTTTCAAGGTATGCACTGGAAAATATTACCTTTGAAAAACAGCGCCGATTCGAATCAGGTGTGCTACGGACATAGGTGTATGTACTCGAAGTTTTGATTGAAAATATTGATAAATTTAACTTACTGATTTGTTTATACGAGTACTACTTGCATTTTCAGAAGTACGAGTAGCTTCTTAAAAATTCCAATCTTTTTATATAGAATTACATATTATATCTACACTGTGTAGTCTGTGCTATCCCCCATATCCAAACTTTCGCACCGCGTCCACATTACTGGCTATCTAAGTATTATACAAGAAGCATCAAAGAATTAACTAGATTATAACGATACGCTAAGTCGGATAAATATTATTTATTGCTTAATAGTAGGTACAGAAAGTTGGAGCAAACTTTTAATGGGCCGGGATCGCTAATGATAGGGTAGAATTACGCTTAGCAGCTACCTACGAACAGCTACGAATAACTACGATCTAAATTAAAATAAACGAGGGCGCCAGTGTCCATGTGCTCGAGCGTTTTGACGTTTTGAAATAGGATGATAAATTAGTTCTAATTTTGGTCACACGAGATCGTATAGCTCTAATGTTTACAGTTCGCCCACCGAGCATCCACTTACATTTTCATGGAGGCACATTGGTACTAGTTTACTTATTCATATCCTCGACGAAACATGAGTAATCAGAACGCTGTATTTTGTACGAGCACTGTGATATCCATTAGATTTTATGAAGTGACCTTCATACTCGTAATGACATCTAGGTGCTTTTAGCAATCTAGTTATTCAGGTGAGTGTACTAAAACTTGTGTGACCTCGTTAATTAGGAAGGCACGTAATCGCCCATATATTCCGTTCTTCTGCCATTCCGTAAGAACCCCTGGTAGATGGTCTATAGGCATCACTCGTAGTGTAATGTAGTACTTGTTTTGGAAATTCGAGGTAGGCGGTAGGATCAATCGTATAATAAGTGTTCGCTTAGAACAGAAATAATGTTGACCAAGGTATCGTTTTTTTGCTTAGAAGCTGTCTCAGTTTTTGTCAGAATCTGCTTCTCGGTTTTTCTTTTTTTACTACGCTTTTGTTCGTGAACTTATTTATTTATTATTGGGTAACCTCAAAAGGACCTTAAGCCACTTCGACCATTTCTGATCTTTTGAGGCAGTGCAGTTGAGTTATAATTCACTGCTTAGGGAGTGACTTGTTGTATCTCTTCTGGGAGCATAATGTGTCCCCCCAGGTGGATACTTCTGTTGAACATGAGTGGGCCACAGTTGCATAGTATGTGCAAAGCTGTTTCGTCTGATTCGTGGCAGAACCTACAAACCGTGTCTTGGCCCAAGACCATCTTCGTTAAATGTTTGTTTAGTTTGCAGTGTCCAGTGAGTACTCTGGTTACTGCACATGTTTTATATCTTTTGAGCTGCAGGAGTTCATTTGATAATTTGGGGTTGTAGCCTTTTATGAGGGCTTTAGATTGTGTATGTCCCGGTAAGGACTTCCACAGATCTCTTGCCTCGAGGTTACTCTTTTGGTTTAGCTGGTTGTAAACTTGTAGCTTTGTGGTTCCACAAAACGGTTCGGGTCCGATCTGAGGGTTATCGGCACCCTTTCTTGCAAGTTCATCTGCTAATTCATTCCCATCTATGTTGCTGTGGCCAGGAACCCATTGTAGGGTTACTTTATTTTTTGCGCCTAGAGCATTGAGATTGGTTTGACATTGTTGTACTAGTTTTGGGTTACACTCAAAAGATTCTAGTGCCATGAGTGCCGCTTGGCTATCAGAGTTGATGTAGATCCGTTGATTTCGGAGCTTTCTCTCGAGGTTGATCTCCACACATTTATTAATGGCGAAGACCACCGCTTGAAAGATGGTGGCCATGGAACCCAGGTCACACTGGATTTATATTTTGGCCTTTCTCCGTAAATGCCGCAGCCTACATCGTTCCCTTTTTTTGAGCCGTCTGTGTACCAGACATGACTTCGTGAACTTTCTAACATAGACTGACCTAAACTGAGTTTGGTTGAAAAAATACTTTACAGCTAGTTCTCAGATCAATCAAATTAACAAAAATAAATTACATAAAAATCGGTCACATTTCAGCGAAGTTCGATAACATCTCGTCCTCATCTAAGTGATTTTATATAAGTACGAGTATTAGAGTAATTACCAGTCCAAATTCATCTTTCTTGTCAGAAAGAATCTAAGATTAGGAACCATTAAATTAGTCAAAGGTACCATACTAATTTAGTTATTCTCGTGCGAGCCTATCTAAACTTGTGCGACCGCTAATTGCGCCAAGCCAAGTCGTCGTACTTATGTATAATTAGTCGTTGTTAGGATATAATTACAGGTGGCTACAAATTGATCAATATTTCAAGCGCATGTCTCATGTCAATATGATGTTTGATTCGGGCTATTAGTCACCGATATGGTTACACGGATATCTTAATAATATCTTTAAAATGGAAGAGCTTCTATGCTATGTTAAGTTCAAGGATCTTAAAATATCTAACGTTAAGTTATAGAACCCAAAAAGGTTCTCATTTCAGAGGTTTTTTGTTTCACTCATTCGGCTTATAAAAGAGTAAGGTTTATCACCTTAGGACCTTTGTCTTTTCAGAACCGAATTAATTTTTTTTATTCGTGAATGATTTTTTAATTTTAACTAGGTATGATTTTATTAAAATTTTATTTGTGTGCGAATATTAATAATTAATTGTATTATAAAAGGTAAATGTGCTATAAATTGTAAAAGTTGTTTTAAGATTAACATTTCTTTATACAATGTTGTGATATTAAGAAATATATAATGACTGAAGAAGTAATCAACATAAATCCAGGAGTAGATTGAACCCTTCCATGGCTTCACTTGCATTGATGAATGGAACACGACTTTGGTAACTGATGGCGACATGAAAAAAGTATATTAATATTTATAACTATTATTGGTTATTATAATATTGTTAAAATTAATATTTTAGGTATACAGAAAAACTATTTTTTTTTTCTGCCTATCCACGATCATTTATCAAACTATAAGTGGATTTATTACGTTGAGTCATGATGTTTCAGGCTCGGGCTCATTAGCCTCTTCCTACTGGAATCAACTTCTCTAAGATATGCCCTCTCTTCCGCCGTTTTGCTGTTTGCGTTCTCTATTAGCGCTCTAGCGAGAGGATTTAGATGAGACTTGAGGCGATCACAGTATCGGCTTCCCACACTCTTAATTTCTTCGTCTACTGTTGGGACCTCCAGGTATTCGTGGATTTCTTTATTAAACTAGATTAATTATATTAAATTAAAATATTAAACAAGATGCATTTTTTTTATTCTAGGCTGCATATTACATACCAAATTTCAGATTAAACATTTTAAATATTTAGTTGTGAATAGGTAGCAATGCACACATACATACGAATGTCAATACTTTCGCATTTAATAATAACAGAGAAACACGTTACCCAGTTCTAGTTTCTGCCCCAACTATTTTCCTTCAGAATGTACCAGTATTTTCGTTCCATTGTTCAAATACGTTTCATGAAAACAGAAACATGTCATCGCGGCACAAAAAATCCTGACTCAGACTGTTTTACTAGAGCGTCTTTTTCTGCCCTTTCGAACACATCCAAACGCTCCTCGATATTCCAAAATACATAAGTTATTCTTCGGACGTACTCGTGCAGGCATTTGTTAGATAAGCGGCATGGACGAAATCACCATTGGATGTAGCTTGCTGAAAAACAAATGAGGCACTCGTAGTAAGTACACTCGGTTGTTCAATAACGCACCTAAAAATACGGTTGTGGTCATGTGGTCCGACCGCTTAGTTCGATCAATCGGACTACGTGAACTTTTTTTCCCCGTTGATTCGATTTATTTATTTATTGTTTATTGTTAATTAACACGTTACACCACGTTAACACTTACATTAATTAACATTAAAATTAAAAACTAAACATTATTTAAAAAAGAAAAATATTTACAATAACTATACAAATCTTAGATAGAATTTAAAAATATAAAATATACAAAAAAAAAAAACTTTAAAAAGTAGACAATGATTCATACATCACGCTCACAAAACCTCAAACATAACTGATAAAGTTCGATCAATCGAACTATGATTTCTAAAGATTCCTGATAGTTCGATCAATCGAACTACGTGATTTATTTCTTCCAGTTGGTTCGATTATGCGAACCGTGATTTTGTAATTCCTTTACTATTATTTATTTATATTATTTTTTATGTACAGCTCCTAAAACTAAGCTAAGTTCAAAGTTCTTTATTTGCGAAAGTAGGTACAAAAAGATCACAAAGAATAAATTATAACTCCGCTACATTCAGCTTTCCAGCATTCAAAGTGTAATAATAATAATATAGAATAATTCAACAAAATGTCAATAATAAATTCAAATAAATTAAAAGAATGTCAACAATATAAGGAAATTACAATTAATGTCATAAGTTTGATATTATTATTACATTACAATAATTAAATTCATTCAAATAATAAAAAATAAATAAAATGTAAGATTTAAATAATTATATTGTCAAATGGTCATATCTTCAAGATATTCACGTATGCTATAGTATGCCTTTCCTAACAAGAAATTCTTTAGCTTTACTTTAAATGTATTCATTTCATTACACTCTAAAATATCCCTAGGTAATTTGTTATAAACCCTTGGAGTCATACACAGAACACTAAGCTACGATGACTAAGAAAAGGTAAGCTTGGAGCTTGCTCTACAAAGTCAAAATTCAATGATTCTCTCTATTTCTATAAAACCATTAGCTACTATTTGTCAGCTAGATTTAGTTTCCCTTCAAGCATTTTGTACACATATTCAAAATCAGGGGCTGAAATTCGCGCTGTTGGCAAAGTTGAACGACCAATCAAAAACCCAGGACCTACCACTGTTTAGTAGTATTTATGTTATTTTTTATATTTTTATGTTTGTCCTTCTGGATTTTTTACTGTTTATAAAATGTGTATTTTATAATATGGTATTCATTTGTTTCAATGAAACTACATCCAGTAACGTCAGTGTTCTCTGATAAGCGGCTATTGGGGCGCGTTGTTTGTAGAGTGCTTCCGCCTGTCAATCCACCCTAAACCAATACAGTAATGACGTTTACCACTTACCACACAACCTACTGCCCTGTACTCTTTGTCTGTACCCTGTACCTACTTGATCGGGAGCTTTGAGTACAGTGAGAATTCATTATCATTTAGGTATATCTTCTTCTAAATATATAAAAGGAAAGAGTGACTGATTGTCTGATATATCAACGCACAGTTCAAACCGCTGACCGGATTCACTTGAAATTTGGAACACAGATGGGTTTTATGATGTAAACCTCCGCTAAGAAAGGATTTTACCACGCGGGCAAAGCCGCGAGCACAAGCTAGTCTATGGATATATATATAAAGAGATGTCCTCAGCCGTTTTACCTGCTGAAAGTAGCCTATGAGTTAGTAAGTAGAAATGGATATTTCTATGTGTTATTCCAGCGTCTTAGAGATACATACATACTTTTATAAAAAATCAGGACGATTGGTTTAGCCGTTTATTTTTTTAAGATAAGATATAACCCGCTTATAATGGGTTTTCCAATAGGGACGCTCGAACTTTGACAGCTCATTGTGGCCATGTTGTTTGAGTGACAGATGTCAAATGCGGTGTGTTATATTCATTCAGTCCTCCCAAATCCACTGAGCACATAAAGTGACTGTTTGGTGCGGATTTTGGGCCGGAGGCATGATTGGTCCGCATAGGCGTACCCAGGGGGGGGCAGGGGGGGGCGGCTGCCCCCCCCTGGAAATCGTATGTCTTATATAATATCTGTAGAACAAGATATAAAATTTTCTTGGCGCTCGCAATAAGCTGCTCGCGCTATTTTAAGGAAGAATATTATAATTTTTCTACCACACGGAGCAAGTTAACCGCACTATTTTCCTTGCCAAAAATACAAAACTTTCTTGGCGCTCGCAGCGAGCTGCTCGCGCTTTTTAATGGAAGTATATTTTAATTTTTCTACCGCTCGCAGCAAATTTACTGCACTATTTTCGCTACCAAAAATATAAAATTTTCTCGGGGCTCGCAGCAAGCTGCTCGCGCTATTTTAAGGAAGAATATTATAATTTTTCTACCACTCGGAGCAAGTTAACCACACTTTATACCTTGCCAAATATTAAAAATTTACTTGGCGCTCGCAGCAAGCTGCTCGCGCTTTTTTATGTAAATATATTTTAATTTTCTACCTCTCGCAGCAAATTAACTGCAGTATTTTTGCTGCCAATAATATAAAATTTTCACGGGGCTCGCAGCAAGCTGCTTGCGCTATTTTAAGGAACAATATTATATATTTTCTACGGCTCGGAGCAAGTTAACCGCACTTTTTTCCTTGCCAAATATATAAAATTTTCTTGGCGCTCGCAGCAAGCTGCTCGCGCTTTTTAATGGAAGTATATTTTAACTTTTCTACCGTTCGCAGCAAATTACTGCAGCATTTTCGCTACCAAAAATATAACATTTTCTCGGGGCGAATATTTCAATAAAAAAAGGATGAATATTTAAATTTTCTTACGCTATGCGCGAGACGAAATCAAAGTATGACGTACCTTTAAATAGGTCCTTCCTGCTCAACGTTAAAACATATGGCACATAACACAGGCACAAAGTTCAAGTTCAGTAAAAAAATCTGAATCCACCCTTGCGTGCCCCCCCCTAGACCAGAAGCTGGGTACGCCTATGTTGGTCCGTATTTTTTCGAAAACGATAATGGTGTGGCCGTCACCGTCAATGGTGAGCGATACCGGTCGATGATAACCAACTTCTTTTGGCCTGAAATCGAGAATATGTATCTAGACAACATGTGGTTTCAACAGGACGGCGCTACGTGCCACACAGCATACGCTACGATGAATGTTCTGCACGAGCAATTTCCGGACATGGTCATTTCGCGCGGAGGCGACGTCAACTGGCCACCGATATCCTGTTATTTGACCCCGCTGGACTTTTTTTTGTGGGGTTTTCTTAAGTCGCAGGTCTATGCCAACAAGCCGCAAACCACCGATGCCCTCAAAGTCAACATACACCACGCCATCGATCAAATACAGCCCGATTTGTGCGCCAGAGTAATCGAAAATTGGACCTTTCGTGTGCGCGCCACCAACCGAAGCCGTGGCGGTCATTTGAATGATGTCATATTTCATACATAATGGGGTCAATGGACCTATCAAATTAAAAAAAAAAATCGTAAATATCTCTCCTACAAGTATTATTTTTTTCATTTCAAAGATCAAGCGCCCTTAATGGAAAACCCTATATTTAAGATTATGATTTCTTGTAACTTCTTTTCAATTGTTCTATTGCAGTAACTGAAAGAATACCAATAATTCTACAGATATTTTCCTGCAATAACATTGACTCAAAAGTATAAGAACTGCGGTTAAATAGAAATGATTAGTGTTGCTCGTCACTTTGTGAAAAAAGCCCGTCTTCTTACTGCTTTGTATATATATATATATATATATAAAAAAATAGGTATGTTATACCAAAGTTCAATTCCGTATTTTAATCTCAAAAGATAAAACCAAACCCCATTGTTCAATACCCCAATCAATTAGTAATTAGCAATAATAACAGCGGTTTTACTTATAAACTTGTAAGTTGACCCAGCGAAACGGTCCGTTAATCCGATATCGTATCGCGATCATAACAGACCAATTCACGAGGTCGGCCTAATCCGCGGCTTACACAAAGTTTCGCGTTAATCGGTCAATGAGGCAGCTCCGTAATTTAAGGCTTAATTGCCCAGATATACTGAGAACCGCGACTTTTCATCGTAAAGAAGGTCGCTTTAGGTCGGGTTGAATTGTAGTGAGTCGATGGATATACAGGGTGACTGGTAAATCACTTGGAACCAGGTTACTCAGTACACTATTCTCGTTCGAAATAAGTTATAAAAATAGTTTCTTATATTTTGTCAAAAATCATCATCATGTTCATCATCTATCTTCCGTCCACTGCTGGACATAGGCCTCCCCCATGGCACGCCACTCAACTTGGTCCTCTGTCTTTCTCCTCTAACCGCTCCCAGCGACCCTCCGGATATCATAGCCCCATTTCGCCCCATCGCCAAGTACGCCCTACACTACGTTTGCTGACGCGGTCTCCACTCTAAAACACGTTTACCCCAAAAAACAAAAACAACCTATGACAAAAATAGCCTATTTAAATGTAAAGTATTCATAATGTACAAGTATGACCTCTCACACACTACCAGACTCTGCGGTCACTTACTTTGTCTAGTTTTATTTACCTGGAGCATCAGCTGTTCGCCAAACGTAAGTTGAACATACTTTTTGAGACGTGGCGTATGAGTTCAAGTAAGATTTTATTTTTAATTTTTAACTATTTTGTTTGTTAATATTAAACGTAATATAAGTATCTATAATAATATATCGTATTCTTTAAGCTTCTTAACTTACCAGTCATACTGTATAATTACTCGTATTTTAAAGCTATTAATATTCTGGTGATACGACAGTTTGATGTAGAGCTGTTCGTTACCATTGTAAACGTAAAGAACTGTTCCATATGGTACAGCATATGTTCCATATGGTGGCGGCAGCCGGTAGTTCATGTTGTAAGCCTTGTAATAATAATCTTAGCAACTTGAAAGTGTAACATAAACATAGTAATTTTGATTGATATTTTACTCTGACTACCCTATACACCCAATGATTAATAACTTATTAACACAAATTTCATTATATAAATCTATGGCTAAGTACGTGCTCAGCTAAATAATTAAATGATTGGGCAGACATAAAATTGCTTAGATCCTAAAATAATAAATGTGCTTCTCTACTAGTAATACTATTCTACAAGTAATAACATAAAATAAAAACATACTCTAATCCAAAACAAAGCAAAATCTTTTCTCTTATAGTCCATGTGGATTCTATTAAAATTATATCAAAGGACGAATTTCCCTATGAATAATAAAATAAATAGGCAGTAATGTCGTCTGTAGGCGGTTCGCTGTTTTCTTTCGGAACAAAGAATTATAAGAAAACGAAAGTCATCAGTTGTTCATTTCGGCATGTTTCCGAGCGATCGGTTTTCGTTCTGAGTGGAGAGCCATTGTACGCTGATAGTTTATTCTTCTGACTAATTGTTGCTACTATCGATTGCTCGTACTGTACTGTCACTGTTTTGTCAATGTCCTACAAAACTGAAGTGGTTCTATTTCACAAAGCTCGTTCGGTTGAATACGCACGTGTGTTTTAAATTTAATACACATAGTAAATGGTCAAACTTTATAAGCCATTTAATGTACGTACTCTTTGTTATTCGCAAATGAATACGAACTACTAGTTAGTACCGTACGCACAGTGATTCTACTCTAAAAGTCGGTTATATTTTATTTTAGGAACTTGCCTTACTACAAAATAAACAAATACGTTAAAAAGTTTAGGCGTAAAAGAGTAATAAACATCTATACATTTATAAACCCATCAATAAAAAAATGGATTTATAGTATTTTATATAGAGGTAGGATCCAGTGGAATGTAAAAGTCTTATGTTTTTCAGTATATCAGCACCAAAGCTTGCATTTCCTTTCTTTCTAGAAACACGCTTAAGTCTGGCTGTTCTAAAATAGTATTTTAAAATTCAGTTCTCAGAATAACATTAAGAAAATTGCAAGAAACCCTCGAAGGCAATACGCAATAGAAAACGTTTGGTTCGAGCACGAGTACGGACAATTACATTCGGGTTCCAGACGATCCTTCTTTCAATTCTCATTTCTTTATTGGAATCGAAACGATTAGGTGTAGATTTAACTCGATTGTTTTCTATAGCGACGTCGCTTTTTACAAAATAAAAATGTCACAGTTCTCCCCCAAATGCACTTCGTTTTAACTAAAATATCTTAAAAGCTCGAAATGGAAGCACTGTTTCTATTTTTCTTTTGAAAACAAAAACATTTGTGGCTACACTTTTTCTATTATTTCTTATTTTAGTGCGACATAGCACGCATTTTTGTCACGCAATAATATCACAGAAACTCGAGAGTTATGTCCATAATATAAAAGTTGCGAGAGAAGAGGTATGCCTATCGCGTAAGAGTTGATATGAAGGATTATTAAATCGCATGGCAAGGGTTTCATTGTAGTAACTCAGCTGCCGATTCTGTGAGCGTATGTGGTATGTAATTGAGGCGTTCCAGGTGCTGCTACATTCTACATCCCTCAGGACTTCAGAGATGCACGCACGCGCAAATGTAGCTCACGACGCGACGCACACATGCCTATACCTATACCAGTATTACTAACCATATCGTGTAACTTGATATGAACACTAAGTACTACATTACATCTTATGAACCCTATAACGTTCGTGATAAAGTACAAAATAGAAATGCAAAAGCCATTCTAATGCATTAAAGGAACTGTCACAATGTCGGTCGTCGGTATGAAAATATTATTGTTTGCTCATAGTAGGCTGTTGTTAGAAAGCTATTCTTGAGTATATTTTTATGAGAGTGCCAGTTTGTCTGATGCCCGTTCCCCTTTTATTTTTATGACGAGGTAGAGTTTTGGGACCGTTTTAATACTCTTACACGCGCTTGTAACGGTTATGTAGACATTTTATTGTATTGTCTATTTGAGTGCACTTTACAAGTCGAAGCTACTTCTGAAAGTAGTGGGTTGAAGTAGACGCGATAATGATTGCCACGCTACATGTTAATTAGCAGGCTTGGTGACCTAATGACGTGATACAATGTGGACATTAATAGAGCAATTTCCGTACAAATAACTCCCAAGGCGCTCATGTTAATTAATTTTCAGTACATGTTGTGAATAGACAATTGTGCTGTAATATCAAAGGCAAAAGGGAGATAATCTGAAGGCACAAATACAGCGGAACGTATGTGAATTCACCCTCGTCTTAAACAGTAATGTGAGCGAAATATTCCTTAAAATTTAAAGCCTTTTTGTGTACCGTGACACTTTGGGATGTTATTTTCGTCGATTTGGGACTAAAGTTATTTTGCTGTTCGACGGAGTTGTTTTCTGAAGTCGGGAGGGCCATAAATTGTAAGGCGTGAGTGTGTAGGTATGTTGAAGAGAGTTGCTTCGGAGTCGCAGTCTCTCCTCGAATCTCTGTAGGAATGTGGCTTGATTTAATCCTACCGTATTAGAGGTCGAGTCTCCGAGCTGTCGCTTCGGAGATATATCACTGCTACTAATTGCAAATATCTAGAATAGTTGGTGAATCTTTGTTCAGTTGATGGAAAGAACAATGACTTCATACTGATCTGTTTGAAGACGTAAACGGCGTCATAACAAAGTATCTTTATTAACTTAATATAAGTATAAACCCCAATTATTATAACACATATCGTATTATAATGTATACCTACTACTTACATTAATTACACAATAAAGTCCCACGTGGTGTGCCCAGCGCTTTTTTACTTGCAGTTATTTCATCGACTCTTATATATAGATATTCTACAATTTTGTAAACCATGTATGTATATTATATATTCTAACATTTTGCCAAAGATCGTATACCTACCTAGTCAAGGAAAGATCATAATATTATTCGACAAGATTCCTTTTCATAATAATAAACTGCACAACGCGGTCACCCGTTGTGTTATTCCTAAGCTTTCAATTTCAATTCGATTCGTTCTGTAGCTTCGTTACCAAGATAACAACTACATATATACCTCTATCATAGAGCCACGTATAATAGAGTAACAAAGTCGAGCAAGACAAAAAATAATCTCTTTCGAATTAATTGTTACTCTAACCGTTTTTTGGTTTACAAGTTTGTATGAATTGCCTGCAAAAGTCCTAACTAACGCTTAGGATTTTTTTTTTAACTTGAACTGACCTTATGAGCTAGCTAGCTGTTTAATCAGTATTGCGACCAATTTGGTGTCAAAATAACATAATTTTTTATTTACTCTCAATACTCGTACCTGGACAGTAGACACCCGAGAATACAGTTTGCCTCTTGGGCTTTTACCATAATTATTTTTCCATGTCTATTCCTTTTATGAGCACTTATAATTAAATGTGTCCCTATGGAGTGATACATCGAATACTGCCCCCAATATATTTGTAATTTGCTACTATGAAGCAAGCCACAATAATTTTAATTAAGTGTAGTATGTACAGGTGTATACAGGTTGTTTGGTGGAGTAGCGCCTAAATAAATTAAGGCCGTTTAGTATTACAACATTTTCAATGAATTTTGATAAATGAATTTTTTGAATACAAAATATAAATAGTCATGCATTTTCCATAAAATGTAACTAAAGGCATTATTCTTATCTATAAGTCATTATTGTAATAATGTATTATTCATACGTCTGGAAAAGACAGTTTGTATTTTTCAGGCAAATTGTTATACTCGTTTAGAGACGTGAATGGGTGACAAGCAAATCCATAGTTCATATATCTATCTATATACATTATATTTTCAACGATGCTTGAGACTTTTTTCCGATTAAAGCTAGATTATTACAATGCTAATTCCAAAAGTAGAAAATATTTGTTTTCTTTTAGTCACTTAGTACCTATATAATGCCATATCCGTGCATCATGTTCTTTCAAACACCCTGTATAGTAACTATATTGCGCATGTACTTGGTTAGGCGCAGTATATATAATTAAAATGACATACGTTTCTAATTATGAGTATAATATTGATAGTTTCTAATTATAAGTATAATATTGATAGGTTATCTGCCGGATCACCTTATTTCTGATGCGATCCTTTAGATAGACGCCGAGCATAAACCGCTCCAATCAGTCATACTTTACTTTTATATATTTAGATTAAGAAGATGAAATATATCAACTACTGAGGAATATCTTTCAAGTTATTGTCTTCCGTCGCCTCTCGATATTATCAAATTGACAAGGGTTTGCCCGCAATCTTATTTATATAAAAGCTATGTGATAATAATTCTTTAATAGATATCCCAAAAATCTAGCTCAACCCTACTGTCCCTTTTTTATTACGTCAGGGTTTTACTTACCTTTGTTTCTTTTTAGCGTTATTGGATATAATATGTGAGCCGTGAAGAGATACATACTTTATGTGTGTACTTATATACTCGTTTTTTAGCAAAGTCCTAAATTCAAGTTCTAATCGTATATGCTGCATCGGACCACTTAGCCTTGGCCTTCAGCGCTACATATAAATATTGCTATCTAACAAGACAATGCTGCCAGTATTTTGAGCATGCTACCATTTGACTGCTGGTGGTCAAGTCTGGATCACATCACACTAGCGATCAAGTTTTTCACGACGCTCTTCTTCATAGATGTTGTTTTGTAAAAACCGTAGGTACAGAGGTAGAAAAAGTAGAAGAACTTAGAAAAAAAAGCAGGGGACATAATCCAGAAGGCTTGTATTAGTTAAAGATGATTTATAAAATAAAGAAAATACAAAATCAATCAATTCAGAATAGGGCAAAATAAACAAATAACTAACAACAAAGATTTTTCTGACAAAGTACTACGTAGCGTAAAATAAACACATAAATATAATGTAGTTTAAATTGAACTTACTCGTAAACTCATTTAGTTGAATGAGTTAGCATCATCCAATATGGACGTACGGAATCAAAGCCACATCGGAAATTAAATGTATTCATTGGCTGCATTTTGATTTATTCCAATTGGTTCGCTAAAACATCCTGTTGAATTATGTTTCGATTGCCTACTGATGTAATTACGACTATGCTAATTTGACATGTTATATCCTGAAGTGCCTAAGCAGTACCATAATAATATGTAAAATTTAATAAGGTGATATTATACATAGACTTTAGAAACATAAATGTAGAGAAATATTAAAAAAACTTTTACATACATGTGTATAATGTATGTATAGGTAAAGGTTAATAAAAATATGAAGTTACCGATAATACCTATAAACTAATAAAAATAATAAATACTGATAATGTCGATAAATTAATAAAAATATGAAGATAAAAACCTAAAACTATTATCCAATAAAACGTGCCTGGAGCGTTCGTCAGCGTTGGATTCTACCTGAATCATTAAAAACAAAAACTTCGTAGGAGCTCAGTCCATCCTTAATTCGATTGTTATGAAATAGATCTGTTTAAATGCGCATTGCCAATATATAATATTAAAGCCTTCCAGTAGTCAATTAATTTGAGAAATTACAGGGGTAGGATAAGAAAACATCGAATATATTTTGGAAAAATATTTACTTTATACATATTTACAATATAAAATAACATTTACAAAGATTGTTCTGACAATAATATGGCATCAATCAAAAAACTCCTAAAGTGGGTTTATAACATGTCTACAGAATCTGAAAAAGTATTGAAAAACCTAAATATTTAAGTTAATTTCGTTTAATGAGCGTCTATTTAACCAAATATTCAAATTCTTTTAATTTTTTTGCATAATTCTTACAAGTACTTGTGCCTAATTAACCTAACATTATATGTTTACAACGTTAATAGACATTATAATTGTTTAGTTTCATCACCGTTCTAAACTATACACGTTCACATATTCTACGAAAGTCGTGTATAAAATGACTACAGTCTGTTATTAGAAGAGTCGGGTTGTATATATTTACAAGTCTAAATTCACTGGGAGTGTATAAACGGATATCATCTTATATGTATGACGGAGAGAGCGGCGAGGAGCGTGTATATGAAGTTTGTATGGGGAGGTTGGGCGTCGCTGGAGAGCGCGCTCGCGTGGCACTCGGCCTCGTCAGCGCGCAGTTGGAGCAGCGGGATACGACGGGCGCGCTGGTCCAGGCAAGTGGCGCCCCGCACCGCGCGCCTCAGCTCAGCCCCCGCCTCATTCTCCTGCAGCCACCTCCGCAACCAAGCCCCCAGCCACGCCAGCTCGCACTCGCATCTCAAAGGATTCCCCGTCAATATCAACCCACCTGCACACCAATACAACTTTTATATGAAACGTCCCACCCGGTTGACGGTTCAGCCCCGTCTAGAAAAGTTTCGAGTGGCGTATTAAGAATTAAAACTCATTACGAAGAGTTGTCGGGTTCTCTCTGCGGCGAGAGGCTCGGTAAATTTTAATAAAATACTAGCTTTCGCCGTCGGTTCGTTCGTGCGACCGTAAATATTTAAACGAGTATCTAACTCATTTTGGCGATATTGTGGGGTTAATTAAGAGTCTGTCGGACTATGGTAATAAAAAGACGAGCTCGGCTCGATTCATAAATATATTCTGATCAATTAGTGATCTCTCTGAGAGAGCTTATTTTTAATTAAAAAGCTATTAAACTTACAATGAACACAAAAGCTACCTATTTAAGTTTTATAAAATTGTGCACAAAGTAACAATTAACAATTTATTTTAAGTAACAATTTGTGTGTAGAGAGTTGTTAAAGCAAATTGCATTTTAATTTTGCAAGAATCAAGTTTTGAGTAAAGTTTTTCATTGCTTTTATTAGAACGTTATACAATGTGGCTACTTTTAGGTGGTAAATGTTTATTCACGTACCTGATAATAGTTTGGTGGCGACGTGACTCCAGCTGGTGAAGTTGGGATAGAAGATGGCCGGGTTGAGCGTGCTAAGTTGGTTATAGCTCAGATCCACGCCGAGCTGAGGTATTTGCCCGAGATGTCGCATAAACGCCATCGGCAGTTTACTCAACGAAGTCTCAGTTATTTTGATGAACATCTCTTGACTCTCGGCAAAAGATTGAAAAGCTTCGTCGCATATATTCTGCAGCTTGCCGCCTTTTATTTCAAGGTAGCGTATATTTCTGGCTTCAATGTCGTGTAGCTGAGTATTCATTTTTTCATCCGTCCAATCTATAACCAATTTGTATAAAGACGGGAGCGAGGAAGTAATGTTGGAAATTCGGAATGTGGAATGGTTAATGGTGGACCACGATTGAATGAATAAAGAGCGCAAAGATATCAAGGGACGGAAGGAATCTTGATCAACTATGTCTAAATATTTAAGTCCGTTTAAATTCAGATGCGATAAATTGCTCAACCATTTAAAACTATTTGGCGTGATTCTTATTAAAGGGTTATAAGACAAATCCAGTGAATTAAGGTTGCTCAAATGGAACCACATCTTTGGCACGAGAGAGGTAAGGCGATTATGGCTCAGGTCTAAGTGTCGAAGATTGCCTAAACGTTTAACATCAGTCTCTTTATAACCGTTAATGTAATTTGATGTCAAATTGAGAATTGTTAAGTTCATCAAAGGGAGATAAGGCACCGACCTTAGGCCTATACTTGCAAGGTTCAGATGCCTCAAGTTGGGCAGATTGTGAAACAGTTCTTTGAAGTTTGCCTTCACAGAGTTGAAGCTTAAGTCCAGTTGACGCAGACCACCGATACTGGAAAACGTGTTATCTGATAGAACCGTTAATAGATTGTGACCTAAATTCAAAGTGAGCAGGAACTGCGTGTTTCGGAATATATTACTGTCTAAATATTCTATACGATTATGTGACAAGTCGAGATAGCGCAGAGTGAAGCCTATCTGCGACAGAGCCGTGACGGGGAATAGTGATATGTCGTTGTTGCTCATATCCAAGTGCTCTATTAGCGTGTTCTTAAATACGTCTCTCGGAAGCAACCGCAAAGTGTTGTGACTTAACTTTAAATATTTTAATTTATTCAAATTGTAAAATTGTTCTACCGATAATTGTGAAATGAAATTATAAGACAAGTCTAATATTTGAAGCGAAATCAGGTCGCTGAAAGATTTTCTTTTGACGGTGTTAATGTTATTGTTATGTAAATCTAATATCTCTAAATTGAGTGCTTCTCCGAAGGCCTCGCTCTGTATGTGAATGATCTTATTGTGCGCGAGAATGATTTGCCTGACAGAGTTCTCGACCGCCATGAACAAGTTGTTTGGCACGTCGTGCAGCTCGTTGTACGAGCCGTCGAATATGTTTATAGACAGCGTGGACTCGCCGTCGATGTACCGAATGGAGTTCCTGCTCACGTTTAACGTGAACGTTACATCCACACTCGATATATTATGAAACGCGTTCAATGATAAATATGTAAAGTTATTCCCTTGGAGTTCTAATATTTCCAGTTTTGGCAAATTGGCAAAAGCCTCGGTTTCCATCGAATCGATTATGTTCCCCGCAAGAGATAAATATCTCAAGTTTGGTAAGTTTCTGAAACTGTGCTTAGTTAGGTTGTTGATTCGGTTGTAAGATAAATCTAAGTTTCTTAACTCTGGCATATGAGCAAACGTTCCGCGTCGCAATGAACTTAAAAAATTGTAAGCGACTCTGAGGCTGCTCAGCGAGATAGAAACGTTCTGATAGTCGTCGCTTATGACGATGTCGACTATGCAGTTGTAATCCAAGTTCAGATATTTCAGATACGGAAATGAAACAATATCCGACAACTTGAGAATATGGAAATCATTGTTATCAAATGACATCCAGCTGAGATTTTCTAAGCCGTCGTCCATTTCGAAAGGAAAATATCCGCTAAAAAGTGTCGAGGAGGATTCCAAGACGTGCAACGAGCTTGTGAGATTGGAAAAAGATTGTGGGTGCACGTAGTACAAATCGTTAAAACTTAAATTTATCTCTTTCAGAGGCATGCTCGGCGGAAAAACGTTCTTATAAATCTGTGCAATCCTGTTACCTCTCAAGTTGATAGTGCCGAGCGAAGTGGACCAGTCTAGGAATTCGTTTGGTAACAAATTAGATATCCTGTTGTAGCTTAAGTCGAGATAACGAATAGAGCCCGGTTCGAGCGCTTGAAGTGCAGAGGGTATTGAAGTTAAAAAGTTCCCGGCGAGCGAGAGCGTCTGGATCCGAGCGGGCAGCGCGGGGCTCTCCTCCAGCTGGTTGTAAGCCAGAGATAAATGGCGGAGGCGCGCGACCAACGCCACGCTGTCCGGCAACTGGGACAATCTGTTGTGCTCCACTTCCAGATGTTCCAGGCAGTTTTTCAACGACACGAATAGATCACGACTGATCGAACTCAATCTATTGTACGACACAGATAATCTCTCTATTCGGTTATTCGTAAACACCATCCTCGGGATGATAGATAATTCATTAAGGTCGAGTATAATTTGTCTTATTTGAATTTCCTTGAGGAGATGGAATTCAGACGAATCATTAATCTTATTATTACTTAAATCTAATTTCTCAATTTTTTTCGTTTTATTGGAAGAGCAACGTGAACTGCTATCAAAAGTTACAAAGTTATGCCGTAAATGTACGGCTTGTAGTCTAGGAAGATTATAAAGTAAATCACAGGATAATTCGTGGAGGAAGTTGTTGGAGAGCTTGAGGAGTGTGAGTGAGTGTGGGAGGGAGTCGGGGCTGATGCTGCGGATGTGGTTCCCCTCCAAGTCCAGTTGGAGGAGATGATGGAGAGTTGTGAACGATTCTGACTTCACGTGGCTTATCTGATTGTTGCTCAGTGATAAACTCGTCAAAGTCTCCTCGAGGTGATGCCACCTTATTTCTGGGCCAACGTTCGCGACGTTATTACTGGAATTAAAGTAAAATATGTCAATCAATTGAGTCAAGTCCCGACGTTAAACTTTAATAGAATCTAGTTTTAAAACTTGTGCTTACTTCTGTAGGTTTAACCAGTTTAAAACTTTTAAATCTTTTAAACCCTGCTGCGGTATTTCAGTGAATTCGTTGTAACCGAGGTCTAAGGATGCCAGCGTTGCAGCCATGGAACTGGAATAGATTTATATCTATTATCTTTTGTTCTGCTTTAGAAACTTTGCCACAATACGAGTGCAGCGATGTTTTATTTTACCTAAATGCATGTTGTTCGATGAAATGTAGTTTGTTGGCAACTAAAACTAGAGTCTGTAGTCTTAATCCGTCGAGTGCGCTCTCAGGGATCACTTCCAAATTAGACATGCTTATGTCTAAGTGTTGAAGCTCTATCCTTGGCCATTCTGAAACAAGATAATATCATTAGGTATATCATAACTAGGTGTACCTAGCGGTTTTATCTGCTAAAAATTAGCCTATGTAGAGTGGAATACAATAGAGTGACTCTTTATTGCATACAGAAATAGTTATGAACATAAAATGACAAACTTAAATCTAGAGGTAAACAATCGGTGGTCTTATCGCATAAAGCTATCGCTCTATCTATCTGTTATTCACTAGTATATCTTAAATTTTGGCTCAGTCAATGTAGCCGTTTAGGCGTAAAGGGGTGACAAGCATACACACATCTATATATTTTTGGCATTTTAGAATTTAAATCAAAAATGAATGTATAGCATTTACTCGTATGAACTGAACCGATTTATTTGCTGTATAGGCTTTATTATAGAATAACTGGTTATAATGTGTATCTAAATTGATGTTTGTAACCATTTCATATATTTCTGACTATTTGGCTATAATTTTGTGTGGTAATATGATTTGTTGATTTATCTACTTGGCCGTTCGATATCGAGCATAATTCAAACAAGAAGGTAATATTTAGATTTTAGATCTAGACGTGCGATACGTTTTATTATTATTATTGATTGCAGCTAGACAGCAGATAAATTACTAAAAAAAATACGCTTACCGCTAACTCCTTAATCCCTTCAGATCAGTAACTTTGTCACGAAGAGGTAACAAATATTCTCATTAAATGTGAAGTCATTTGATTGATATAAAATGAATGATATTTCAAAGAAAGATAAAAAGTTTTCTTGGACTTTGACAAGATCGGTTTAACCCTACTTAAGAAGAAACTTGATGGTGTAACACAGTAAAAAGTGCGTTCATACTGTACCAACCCACTTTTGAAACTCACTTAAAACTTCTAGTGGCTGTAAATTTATAACACTATACATTTAATTATGTGAACAAATAAAATGCATAAAGAGTGCTCAAAGGCATGCTTATTAAGCATTCTTTTTATTTATATACTAAGGACACCCTACTCTTATGTCACGTTTCCAAATAAAGTGAAATGTTATGTCTTAATACCATTAGGACAATAATAATTATATAATCAAGAACAAGCAATATATGTATCACACACATTAACCTGTCAACTCTAACATTTAAAATAGGTAAAATTATAAGGTCAGTAATATTAAGTGTAAGTAACAAACAGAACTTTGGTTAAACTGACAACACCGGTGTCGCTCTATTGAAAACAGTCTTCCTTGTTTTCGGGTTAAAAGTGGGTTGATACTGCACCGACCCACTTTTAAACTCACTTAAAACTTGTTCTGTCCGTAAATTCATAACACCATATAACTAAGCCACACATGTACATAATCACGCGTGCTAAATTGTTGGCATGTAGGTAAGGGACTTTATATTACTTTGACCTACAGTTTTGCTTTGAAAACTTTGTAGGGTGCTTAAACTTGTTGTCATGACGACCACTTACTGGCTTCTATGAGCTTGTCTTCATATGAAGATTGTTTGAGATACTTATTATAAATATGTTAGGAAACTACTAGAATATACACCAATTTATTTGTTGTTAAGAAATTATTTATTGTTAGAATTCTCTCTACTCGAGGCCAAAAGTACCTTTTGACATAACATTTCTCGAATATTTACGGACATTATTCTACACAATGTGTGCACGACGCGACGAGTCTATAAATAGAACATAGGTATAAAAATGTTTGCACCTTATTTTCAATCTGTAATTGTTAATTTCTTTATTCATTTGTAATCTATTCTTAGAAACTAGCGTCATACAAAACATAATTGAATTAATTTATTGTCCATTTATTTGTAATCAATGCTTAGAAACTAGCACCATACGCAACATTATAGAACTAATGTCTTAGAAATTATTATCAAATTGTTTATTTTGCAAATATTTTTGAATTGATAACTTAATGATTAATTTTTTAGATTTTTATTCTACATATTAATTAGTTCTCACATAAGTTTTAGCAAATGATGTAAAATTCCTTAAGAATTTAGTAAGAACTTAATACTTTTATAATAGCGCCATCTTGTGTAAAGAGGCGAAATTACGATATGATCCATCGATTAAGATTCATGTATTTAGATATAATGATTGTTATCAGTGTTATGACTACTAGCGCCATCTGTCATTGAGTAGCTGACATAATTTTTGCTCATTCATTTGCTCTAGTTATTTATGGTAAACTCCTCTAGTTGTCTATGGTAAAAATAATTAACAGTGCCATCTTTATTCATAGCACGGCAATATTGTAACAGCACCATCTATTATGAAGTAGCGGGAGATTTAATATTATAGGTTTTTTGTTATTTTTAAATTATCTAGCAAAACAGAAATGCATGTCCTTATAAGGTAACGTTTTGCAATTTGAACTTCCGGCCATAAACAATAAAACAGATTTTTGTAAATTACTGCAAAACTAATTAAGATATTGGTAATATGTAAATTGTATTGTAATCTAGATATGTTTTAACACCTTTCTGCCAAAAATTAACCTGTAAAGTTACTTATTTAGAAATTAGAGAAAATAAACATGAAGTGGAGGGGAAAGGTGAAGCGGGAGATGGGATGTCTTTATAAGAGGGCACACCAGCCCTGAAAAGTTAGTTTTGCTCTGAAATCTTCAAGGAACAAGTGAAAAGTATATAGTAGTGAAAAGTATATAGTAGTGAAAAGTATATAGTAGTGAAAAGTATATAGCAGTGAAAAGTATATAGTAGTGAAAAGTATATAGTAGTGAAAAGTATATAGTAGTGAAAAGTATATAGTAGTGAAATTTAAGTTACAAGACAAGCATCCCACTCTGGTTCACCTCCCTCTTACAAGGAAAGCGTAAGATTTCTTTTATTTTATACACCTACCACCTTTCCAGCTAGGTATTTTATGTATTAGTTTCGTGGTCACCGCCCGAACCTATAGGTACTAGGGTGGTTGATCCCGAACATTGGTCCTTCGGAAGCCGGATCCCTGACGGCGCAGCTGGAAAGTACTTGTGTGTAAAATATTAAGTTTTCTTTAAAAAATGAACAGTTACAATTCGTGCACTTTGTAAATATTATTTTTGTGATAAATTATATTGGACATTTGCGAAATTTAATTTGGACTCTTGTGTGTGTTTTGTGTATTTTATTTAAACTTTTTGTGTGTATAAATTATTTTATTTGGACTATTTGTGTGTGCTGTAAATATATTTTCTAAATTTTGTGTTAAAATTAAAAAGACATTTATTGCGAAATTTTATATGTGGACTTTATATGTGTTTTAAGTTTATTTTTGACAATTTGTGCTTGGACTTTTGTAATTTTTATATGTGGACACTTATTTTACTTATTATAGACATTCGCTTATTTACTGTGGACTATATTCTGTGTTTTATGTGTAAAATCTGTGCGCGTAAAAATATCGCGTTAATTGCAAAATAATTTTATGTAAATGGACAATATTAAAATAAACAATAATTTTTGCGAATAAACAACACTATACACAACAATTGTTGTTGGACAATAATAATTTGTGTAAAAAAATTTGTGGACATTAATTTTAATTTGTGCGAATGAACATTATTAATCTTGTACAAATAAATTTGTGTAAATAAACATTAAAATGAACATTTACCAAACATATAAAAAAGTGCGCGAATAATTTTATGAATAAAATCTGTGCGTAAAAAACTGTACTATCGAACTGTGCACGTAAAGTAAATAAAGACTGAGTGTGAATCAATCATGGTGGTTACGCGCAGCGGTAAATCTGTAGAAATTTCCCGGACGGCCCGGATCGGGGCACAAGCCGCCATGGCGGATACGGAACACGCCGGGACAGCCCAGAACAGGGCACTCGCCGCTACGGTGGAAGATTCGAATCTTGATGAACCATCCAGAACATTCACTGCAGTAGTAGATGCGACAACAGAGAATACCAGCGAGTCCAGAAAACAACAAAAGATAACAGAGCAACCTATCAAAGACACAATGGATGAAACCTTCATCAAAAGGAAAACCATATCACGAAGATCTTCAGTAACTCAAGATAAAAAAATAGAAGAAATAACAATAAAACGAAAAAAAGCAGAAATGAAACTAGAAGAAATGAAGAAACAACACGAACTTGCTAAGAAATTAGTAGAAATGGAAATCGAAGAAATGAAAATGCAACATGAGCTGGAGGAAATAAATATAGAATATGAACAAGTTGCAAGTATACATGGAGATTCAGAACAAGAAGAATATTATGAAGAAGAGGCATTCGATTCACCCTTCAATCATCCGGCCATGGAATACCGACTAGGACAGGGCGTTCAAGATGAAGTTTCATTTGGACAACGGGGCTACAAAGAGCTTCGACCTGCGAGTCTGACGTCAACAGAGTATAATGATGTCACATCCTTGGCAACGGTACGAAGGAAGAAAGAAAACAAAGCCTGCAAAGAACAAGAAAGAAAAATGAAGCCGAAAAAAGAAGATTCAGATATGAAGATATAAAATGATAATCCAGACGTCAAGATGGAAAATGGAAACATACCTACAAGTCAATCAAGACAAACAGAAATTGCTTCACTGGCTACAGCGCTCACACAAGCACTGAAAAATTGTACAAGAGATCCCGGAAAACATATTCAGGAATTACCGATCTTCAATGGACGAAGCGATCGCTGGCTGAGCTTCAAGGCGGCATTCAGAGACACAGAAAAAGTTTTCACGAGGACAGAAAATATAAGTCGTTTACGAAAAAGCCTACGTGGACCAGCAGCCGAAGCAGTCAGCAATTTATTCATCGGAACTCCTGAGCCACAAGAAGTTATAGAAGCTTTAGAAAGAAGGTTCGGACGACCGGAAGGACTTATCCGGTGCGAAATAGAGAAATTGAAAAATTTAAAGAAAATTACAGACAACCCTCTGGATATTTGTATTTTTGCAAGCAAGATTACCAACACAGTTGCTACAATAGAAGCCCTGCACAAGCCACACTACCTGTATAACCCGGAAATGCTTCACGTCATCGTCGAAAAATTAACACCAATCCTGAAAAGCAAGTGGTACGATTTCAACGCGAGAAATAAAGAAGACATTCCCGAACTAAAGAAAATATCTACGTTCCTAAATGAAGAAGCAGACAAATGTGGGCCATATGCTCCATTAGAAAACATCAAATACGAAGAAAACAGAAGTTTCAACACCAACAGAAAATCAGAACAAACATATACAACAACTACTGAAGAAAGAAGCTATGAAAATTCCGTGAAAAAGAAAATTTGTCCACTATGTACCAAAGATCACAATCTCACTGACTGCAGGAAATTCACATCGTCAGACATTAATCAACGTTGGGAAATTGTAAAGAAAATCCGGCTCTGCTTTAATTGCCTACGAGATTCACACCGCCGAGAAAATTGCAAGAACAAGCCATGTGGAAAAGATAACTGCACATTACTACACCACCGACTGCTACATCACCTAAAATCTGAAAGTATGAAAAATGAAAATCAGGAAATTACTGAAAGCCCTGAAGTCACCACTACAGCCAGCATAAAAGAAAACGTACGAGCCTATCTGAAAATTCTTCCTGTGAAACTCACCGGCCCGAGTAATGTCACCGTAGACACCTACGCACTCCTAGATGAAGGAAGCACTGTCACACTAGTTGAGGAATCAATAGTTGACGTACTAGGAGTCAAAGGATCTGCATCGCCATTTCAAATACAAGGAATTGGAGGCCATACTAGAAAGCACGAAAACAGCCAAGTAGTCGACATGAAAATAAAAGGAAAATTCGATGAAGATTTTCACACGTTACAACAAGCTAGAACAGTGAAGAAATTGAACATCACTACACAAACAGTAAAAGAAAAAGACATAGAAGATTGTGATCATCTACAAGACATCACTTCGCGCCTCACGTACGACAAAGCCACGCCAAAAATTCTAATTGGACAAGACAATTGGGACATGGTAGTATCGAGAGAAGTGCGAGCTGGACATCGAAACCAACCTGCTGCGTCCAGAACGAACTTAGGTTGGGTAGTACATGGTCGCCGTACAACAACAAGCGAAACTACAAATTTCTGCGGCCTGCTGTCAATACAAGAAAAGAAAATTATTCAATGCAGAAAATCGACGATTGCCACCGGCGGGAGCGACGTCAACACGACGAAAACATCAAACAAGAGGAAAAAGAAAAAGCAGCGACGACGACCTCAACGCCGGCGTAACGTCATTACAAAACAAGAAGATCGCCCCATGAAAGAAAATGAAAATTCAAAACTTTTGCAGAAAAGAAAAAAGAAAAATTCAGTGAAAATTAACAAAGAAATCAGCGAAGTCAAACTCGAAAAATTGCAAGAAAAAAGAAGTATGCCTATGCAAATGAAAAATCAAGATTTCCTTCAAACAAGAAAATCAGAAAGAAAGAAAATTCAAAAATCACGACAAATCAACGATCATGACTAGTAAAATATATATATATACATATATTGTAAAAAAAAAAAAAAAAAAAAGAATAGATAAAAAAAAAAAAAAAAAAATGTTAAAAAATGATAAAAAAAAAAAAAGTATTTCACGATTTTCAAAGAAAGAAGATCAAGAAGAAAGAAGATCAAGATCAAGAAGAAAGAAGATCAAGATCAAGAAGAAAGAAGATCAAGATCAAGAAGAAAGAAGATCAAGATCAAGAAGAATGAAAATTAAGATCAAAAAGAATAAAACTCAATATCAAGAAGAAAGAATATAAAGAAATCAAGTACAAGAAGAAAGAAGATCGAATAATCAAAATAAAAAAAAAAATTAAGAAAAAGAAAATATCAAGACACTAGGAAGAAAGAAAATGAACAATAATTTTGAAACCAAACTCATTACGTCGCCATACTCATCACGTCGCCATACTCATCACGTCGCCATGAAAAAATAAAATGAAGAAATAATCCCGTATCTACATTTACACCGGCGGGAGTGTGCAGAGGGCCTTATACGCTATATAAACAATACAACCAAAGAAAACCTGAGGCTACAACGACAGCAGATCGAGTTACACATGGATCGTGGGGACTTCATCCATGAATGGTGGTTCCAGACGGCAGAACTACGACGGCGTTCCATGAATATACTCGACGACAGTCAACCAGCATCAAAATTCCAACTGTTCATAAGCGTGCGCGATGACCTTAAAAAAAAATCGTCGTGACACCAGAGAGATCGCAGAACTACGACGGCGTTCCATGGGTACACTCTACGGCAGCCAACCAGCTTCAAAAACCACAATGGACATTAATAGGCGGGATTACCCTACTGGTCGTGAACGTGCGCGAATCACCCTACATCGTCGTGACACCAGAGAGATCGCAGAGCTGCGACGGCGGGAGAATGTGCACGACGCGACGAGTCTATAAATAGAACATAGGTATAAAAATGTTTGCACCTTATTTTCAATCTGTAATTGTTAATTTCTTTATTCATTTGTAATCTATTCTTAGAAACTAGCGTCATACAAAACATAATTGAATTAATTTATTGTCCATTTATTTGTAATCAATGCTTAGAAACTAGCACCATACGCAACATTATAGAACTAATGTCTTAGAAATTATTATCAAATTGTTTATTTTGCAAATATTTTTGAATTGATAACTTAATGATTAATTTTTTAGATTTTTATTCTACATATTAATTAGTTCTCACATAAGTTTTAGCAAATGATGTAAAATTCCTTAAGAATTTAGTAAGAACTTAATACTTTTATAATAGCGCCATCTTGTGTAAAGAGGCGAAATTACGATATGATCCATCGATTAAGATTCATGTATTTAGATATAATGATTGTTATCAGTGTTATGACTACTAGCGCCATCTGTCATTGAGTAGCTGACATAATTTTTGCTCATTCATTTGCTCTAGTTATTTATGGTAAACTCCTCTAGTTGTCTATGGTAAAAATAATTAACAGTGACATCTTTATTCATAGCACGGCAATATTGTAACAGCACCATCTATTATGAAGTAGCGGGAGATTTAATATTATAGGTTTTTTGTTATTTTTAAATTATCTAGCAAAACAGAAATGCATGTCCTTATAAGGTAACGTTTTGCAATTTGAACTTCCGGCCATAAACAATAAAACAGATTTTTGTAAATTACTGCAAAACTAATTAAGATATTGGTAATATGTAAATTGTATTGTAATCTAGATATGTTTTAACACCTTTCTGCCAAAAATTAACCTGTAAAGTTACTTATTTAGAAATTAGAGAAAATAAACATGAAGTGGAGGGGAAAGGTGAAGCGGGAGATGGGATGTCTTTATAAGAGGGCACACCAGCCCTGAAAAGTTAGTTTTGCTCTGAAATCTTCAAGGAACAAGTGAAAAGTATATAGTAGTGAAAAGTATATAGTAGTGAAAAGTATATAGTAGTGAAAAGTATATAGCAGTGAAAAGTATATAGTAGTGAAAAGTATATAGTAGTGAAAAGTATATAGTAGTGAAAAGTATATAGTAGTGAAATTTAAGTTACAAGACAAGCATCCCACTCTGGTTCACCTCCCTCTTACAAGGAAAGCGTAAGATTTCTTTTATTTTATACACCTACCACCTTTCCAGCTAGGTATTTTATGTATTAGTTTCGTGGTCACCGCCCGAACCTATAGGTACTAGGGTGGTTGATCCCGAACACAATGGATGGCCTTATTGCCAAGTGACAAGAGAGATCTCTTCCATGTAGTATGGTCCAGAATGTCCAGGTAGCATCCTATATGTCGCGAGCAACACCGCGAGCATAAGCTAGTATAAATATATAACTACATAAGAGCTTTCTCGTTTTATCATAAGACGATACCAATTCCCCAATAAAAATAGTCTACAGTTTATATTTCCCGAAGAGTTTTGTTCGCGACCTAATCCATTTCCCTGTGCAATAGTATTTTTATTCTAACAATACATTGCAAAATATCTCTCAGTGTTGGTATTGAAACGGAAAATCCGATTTGTAAAACAGCTCGTTGCTTCGCGAGCATTCACCAGCGTCAAAGTGATCTATGCAAAATAATATTTCGGAAAATACGAATGTAAAATACTAGTGTACTCTCACCTCAGACAATACTCAGTTCTGATAACTGTGTGTTTTCACAACAGACTGCAAAACAAAGGCAGACGTCGCACATTATTACGTCGTCATTTTCGTGGGGCTGTTCAAATCATGAAATGAATGAATGAGTATTTTAGTGACTCCCTATGAATGAATTGAAATGAATGAATTAGGTTTTTAGTGACTACCAATACCATATAGCTCGTATAACTTTGACCGCATCGTCATTTACCTATAGGTTAGATTGCGGTCAAACGCTTGCTTAGTCTGATAATAAAACCTTACCAAACTTACATATGTGCATGCAAGACCATTTCCGCGTTAATTACCGCGATCACAAATTAAGCTAAAGCAATGAAAACAATCGTGTTTTAATTGACCACATTTTGAAACATATTATGACCAGCTCGATCATTAAGTTCACATTGATTGGGAAAAAATGTATTAAATGCACGATTCAGTTTTGTGCCATTGAACGCGGTATCTACATTTATTCTGATAGTCCGCGCTATTCATACACACCGCAAAAGTGTTATAATCGACTATTATTGGAATGTGCCAAAATATTATTTTTAGGAAAAAACACATATCAAAAGGATTCGAGGAGCTAGTTAGAGCTTATGAAAACTGACGTGAATTTATTTTGCTGCTGGTATTAAACTTCTATTTTCAATTTGAACTTAGTCACTACGTGAAACCGCTGCTTAATATTTCTATTCCCTGCACAGTTTTCTGAAAGAGATCACTCTAAGCGATTGTATCGCCAATTGGTGTACCATTATGCGTTAATTTTTATTTGTAAGCTCTTCGTTTCTGTGTGGAAGTATTATGATATAAATTTAATTTTAGCTTGTGATTATATCAAGTATAGATGCCATCAAAGATTAATTTATTCAGTCTCTACTTAAAGGACAAAAATCTTAAGATTTAACGTAATAAACTAACCTAACAATATCTTATAATTACAGTAATAATATTTAAAATCTTTTGTATTATAAAAAAAAGATTGCCTTGCCATCGCATGAAATAACAAGTAATAAATATTATATATTAAAAAGCCTGTTTAACTGAACAAACCTATTGGTAGTAATGGGTTAATAGAGGAAGCTTACATCTTATAAGATAGGCTACTTTTCTGCTGCAAAAAGTGGCATGGAGTTCTATTAGTAAAATCGCGGCAAATCCACCACGGAAACGATGGCATACGCATCATGTAGGTACATAGTACCCGTAATTAGCTCATGAAAGCGTGAACTAATAATTAGAAGGAGTATAATTAGGAAGGACTAACAATTTGTGACCCAGTTCATTTGTGTACCTTGCACGTGTATCACGGCAGCCGCATGATACTTAAGAAGGTTAGATCGACCGTAATAGGTGTATTATGGTATTTTGTACCAGAATCAGGGTCGTTAGTTAAGTCAGGAAAGAAACGAGAAAGTAACTGTGATTGCTCTAACAAAGTCTGTGCGCTAAAACTGTTTTAATTAAATTTTTGTTAAGTTTATTTATTAGTCTAAAAAATAAGCAGAAACCAGAAAATTTAAAATGTTACCTGATTGTAAACTACAAATTTTTAGACTTTGCTTACTTTCTAGCCAAGAACTTGTGACTAATTTAATAAAATGTATTGGGATGGCGTAGTGAAAAAACGAACGACAATAAAAGAACATTTTAGTAAATTTTAAGGGTATCACCACAAGCGTTAAGCGCTTGGCTAGAAAGTATCCGGTCTTTCTAGTTTTGCTTAGAATTATATAATTTAGTATTATACTAAGCTATTGAGTAGTATTCCTATAAAATGTTATTCAAAACTATATTATTAATCAATTACCTACATACATACATAGGTATACAACTTTTACTTTATGCCTCAATAAAGAGTTTTGCATTGAAATGTTTGTTGGAACAGTTAGAAAGTTTATGGTCGTTCCATTTAGTATTTATTCAGTCACGGCAGCCATCCATTATAGTATTCCTCGGATTAGACTGGCATCGCATGTGGATTGCAGGTTGCGTTTCGTGGTAGAGTTCGAGTATCAAATGCTAATTATGTTTAATTGAATATAATTTCTAACCGTGGGGGCGGTGAGTGCGTGAATGCAATGATTGATGTAAGTAGGCCTTCATGATAGGCTCTTGGTTGTCTGGAAAAGATCGCTATTAGCGATAAGACCGCCATTTGTAACACTTCTTTCTGTGTAAACTTATTATAGTTCTAAGTTTATATTGTTGTATATGTACTAGAAAGAGTTTTCTATTCTATTTTATTCTTGAATTATAATAGTTTTCTATTCTAATCTAGAATTAAATAGTGAATAGTATGTAAAACTCTTTATTGTAACACCACAAATATATAGAAAACTTAAAACGAAAACACAATTTCCTAACTTAAGTGTAGCTGGCGGTCTTATCGCTAAAAACGATCTCTTCCAGAAAACCTTGCAGGGAGAGAAATAATTATTATCACCTATGATGATGATAATACATGGTTTGGTGGTGAAGTTGTAGTATATAAAAAAATAAACAAAATAACTCTTAAATACTAATAATAACACATTTAATATCAATAAATAATAATATTATATTAATTATATTTAATTGAATATAATTTCTAACGTAGGGGCGATAAGTGCGTGAAGGCATTGATCGATGTAAGTAGGCCTTTATGATAGGCTCTTGATAGGCGTACACAAAGGCATGAAAGTCCAGCGGGCAGAAGCCTCTTTGAGCGTTTAATCTACGGTCGGAGGGTTTCTCAATGCAAGATCCCGTTTGTGTAACCACGACCTTACACAATATTCTTTTGCGATTCGTTTCAGTTGAAATATTAAGGTGGCTAGAAATATTACTGGTTAAAAGAGACTTTACGTATTTTAGGCGTGTCCTCGTCCTTGAGTCATCCTTTTTCGAAGAAAACGTCAAATCTTTATAGACCCCATATTTTTTGGACTTCGTGTTTGAGTAGAGGAGGAGGGCACAATTAAAATACGGGAGTTTATGCATCTTGTCTTATCAGTCTTAAGATAACGAGCGCAGAGCAATATTCCATAACACTGCGACTTTTATGAAAAGGTATATAATCGCTTTACATGAGGTGATTACCGAGTCATCTAATGCATCTGCTTGCTTAAATGTCCAATGTGCAGAGGCGTCTTTGAGTAATCTAAACATGGCTTATCTCTGAGTAGATATTTGCTTAAAATAGGCTTAAAAACAGCCCCCGTCAAGTGTCTGAACCAATAGTATCTGATGCACTGAAGCAGAGGAGCCGTCGTTAGCACAGTGTTACCCGTTGTGGTGTGATTCATTGGGAATCCATCGAAAACGGCTAGGATGATATACCTACATACCAATGCAACCGGGGGTAGACTTCCCTTGCAGGAGGTCGTCTAGGTGGGTACCCCAACAGTGCCAGTTAATCTACCGCCTGAGCAGTGATGTGCAAACATTACTGTGCTTCTGAAGCTCTCTCTGCTACTGGGCTAAAGAAGACTCTTTAGCCCAGTTATTTCACTAGCTTCAGTGCCCTCCTACCGAAGCACAGTAATGTTATGGTATGGTGGTGGTGGTATGTTAAGACTAACATCTTATGACTCTTGAGTAAGAAGCGTTGGTGCAGTGTACCTAGAAATGCACATCATTGCAAAATTCTGGGTAGCACTGTACTGATTATGGGCAGCGTTATCTCTTAACATCAGGAGAGCGTCTTACTCGTCTTCTTACTTCTCCACATAAAAAAATAGTGTAATTACTGGGCTAAAGAGTCTTAACATCTTATGACTCTTGAGTAAGAAGCGCTGGTGCAGTGCTCCTAGAATATCACATCATTGTGAAATCTTAAGTAGCACTGTATTGATTATGGCCAGCGTTATCTCTTAACATCAAGAGAGCGTTTTACTCATCGTCTTGTCGCAGTTGTTACCTGGGAACCTGTGTAGCGGCACGGCGATGCACGACATGTGCGCGGCGCGGCAGGAACAGAGCGTGCTCCCGGAGCAGGGCTCCAGCCGCTCCGGCGCCAGCGCTCCCACCAGGAGGCACACGGCCAGCGCCGCGCGCTGCACCGCCCAGCGCTCGCACCCATGCCCAAACACCATCACTGGGGACAACACAATACATCGATTAAGAGCCTGTAACGGACCCAAGAGCAAATATGTGATTTTCAAACATGGATTATTTTGAAAATACTTATTTAAGAACGGTACTTTTACTCACAACTTTTAAAAGAACTTGTAATCTAATTAATTTATTCAGAAAAACCTTTTTAGTTTTGACCGTTTTTAAATTACGTCAAGGTAAATGGATAAAGGTTTTATAGATTTACTTCTGAAGCAATGTTTGGACATGGGTATATCCAAATATACATGTCTTTATTAGAATCTAAAAAATTACTATTACTGAAAAGATCCTAAACTAGTATATTTGTTAAGGAAAAGTTTGAATTATAGGTATTTCTTATTAAAATAAAATCATAAAGATGTGAAATTATCACGAAATTACTGTTTACAAAACATTTTTTTTATACATGACTCTTTTATATTTACTCAAAATAATTACTTACCATTAAATAATAACATTTTTTTGATCCAATCGTATTTTTAAATTTACTTAAAATGTAATATTTATATTTTAGCCGAATTTTTCAAAATCACTATAAAACGAGGCCCGCGTCGGTTCTCGCTTCGCTGGGAGTCGTCCTCGCGCTCTACGCCGACGACAGCGCGTACTTCGCGTCGTCCATGAACCAAAAGTCCGCAGCAGGAAGGGTGCAGCGAGTCCTCCATAAAATCCCGGAGTGGTTGGACAAATGGAGGATGGCCGTGAACGTAGCGAAGACGCAGGCGCTAGTCACGGGAGCCACACGCACCCTTCCGCCTCCACTCACTCTCCGAGGCCAAGACATCACGTGGGAAAACAGCGTCAAGTACCTGGGTGTCTACATAGACCGGGCGTTGAGGATGACTGCGCAGGTGGACCATGCCGTCCATCAGGCCAAGGCGGCCCGCGCTCTCCTCCGCCCGGTCCTTTCGTCGAAGCTGCCGCTGCGGACGAAGGTGGGCGTGTACAAAACGTACGTCCGCTCCCGCCTGACGTACGCCGCGCCCGCCTGGTACGCGCTGTTGTCGGCGACACAGCGGAAGCGGCTCCAGGTGGTCCAGAACGTGTCCCTGCGGCACATAACGGGAGCGGGCCGTTATGTGCGCAACGATGTCATCGCCAGGGACACGGGCGTTCCAGAGGTGGGCGAGTTTGTGGCCCGGCTCGCGCGTCGAATGTTCGACCGCGCTGACAACGGGCCGCACCCCCACCTCCATAACATCGCGCCGCTCCACGCCCGACCACCGGAGGCACCCCAGCCGCGCGCCCTGCCGCGCGACATCCTCCCCCCGGAGGACGAGGAAGCCCGGTGAGCATCCCGTCGCGGCCGCTGTGACGCGCCCGATATTATTCTCGGCTGTCGCTCCAGCGGCCACCAGTGACCCGGGGGTTGAAGCCCCCGCGCGATCCCGCCAGGGTAACGGGATACCGCCCGATGCCCTTTCCCTCACCTCCCCCCAGGGGGGGCAGGAAGATCAACGATCGATTCTCGCTTCACTTGGGCCTGAGCCCTCTCAGAGAGTGGACGTATCGCTCCGCGCTCCAAATTATTCTCGTCGCTAACCCACACATATAGTGCGATTATAGTTGGACCGCAAAAATTGATACTCTATATAATAATAACGGATTTTTTTTTTTTGGTCACATAATGTTATAGTACTATTTTGCTGATATTAAAGTCCGTTTTATTACAAGCTTTTATTTACTTTCACCTGTCTGTTGTCTGTCTGTCCGTCTGTCTGTCTGTAATCAAATTTTGCAACTTTAATTTGACCCACTTCCCGGTGTCTGATTAAGCTGAAATTTTGTATGCATGTATAAATCAAATGACAATGCAATATTTTGACATGGAGCTGATCTGATGATGGAACTGGAAGATGGCCATAGGATCTCCGTAATTAATGACGCAACCCCATCGAGTTTGGGCTCAAACGATTCGCCTTGACAAGTACTTTATGATGCTGGGTAGTAATAATAATAAAAGCTTGTTTTTAAAAAGTTTTATTTAAAATTTCACTTGTTTTACTTACATCTGTCTGTTGTCTGTCTGTCTATAATCAAATCTTGCAAGTTCAATTTGATCCACTTCCCGGATTCTGATTGAGCTGAAATTTTGCATGCATATTTGAATCGGATGACAATGCAATATTATTATGATATGGAGCTGATCTGATGATGGAGCTGAAAGGTGGACATAGGAATTCCGTAATTAAACGACGCAATTACATCGAGTTTGGGCTCATTTGATTCGTATTGACGAGTACTTTGATACTATATAATAACCTAGACACAGAGACAGACAAACAGACACGTCAAACTTATAACACCTTGTCGTTTTTGCGTCGGGGGTTAAACAAGTGTTTGACGCAAAAACGACGGGGTGTTATAAGTATAACACCCCGTCGTTTTTGCGTCGGGGGTTAAAAACTTATAACACCCCGTCGTTTTTGCGTCGGGGGTTAAAAACTTATAACCCCCCGTCATTTTTGCGTCGGGGGTTAAACACTTATAATATATATCCCCCATCCGCCCTCATCCCTCCTATTCCCCCCTTCATCCCCATCCCCTTCCCTCACCCCTCCCCATTTCCCTCACCCCTCCCCTTTCCCTCCCCTCCCCTCCCCCTTCTCCCCTCCCCTCCCATTCCCTCCCCTTCACCCTCCAATTCCCCCTCTCCCTTCCCCCTCACCATCCCTCCTCCCCTCTCCCTTTCCCCTTCCCCCTCCCACTTTACCCCTCCCCACCCTTCCCCCTGCCCCCCTCACTCCCCCCTTCCCCCTCACCTCCCTCCCTCCCCCTACCCCTTCACCCCTCCGCCTCTCTTCCCCCTGCCCCCTCCCCTCCCCCTCCCCCCTTTTCAAAAAAAGGGGAACTACTGAGAAAAGAAGTTCCCACTAGATCCACTAGGGAACTAAAAGGGAATGATCCGTCGTTTTTGCGTCGGGGGTTAAAAACTTATAACACCCCGTCGTTTTTGCTTCGGGGGTTGAACACTTATAACACCCCGTCGTTTTTGCGTCGGGGGTTAAAACTTTAATACCTACATATTGACTTAATGATTTCAACAAATAAGTTGCATTGCATAGGATCAAGACATTTTATTCCAAGCGACTACATGTTGTATTACTCGGCCGCGTAAGTGATGCATTGGTGTGCGTCGCGCTCAGCTAATATACCTAAACTTGACCGGGCTTCCCTCACTATAAATCCTCTTAACTCTTTGTAGTTTATCTGCGCCCAGCGGTTTTACCCGCTGTACTGTATGCCTATGTGTTATTCCAGGGTCTAAGCTACCTTTATACCAATCAGCTCAATCGGTCCACCTATTAGTGTGTTAAGTATGTCTTTGTTCGTGGTTCATCTCGAATTTTGTGATTACATTTTTACCTAAAAAATTGAAAAAAAAGAAGTGTTATAATATGACATCTGAAACTGACGCGTGTGATCCCATCCAAATTTCTTAAATGTGCAAAATTACCTATAAAAGTGACTTACTTCATCAAAAGAGGCGTCGTCCATTAATAGAATAACAGTTCAGTTTACGTGCATTTAAGTGTGATAAAATACTATCTGTAACAGATATTTCTACATCAACCCTTCCCAACTCTTGCATTTATAATATTATCAATGCGTTAGTCCAACAAATCCCTCTAATCTCAAAGAAGCTTTGAAACTAGATATTTTGAGAGACAGTGATGAATTACAAAAGTAGCTGTAATTTGAAACTCGTCGTCGAATGTAAATCTCTTTTACTTGTCATTTTTATAAAAGATTTCTTTTATGGATGCTTATCATGAAAGCGTTTGGCCACGTAAATCCTAAATATTTTGTGGTAGGAATATACGAATATAAATAAATACCAAAGCCTAGGCATTTCATAAACACAAAGTTACGCTTTAGGCTTTAACCTTCAAATTCAGATTAATTTATTCAACCAAAAATAGGGTATTAACAAGTTTAAAGGAGTGTGTGCGTGTGATTTTCGCAAAACTCTTTCTCATCAGCAACCCAGAGCTTTGCGAAAGCCCAAAGTTTCCAGTAAAAACCATTACATCGGAATTTACTGCGTATAATATTTGTACAAGCTTAAGCGCGTGGCTTTGCACGCGAAGAATGAAAAAAAAAGATGAAAAATAATTCCACCTTTAAGGATAAGTCTACGTCGTAAAATCTATTTGTTTCTCAAATTTCAATCCAATCAGTTTACTGTTTATTGGTTTGAGTCTTCTGATCTGTGGGTTTGAGTTTGGCTGTTGATACGAGTAGGTTAGTCAGTCAGTTAGTCAATCGGTAAATATCTTTTGTATATTTAGAAGATTCACATCGTACTAACCCTGGGTTGGTAGATTCCCACTCTACCTTTTCACTTGCTGAAAAGTATTCTGAATTTAAAACTCTGAAACCTGACACTTTACTAGGGTGGGTGTAAGAATATTTTTGTTGGTATCGATGTTAGCTATCCTTTTTACAAGCTTTATATTACTTTCACCTGTCTGTTGTCTGTCTGTCTGTCTGTCTGTCTGTCTGTAATCAAATCTTGCAAGTTTGATTTGACCCACTTCCCGGTTTCCAATTGAGCTGAAAATTTGCATGCGTGTGTAAATGGGATGACAATGCAATATTTTTATGACATCGAGTTGATCTGATGATGGAGCTGGAAGGTGGCCAAAGGAACTCTGTCATAAAACAACGCAACCCCATCGAGTTTGGGCTCATTTGATTCGTCTTGACGAGTACTTTATGATGCAAGATGATAACAATAATTAAAGCTTGTTTTTAAAAAGTATTTTTTAAATTTCACTTGTATATATTTTATGTTTGTTTCTGGCAACGATTTTGAAATAAAATATGATGGACCAGTATTGCGTAGGTATGCCACGCTCCATACAAAAATTTTCAAACACATTTTGTTATGCTAGATTCAAAGGTTTCGTCCCTACAATGTCAAGTACCTACAATGTCATGACAAGTCAGTCAGATTCCCTTTTTATATAGGAGTGTCTGTCGCATGCCAGAAGAACGTTGGGCCAAAATTACATCTGAGTGGGCTCTTAGTATCAAACGGCGACGCGGCAGACCAAGGAATAGATGGGATGACCTGGACTCACATGCGGAAGGATGGAAATCCATAGCCCTAGATCGTGAAAGATGGAGAGAGAGTATGGGAGGTCTTTGCCCTGCAGTGGAATCCAACAGGTTTATATTTAAAAAATAATAAAAAATACCTAGATGAAGTGATAGTAGTTAAAGAAGAGGTATATTACCTTAATCTCTTATTACCTTTATTCAAACAAAAGTAGAAAGGGAATAAACTACACGAACCGGTACCGCAATAAAACTACTCACGATATTAAACGAATTGCGCCCATAAACCTTATTATAATTGTTCATGCGAATAACTTCGCCGTCATTATACGACGGGCAATAAAAGAAATATATATATATGCATAGCGAATAGTGATTCCTATAGATAATGCGCGCAGATCTAATACAAATAAAATCAGAGGAGATGTACGCTAAAAATTGTGTAAGCGACTTTGCGATTTACTCATCATCATTGGCCTTGTAATATTTTATGAAATTAATTTACAGGTTGATACACTTTTCAACGAATAATATTATTATAGCAAAATTTCATGTTTACATGTTAACACGAGAGTATATAAAATAAGGTCAAAAATCATTATCATGTAAAGCTTGAATCAATTCAATGTTCTCATTTTAATAATAATTATTCGATGACGCTTTTCTGTAAAATATTGTCTTTTTACAAGCTTTATATTACTTTCACCTGTCTGTTGTCTGTCTGTCTGTCTGTCTGTCTGTCTGTCTGTCTGTCTGTCTGTCTGTAATCAAATCTTGCAAGTTTAATTTTTATTTTATTTTATTTTATTTAAAGGTACACAAAACAGAGTACAATCAAAACTAGTCTAAAAATATAAGAAATAGAGGGTTATGTACTAAATTCTACTCCAAAATTATGTGTACACATCATGAACCAAAATACCTGACTTGGGCAGTTTTAATGGTTAGTTCCTAATATTATGTTTAAGCCTAACAAAGTTATACATAATAAGAAAGTTATAAACGTATTTAAGATAAAGATAATCACTAAGTATGAAAAACACAGTATTCACAAATCATTCAACAATATATGTAGAACATCTCTTTTAATTTGACCCACTTCCCGGTTTCCAATTGAGCTGAAAATTTTCAAGCGTGTGTAAATCGGATGACAATGCAATATTTTTATGACATCGAGCTGATCTGATGATGGAGCTGGAAGGTGGCCATAGGAACTCTGTCATTAAACAACGCAACCCCATCGAGTTTGGGTTCATTTGATTCGTCTTGACGAGTACTTTATGATGCAAGATGGTAAGAATAATTAAAGCTTGTTTTTTAAAAGTATTTTTAAAATTTCACTTGTTATGTAAAGAACTTGTTTATTGAGCTATTTGATTCTCCAGATAGGCATATTAGCAAGTATGAAAAAACAATAACAATAAAAAAATGCATGCGTTTTCTGTTCTTTACTTCATACCTATTGAATACCTAAGTAACACTGCGAACGGATAAGCGTTATTGTGTCATTCATCTGATTGCATAAAAATATAGTTATTATAATAATAATATGTATGTACCTACCTGATTTTCATTTGTTTCCAATTTTTAACCAATTTATTGTACACTTCATGATGCGGTAAAATATGTCCGCTCTGTTCAAATATTAGATCTGTGTTACAGTAGGTTAAGGAAAAATTATATTATGGTAGATAGTTTATTACTCCGTAGAGTTTTGAAGGTCTGGATGTACCTCATTAAATAAAGGGTACGTGTCGTACATATTTTATACAACAAAATTTCCTGAAGACAACTTTATGAGCACTCGAGGGTAATATTATGACGGACACCTGATATTACAAAATACATTTGAAAAATTTGTTCCATATTACCTCTGCTGGCTTGAAAAGTTGACTTAGGAATTTTGTATCTTTACGTAATATATAAATTACTGAAAAATAGGTTACGTGCCGCTATTGTGTAGTGTATTTTTAATAATAGAAAGAGAATCCGTATTATAAGATATGCAAATGAAAGGAAAGAACGACTGATCTATTTATAACGCACAACTCAAATCGGTTCAAATTTTTCTCAGACATTGATATTGTTATGTTAACGTCTACTTAGACATGATTTTAATGGAAACAAACGCACGATCGTAAGCCTGTTCTCTAATAAAAATGTGAATAAAAGCGAAATCATAAAAGAATTAATTAAAGTTTTATATACCACTTCATTCGAAATGACAAATACGGCCTTTTCTAATCTAAGTGATTTAGATTGTGCGTTGTTTGTCATACAGTCATTGAGGACAATGCCTTTTGTTAATATAGATAGAACCACCCTTTGGTTGACCAAGTATTATAAAGGCTGAAAGGTCAATCCATTCATCGAATGCTCACAACCAAACCAAAATCAACAAACTCTGTACAATGGTTTCATTTAAAAGTTTCTGTAAAAGAATTTTTGATGTTCATCCGAAAATAAAAAGAGTAATTTGATTTTTCACACGCGAACTCTCAAAGGGTTGTTTTAGAGCGGAGTTGTTGGATTATTTACGGTCTGTGATGGTGTTTTATGGGAGGAATAAAGATTGGAGTGGAGCCAGGAGTGGAGCGCCGGCGGTCGCCTCGGCTGCGCTCTGCACCCTATACGCGTACTACTGGGATTTCGTTTTAGATTGCACTGGATTACCATTGCAGCCAGTTTTTCATATTATATTTATTATTTGAGTTACCATATTATTTTATTTTCAGAATATGGTTTATCAACTAGTTGTGCTATTCGTGAGCTTAGGCGTAAAATAAAATATCAAAAACAGACATAATTTCAAATAATATATACAAACTCTCACTTTAACAATCTATACTATTCTATAAATGGTAAACTGCTGACTAACTCATCATCGCACAGACAAAACCACTGAGAAAGTATTATAATATAAATGTGATGACGAATTTGAATATAACGCTGGTCATCAAAATGTTATGAGATGTTTATTTAACCTTATTTCGTACAACAAAAACAGTTTTTACCTGCTGCAAATCATAATTCAAAATGCTTTTAAGTTCTTTGTTCTTTAGAAACGGAGTGAAAAATACAATGTATTTTTATACATGTTAAAAACCAGGAACTATGCTTCAGTTTTTAGTTTTATGCACACGAATATGGGATTTAGACTGGCTAAAATTAGTGCGTCGTTTTAAATTTCATGAAAGCTCTCTCTAAATACTTTGGTAGATGAAATGGGATGATGATTAACCGAGGGTAGACTTCCTTTGCAGGAGGTTGACTAGGTGGGTACCCCAACAGTACCAGTTATTTTACCGCCTGAGCAATGATGTGCAAACATTACTGTGCTTTGGTAGGAGGGCACTGTAGCTAGTGAAATTACTGGGCTGAAGAGTCTTAACACCTTATGACGCTCAAGTAAGAAGCGTTGGCGCAGTGCTCTGGGTAGCACTGTACTAATTATGAGCAGCGTTATCTTTTACCATCAGGAGAGCGTCTTGCTCGTCTTCTTACTTAGTTGTATTAAAAAAATCACTCGAATGTAGCCGAATACAAAAAGGTTAATAAAACAAATTTTTTTACTCATGTAAAAATACAATAGTCTATCACTCAACGTTGTGTTGGTGTGGAGCACCTACAATACGCAACGAATGGTCAATAAATGTTTAATACCAACGAAATAAAATCAATCGAGTTATGGGCCTGGATGTACTGGTATTCTGAATTTATTAATATTCACAGCGCTATTCGCGATTTCTATTTAAATTTTGTCTACTGCATTTTCATTCCGCTCAGTAATTGAAGCATTAGGCGCCGGGGAATGGAATGTGAAAACGATAAAAAAATAAATGAAGTAGGAAAAAAGAAATTAAAAGATGAAAGAGACCGTAACGAAGTGTTCAAGGAGAAAAAGTGTGAAATTATTTTAAGGAATTCGAAGCGGCAATAAGTGGCACAAAAGTTTTGCGAAGATTTCCACGTTAATGGTAATCTGGGAAATTCCAAGTGCGGTAATCGGATTAGCCGTCACCTTAAGTGTATTTGGAAAATCTTTCAAATTATTCACTGTGCTGGTAAATCTTTATCATCAGTCATTTTGTCTGTTTCGGCGACAATCTCAAGGGAAAATCCATTAAAACGATCCTTAATAGGCAGCGAACAATGAGTAATTTGATGCGATAACGATTCCGCTTGTAGCTGCTGTAATAAACGCACTTTAAACCTAATAATTACATTATAACTTTGCATTTTACGACCTATTTAGATTATTGTAAAGAGATTACGAACTGTGTTATTTTGAATGATTAACTTCTTTAAAATAACTTATTACGTCATATTTTTTGTACCGAATCGGTTTATTAAATTACTTTTAATTTATAGAAATAGTTCTTTGGAATGCCTACAAAGATCTTGTCCACAATAATTTAACGTAACAAAAACCTAATGTATCCGCTAATTTTATTTTAATTCAATATTAATAACAATTGACAACAATATGACTCATCTTTTCACACTAATTTTGTCCAACTACAATAATACTGTCCACTAAGATCCGCACTTATTTGCAGTCAGTTTAAAACATAAAAAAACATTCGTATCTTGAAAGTAGAAACTTGCTTGCGATAAAGGCAGTTTTTCACAGCGCTGTATTTTCCGACCGCTGTGAAGTTGGTCGTGTTACTTGTCCCAGATATTTTTTACTGGATAAAGTCTACTGTGAAAGTTTAACTAGTTACAATGCAGTTCAGATTTGGCGTATGAGATATGGTTTTGTAGCACGATTCCAATACGAGTAAGTTGAAGTTTGGTTTCAGTTTCTAATGAGTTAGCAGTCGGTTCAGAACCATCTTACACTTTTGAACTCTAATGCCGAGAATTCTAAAATTACTTGGTGTTATTTTAGAGACCAATTTACTACGGTTATTAAGCTAGTAAGCTTACGAGTTACGAGTTTGTACATACTTCTTAACCCTCATTAAGACGTTACGCTGTAGCAGTGTTAAATTATTCTACTCCAAAATGACACCTTATTTTGTTTGAATTTAGAGACTGCAACTTTGTGTGTTATTTGGTCAGGCTGACAGAGTGAGTTGTTTAATTCAATGTTCACATAAGGAGATAATAAATATTTTGCATAAGATTTTTTTACAGATGTGGGCTTCATTTTGAAAATGGATTTCAATTTTGTATGTATGATCATATTTTGTATTATATGATGTAGATGATGGATATGATAGATATAATAAAGGCTAATTAAAGCAGTAAAGGCGACTTAGTAAATGATAATAAAAAAGACAAGCGAAATAAAATCTGGGGAGAATCCGAATCGGTTCAGCGTCTTTGAGAAAAATTCTTCGGTTAAAGTGTCAATTGGTGATATTAAAAAGAAATGGACGAATTGTGACTCTTTTCTCCAGTTTTCGAAGCCAGTTAACAATCAACTGAAACTACAACGTTATAAAATTTTGTTTCTGTTAGAAGTCTTAGCTTTCCAACAACATTATAACTAGTTTAAACTAGTATTATGATAATACCATAGACATTTGAATCTGCTCATAAATTCGTATTTGAGCACGCATCAAAGGCGTCCAAGCCACTGCCTGTAATTTCATTATCCTCGGCCTCGAGACGATGTAGTAAAGAGAATCACTGATGTCGTTACCGCGGTCAACAGCTTACTGCGCCCCGGGGGGTACTCAACATACACCTATCACATAGCCAAGGTTACTAACAACTTAATTAGGTATGTTATAAGCGTCACGCGGTTTCGGCTGCTACGATCACATAATAACTATCTTGCTTTTTGTGGTAGATTTTGTACTTTAAAGGCTTTTTATCTAGTACACGTAATAGGTAGGTAAAATTGTTCATTCATCATCTGCCTATGTTCGTCCATTGCTGGATATAGGCCTCCCCCATGGCACGCCACTCAACTCGGTCCTCCGTCTTTCTCCTCCAACCGCTCCCAGCGACCCTCCGGATATCATCACCCCATGTCAAAAAAAGTACAAATGTTGAAAAAACAACGAGTTTCAGAAGTACTTGGTATGTACGTAGATGATAATAATAATTGGTTTTTTTCTCTAACAAAATAAGTCACATTCCAATCACAATACCAATAATGGGTTGTGTGGCCAACCTATACGTTTCAGGCCAAATTCGCGACAAACGTAGATCAATTGATAAGGCAACCTTGACGATCCCAATAACTGTCATAATGCCTCAGCATATCTCCGTTTCTGAACCATTACCGAAGCAAAGGCAATAGTCTTGTCATGACTTAAAGCATTAAGGGCCTCCTCTTTGCGTGCGATTCTGTCTATATATGAGACATTTTGAGTTATCAATTCGTATAATTGATTTTTTAATTTTTTGCCATTATCAAGCTTTGGATATATTATAATATGGTTTTAATATTTTAAAAGTATTTACAGTTTGATACTTTAATACATGGCATATTTCACCGGGGGTCGACTTCCTTTGCAGGAGGTCGTCTAGGTGGGTACCCCAACAGTGCCAGTTATTTTAACGCCTGAGCAGTGATGTGCAAACATTACTGTGTTTCGGTAGGAGAGAGAAATGGGCTAAAGAGTCTTAACATCTTATGACTCTTAAGTAAGAGGCGTTGGTGCAGAGCTCCTTGAATTTCACATCATTGTGAAATCCTAAGTAGCACTGTACTGATTACGGGCAGCGTTATCTCTTAAAGTTAGGAGAACGTCTTGCTCGTCTTCTACTTCATCACATAAAAAAGGGTTTACTAAATACAAGTGTATCCTTCATTTTCAGCATAACTTTGAAAACTGGAAACATTTTTAAAAATAATAATCTAAAGCTTAATCAAGCGAGAAAGTCGCATGCAAAGACGGGGTCCTTAAAGCATTAACGGTGGGGTTTCATTGCGAGAAACCCGTTTGGGGTCTGTTGCCACGGCTCGGCCCAATATTCTATCGTGATAAGCTTCAGTTGAATGGGCGGAGTCGAGGAAGGCACTGCGCTTATGAAAACTTATAACTTATTATTATGTCTGAGGGTGATGAGCGCAATGCAGTGTTGCGCAGCGATCTGTGTGACTTGGGTACTGGTTGTCTTTAATTGGTTTACTTTAGGAGAGAAACTTCGTATCTTGCAATGACAATCTGTAACGATTTTAAGTACCTATGAATATAATACGCAGAAAATTAAAAAGCAAAGTGGTACCATTTTTTTTCTACGATCGCATTATATGCATCAAGTAATTTTATTTTATTTTTTTATCGTGGCAAATGCCTTTATTGAGAAAAACAAACTAACAATACTACAGCTACTACAGCAGTAATTATAATATTACAAATTGTACTATATTTTTTACATTAAAAAAAAGAAAGAATGAATGTTTTTTTTTATATACAACGAAGTAAGAAGACGAGCAAGACGCTATCCTGATGGTAAAAGATAACGCTGCTCATAATTAGTACAGTGCTACCCAGAGCACTGCGCCAACGCTTCTTACTTGAGCGTCATAAGGTGGTAAGACTCTTCAGCCCAGTAATTTCACTAGCTACAGTGCCCTCCTACCGAAGCACAGAATGTGATAAATGTAAAGATCTAAATTTATTATGTTTAACTCGATAATGGATATAGGTCCAAAGTTTGTTAGTACAATATATAATATGTGGGCAGCTGGGCAGGCACTTGTACAAAAGTTATGTATGATTTGAATCGAGTGACGGAAGACCTTATTATATAACAAACAAGATAAAAACCAGCTTTAAATATTTATTTTTGTCATCGTTTAAACAATATAAGTAATATGCGATGACTGCTGATAATTTTTATTTATTTAGCACAGAAGTAAAATGACGAGCAAGAAGCTCATCTGAAGTTAAGAGATAACGCTGCCAATAATCAGTAGGTACAATGCCTATCCCCCAGGATTTCACACCATTGTGAAATTCTATGTGCACTTCACCAACACGATTTAGTGTGTGTGGATAATTGTAATTTTTTTTTTATGTGATGAAGTAGAAGACGAGCAAGACGCTCTCCTGATGTTAAGAGATAACGCTGCCCATAATCAGTACAGTGCTATTTAGGATTTCACAATGATATGAAATTCTAGAAGCACTGCACCAACGCTTCTTACTCAAGAGTCATAAGATGTTAAGACTCTTTAGCCCAGTAATTGTATCGCTTAATCGTATATCTTACTAATATTATAAACGTAAAAGTTTGTAAGAATGTATGGATGTCTGGATGTATTTTTGTTATTCTTTCACACCTAAACAGGTCGACCGATTGAGCTTAGACCCTGGAATAACATAAAGGTTACTGTAAAGCGGGTAAAACTGCTGGGCGCGGCTTGTATCCTATAAGCCATGTGTACTGACCCTAAATAGCCAGCGCACCACTTTATCAGCGGATCGAAAGTTCTCGTTTCGTTCAATTAATTGCATAAAATGTATTGCTCGAGGAGAAAGGAACGAACCATTTTTAGAATTGCCAAAAAATTGCAAATCAATTGAAAGTATGTTTTAAACCTAGCAGAATTAAGGAAGAGTGAAGAGTTTTTAAAGGAAAATGTGTTTTTAAGCTACAAGTCTTTATATCATCTTGCTATACTTTCAAGTTGTCTATGTATAGGATCAACATGTAGGAGGGAATTTTAATTCTAGTAATACCACACAGAAAAAACAGCATTTAAAAAAAGTGCTAATTACGTTATTTTTGGAAAAAAACATTCACTTTGTAGGGGTATGCGTGTATGTATGAGTAACTAATATTGTATGTGTAAGTGCGAGACGGCATGTAAGGTGTATGAAAGACGAGCGGGCCAGTTGCTGCGCATTGGCCCGACAGAGTGCTAGGTTCCTTGTTTAATTTAGAGTCAGAAAATAGTTTTATTGGTAATTGCGTGAATGTGATCAAAATAAATAATATCCAGAAATATCATGTGTTGTCTCTGTCGGACCAGTGCCGGTAACTCCCTTGTAGTGCTGTAGGTTATCCATATCCCTCAATTGTCTCAGGACACGTAGAATAGAGTTAATATTTAGAGACTTGATATAAAATAGGTGTACCCCTTCAGGGACGCCTATAATTGGTGACCCCGACAAGTCCGATAATTGGGGGAACACTGCAGCGCTACAACGGTTAGTTAAGGTGTGTGTGTGACTGGATATTATAGTGCGTTTTAATTAGGGACGTTAAGTGAATTTAGTGTATGATGTTCCAATCGCCGGTAAAAGTCAGTAAAAGTGACAATATGAACAGTGACGCGAACACAAGTGCATCAAATATGAATACCAGTGAGCTCGCCGCTATCAGTGTACAGTCCCGGTTACCCGAATTTTGGGCGGAGATGCCGCGTTTATGGTTCGCGCAAATAGAAAGCATTCTAGCGCCACAAAAGCAGAGTGATGAAACAAAATATAACTTGGTTGTGGCGAAGTTAAACCGCGACGCATTGCAACAGGTGAGTGACATACTCGCATCGCCACCAGAGGATGGTAAATACAGCGCAATTAAGGAGCGTTTGCTCCAGGTATACGAGGAAAGCGCGGAGCGCCAGTTCCAAAAATTGGTAGGAGAGATGGAGCTAGGAACGCAAAAACCTTCGCAACTCTTGCGCAGAATGCGAGAGCTGGGCCGACACGCGCAAGCATCGGAGAAGACTCTTCACAGTCTTTGGATAGGACGACTACCAACATCAGTGAGAACGGTGTTGACCGTCAGCCAAGACCAGAACCTAGAGAACTTGGCCAACATAGCAGACAAGATTATGGAGAACGTGCGAGGAGGCGAAATCGCAGAGGTGGGCTGTGCATCATCAAGCAGCCAACAAGACGGTAACGTGAATGAGCTACGGACGCAAATCCACAAATTAAATATTGAAATAGCGTCATTGCGAGAAGAAGTCACGCATAATTGCCGCACTTTCCGTGGCCGTGGCGGCCGTGGGAATTTCCGCGGAAGGTCGAGATCAAGATCCAGGACTCCAGCAGATCCCAACTGGTTGTGCAGATGGCATTACCGGTACCGTACTCGAGCGACGAAGTGTGAAAAGCCTTGTGCGTGGAAGTCTACAGCAGCATCAGCGTCGGAAAACTAGATGCGGTACGATCTACAGTGGCGGGAGTGATTGTGCCGGGTAGTAACCACCGTCTTAGCGTATACGATCGAGAAAATGGACTTAAATTCTTAGTGGACACAGGTGCAAATGTATCCGTTATTCCAGTTACTAAAAAACAAAAGTTATTAGGCGCGCATTCGGACTATAAACTTTTTGCAGCAAACGGCAGTGAAATAAAGACATACGGCGTAAAAACTTTACATGTGAACTTAGGGTTACGACGTCCATATCGTTGGACATTTGTTATCGCGGAGGTTAACCAACCAATCTTAGGCGCGGATTTTTTAGAGCATCATACGCTAATAGTAGATTTAAGTGAGCGTAAATTAGTTGATAAGCAAACAAAGTTGCTAACGCTGTGCAGCATAACCACTTGCGATGATTTATCAATCACAACCGTGGATTGTAACCATCCGTTTGGTGATTTATTATCAGAATATTCAGAAATAACAAAGCCTGTATCTTTTAAAAATATTGACAATGATTCTGCTCACGACGTTTTACACTACATAGAAACCGATGGACCACCTGTGCATGCTAGAGCGCGACCTATATATACCTAAAAAGACGGTGACGGTGGTGGACGGTGACGGTTTGTCGGTGGTAGCGGACCTACTATGTCGATGTGAACGTGGCTTAATCTCTCGGCTTCTGGAAAATGCTGTAGTTCTGATACGGTGTGTCTACCTACCTTGCTTTTTTGACACTGAATGCAAGCTTTTGCCCATTGGCCTACATCCTTGTTAAGCCCAGGCCAAAAATACCTTTGTGCTACTAGTTTTCGTGTTGCCCTGATACCTGGATGACTGACACTATGTATTGATTGAAAACCTAATTTCCTAAAAATTTTCGGTAAATAAGGTCTAACCGTTTTTGTTGAAATTTCGCAATATATTGGCTTATCACAATTTGGCATTAAAAATGTTTGCAACTTAATATTGTTATTCTCTTCTACTAATAATTTTGCTAACTCGACATCCTGCTCTTGCGCAGTGGCTAATTCTGCGTACTCAAATGTTGTTGGGCAGTGTATGGTTTCAATTCTCGAAAAAGCGTCAGCGCTTACATTGTTATCGCCCGCGACGTACCTAACATCCGTTGTAAATTCGCTGATGTATAATAACTGCCTGGTACGCCGAGGTGTTTCGCTTTTTGACTCGACTTTGTTGAATGCAAATGTTAATGGTTTATGGTCTGTAAAAATTATTAGATCTCTTCCCTCATACAAATATCTAAAATGCTTCATTGCTAGAAATATAGCTGTAAGTTCCCTGTCGTATGTGGAATACTTTTGTTGAGCCTTAGTAAATTTCTTAGAAAAGTATCCCAAAGGTAACCATTTACCGTCAATTAATTGGTTAAGTACCGCTCCTGCACACGTATCCGAAGCGTCTGTGTGTAGTGATAGTGGTACATTACTCACCGGATGCGATAACATAGCTGCGTTTTCGAGACCTCTCTTAGCCCCGCCGCAGATGGTCACACTCGCACTCGTTCACGACACTGCGCCAATGTCGCATTGGCATTGGTAGACACGTGTGTGTCCGCAATTGCTTTCACGAGTCGTACATCAGTCAGCGTCTCTACCTACTATTCGTTCGTAGACGAAAACGAAGCAAGATGGATGCGATTGATATAAGTTCAGAATCCGACAGTGATAACGAGTTTTTGAATAGATTATTGTTAATAAGGAAATTATCTGAAAAAAAATTAAATAAATAGAATCCTTTAATTTTGTATTCATATAATCTTGGTGGTTTACGTCGTATAAACATTTTTCGCTTCCAACAGCTTCAATAAGTTCCTCCGTTTTGCACTAGTACTTGAACACTCGCGACACTGCCACTCGAAACAAATGTCTCGTCATCTAGCCGACACGCGCGTGCACGCTCATGTACGACTCATGTACGTGCCTGCGTCGACGCGTGAGAGCAAATGCGGAGTTTGGTACTGCGCCATACGTTTTAAATACAGCCACTCGCACGCGGCTCGTGACGGCCAATGCGAGTGTGAGCATGTGCGGCGGGGTTTACACTTGTCAAAAGCTTCGATGGATTCTTGCGTCCACGGTATCTTTGATTTGTCTTTCTTCTTGGCACCTTTTAAAAATTCGTTCAGCATTGATTGGTGCTCCGCTGCGTGAGGAATGCTATTCCTATAAAAGTTAATCATACCTAAAAATCGGCGAAGTTGCTCCACATTGTCTGGCCGAGGGTACTCCTTAATGGCCTTGACCTTGTGGTCAAGGGGTCGTATGCCGTCGGTCGAGACTTGATAACCTAAAAACTCTATAGTTTCCTTACCAAATTCACATTTCGATGTATTTATGGTTATGCCAAACTTCGCTAAACGTTCAAATACCTGCCGTAGGTGTGTTCTATGTGTTTCCAAATCATCGCTGGCTATTATCACATCATCAACAAAACAAAATAAAAATTCTAAACCTTCCAGCACCGTGTTGTTCATAAACCTTTGAAATGTTTGACTAGCTGTTCTCAAACCAAAATTTAACCTCATAAACTCAAAAAGGCCTATATATATATTTGCTAATTAAAATTTTTTTAAATAAGTATGTATATAAAAGAGGAATTTTAATAGTCAATTCACTTTTTTTTTCAGACTGACACAGGATCACAGAATCACAGGATCTTATTTTATCTGTTAAATATTGTTAATATATATATATATATATATATATATATATATATATATATATATATATATATATATATATATATATATATATATATATATATATATATATTTATATCCTAGAACCGTTTCGGCGTCCAATATGGAGTTAATTGCATTTAAAATGGCGTCCACCTGCTTTTGGCGTCCCATATACGGACGTCATTTTGGTTGACATTGCCAAACGACGCGTCTTGGTCTAAAGTACAATGTAGACTTTGTAAAAAAAAAAAAATTTGGACTTCACTTTACAGCCACAATATATGAAAATGTATTTCGATTAGTTCTTGGCAATTTCGTTTGTAACGTGAAGCGCTGCTGTAGCGCGAAATATACGTTTGACAACAATGTAACGAAGGAATGCGACTTGCGACCTTGCCATTGTTTAATTCTTAGAATTCGGCTTATTTACTTCCTAGCCGCCTGGCGCGTTTAACCTATGGCTTGTGCAAAAATAAACCTCACATTGATTTAACTTATTACAAGCTTTTATTTACTGTCAGTTGTCTGTCTGTAATCAAATCTTGCAAGTTAAATTTGACCCACTTCCCGGTTTCCGATTGAGCTGAAATTTTGAATATATTATGTATAAATCGGATGACAATGCAATATTATTATGACATGAAGCTGATCTGATGATGGAGCTGGAAGGTGGCCATAGGAACTCCGTAATTAAACGACGTAACCCCATCGAGTTTGGGTTCATTTGATTCGTCTTGACGAGTACTTTATGATGCTAGATGGTAATAATAATAAAAGCTTGTTTTTTAAAAGTATTTTTACAATTTCACTTGTTATACAGTCAACACTGAACAAGTCACACCGTTCGACATGATATTCGCCGTCCGTTAATATCATAGAATATCCTGCACTTGTGTAGTGTACGATATTCAATGATATTGACAGATTTTAATTTTTTGTTTATGGATCCGATAAATCCATAAACATGATTTTTTTGTAATTATTAAAAAAAAATCATATTTATGGAATCATGTTTGTGGATGCCTTAATAGGCCACTTCTTCCCATCGGCCCTTCTAGCTTTCCACCGAGGTTGTGGATGGAAGTTGTACTAATACACTCGAGCCGTTTACCACCCCGCCCCGGTGGAAAACATCTTTTATTTAGTGTTTTAATAGTTATTTGTTATACAAGAGTGCAAAGTTGCTTTTTTACCGCGTGCTCAGTTTGTATGACCGAGCTAGCGAGGGATTCTAAAATTAAATCACGAGCGTAGCGAGTGATTTATTAATTAGAATCCTGAGCGTTAGCGAGGGAATCAAAAGAGCACAAGGTCAAAAATCTTTGCACTCGAGTGTGACACATAATTTTTCATCCCCCCTCAGCGAGGAAATAACTCAATGCTAAAAGTTTTTTTTTAATTATTCTCACCATGGATGCGCACAGTGTTGCCAGTGCACTATCTTCAAAAATAACCAGTATTCAATTTTAATTTACGTAGGTACGCTTACTTAGAGTCCTTTTCACGAAATAGGTCCCACGGAATTTAGCGGAACTAATTTTTATTCTATTATTATTGGACTTCATATTTTAAATCATTTTTATTTGTTACATAAAATAAATACCTTTTTGATTAAGAAATTAAATATGAGAAATTATGAGGCGTTAAAAAGGTAAAGGTATTTAAACTTTTAAAATGTGCAATAGTGGCGTCCCGCAAAAAGGTTTCCTTTCGTGAAAAGCACTCTACCTATTCGTTTTAGTGATTACTTTCTCATTTTCAGTTTATTACAGTGAGAAATCGTTAATAAAAAAGTTACTAAAAAGTAATACTTAGAAAAAATCTCGCTACTAACTAGATAGATAGATAACCCTTTATTGGAACACAAGAGACAAAGTACAAAAACAACTTATAAACTAAAACAATACAAAAGCTATGTGTTACAATTGGCGGTCTTATCGCTAATAGCGATCTCTTCCAGACAACCGTGCAGGGAGAGGAGAAAAGTTGAAATTCACATGGGTTAGGTGGTGTGTTCAAATTAAGAAAAAGAGAGAAAGTTATAAAAAATTGGCTTATTCTATTAACTCTGCTAAATTAACTCAACTATTATTTACTATTACAGTACTATATAATTCATTAAAAACATTATTGCCTCGAAATGTAACTTATATCTAAACAACAAACGTAAATAAAGTTCAAAAGAAACGTAACATGTTACAAAAGTAACTTACTGGCAAGGCTGATGGTGCGCCCAAAGCAAATTAAAAAAAAAAAGTTTACTAAAGAGGTTCTTACTCCGAGTTTTTAACAAATTTAAAAAAGTTGTACGCTTATTTCGGTACCATAGAGGTGGAAGTAAATAGGTTTAATTATGTTTTTGTCTCTAGAGGGTAAAGTAAGTTTGAATTTCTCTAGAGGAAAATATAGACTTTTCCAGTCAGATATCGATGAGTAAAACTACACTTTCCGAGATAGTGGGATGAAAAAGTATTTTCTTATAACTATTAGGTACATTTTACTTGCTATTAATATATAAAACAAATTTATTTATTGATTTATTTATTAAAAAACCAACAGCGACTTTTTTTAATTACATTTTCATATGACCATAATAGAGCAGGTTTCCGTTCATTTTAACGTATACAGGGTTTTTGGTTATTCAGTACATTGGTGTATAGGGCCTTATTGGGGAGGTCTTTGGCCATGTTTTGAGCGCAATATATGTTCCGCGAAAATTTACGGTTTACGAGATATTTAAATTTTTTTGAAAAATCGCGGTGACAAATTAAAAAAATCATAAAAAATTAACCCTGTATAATTATTCATTTTTAATCATCTCATTACATGGACAAAATATCAGAGTAATATTTTAATTAATCAAATTAAATCTAATATTTCTCATTAAAGGAATATAAGAGGATAAGTAACCAATTCGGGCAACTTTTATGAATACCTTGAACCTAAATTGCAAAATTTACATTTCAGTGGCTTTCATCAAAGATATCAAAATTAAGAATCGGATAAGGAATTACAGAAATCTTGAAGTGACAAGTCACTAAGGGAGCTCTAAATACTGAAATTTCCTAGAAACTAGTTCATACAAAATGTATGAAAATTTAAATCGTTGGTAAAATATTATCTGTAGCCGTGAAAATGAAGCAATAAGTGAGATTATTAATTATAAGAACATAAGATTTCATATAATTACCTTATATCAGTATTTTGAGACAATTTGTATGAAGCATTTTCAAGGACAATTTGAGTATTTAGAGCTTCCTTTTGTAACTTGTGGCCTCAAAATTTCCGTAAGTTCTTATCCGATTCTTAATTTTGATATCTCAGATAAAAGCTAATAATACGACAATATTTTTTGAAAAATCTGCCTGAAATTTTATTTTATGATTTTTTTGAAAAATTTTGCAATTTAGGTTCAAAGTATTCATAAAATTTGCTAATTTGATAAATTTAAATAATATTCTGATATTTTGTCCACGTAAAGAGATATTAAAAAATAAATAATTATACAGGGTTATTTTTTATGATTTTTCTAAATTGTCACCTCAATTTAAAAAAAAAAATTAATATCTCGAGAACTGTAAATTTTTGCGGAACATATATAGCGCTCAAAACATGGCCAAAGACCTCCTCAATAAGACCCTATACACCAATGTACTGAATAACCAAAGACCCTGTATATAAACTATAACGGCTTAAAATAGAGGATGCCAATAGTAATTCTAGTTATACACTGTTAATGCTACGCAAAAGAATATTATCATAAATATAAAATCTTGTAACAAGGTTGTCATTATCAAAAAATCGTTAAAAACAGTATCAGTAAATTAACATTAAACTATTTTTTTATTTTGATTATTATCATCAAAATTATTAATCCAAATTGTAATAATGAAATTGTCAAAGTAGAAATAATGAATAATAATTCAATACGCTGAAGTCCTATAGTCACTGTGTTTATGACTGCATTAGCTGGCTCTGGCCCACCGCCCTCCTGCGTCACTACTGTGCTGCTGGGCGGTAGATGCTGGGTTTGAATCGTCAGGGGCTTCGGTTCGGGCTCTGGCATCATTTCCACGTATGATGGCGACCGGTGGCAATCTTACGCTACTTGTGTCTGAAAAAAAGTTAATAGCTGTTAATTAGGGCACACTTCTAGAGCTAGTAAAGATTTACTACTTGACATTGTCCATTTTTTCAAAAGTATTAATTCCAAAATCATTTTAAAGGAATAAGTTTATCTGTAGTTAAACTGCATTTTTTTCTATTCTATTCTATAAATAAAATAATTGTATTAAAGTTAGTTTACTCACCTAATTGCTCCGTTTTGTCCGAGAGATTCGGTGAATTAGGAGGAGCCCAACATACTTCTTTATTAAACGCCATATTTAAAAAAATAATCAAGGAATAATTACTTTTAACTTCTGTTATGTTGAATACTTTGGATGTTGTCTCACCAAGGCTTATAAGATAACTAATGTTAGGATGGGTCACTCTCCATATTCCAAACGAAAGAAATTACAAAGTATTTTGCCAACGAGTGTATTAAAATGTTATTGTTTAAACTATTATTATAAACAGGAAATATATGATATAGGTTCCGAAACGATTTTAAACATTCTTTCACCATTAGAGAGCTACATTAACCCTGAGTAACATATAACCATATTCATACAATGCCAAATGCCCAGGATTCCCTGACTATCCTGTAGTGGTAGCGGAGTGCTCTGAAAAGAGGGCAAGGGAAGGAATAGAATAGAATATAATAGGGAAGGATATGCTCTGAAAGCGCAAATCTGTGTTTTGTTGGCGTAAAATTGACTCACACTCCATCAAGAGTTGCCTATAGTATAGATATCCTTATAGTAGGTACATCATTTCCAATAAAAAAATAATAATTAAAATTGGTTCGCGAGATATTCAATTATTTTTCTTTTTATCGCTCACATACGTAATTCAAATTGACTTGTATGGGTTTGTCACGGATACCATTTTCAAAATTAGACCAAATCGAAATGAGACCACACGGGCACGAGTACCAACAAGTGAATTAAATTAAAATTTAAAAAACCTCCAACGCAATACGTAAATCACGATTTGTGATGGCGGACATCTTGGATTTTAAATTTTATATAGTGGGGTGTATTCTACTCGTTAAGCCCTTTCATTTGATACCCATATTGAGGGGGTCGGGGAGGAAAGAAGTAATCCGCCATTTTGTAGCGGCGGCCATCTTTAACCGATTTCCACCAAACATAGCTAAGAACACTCTCGACTAACTCTACTTTCAAACAAAAAAAACTAAATCAAAATCCGTTCATTCGTTTGGGAGGTACGATGCCACAGACAGACACATACACACACAGACAGACAGACACGTCAAACTTATAACACCCCGTCATTTTTGTGTCGGGGGTTAAAACAAAATAGATCCACCCAATCATGACTTCAGAGGTAACATACATCTACTATACAGATAAATGAAATTGGAGTGTCTGTTTGTAATATTAATATAATCGTTTTTTACTAAGTACATAGGTTTGAGTATGTATAATGTATACACGATACATATACCTAAATAACCTCTTTTAGAAGTTTTGTCTGTCTGTTTGATCCGGGTAATCTCTGAAACGGCTAGGCCGATTTTGACGTGACTTTCACTGGCAGACAGCTGATAACTTTGCGCGTAATATAGGCTTGATTCCCGGAAAATAGTTAGGGTTCCGTATAAATCAAATAAAACCCTTATTTTTAATTGAAGGCGGAAATCAAATGTGGTGTGAGCGAAGCCGCGGGCGGATGCTAGTAAAACAATAAAATTACTGACGAATTGAGAATCTCCACTTGTCGACCGAGCGAAGCGAGGTCTTAGAGTCGAAAGCCGCGAAATGCCTGCGTTTGGACCAGTTTAACGCTTGACCTCTGGTGCTTAAGTTTGGTTGACGTTTACTTGATAACGGTTAATCCAAATTAAATGAAATTTTACACACAAGTTAAGAAGGTTAATTGAATAATTGTAGTGAAAAAATTAGCTAAATAGGCTACAGGGTTGCAGAGATATAGGTGACTTAAAGTCTTTACGATAGGTCTGACGATTATTTCAAAACTGGAGCGCTGATAATTTTTTTTCTAACATATACACATTTTTTATAAGCGACACAAATATATTAGCCAAAGTGTATGTTTGTATGTATGTTTGTTACGCGATAACTGGAAAACCAATGGTCCAATCTGCATGAAACTTTGCAAACGCGTAATATAAATCCATAGAATTTTTAAGTTCGAACATGAGCCAAATCGGTCGTAGGGTTCTAGAGTTTTAGAAAATGCTTAATTTCAACGTTACCAAAGTTCCAATCTTAATGAAACTTTGCGATCAGGTAGTATAAGCTAAAAGAATTCTCATGTTCGAAAATGAGCCAAATCGATCCAAGGGTTGTAGAGTTATGAAGATGATTAAATTATAATGTTTTGCACAATTTGTTAGGTACATTAAGTTTGAGAAAGATCCTATAGGCAAAAAAGAGCAAGCAAGTTGATAAAGTTAAAGAATTAATAGCGATAAAGTCCAATAATTCGAGAATTTCAAGCAATTTATCATATTTTCAATATATCTTATTTTTAATTATTTTCATATAATTTTTTAGTACATTGCGTAATACCAATAATTGCGTCAATTATAGTCCGGCCGCCTAAAGTTTGCTATTGAAATAGGTGTCACATACATGTAGGTAAGTACACGTTTTGTGCTGTTTTTTTAATCTTTTTATAAACCTCATTTCGCTCGATCGATAAAATATAATGTTATATTTAATTTAAGTAGTATGAAAATAAAGTAAAATAGTTATTTAAAAAAAAACTTTATTAATAGCGTTATTTTACGCCCATCGCTAATGGCAAGCAACCAAAGTTGGACTTAGTAGTATAGGCATAATTATAATATAATATTATATAATATAATTATGACGACATAACTACGTCACATTGCCTAAAATTTTGTATAAATTATCCCGAACACAATGTACCAGACTATAACTCGCTGTCAAGTAAAATAATATTTTACAGTGGTCGTAGCATGCCAAACGAGATCCCGCTGAAATGTCATGCGTAGAACTGTCATACCATACATTGTAGTTTTCTGAATGTATTTGATGACAGTTCTACTCTTGAAGTTTGGTCGGGATTCTGTGTGGCATGCTACGGCCACTGGCAAAACACGAAAGTGGAGACCATAAACAATAATAAGCAGGTAACAATGTTTGTGGAAGTGGTGATAGAATAAAAAAACTCGCTGAATCGTTTTATGATAAAATATAATTTAAATACATAATTTATATGAATACATACAAATATCATCGACCGAGCAAAGCGAACTCTTAGAGTTGAGAGATCTCTCGGTGGCAGTAAGGTTATTTGAGTAGTCTGCATAACTTTTTAAAACCTAAAGTAATTGTTTGTGCCGGCACATTCAACAATAAAGGTGCACGAGCACACCATAATGCATCGCGGGCCGTGTACTTATAGTCTGCCAAATTTCATAAATATATGGTAACGGCAAGTTCCCTATGAATGTTGATTTATTCAGAAGGTCAAAAAAATGTAGGTACGTTTTTGAAGGATAAACGGGTGTATTTTTTTCTACGTTAACTCAGAAGTTTAATTTAACGGGCACCAAGCGGCTATAGACCTGTGTATTATGGTAAAAATATACAATTCTACGGGATGTAGAGTATAAATTGGTCTTGACAGACATACGGATGACCAAGTGATCCTATTTATTAGCCCCGCCGCACATGCTCACACTCGCATTGGCCGTCACGAGCCGCGTGCGAGTGGCTGTATTTAAAACGTATGGCGCAGTACCAAACTCCGCATTTGCTCTCACGCGTCGACGCAGGCACGTACATGAGTCGTACATGAGCGTGCACGCGCGTGTCGGCTAGGTGACGAGACATTTGTTTCGAGTGGCAATGTCGCGAGTGTTCAAGTACTAGTGTAAAATGGAGGAACTTATTGAAGCTGTTCGAAGCGAAAAATGTTTATACGACATAAACCACCAAGATTATATGAATACAAAATTAAAGGATTCTATTTGGAAACGAATCCATAATTTTTTTTCAGATAATTTCCTTATTAACAATAATCTTTTTTTTTTTTTTCTTTATCACTGTCGGATTCTGAACTTATATCAATCGCGTCCATCTTGCTTCGTTTTCGTCTACGAACGAATGGTAGGTAGAGAGACACTGACTGATGTACGACTCGTGAAAGCAATTGCGGACACACACGTGTCTACCAATGCCAATGCGACATTGGCGCAGTGTCGTGAACGAGTGCGAGTGTGAGCATGTGCGGCGGGGCTTAGGGTTTCGTTTTTTCCTTCAGAGGAACGAAATTCTAAAAAGGATTATATTCAAAAAATCTCGGTACGTAGGTTTATTGAGTTTTAATTTCTCAGAATTTTTATATTTTGAGTTTTAATATTAATGTTAAAGTTCTTGTATTAGGATATATTTAGTCGAGACCTAAAGTCTAAGGTTTACCACGGAAATTGGGCTGCGAGGTCACAGTTCGAGGCGAACTACTAGTTTTTAATTTGGTTAAAAAATACAACGTTTCATAACAGCACGCAACAAAGTATGCACAGCAAGGACGTCAATTGTACATAAAAGAAGAGGGAATAGTCGAAATATACGATGACGCCATATAGGCGTAGATATAAATGTGGGTCTCAATAGGTACCAGAATGAACAGAAATTGAATATTGATGTATAACTATAATCTTGTAATTTTAAATTCATCACACAATATTTTATAGGATTATAAAGCAGTATATGCAAAGATATAAAGACAAATGTCATTGAAACACATGGACGCAAAACTGATGTAAATTGGGGGGACGCTGAAATGGAACTGGGATGTAAATATATATATTCAGGATCACAGAATCACAGGATCTTATTTTATCTGTTAAATATTGTTAATATATATATATATATATATATATATATATATATATATATATATATATATATATATATATATATATATATATATATTTACATCCCAGTTCCATTTCAGCGTCCCCCCAATTTACATCAGTTTTGCGTCCATCTGTTTCAATGACATTTGTCTTTATATCTTTGCATATACTGCTTTATAATCCTATAAAATATTGTGTGATGAATTTAAAATTACAAGATAATAGTTATACATCAATATTCAATTTCAGTTCATTCTGGTACCTATTGAGACCCACATTTATATCTACGCCCATATGGCGTCATCGTATATTTCGACTATTCCCTCTTCTTTTATGTACAATTGACGTCCTTGCTGTGCATACTTTGTTGCGTGCTGTTATGAAACGTTGTATTTTTTAACCAAATTAAAAATAAGTGGAGATTCTCAATTCGTCAGTAATTTTATTGTTTAACTAGCATCCGCCCGCGGCTTCGCTCACGCCACATTTGATTCCCGCCTTCAATTAAAAATAAGGGTTTTATTTGATTTATATGGCCTAACTATTTTCTGGGAATTAAGCCTATATTACGAGCAAAGTTATCAGCTGTCTGCCAGTGAAAGTCGCGTCAAAATCGGCCCAGCCGTTTCAGAGATTACCCGGATCAAACAGACAGACAGACAAAAATTCTAAAAAAGGTTATTTAGGTATATGTATCGTGTATGTACCTTTGTACTTAGTAAAAACGATTATATTAATATTACAAACAGACACTCCAATTTTATTTATCTGTATAGCACATGTATGTTACCTCTAAACTTTTGATTGGGTGGACCTATTTTGTTAATTCTTTTTAACCCCCCACGCAAAAACGTCGGGGTGTTATATAAGTTTGACGTGTCTGTCTGTCTCTCTGTGTGTGTGTCTGTCTGTGGCATCGTACCTCCCAAACGAATGAACGGATTTTGATTTAATTTTTTTGTTTGAAAGTAGAGTTAGTAGAGAGTGTTCTTAGCTATGTTTGGTGGAAATCTGTCCAAGATAGCCGCCGCTACAAAATGGCGGATTACTTTTTTCTTCCACGACCCCATCAATATGGGTATCAAATGAAAGGACTTAATGAGTAAAATACAGCCCACTATATAAAAATTAAAATCCAAGATGGCCGCCATCAAAAAAATGGTGAACTACGTATTGCGTTGGGGGTTTTTTTAATTTTTAATTTAATTCACTTGTAAGTTGATGCTCGTGCCCGTGTGGTCTCATTTCAATTTGGCCTAATTTTGAAAATGGTATCCGTGACAAAACCATATTATAAGTCTTAAATTTGAATAACGTACGTGAGCGATAAATGGAAAAATAATTCAATATCTCGCGAACCAATTTTAATAATTATTTTTTTATTGGAAATGATGTACCTTCTATATGGATATCTCTATACTATAGGCAACTCTTGATGGAGTGTGAGTCAATTTTACGCCAACAAAACACAGATTTGCGCTTTCAGAGCATATCCTTCCCTATTATATTCTATTCTATTCCTTCCCTTGCCCTCTTTTCAGTGCACTCCGCTACCACTACAGGATAGCCAGGGAATCCTGGGCATTTAGCATTGCATGAATATGGTCATATGTTACTCAGGGTTAATGTAGCTCTCTGATAGTGAAAGAATGTTTAAAATCGTTTCGGGACCTATCAAATATTTCCTGTTTATAATAATAGTTTAAACAATAACATTTTAATACAGTCGTTGCTAAAATACTTTGTAATGATATCCGTTTGGAATATGGAGAGTGACCCATCCTAACATTAGTTATCTTATAAGCCTTGGTGAGACAACATCCAAAGTATTCAACATAACAGAAGTTAAAAGTAATTATTCCTTGATTATTTTTTTAAATATGGCGTTTAATAAAGAAGTATGTTGGGCTCCTCCTAATTCACCGAATCTCTCGGACAAAACGGAGCAATTAGGTGAGTAAACTAACTTTAATACAATTATTTTATTTATAGAATAGAATAGAAAAAAATGCAGTTTAACTTATTCCTTTAAAATGATTTTGGAATTAATACTTTTGAAAAAATGGACAATGTCAAGTAGTAAATCTTTACTAGCTCTAGAAGTGTGCCCTAATTAACAGCTATTAACTTTTTTTCAGACACAAGTAGCGTAAGATTGCCACCGGTCGCCATCATACGTGGAAATGATGCCAGAGCCCGAACCGAAGCCCCTGACGATTCAAACCCAGCATCTACCACCCAGCAGCACAGTAGTGACGCAGGAGGGCGGTGGGCCAGAGCCAGCTAATGCAGTCATAAACACAGTGACTTCAGCGTATTGAATTATTATTCATTATTTCTACTTTGACAATTTCATTATTACAATTTGGATTAATAATTTTGATGATAATAATCAATATAAAAAAATAGTTTAATGTTAATTTACTGATACTGTTTTTAACGATTTTTTGATAATGACAACCTTGTTACAAGATTTTATATTCATGATAATATTCTTTTGCGTAGCATTAACAGTGTATAACTAGAATTACTATTGGCATCCTCTATTTTAAGCCGTTATAGTTTATATACAGGGTCTTTGGTTATTCAGTACATTGGTGTATAGGGTCTTATTGAGGAGGTCTTTGGCCATGTTTTGAGCGCTATATATGTTCCGCAAAAATTTACAGTTCTCAAGATATAATTTTTTTTTAAATTGAGGTGACAATTTAAAAAAATCATAAAAAAATAACCCTGTATAATTATTTATTTTTTAATATCTCTTTACGTGGACAAAATATCAGAATATTATTTAAATTTATCAAATTAGCAAATTTTATGAATACTTTGAACCTAAATTGCAAAATTTTTCAAAAAAATCTTAAAATAAAATTTCAGGCAGATTTTTCAAAAAATATTGTCGTAAGCTTTTATCTGAGATATCAAAACTAAGAATCGGATAAGAACTTACGGAAATTTTGAGGCCACAAGTTACAAAAGGAAGCTCTAAATACTCAAATTGTCCTTGAAAATGCTTCATACAAATTGTCTCAAAATACTGAAATAAGGTACTGAATATGAAATCTTATGTTCTTATAATTAATAATCTCACTTATTGCTTCATTTTGACTGCTACAGATAATATTTTACCAACGATTTAAATTTTCATACATTTTGTATGAACTAGTTTCTAGGAAATTTCAGTATTTAGAGCTCCCATAGTGACTTGTCACTTCAAGATTTCTGTAATTCCTTATCCGATTCTTAATTTTGATATCTTTGATGAAAGCCACTGAAATGTAAATTTTGCAATTTAGGTTCAAGGTATTCATAAAAGTTGCCCGAATTGGTTACTTATCCTCTTATATTCCTTTAATAAGAAATATTAGATTTAATTTGATTAATTAAAATATTACTCTGATATTTTGTCCACGTAATGAGATGATTAAAAATGAATAATTATACAGGGTTATTTTTTTATGATTTTTTTAAATTGTCACCTCGATTTTTCAAAAAAATTTAAATATCTCGTAAACCGTAAATTTTCGCGGAACATATATTGCGCTCAAAACATGGCCAAAGACCTCCCCAATAAGGCCCTATACACCAATGTACTGAATAACCAAAAACCCTGTATACGTTAAAATGAACGGAAACCTGCTCTATTATGGTCATATGAAAATGTAATTAAAAAAAGTCGCTGTTGGTTTTTTAATAAATAAATCAATAAATAAATTTGTTTTATATATTAATAGCAAGTAAAATGTACCTAATAGTTATAAGAAAATACTTTTAAAACACTAAATAAAAGACGTTTTCCACCGGGGTGGTAAACGGCTCGAGTGTATTAGTACAACTTCCATCCACAACCTCGGTGGAAAGCTAGAAGGGCCGATGGGAAGAAGTGGCCTATTAAGGCATCCACAAACATGATTCCATAAATATGATTTTTTTTTGAATAATTACAAAAAAAAAATCATGTTTATGGATTTATCGGATCCATAAACAAAAAATTAAAATCTGTCAATATCATTGAATATCGTACACTACACAAGTGCAGGATATTCTATGATATTAACGGACGGCGAATATCATGTCGAACGGTGTGACTTGTTCAGTGTTGACTGTATAACAAGTGAAATTTTAAAAATACTTTTAAAAAACAAGCTTTTATTATTATTACCATCCAGCATCATAAAGTACTCGTCAAGACGAATCAAATGAGCCCAAACTCGATGGGGTTACGTCGTTTAATTACGGAGTTCCTATGGCCACCTTCCAGCTCCATCATCAGATCAGCTCCATGTCATAATAATATTGCATTGTCATCCGATTTATACATATATTCAAAATTTCAGCTCAATCGGAAACCGGAAAGTGGGTCAAATTTAACTTGCAAGATTTGATTACAGACAGACAACTGACAGTAAATAAAAGCTTGTAATAAGTTAAATCAATGTGAGGTTTATTTTTGCACAAGCCATAGGTTAAACGCGCCAGGCGGCTAGGAAGTAGATAAGCCGAATTCTAAGAATTAAACAATGGCAAGGTCGCAAGTCGCATTCCTTCGTTACATTGTTGTCAAACGTATATTTCGCGCTACAGCAGCGCTTCACGTTACAAACGAAACTGCCAAGAACTAATCGAAATACAATTTCATATATTGTGGCTGTAAAGTGAAGTCCAAATTTTTTTTTTTTTACAAAGTCCACATTGTACTTTAGACCAAGACGCGTCGTTTGGCAATGTCAACCAAAATGACGTCCGTATATGGGACGCCAAAAGCAGGTGGACGCCATTTTAAATGCAATTAACTCCATATTGGACGCCGAAACGGTTCTAGGATATAATATATATATATATATATATATATATATATATATATATATATATATATATATATATATATATATATTTACATCCCAGTTCTATTTCAGCGTCCCACCAATTTACATCAGTTTTGCGTCCATCTGTTTCAATGACATTTGTCTATATATCTTTGCATATACTGCTTTATAATCCTATAAAATTTTGTGTGATAAATTTAAAATTACAAGATTATAGTTATACATCAATATTCAATTTCTGTTCATTCTGGTACCTATTGAGACCCACATTTATATCTACACCTATATGGCGTCATCGTATATTTCGATTATTCCCCCTTCTTTTATGTACAATTGACGTCCTTGCTGTGCATACTTTGTTGCGTGCTGTTATGAAACGTTGTATTTTTTAACCAAATTAAAAACAAGTGGAGATTCTCAATTCGTCAGTAATTTTATTGTTTACTAGCATTCGCCCGCGGCTTCACTCACACCACATTTGATTCCCGCCTTCAATTAAAAATAAGGGTTTTATTTGATTTATACGGAACCCTAACTATTTTCCGGGAATCAAGCCTATATTACGCGCAAAGTTATCAGCTGTCTGCCAGTGAAAGTCACGTCAAAATCGGCCTAGCCGTTTCAGAGATTACCCGGATCAAACAGACAGACAAAACTTCTAAAAGAGGTTATTTAGGTATATGTATCGTGTATACATTATACATACTCAAACCTATGTACTTAGTAAAAAACGATTATATTAATATTACAAACAGACACTCCAATTTCATTTATCTGTATAGTAGATGTATGTTACCTCTGAAGTCATGATTGGGTGGATCTATTTTGTTTTAACCCCCGACACAAAAATGACGGGGTGTTATAAGTTTGACGTGTCTGTCTGTCTGTGTGTGTATGTGTCTGTCTGTGGCATCGTACCTCCCAAACGAATGAACGGATTTTGATTTAGTTTTTTTTGTTTGAAAGTAGAGTTAGTCGAGAGTGTTCTTAGCTATGTTTGGTGGAAATCGGTTAAAGATGGCCGCCGCTACAAAATGGCGGATTACTTCTTTCCTCCCCGACCCCCTCAATATGGGTATCAAATGAAAGGGCTTAACGAGTAGAATACACCCCACTATATAAAATTTAAAATCCAAGATGTCCGCCATCACAAATCGTGATTTACGTATTGCGTTGGAGGTTTTTTAAATTTTTAATTTAATTCACTTGTTTTACTTGAAAGTTGGTACTCGTGCCCGTGTGGTCTCATTTCAATTTGGTCTAATTTTGAAAATGGTATCCGTGACAAAGCCATACAAGTCAATTTGAATTACGTATGTGAGCGATAAATAGAAAAATAAATGAATATCTCGCGAACCAATTTTAATTATTATTTTTTTATTGGAAATGATGTACCTACTATAAGGATATCTATACTATAGGCAACTCTTGATGGAGTGTGAGTCAATTTTACGCCAACAAAACACAGATTTGCGCTTTCAGAGCATATATCTCTATTCTTTCCTCTTTTCAGAGCACTCCGCTACCACTACAGGATAGTCAGGGAATCCTGGGCATTTGGCATTGTATGAATATGGTCATATGTTACTCAGGGTTAATGTAGCTCTCTAATGGTGAGAGAATGTTTAAAATCGTTTCGGAACCTATCATATATTTCCTGTTTATAATAATAGTTTAAACAATAACATTTTAATACACTCGTTGGCAAAATACTTTGTAATGATATCCGTTTGGAATATGGAGAGTGACCCATCCTAACATTAGTTATCTTATAAGCCTTGGTGAGACAACATCCAAAGTATTCAACATAACAGAAGTTAAAAGTAATTATTCCTTGATTATATTTTTTAAATATGGCGTTTAATAAAGAAGTATGTTGGGCTCCTCCTAATTCACCGAATCTCTCGGACAAAACGGAGCAATTAGGTGAGTAAACTAACTTTAATACAATTATTTTATTTATAGAATAGAATAGAAAAAAATGCAGTTTAACTACAGATAAACTTATTCCTTTAAAATGATTTTGGAATTAATACTTTTGAAAAAATGGACAATGTCAAGTAGTAAATCTTTACTAGCTCTAGAAGTGTGCCCTAATTAACAGCTATTAACTTTTTTTCAGACACAAGTAGCGTAAGATTGCCACCGGTCGCCATCATACGTGGAAATGATGCCAGAGCCCGAACCGAAGCCCCTGACGATTCAAACCCAGCATCTACCGCCCAGCAGCACAGTAGTGACGCAGGAGGGCGGTGGGCCAGAGCCAGCTAATGCAGTCATAAACACAGTGACTATAGGACTCCAGCGTATTGAATTATTATTCATTATTTCTACTTTGACAATTTCATTATTACAATTTGGATTAATAATTTTGATGATAATAATCAATATAAAAAAATAGTTTAATGTTAATTTACTGATACTGTTTTTAACGATTTTTTGATAACGACAACCTTGTTACAAGATTTTATATTTATAATAATATTCTTTTGCGTAGCATTAACAGTGTATAACTAGAATTACTATTGGCATCCTCTATTTTAAGCCGTTATAGTTATATACAGGGTCTTTGGTTATTCAGTATATATATACAGGGTCTTTGGTTATTCAGTACATTGGTGTATAGGGTCTTATTGAGGAGGTCTTTGGCCATGTTTTGAGCGCTATATATGTTCCGCAAAAATTTACAGTTCTCGAGCTATTAATTTTTTTTTTTTAAATTGAGGTGACAATTTAAAAAAATCATAAAAAAATAACCCTGTATAATTATTTATTTTTTAATATCTCTTTACGTGGACAAAATATCAGAATATTATTTAAATGTATCAAATTAGCAAATTTTATGAATACTTTGAACCTAAATTGCAAAATTTTTCAAAAAAATCATAAAATAAAATTTCAGGCAGATTTTTCAAAAAATATTGTCGTATTATTAGCTTTTATCTGAGATATCAAAATTAAGAATCGGATAAGAACTTACGGAAATTTTGAGGCCACAAGTTACAAAAGGAAGCTCTAAATACTCAAATTGTCCTTGAAAATGCTTCATACAAATTGTCTCAAAATACTGAAATAAGGTAATTATATGAAATCTTATGTTCTTATAATTAATAATCTCACTTATTGCTTCATTTTGACGGCTACAGATAATATTTTACCAACGATTTAAATTTTCATACATTTTGTATGAACTAGTTTCTAGGAAATTTCAGTATTTAGAGCTCCCTTAGTGATTTGTCACTTCAAGATTTCTGTAATTCCTTATCCGATTCTTAATTTTGATATCTTTGATGAAAGCCACTGAAATGTAAATTTTGCAATTTAGGTTCAAGGTATTCATAAAAGTTGCCCGAATTGGTTACTTATCCTCTTATATTCCTTTAATGAGAAATATTAGATTTAATTTGATTAATTAAAATATTACTCTGATATTTTGTCCACGTAATGAGATGATTAAAAATGAATAATTATACAGGGTTATTTTTTTATGATTTTTTTAAATTGTCACCTCGATTTTTCAAAAAAATTTAAATATCTCGTAAACCGTAAATTTTCGCGTAACATATATTGCGCTCAAAACATGGCCAAAGACCTCCCCAATAAGGCCCTATACACCAATGTACTGAATAACCAAAAACCCTGTATACGTTAAAATGAACGGAAACCTGCTCTATTATGGTCATATGAAAATGTGATTAAAAAAAGGTGCTGTTGGTTTTTTAATAAATAAATCAATAAACAAATTTGTTTTATATATTAATAGCAAGTAAAATGTACCTAATAGTTATAAGAAAATACTTTTAAAACACTAAATAAAAGACGTTTTCCACCGGGGTGGTAAACGGCTCGAGTGTATTAGTACAACTTCCATCCACAACCTCGGTGGAAAGCTAGAAGGGCCGATGGGAAGAAGTGGCCTATTAAGGCATCCACAAACATGATTCCATAAATATGTTTTTTTTGAATAATTACAAAAAAAATCATGTTTATGGATTTATCGGATCCATAAACAAAAAATTAAAATCTGTCAATATCATTGAATATCATACACTACACAAGTGCAGGATATTCTATGATATTAACGGACGGCGAATATCATGTCGAACGGTGTGACTTGTTCAGTGTTGACTGTATAACAAGATAAATTTTAAAAATACTTTTAAAAAACAAGCTTTTATTATTATTACCATCTAGCATCATAAAGTACTCGTCAAGACGAATCAAATGAGCCCAAACTCGATGGGGTTACGTCGTTTAATTACGGAGTTCCTATGGCCACCTTCCAGCTCCATCATCAGATCAGCTCCATGTCATAATAATATTGCATTGTCATCCGATTTATACATATATTCAAAATTTCAGCTCAATCGGAAACCGGGAAGTGGGTCAAATTTAACTTGCAAGATTTGATTACAGACAGACAACTGACAGTAAATAAAAGCTTGTTATAAGTTAAATCAATGTGAGGTTTATTTTTGCACAAGCCATAGGTTAAACGCGCCAGGCGGCTAGGAAGTAGATAAGCCGAATTCTAAGAATTAAACAATGTCAAGGTCGCAAGTCGCATTCCTTCGTTACATTGTTGTCAAACGTATATTTCGCGCTACAGCAGCGCTTCACGTTACAAACGAAATTGCCAAGAACTAATCGAAATACAATTTCATATATTGTGGCTGTAAAGTGAAGTCCAAATTTTTTTTTTTTACTAAGTCCACATTGTACTTTAGACCAAGACGCGTCGTTTGGCAATGTCAACCAAAATGACGTCCGTATATGGGACGCCAAAAGCAGGTGGACGCCATTTTAAATGCAATTAACTCCATATTGGACGCCGAAACGGTTCTAGGATATAAATATATATATATATATATATATATATATATATATATATATATATATATATATATATATATATATATATATATTTACATCCCAGTTCCATTTCAGCGTCCCCCCAATTTACATCAGTTTTGCGTCCATGTGTTTCAATGACATTTGTCTTTATATCTTTGCATATACTGCTTTATAATCCTATAAAATATTGTGTGATGAATTTAAAATTACAAGATTATAGTTATACATCAATATTCAATTTCTGTTCATTCTGGTACCTATTGAGACCCACATTTATATTTACGCCTACATGGCGTCATCGTATATTTCGACTATTCCCTCTTCTTTTATGTACAATTGACGTCCTTGCTGTGCATACTTTGTTGCGTGCTGTTATGAAACGTTGTATTTTTTAACCAAATTAAAAATAAGTGGAGATTCTCAATTCGTCAGTAATTTTATTGTTTTACTAGCATCCGCCCGCGGCTTCGCTCACACCACATTTGATTCCCGCCTACAATTAAAAATAAGGGTTTTATTTGATTTATACGGAACCCTAACTATTTTCCGGGAATCAAGCCTATATTACGCGCAAAGTTATCAGCTGTCTGCCAGTGAAAGTCACGTCAAAATCGGCCCAGCCGTTTCAGAGATTACCCGGATCAAACAGACAGACAAAAATTCTAAAAAAAGGTTATTTAGGTATATGTATCGTGTATACATTATAAATACTCAAACCTATGTACTTAGTAAAAAAAGATTATATTAATATTACAAACAGACACTCCAATATCATTTATCTGTATAGTAGATGTATGTTACCTCTGAACTCTTGATTGGGTGGATCTATTTTGTTTTAACCCCCGACACAAAAATGACGGGGTGTTATAAGTTTGACGTGTCTGTCTGTCTGTGTGTGTATGTGTCTGTCTGTGGCATCGTACCTCCCAAACGCATGAACGGATTTTGATTTAGTTTTTTTTGTTTGAAAGTAGAGTTAGTCGAGAGTGTTTTTAGCTATGTTTGGTGGAAATCGGTTAAAGATGGCCGCCGCTACAAAATGGCGGATTACTTTTTTCCTCCCCGACCCCCTCAATATGGGTATCAAATGAAAGGGCTTAACGAGTAGAATACACCCCACTATATAAAATTTAAAATCCAAGATGTCCGCCATCACAAATCGTGATTTACGTATTAGGTTGGAGGTTTTTTAAATTTTTAATTTAATTCACTTGTTTTACTTGAAAGTTGGTACTCGTGCCCGTGTGGTCTCATTTCAATTTGGTCTAATTTTGAAAATGGTATCCGTGACAAAGCCATACAAGTCAATTTGAATTACGTATGTGAGCGATAAATAGAAAAATAATTGAATATCTCGCGAACTATTATTTTTTTATTGGAAATGATGTACCTACTATAAGGATATCTATACTATAGGCAACTCTTGATGGAGTGTGAGTCAATTTTACGCCAACAAAACACAGATTTGCGCTTTCAGAGCATATATCTCTATTCTTTCCTCTTTTCAGAGCACTCCGCTACCACTACAGGATAGTCAGGGAATCCTGGGCATTTGGCATTGTATGAATATGGTCATATGTTACTCAGGGTTAATGTAGCTCTCTGATAGTGAAAGAATGTTTAAAATCGTTTCGGAACCTATCATATATTTCCTGTTTATAATAATAGTTTAAACAATAACATTTTAATACACTCGTTGGCAAAATACTTTGTAATGATATTCGTTTGGAATATGGAGAGTGACCCATCCTAACATTAGTTATCTTATAAGCCTTGGTGAGACAACATCCAAAGTATTCAACATAACAGAAGTTAAAAGTAATTATTCCTTGATTATTTTTTTAAATATGGCGTTTAATAAAGAAGTATGTTGGGCTCCTCCTAATTCACCGAATCTCTCGGACAAAACGGAGCAATTAGGTGAGTAAACTAACTTTAATACAATTATTTTATTTATAGAATAGAATAGAAAAAATGCAGTTTAACTACAGATAAACTTATTCCTTTAAAATGATTTTGGAATTAATACTTTTGAAAAAATGGACAATGTCAAGTAGTAAATCTTTACTAGCTCTAGAAGTGTGCCCTAATTAACAGCTATTAATTTTTTTTCAGACACAAGTAGCGTAAGATTGCCACCGGTCGCCATCATACGTGGAAATGATGCCAGAGCCCGAACCGAAGCCCCTGACGATTCAAACCCAGCATCTACCGCCCAGCAGCACAGTAGTGACGCAGGAGGGCGGTGGGCCAGAGCCAGCTAATGCAGTCATAAACACAGTGACTATAGGACTTCAGCGTATTGAATTATTATTCATTATTTCTACTTTGACAATTTCATTATTACAATTTGGATTAATAATTTTGATGATAATAATCAATATAAAAAAATAGTTTAATGTTAATTTACTGATACTGTTTTTAACGATTTTTTGATAATGACAACCTTGTTACAAGATTTTATATTTATGATAATATTCTTTTGCGTAGCATTAACAGTGTATAACTAGAATTACTATTGGCATCCTCTATTTTAAGCCGTTATAGTTTATATACAGGGTCTTTGGTTATTCAGTACATTGGTGTACAGTACATTGGTGTAATAAAATTTCAGGCAGATTTTTCAAAAAATATTGTCGTATTATTAGCTTTTATCTGAGATATCAAAATTAAGAATCGGATAAGAACTTACGGAAATTTTGAGGCCACAAGTTACAAAAGGAAGCTCTAAATACTCAAATTGTCCTTGAAAATGCTTCATACAAATTGTCTCAAAATACTGAAATAAGGTACTGAATATGAAATCTTATGTTCTTATAATTAATAATCTCACTTATTGCTTCATTTTGACTGCTACAGATAATATTTTACCAACGATTTAAATTTTCATACATTTTGTATGAACTAGTTTCTAGGAAATTTCAAGTTCAGTATTTAGAGCTCCCTTAGTGACTTGTCACTTCAAGATTTCTGTAATTCCTTATCCGATTCTTAATTTTGATATCTTTGATGAAAGCCACTGAAATGTAAATTTTGCAATTTAGGTTCAAGGTATTCATAAAAGTTGCCCGAATTGGTTACTTATCCTCTTATATTCCTTTAATGAGAAATATTAGATTTAATTTGATTAATTAAAATATTACTCTGATATTTTGTCCACGTAATGAGATGATTAAAAATGAATAATTATACAGGGTTATTTTTTTTATGATTTTTTTAAATTGTCACCTCGATTTTTCAAAAAAATTTAAATATCTCGTAAACCGTAAATTTTCGCGGAACATATATTGCGCTCAAAACATGGCCAAAGACCTCCCCAATAAGGCCCTATACACCAATGTACTGAATAACCAAAAACCCTGTATACGTTAAAATGAACGGAAACCTGCTCTATTATGGTCATATGAAAATGTAATTAAAAAAGTCGCTGTTGGTTTTTTAATAAATAAATCAATAAATAAATTTGTTTTATATATTAATAGCAAGTAAAATGTACCTAATAGTTATAAGAAAATACTTTTAAAACACTAAATAAAAGACGTTTTCCACCGGGGTGGTAAACGGCTCGAGTGTATTAGTACAACTTCCATCCACAACCTCGGTGGAAAGCTAGAAGGGCCGATGGGAAGAAGTGGCCTATTAAGGCATCCACAAACATGATTCCATAAATATGTTTTTTTTTTTTAATAATTACAAAAAAAAACATGTTTATGGATTTATCGGATCCATAAACAAAAAATTAAAATCTGTCAATATCATTGAATATCGTACACTACACAAGTGCAGGATATTCTATGATATTAACGGACGGCGAATATCATGTCGAACGGTGTGACTTGTTCAGTGTTGACTGTATAACAAGATAAATTTTAAAAATACTTTTAAAAAACAAGCTTTTATTATTATTACCATCTAGCATCATAAAGTACTCGTCAAGACGAATCAAATGAGCCCAAACTCGATGGGGTTACGTCGTTTAATTACGGAGTTCCTATGGCCACCTTCCAGCTCCATCATCAGATCAGCTCCATGTCATAATAATATTGCATTGTCATCCGATTTATACATATATTCAAAATTTCAGCTCAATCGGAAACCGGGAAGTGGGTCAAATTTAACTTGCAAGATTTGATTACAGACAGACAACTGACAGTAAATAAAAGCTTGTAATAAGTTAAATCAATGTGAGGTTTATTTTTGCACAAGCCATAGGTTAAACGCGCCAGGCGGCTAGGAAGTAGATAAGCCGAATTCTAAGAATTAAACAATGTCAAGTTCGCAAGTCGCATTCCTTCGTTACATTGTTGTCAAACGTATATTTCGCGCTACAGCAGCGCTTCACGTTACAAACGAAATTGCCAAGAACTAATCGAAATACAATTTCATATATTGTGGCTGTAAAGTGAAGTCCAAATTTTTTTTTTTTTACAAAGTCCGCATTGTACTTTAGACCAAGACGCGTCGTTTGGCAATGAATTAACTCCATATTGGACGTCGAAACGGTTCTAGGATATAAATATATATATATATATATATATATATATATATATATATATATATATATATATATATATATATATATATATATATATATATATATATATATATAATATATATATATATATATATATATATATATATATATATATATATATATATATATATATATATATATATATATATATATATATTTATATCCTAGAACCGTTTCGGCGTCCAATATGGAGTTAATTGCATTTAAAATGGCGTCCACCTGCTTTTGGCGTCCCATATACGGACGTCATTTTGGTTGACATTGCCAAACGACGCGTCTTGGTCTAAAGTACAATGTGGACTTTGTAAAAAAAAAAAAATTTGGACTTCACTTTACAGCCACAATATATGAAATTGTATTTCGATTAGTTCTTGGCAATTTCGTTTGTAATGTGAAGCGCTGCTGTAGCGCGAAATATACGTTTGACAACAATGTAACGAAGGAATGCGACTTGCGACCTTGACATTGTTTAATTCTTAGAATTCGGCTTATCTACTTCCTAGCCGCCTGGCGCGTTTAACCTATGGCTTGTGCAAAAATAAACCTCACATTGATTTAACTTATTACAAGCTTTTATTTACTGTCAGTTGTCTGTCTGTAATCAAATCTTGCAAGTTAACCCTTTCAGGACCATAAGACTAGGAGAGGTAATGTTATGGTTATTTCTGTATAATATGATATTTTTGATGTCTATAAAACATATTTTAAAGTCAAAAAGTAAAAACCTATTTTAGTTTTTTTGGAATTTTATGGTACATGGGTGTCCCTATGGTCGTCAACGGTAAATTTTATTCGAAATTATTTACAGTTTTGTTTCAAGGCTAGAGGAATATCTAGGATCTAAACACTTATTAAAAACGCAAATTTACTACCTATAATCATTAATTTATAAGAAATGAGTCAAGGTACAGAATAAAACAATTCAATCGGTCGTATATTACAGGTGAACTTTGCATATTATACAGGTGTTGTTAGTGCGATTATCTTTTGGAACGTGCACAATACGCGCATCATTTTCTGTTTATCGTTTTTTCGATGGATTGTAATAGGGTAGATCGATTTATAGCATTGCATAATATGGTAGGTACTTACTCATTTTTTCAGGAAGCCACAGAGACTTGCCTGATCTACAAACAACCAATCAATCTATTCTGACCGTGCTTCTCTGTGTAAATGGTAATATGCGTTGTTCACTGTTATATCAAAAAGGTCAAAGAATAGTCTTAGATAATCTATCTTCTTATTCTTATTTTAACTTTGACCTGCGATCAAGCTCGTGTGTTATATTTCGTTGATCCGTTAGACCAATGCCACCCATATTTTTGTTGTAGTTTGATACGAAACATATTTAGTAAAAAATCGTACCTAATCGTACCATGGTAATCAACTGGAAGCTTGGCTGGTAGCCAGCTTCAATTATTGGTATGAAATGATTGACCATCACTTGGTGCATTTTATGCAACCAATCTTACCCTCCAGTCTGGCTAAACAGCGACCCATGCACCCTGTCCTAACGGGTCAGGAAGAGAAGCTTTGCACATGGGTACAATATACGGCTCTAACGGTGTAGGTACCGTTAATCACCCAGGTAGAAAGTTCACCCGAATTCACACGGATTTTTTATATGATACAAGAATGCATTTTATGACTACTACTATTATCTTAAGGCTATCCTAAGAATCTATATCGTTTTACAGTTGGCTGTTTCTATTCATTACACGATATTTTTAAAGGTTTATGACTTTATTGAAATCAGTTATTTTTCTTTTATTGATATTGCTTGGTAACTATTCGGTTTTTGAATAACTTCATAATATTTTGTTCATATCGTCGTCCAAAAAAAGTATCCCTTCACGACCATAGGGACAGTACTGTCCCTTTTCATTTATGACTTTATAGCTTTATTAGGATCAAATTATCTAATAGTGTAGTAATTTATATAAATATAACATTAACCAGGCTATAGTTTTTTCATGAAATTTATTTATGATTCTCACTTTAACATCTTGTGAATCTTGAGAAAAATTTTTCATTTTCGCACCAAAAGATATGTCATCTTTTATAGATTATAGACACAATATAGTTCTACTTTTATGAAGCTGCTAGCTATCAATGGTTAAAATAGACATTTAAATTTTAGAAAACAAAAAAATATTTGAAATTGACCAAGAATTTATTTAGATTTTTAATTTTTTGTGTTGGGTACACGGAAGTCCCCATGGTCGTCAAAGGGTTAAATTTGACCCACTTCCCGGTTTCCGATTGAGCTGAAATTTTGAATATATGTATAAAACGGATGACGAATATTATTATGACATGGAGCTGATCTGATGATGGAGCTGGAAGGTGGCCATAGGAACTCCGTAATTAAACGACGTAACCCCATCGAGTTTGGGCTCATTTGATTCGTCTTGACGAGTACTTTATGATGCTAGATGGTAATAATAATAAAAGCTTGTTTTTTAAAAGTATTTTTAAAATGTCACTTGTTATACAGTCAACACTGAACAAGTCACACCGTTCGACATGATATTCGCCGTCCGTTAATATCATAGAATATCCTGCACTTGTGTAGTGTATGATATTCAATGATATTGACAGATTTTATTTTTTTGTTTATGGATCCGATAAATCCATAAACATGATTTTTTTTGTAATTATTAAAAAAAAAACATATTTATGGAATCATGTTTGTGGATGCCTTAATAGGCCACTTCTTCCCATCGGCCCTTCTAGCTTTCCACCGACTATTAGGTACATTTTACTTGCTATTAATATATAAAACAAATTTATTTATTGATTTATTTATTAAAAAACCAACAACACCTTTTTTTTGCACAACATCACATTTTCATATGACCATAATAGAGCAGGTTTCCGTTCATTTTAACGTATACAGGGTTTTTGGTTATTCAGTACATTGGTGTATAGGGCCTTATTGGGGAGGTCTTTGGCCATGTTTTGAGCGCAATATATGTTCCGCGAAAATTTACGGTTTACGAGATATTTAAATTTTTTTGAAAAATCGAGGTGACAATTTAAAAAAATCATAAAAAAATAACCCTGTATAATTATTCATTTTTAATCATCTCATTACGTGGACAAAATATCAGAGTAATTAACCCCCGACGCAAAAACGACGGGGTGTTATAAGTTTGACGTGTCTGTCTGTCTGTCTGTCTGTCTGTCTGTCTGTCTGTGTGTGTGTGTGAGTGTGTGTGTGTATGTGTCTGTCTGTGGCATCGTAGCTCCCAAACGGATGAACGGATTTTAATTTAATTTTTTTTGTTTGAAAGTAGAGTTAGTCGAGAGTGTTCTTAGCCATGTTTTGTGGAAATCGGTTCAAGATGGCCGCCGCTACAAAATGGCGGATTATTTTTTTCTTCCGCGACCCCCTCAATATGGGTATCAAATGAAAGGGCTTAACGAGTAGAATACAGCCCATTATATAAAATTTAAAATCCAAGATGGCCGCCATCAAAAAAATGGTGAATTACGTATTGCGTTGGGGGTTTTTTAAATTTTTAATTTAATTCACTTGTATTTTAATTAATCAAATTAAATCTAATATTTCTCATTACCTTACCTTACCTTGCTTTTTTCTTACCGGGGGGAGACTTCCTTTTACCGGGGGGAGACTTCCTTTGCAGGAGGTCGTCTAGGTGGGTACCCCAACAGTGCCAGTTATTCTACCGCCTGAGCAGTAATGTGCAAACATTACTGTGCTTCGGAAGAAGGGCACTGTAGCTAGTGAAATTACTGGGCTAAAGAGTCTAAACATCTTATGACTCTTGAGTAAGAAGCGTTGGTGCAGTGCTCCTAGAATTTCACATCGTTGTGAAATCCTAAGTAGCACTGTACTGATTATGGGCAGCCGTTATCTCTTAACATCAGGAGACCGTCTTGCTAGTCTTCTACTTCATCACATAAAAAAAAAAAAAAAAAAAAAAGGAATATAAGAGGATAAGTAACCAATTCGGGCAACTATTATGAATACCTTGAACCTAAATTGCAAAATTTACATTTCAGTGGCTTTCATCAAAGATATCAAAATTAAGAATCGGATAAGGAATAACAGAAATCTTGAAGTGACAAGTCACTAAGGGAGCTCTAAATACTGAAATTTCCTAGAAACTAGTTCATACAAAATGTATGAAAATTTAAATCGTTGGTAAAATATTATCTGTAGCCGTCAAAATGAAGCAATAAGTGAGATTATTAATTATAAGAACATAAGATTTCATATAATTACCTTATTTCAGTATTTTGAGACAATTTGAATGAAGCATTTTCAAGGACAATTTGAGTATTTAGAGCTTCCTTTTGTAACTTGTGGCCTCAAAATTTCCGTAAGTTCTTATCCGATTCTTAATTTTGATATCTCAGATAAAAGCTAATAATACGACAATATTTTTTGAAAAATCTGCCTGAAATTTTATGATTTTTTTGAAAAATTTTGCAATTTAGGTTCAAAGTATTCATAAAATTTGATAAATTTAAATTAAATTCTGATATTTTGTCCACGTAAAGAGATATTAAAAAATAAATAATTATACAGGGTTATTTTTTATGATTTTTTTAAATTGGCACCTTAATTTAAAAAAAAAAATTTAATAGCTCGAGAACTGTAAATTTTTGCGGAACATATATAGCGCTCAAAACATGGCCAAAGACCTCCTCAATAAGACCCTATACACCAATGTACTGAATAACCAAAGACCCTGTATATACTATATACTGAATAACCAAAGACCCTGTATATAACTATAACGGCTTAAAATAGAGGATGCCAATAGTAATTCTAGTTATACACTGTTAATGCTACGCAAAAGAATATTATTACCTATAAATATAAAATCTTGTAACAAGGTTGTCGTTATCAAAAAATCGTTAAAAACAGTATCAGTAAATTAACATTAAACTATTTTTTTATATTGATTATTATCATCAAAATTATTAATCCAAATTGTAATAATGAAATTGTCAAAGTAGAAATAATGAATAATAATTCAATACGCTGAAGTCCTATAGTCACTGTGTTTATGACTGCATGAGCTGGCTCTGGCCCACCGCCCTCCTGCGTCACTACTGTGCTGCTGAGCGGTAGATGCTGGGTTTGAATCGTCAGGGGCTTCGGTTCGGGCTCTGGCATCATTTCCACGTATGATGGCGACCGGTGGCAATCTTACGCTACTTGTGTCTGAAAAAAAGTTAATAGCTGTTAATTAGGGCACACTTCTAGAGCTAGTAAAGATTTACTACTTGACATTGTCCATTTTTTCAAAAGTATTAATTCCAAAATCATTTTAAAGGAATAAGTTTATCTGTAGTTAAACTGCATTTTTTTCTATTCTATTCTATAAATAAAATAATTGTATTAAAGTTAGTTTACTCACCTAATTGCTCCGTTTTGTCCGAGAGATTCGGTGAATTAGGAGGAGCCCAACATACTTCTTTATTAAACGCCATATTTAAAAAAATAATCAAGGAATAATTACTTTTAACTTCTGTTATGTTGAATACTTTGGATGTTGTCTCACCAAGGCTTATAAGATAACTAATGTTAGGATGGGTCACTCTCCATATTCCAAACGGATATCATTACAAAGTATTTTGCCAACGAGTGTATTAATGTTATTGTTTAAACTATTATTATAAACAGGAAATATATGATAGGTTCCGAAACGATTTTAAACATTCTTTCACCATTAGAGAGCTACATTAACCCTGAGTAACATATGACCATATTCATACAATGCCAAATGCCCAGGATTCCCTGACTATCCTGTAGTGGTAGCGGAGTGCTCTGAAAAGAGGAAAGAATAGAGATATATGCTCTGAAAGCGCAAATCTGTGTTTTGTTGGCGTAAAATTGACTCACACTCCATCAAGAGTTGCCTATAGTATAGATATCCTTATAGTAGGTACATCATTTCCAATAAAAAAATAATAATTAAAATTGGTTCGCGAGATATTCAATTATTTTTCTATTTATCGCTCACATACGTAATTCAAATTGACTTGTATGGCTTTGTCACGGATACCATTTTCAAAATTAGACCAAATTGAAATGAGACCACACGGGCACGAGTACCAACTTTCAAGTAAAACAAGTGAATTAAATTAAAAATTTAAAAAACCTCCAACGCAATACGTAAATCACGATTTGTGATGGCGGACATCTTGGATTTTAAATTTTATGTAGTGGGGTGTATTCTACTCATTAAGCCCTTTCATTTGATACCCATATTGAGGGGGTCGGGGAGGAAAAAAGTAATCCGCCATTTTGTAGTGGCGGCCATCTTTAACCGATTTCCACCAAACATAGCTAAGAACACTCTCGACTAACTCTACTTTCAAACAAAAAAAACTAAATCAAAATCCGTTCATTCGTTTGGGAGGTACGATGCCACAGACAGACACATACACACACAGACAGACAGACACGTCAAACTTATAACACCCCGTCATTTTTGTGTCGAGGGTTAAAACAAAATAGATCCACCCAATCAAGAGTTCAGAGGTAACATACATCTACTATACAGATAAATGAAATTGGAGTGTCTGTTTGTAATATTAATATAATCGTTTTTTACTAAGTACATAGGTTTGAGTATGTATAATGTATACACGATACATATACCTAAATAACCTTTTTTTAGAATTTTTGTCTGTCTGTTTGATCCGGGTAATCTCTGAAACGGCTGGGCCGATTTTGACGTGACTTTCACTGGCAGACAGCTGATAACTTTGCGCGTAATATAGGCTTGATTCCCGGAAAATAGTTAGGGTTCCGTATAAATCAAATAAAACCCTTATTTTTAATTGAAGGCGGGAATCAAATGTGGTGTGAGTGAAGCCGCGGGCGGATGCTAGTAAACAATAAAATTACTGACGAATTGAGAATCTCCACTTGTTTTTAATTTGGTTAAAAAATACAACGTTTCATAACAGCACGCAACAAAGTATGCACAGCAAGGACGTCAATTGTACATAAAAGAAGGGGGAATAATCAAAATATACGATGACGCCATATAGGCGTAGATATAAATGTGGGTCTCAATAGGTACCAGAATGAACAGAAATTGAATATTGATGTATAACTATAATCTTGTAATTTTAAATTTATCACACAATATTTTATAGGATTATAAAGCAGTATATGCAAAGATATATAGACAAATGTCATTGAAACAGATGGACGCAAAACTGATGTAAATTGGGGGGACGCTGAAATGGAACTGGGATGTAAATATATATATATATATATATATATATATATATATATATATATATATATTCATATCAATTCTTTTTAAATATACATTTTTACATATATATTGTAGTAGTATATTATATTTATAATAATATGTAAGTAGGTATGTAATATGTAAACCATCTTATAGGTATATATATATATTTTTTGTAACTAGTCTATGTATACAGATACTGCGCACCACCGTCTAGTATTGTAATATAAGTCCTGTTCCATTCCTAGGTTGTCTGTAAGAAATTGCCTAGTGCGATAAGACCGCCGATTGTTTACCTAGCATTTAGATATTTAGCTCAGTAAGTTTATTTGTAATTATTTGGTACGCAATAAAGTATTATTCTATTCTATTCTATTGGAAGGTGTGACCATGAGGAGGCTTATACCCAGCGGAGGGTGGATACGGGCTGAGTAGAAAGAATGACAGCCATTATGAATGTTTATAGGCACTTCGCAGACGAAGCATTTAAAAAAAGTTCTAATTACGTTAATTTTGGAAAAAATATTCACTTCATTTGTTGACCCCATAAAATTACCATTAATAATGGCGTCTTGGTCACGTACACTAGCACCCAAATCTTTATTTACCTTTTTAAAACAACGATAAAACAGAAACAATATCTAATACTAATTTTGCGCTTGTCTTTCTTTTACATCGCGATAGACAGCAACAGAATATCGGCTTTTTACCCCAAAATTCATTTCCCAAAGGGATAAAGATATGATTGCGCGCGATAACCGAACCGCGCGGACGAAGCCGCGGGGAAAACTCTAGCTATAATGGTAAAAGTAATAAGTACCTACCTATATTTCGTTTAAAATATTGAACAGAATATTCTCATATTCTAATATTAGAAATTCTAAAGTGTAGGTGTGTGTACGTTTGTATGGATTTATTGTGTTTGATAAATAATAATTGGCAGAACAGAGGGGGGGGCTCTAGACAAGCGCCAATCATTTATCGCTATCGATAAAAAAATGTACTAGAATGACAGTCGCTACGGCAAAGCAAACGAAAACGACTGTCATATCAGTACATTTTTTTATCGATAGCGACAAACGATTGAGGCTTGTCTAGGGCCCCAGGTTACCTTACTTACACTGTCAGAGTCAAATTACAATATATAGGTCGTGTGGCAAACCTATATGTGGCAGTTTCAGGTCGCCAAGATCCTTCAGGGCCTGCAACATGACCTGACGACTGCCTCCTACATATCTTATAGGAAACAGCCGGGACCCACAGTTTTACGTTCCTTTCGAAACATGGGAGAGTCCAGGTGAAGTTTTTGACTGACCACAATATAGTCGAATATAATAAACAATAAACACTGCGCTGGGCACAGTTTTTTTTTTTTGAAGTGAAAACTTCTTTAGCGGCGCTGAGCACTTTTTTTTGTATGGGTAAAAACTTTCAAACTCGCGTCAGGGTCACGTGATGCTGATCGAAAAAGCGTAAGATCGAGGGGAAGGGAGAGGAACTAGTATCTCCCACTCTTTCTACCGTGCTTGAGTGTGCTGCTCTGTGAATTTGGTTTAACTATGTCAAATGATCGCAATTTTAGCACAACGAAATACAAAACTACTATTGATGCGGTCTTTATTAGACACTTAAATAGGTTCGAATCAAAACTGTTTGTTTCTTACTTGAGTTATCATAAACCAATTGTATCAGTTGTAAAAATTTGCGATGATGATTCTGATAATAACGATGGTGTAAAAGTCGTCGAAATTATGGATGGAAGTTGATTTTTCTGAGAGATAAAATTTAATGTAATATATAAATAACGATATAATATTATAAATAACAACATATAAATTGTCATATTTGTGTACGATAGCGCAATAAATAAACATTGTATTCTACCTCATAAATGATAGTATTTTTATACTTATAATTAAACACAACGTTAATATTGAAGTTTTCACTTCTGCCGGCACTCCCGGAGTGCTACCTTTTTTTTTTACATATCTTTTGTAACAAAGTCTGTTGGTTTTCTTTATCTAAGTGATATGTTGTATTTTAGTTTGAGCAGTAAAATTTGTTCGCTTCCTTGCTATTTGATGCAAGTTGCGATTTAAAGTTCTACGTTTTAAAATGAAACTGATTTACCTATAATTTTATTCATTGTTTTTTTTATATATATTACTCTGGGCACAGTCAGCTAGTTACATTTTATGCGAAAGTATGGATGTAGGTATGTTTGTTACCACTTCATGCCTGAACACTTGAACCCATTGAGCTGAAATTTAGTATATACTTTACGAACGTAAAACCATTGTGCACAGTTAGTACCTTTACATTTATTTAGCTTCATATTGGTACGTAGATAGCTCTACGACGTAGCAGCGTAGCACCATATTTCGTAGCTTAGTCTACGCTAAATGAAGACGAAATTTGTTAAAGCGGTAAAATATTTTATTACAATTACGAGAAAAACTGAGTATAATTTTCCACTCAATAGCCTCTGGCTGTTGATCTAGTCTTTATTTTCGGAAAATGTTACCTAATTTGTTAAAGAAAACCGTCCTATTCTATCAGTCGGATAGTAGGACGGTTTACACAAGAAAACCGTTTTCTTAGAATAAAAGTGAAAATAAGCTTGATCTGAAATTGTAACATACCCAAATTATAGATTAGTATTTTTTTTAAGTGGCAAATTCCTTTATCGTGGCAAATTCCTATTGAGAACCCTATTGAGACTATTGAATTCCTATTGAGACTAACTATACTACAGTTACTACAGCAGTAAAGAACACTTTTATTAACCACAGATCGGCCACAAGCCGATCTACAGAAAATCCAAGTGCTCCAAACCACTGTCAGTTGGCAGAGTGCCCAGAATGCTGGCAGCATTGCCACGTTGAATGGCAATACTTATACGTTGGGCCAAATATACCCCAGCATTTCGGTCACACGTCGCCTCGACCAAGCGCTCAGATAAATTTTGAAAAATGCGATGAGCTCTCGGAAAGATTAGATTAGTTTAGATTAGTTAGGTAGTTAGTATATAGTAAAAAGCATATTGTTAACCTTAAACTGTAACTGTGATTTGACTCTGACAGTGTAGGAAAGGCATTCAGCTGTTTGAGTTCAAATAATATGAATATACATTTATTATATCAGTGAAAGAAAAGATTTGATTGTGTGTTTGTATTAAAAAGGCTTTGAAACTACTGAACCGATGTGATATATAATAATTATAAATGTGAAAGTATGAATGTGAGCGTATAAGTTTATGACCTCTTCAAGTGTAAACGGCTGAACTGATTTTCATGAAAAAAAAAAAATATCTCAATTTTTTTTTTGGCTTGGTGGCTGTAACACAGTTTTAATACTACATTTATTTCAGGCATTAGTACACTGCCACAGACGCAGTGTACCAGAGGCCCATATCATATATACCTTACAGACTAACATACATAAAATTTGATATTATTTATTTATTTATTATTTATAATAGTCCTACCTACATCTTTAGTGTCTTCTTATAGTACAAAATTCATTTAAGAATAATTAAGTTGTAACCATAATCTTGCAGCTCCAAACTTTATAATATTATGTTAGTTTAAATAGAAAAAGTAAACATTATAATGAAATTGCATGTTAGTATATGAGTGGTTGAAAGATGTAAATTTTATTTTAATGGTCAATAAACGATTTTTTATTTTTATTGATTATTTATTTAATTTGGTATCTAGATGGTAGTATCTAGCTTAAACTGTTTCCGATGTTTTACTATATTAATTTTTTTTAAAATAAATAACAAGATTAAAGTTTAAACCTTGGAATATGGTTTGAGGGAAGGGATTTACCCCGCTTTCTAGGCTTAGTTAGCTACCATATACGGCCGCAACGTCTTTTAGCATCACAATCAAAGTCGCACCCTGCGTCTGTTTGTCCCTATGTATGCTTAGATCTATAAAACTACGCAACGATTTAGATCCGTTTTTTTTAATAGATAGAGGCATTCAAGAGGAAGGTTTATAATATGTATAAGACATGCATTATATAGTATTAAAAACTCATAATTTTTTGTTAGGCATAACGAAGTGCGCGCGGGTCCGCTAGTAATGTATAAAGACATGGGCCACTACTGAGCACAGCAAGTTTTTAAAAAACTGTACGAAATTAGCTCAAAAACTTGAAATTTTATTTTAAGAATACCTTATAATTTCATTTTGTTAATTAATCTAGGTGTATACCTATCGATTACCAAAGCCTTCGAAACTCCTTCCTTGTTATTCTATTTGTCGGCACAATATAGCTTTTTACTTTGATGTACGATCAAAGAGCCCAAATAATAATGGCGTCATTAACTAAATGTACAAAAATATATCGTTTCTTTATGTTTTATTGTTCTGTAATACAATAAATATGAATTGTAAGCCCGCTTCTAAAAATGTTTGGGTTCAACCATTATTTCGTTTATTTTTATCATCCAGCATGAAAACGGCAATTTTTTTTTTTTTTTTTTTTTTTATACGAGATAGGCCTACGTTTGACCACATCCCACCTGATGGAAAGTGAAAATGCGGTCGACGATGGATCACGTAAGATGCCTAGAAAGGTACCTATTCACTCGTGCCTTGAAGATACCCAAGTTGTACCGCTCGGGAAACACGGATGACGGCAAAGTGTTCCAAACGCGACCAGTTCTCATTAAGAACGACGAAGCAAAACGCTTGGTGCGGGCAGTAGGTAACGCCACTAAGTAAGGATGCCGCTTTGCCGTCTGCCGCGACGTACGTCGGTAGAATGGGCTTGAAGGAATTAGTTCGTGTAATTCCTGCGCATACTCTCCAAAATGAATCCTATAGAAGACCGATAACGAGGCGACCATTCTACGGTGTTCAAGGCTCTGCAGCCGAGATTCCGTGAGCTTTTGGTCATCTACGAGCTTTTTGGCACGTCTCTCAATCGACTCCAGTGTCTGAAGCTGGTATTTGGCAGTACCATCCCAAAGATGAGAACAGCTATACGGCATCTTTCTAAAGGATCGCATCAGAAATGAGGTGATTCGGCAGAGAACCAGAGTTACCGACCCGAAAGGATTAGCAAGATGAAGTGGCAATGGGCTGGTCACATTTGCCGCAGAACCGATAGCCGATGGGGTAGGCGTGTTCTAGAGTGGAGACCGCGTCTAGGTTAACGTAAAGTAGGGCGTCCTTGGGCGAGATGGGGTGACAATATTCGGAAGGCCGCGGGGAGGAGGAAGACGGAGGACCGAGTTGAGTGGCGTCCCATGGGGGAGGCCTATGTCCAGCAGTGGTCGAATGTGGAAAACAGGAGGACCAAGGCTGCGACAGTTCAAAGCAAAAACACAAAAGCTCAAGGTAGACCACCAGCTCGATGATCAGATGATATTGTCAAATATTTTGGAAGGAACTGGATAAGGCTTGCACAGGCTCGGAAGGTGACCATGACGTCTATTTTATTTAATTATTGTAATTCATTATAGGCTATTTTTACACTAAACGATTCGTGAGTATTTAGTTTCATTTTTGTAAATCGGAAGGTGCAACCATGACGTCTATTTTAATTATTGTAATTCATTACCTATAGGTTATTTTGACACTAAACGATTCGTGAGTATTTCTTTGTAAATAAACGGCATAAACTCACTTGTATTTACTTCGGCTTCGGCGCGTAAACGCAGCTACTCCCTGAAGAAGATCCTCGTACAGGATCGAAACGCTCGGTACGAAGCCGAAGTAAATGCAAGTGAGTTTATGCCGTTTATTTACAAACATTATAGGTTAGTCTATAGGTTAGCCCTTTGACCACAATCTCACGTGCTAAGCTTAGGACGATGCAACCGTAGATGGAAGCAGACTAAACCTAACAGGCGGGATAAATCTCTCCAGGCCTATACCCAGCAGAGGTTGGATACGATCTGAGTAGATAGAATGACAGCCATTATGAATGACAGCACTTCGTAGACACAGCAACTGTTGCAGCGACTGGCACTGGCAACTTTTTCGCAACTATCTAGCAAAGAGCTGTTTTTACAAGCTTTTATATACTTTCACCTGTCTGTTGTCTGTCTGTCTGTCTGTCTGTCTGTCGGTCTGTCTGTCTGTCTGTAATCAAACCTTGCAAGTTTAATTTGATACACTTCGTGGTTTCTAATTGAGCTGAAATTTTGCATGCATTTGTAAATCGGATGACAATGCTATATTATTATAACTTGGAGCTGATCTGATGATGGAGCTGGAAAGTGGCTATAGGAACTCCGTGATTAAACAACGCAACCCATCAAGTTTGGGCTTGTTTGGGATTCTTCCTTTGACGAGTACTTTTGTGTTAAATGATAATAATAATAAAAGTTTGTTTTTAAAAAGTTTCTTTAAAATTTCACTTGTTCAAATCTATGACTGCTGCCGAAATGTAACGGTGGTTACTGCCACCTACAACGTCGCCGTCAACTACATTGAAATGACCTTAAATTGGCAAGCTGCACAATTAAATTTCGGCAGCAGTCATAGTAAGCGGTTGCTTACTATGAGGCGGGCCGCGTGCTTATGTGACTGTCTCGAAAATAAAAAAAAGCATACTTAATAATTTGGGCTTAAATTTATACCAAAGTGGTACATATCTATAAATGCATTGATGACATTTTTATCGGCTAAAAAAGGTATGATGTACTTAATTTGAATCACCTTTACATTTTTATTAAACTGTAATATACCTACCTATATACTGAGCTAACCGGTGCAATTCCGTGTCGGTCTTTTGAAAAATACTTTACAACCTATTCTCAGATCCACCAAAAAATTTGATTATTATAATAATATAATATACAACGGGCAAACCCGTGCCATTAAATTTTGCTAACGGCAAAATATATGGAAAATGAATCCGAAAATCCGAAAAATGAATACTCTAGAATGGTTCATAAAACGACGACAGTAACACAAAAATATAACTGAACTAAAAACCAATTAATTTTGAATGTGTTAAAAAATATAAATTGGTTATAACTGGATGGAATTTACTATTATTAGGGCACCGGTTCATATATAAATGTGGTTGTATTATTGGAGGAAATACATTTATTATAATATATTTCAAGAATTTTACATTAATATCTAGCTTTTCTACAATTTTATCGCCTCAATAGTAGTATGATATATTTTTACCTAGAGAAGCTACCTATATACCAAATTTCAGCTAAATCCGTTCACCCGTCTCAGCGTTAAAGACTAATAAGCATCCATCTATACAAACTTTCGCAATTAATAATATTCTAAAGATGTATTGTATAGCTTATGGCTATATCAGATAAAAAAAATCTTTATAAAAAACGATGTACTTAATAGGAAAAGCCGCGCCGTAACAATTGTATCAAAAAAAAATTACAAAACTTACGAGTAGTTGCTGCAATTCACATCTCAAAATCACAGTTCATATCCAAAGTTAGGTCGGCGTTAAAGTTTGCACTCAAGTGTCGTCACTGTGGGTAAAATGGGTGATGTTACACATTTTAAAGTTCTCCCGGGCAATGTGGTGAGTGCGGGGGGAGGTAGATGCGACGCGACCGTCTCCCTTGGACGCTGCGGGCCGACTGACGGATAGTGGATTGTGGAGCCTCTGCGCGCCGCTCGCACCTGTCAGGTGCCTCAAACTGAGATACAACGTTTGACAGAGGACACATTGGATGTATGTGGTGTAACCTGCTTTACCTTTGCTTTATTGAAGTTTTCAAAAGGTGATTTCGTTATCTAACCCTCGCGCTCCACATGTAAGCATGCTTTGTCAAATTCTCATTAAAAATGCCTTTGACGTGTATTGTATGAGAATATGACACGACGACACAGTGAGTAAGTGGACCTCGCTTTTTATACATAAAAAAATCGTGGAACGCAGCACCTTTCAAACGGATTGTCTGATATATATTTTGTGTATAATTGTACTGAGAATAGGCGGAGGTGGTAAGGTTATTTTTAACAAGCGCTGACGAAGTTGCACCGATCAGATAGTGACACATACATTAAATATATTATACAACAAACAATGCAAACAATTTGCCAATAAAAACTAGATAAAAACTAGCCATATCTCCATCATCGAATCATCATCATTGTTCATCAAACACATCTGACATCAATTTTGTGCCAGTAGTGTTTCCAGAAGTGTGTCAGTGCCTATATACACTTATCACTCATCAAGCAACCCGAGCATGTGTCTGCTTGACGGCTGCCTTGGCCTTTGTGTCGAGTTCTAATTCGCTGGCATTTGCATTGATTCATTTTTAATTGATGCTACATTTTATAATGAAATTATCATATATTATATTAGTAAAACTTATGTTTTTATCTAAAAGAAACTTTGCTTCACCTTCTTGTTCATCAAACACAACATACTCGTACATCAGTCTTGTGATGCAATGCCTCGAGCAGTGTGTCAGTGCCTCACACTTATCACTCATCAAGCAACCCGAGCATGTGTCTGCTCGACGGCTGCCTTGCCCTTTGTGTTGAGCTCTAATTCACTGGCATTTGCTTTGATTCATTTTTAATTGATGCGCCAAAATGTTATAATTATGTTGGCTCAGCTTGCTACATATGTAGGTTTGTGTGTATGTTCACTATATTTGGTTGGTTAATCTTTTATTTCATACTAGCTGCGCCTCACGGTTCCGCGTAAATCCTGTATCGTAGCGCCTCATATTTCCGCGTTAGTCCTGATTCCGTTGGAAAATCGTGTTAAAAATAGTCTATATAGAGGTAGAGTTTCTCTAGTACCGAATATAGCGAGTTTCGACAGTCAGTCACTTCAGTTTTGTTCAGTACCTATCCTATTAGTAGCCATGGCCAAAGCCTACCGAAAACCGCACATAACTAATTATAGTCATTCGTGCAGAGCCAGGATTCTAACTCGGTATTTCAATGTAAATAAAATATGTAGACTCTTCACAATAAAATGTATTCGTCTAAGAGTCGGTTTCCTGAAAGAGATCGCTTTGAGCGATAAGGTTGCCCGTCGTGATTTAAAGTAATTTTAACTAGTTTTGTTAAATTGGTCACTATAAATAGTATTTTTTTTTCTATCCTTTTAATTTAAATCAATGTCAATGTACAGTATTTTAATATATATTAAATAGGTAGGTATACCACCTCTAAATATTATATTGGTGAGACACGACACCCGTTATGCCTAAACTACTCTTATCTTGCGTCAAGAGTATAGTATGACGTTTAGCAAGCGGCTACTCATATATTTAATAAAACCCAATGCGGCTCTACTCTTTCTACTCTCCCTATTATTGCAAAGAGATTTGCAGGTTTCCTAATGTCATTGTAATATTCGTCAAAAAAGGTAACAATAGGAAGATACCTTTTAAGAATTTGCTCTTGCTGAACGTACTTGCCCCGATATCGATGTTAGATTTTAATACACGTCATTTCACTAACGTCAAGAATATTTGGTGGCAGGTGATATTGGCGGTTGGCAGACATCTGCAATTTCAGATTGAACTAACCCTCTAGCTATTTAAATTCCCTATTTCACTGACCTTAGACCATTCACTAGTCAAAGTATATGTGTCATTTGTAAATAATATGGAATATGCCTAAACAAAATAAAGCCCAATTAGTTTTGACGTGTATAAAAGAAAAATTCAGTTAGACCTTATCGCGCAAATTGATTCCTCCTTTTTTAAAAAGGTTTTAGCTATACTCTACATTTGATATATAAAACAAATAATTTATTCTGTTTCTTTGATTTCCATGAATACATACTAGTTCCTTTTGTATATATTTTTGTGCTCAATAAAGTATTATGTATTTATCTAAATACAGTAAGGAGTAATGAGATCAGTCAATGATTACAAGAAACCATTAGTGGCTCTTAAACTTATTATTTTTTATCCTCGGTTTCGTTGTTCAGTCATCCCTTTGATTATGGGCACAATAAAAAGCCGGTCAAGCATGAGAGGCTTACTCCGCGCGGAGGTCGGTTCTTACCTAAATCCCTTTAGTTGATTAAGCCATCAAACGATATAGTTATGGAAAGACAATATTGTCTTTCCGTAAATATGTGACCCTTTTTCCACTAAGGAAGGACAACATCCCGTGACTTTACTAAAATAAATGTGTTTACTTGATCGGGCCGATTTCGATCTGTATTTTTCTTTTCTAAAGTTGGTTGTCCCATCTGGCACGGACGATTTAGTTTCACGCTTAATAACGCAAAGGATGAGAAACAAACATTAAAATGTGTATGAGTCTCGGGAGACCGCGACGTAAAGAGCTGTGATTGCGGAGCCTGACTGTATTATTGTTGAACTAATGTTACACTAATAAAAGTTGTGAAACACTGGGTACTTTCAGTGGAATTGTACCCGCGATGATTGTACGGGGCGGCACGCTAGCGGCTGTGAATGCGTCTAGTCTAGACGATATTGTGTTTTACAAGTGAGGGGAGCAACGGAAACTCACTCGAACAAGCGATTGTATTCCTGCGTGTAATGAAGCGCGGGAGAAATCGCACGCTCTTCTATTGAGGTACTTATGTATTCGTAACTATAAATGTAAAGATCCTATGTTCGAGGAAAGAAAAACGTTTGCACTACATAGTTTGTTTTTTTTGTATCTGTGTTATTCGAGTCTTACTAAGTCCAAGGTGTGATGAAAATACATCTTTAAAGCAAAACTAGTTGATTATCAATTTCTGACCAGCAAATGCTGACAACATTTTTTCTGAAAAACAGAATAAAACTTTAGATGCAAAGTAGAAAATAGAATTCTTCAGTTTCAATTTATAATATTAAATCTCGACGACCATTAAAAATTTATAACAACGTAATGTATTCAGTCTTTTATGCAAATTCTAATACTTCCAATTTTCCATCGCGACTATACATCTTGACCTAGATGTATGTACTTTTATGAGCTCGAGATCGCTGACTTTTTAATGGCGCATACATCTTTCAAGCAAAAGCTGTCTGAAGAGTTCTCAGAAGGGCTTTAGATCCATTCTTACAATATAGAATAGGCACACAATGTCAGCGTCTTCTGAGACAAGCTCTCATTTGTTGATTGCAAAACTTTGTTTTTAAATAATTAATTTGTTTACACATAGATGTAAGAAGAGTGTGTTTTCAAATATGGTAAAAGCACCAGTTCACTGTATAGGTAGAATCTATTTTTATAAATTCTATTATTACAAGTTTACCCTGTCTATGCCTATGGTTGTATGTATCTCTGAAAATGAATTTGATGCAAAGTTACGATATCCTCAGACAGAGAAAAAAATATATTATAGTCACACTAATATTAAATATATTAAATGCGAAAGCGTGACTGTGTGACTGTGACGTTTGTTACTTCTTCACGCCTAAACGAGTAGACCGAATGAGCTAAAATTTGGTATAAAGATAGTTTAGACCCTGGAATAACACATAAGCTAAAGGCTGGTGCGGCGGCAGTTTCTGCTGAGCGGCTCAAGCGGCGTAAATATGCTAACCTCGATAGCGGTTACATTTTTGAGCCGTTTGGGGTAGAGACTTTGGGTCCTTGGGGTCCGGGAGCTCACCGCATTTTCCAAAATTTATCTGAGCGCTTGGTCGACGCGACGTGTGACCAAAATGCTGGGGTATATTTGGCCCAACGTATAAGTATTGCCATTCAACGTGGCAATGCTGCCAGCATTCTGGGCACTCTGCCAACTGACAGTGGTTTGGAGCACTTGGATTTTCTGTAGATCGGCTTGTGGCCGATCTGTGGTTAATAAAAGTGTTCTTTACTGCTGTAGTAGCTGTAGTATTGTTAAAAAAGCTAAAGTACAGCGGGTAAAACCGCTGGATTAGGTATGGTTTTTTTTTTTTTTCTAGTTTAAAGGGTATAATAAAATATAGGCTCGAAAGACCCAAGAGATAAAAATCTGAAATCGAGGTTTCAAATTATTAATAGAGATAGGTTTTGTATCATAAAGAGGTTTGGAAACTTACCAATTAATAATTATTTTCAAAGTCGTAAACTCTTCAAGACCATCCTTTATAATAATAATTTAGGAGCCACGAGTAACTTTATTAAGAAGAGCTAAGTTCCTAAGCCTGGCTTGATTCATAGCTGCGCCCTATAAAGTTCCCTACGCCCTACGCCTTATAATAAAGATACTTGAAAATAAAGAGGAAAATAAGAGAGTAATTAATAAAATGCTCGGCTTTTACGATCGTTTCGAAACGTAAAGTGTAGAGTACAGTTCGTAATATAGTTCTTGTAAACTCTTGGTTGGTAAATGGACGAACAACTTATTACACACTTATTTCATCATCATTGTTACTCAGTCACTTTTTTCTTTAATGTCACCTCGTCTTTTCTCTTTGTCACTTTTTATGAATCAGCATCATCATCCCACGTTCGTCCACTGCTGGACATAGATCTCCCCCATGGCACGCCACTCAACTCGGTCCTCCGTCTTTCTCCATCCAGCCGCTCCCCGCGACTTTTTATGAATTTAGATATTATTTTGACTCGAATGGGGAAATCAGTTTTCTTCTCTCCTTGACTTGAAAAATATTATTCATTATATCTTATTCTTAGGACGAAATTATGTCCTAAGAATAATTGACATAAATACTATAGTACCATCGTAAGTACCGCGTACCGCGCGTGTACCGCGTTTTGTAAACGCGATATGTGTTCATAAGACGATTTACATTTACTCTAGCAATATAATTACCAGGTTGTCTGTAAGGGATTGACCTATACGATAAGACCGCCGATTCCCTTTAGTTTTTGTGTGTATTGTCTACTTATAACTATTTCCTATAACATATACAATAAAGAGTAATTGTATTGTATCATTAGGGATAGGTATTTCTTTTTATCTTTTGCACTACGATTTCCAGAATGCCACATAATAAAATTTAATGTAGTTTGCGAGGTAGATAGTGGCGAGCCTTGAAATAAAGTGCGCATAATTGTCAAGGTGAGTGGTGCGCGGTACAGCCGCAATTATTTACCGGCGAGACATAGGGGGATGAAGAGTCTTGAGCTCGCGCCAAGAGCTCGCCGTCCTCTGCGGTCGCGGTAAGAACTACACGCCTCTTGTATGTATTCATAAGCTTTATGTGACCCGCCGCACTTTTCATTTGTTGTCATTTAAATGTGAATTCGGTGTGAAATTATATTTGAATAAATATGCTGCACTAGCTGCTGTGTGTGTGTGTTACTCTGATAGCGTTTGTGCGCTCTGTGTGCGTGAAAATGCGTGTATATGTATATCTAAATATATAAAAGGAAATAGTTACTGATTGAATGACTGACAGATCTATCAACGCACAGCCTAAACCACTGAACGGATTGAGTTGAAATTTGGAACACAGATAAACTTTACAACTTAGACCTTCGCTAAGAAAGGATGTTTTCCGTGCCGCGAGCATAAGCTAGTTGTATAATATGTATGCATACCTGTGTGTGTGCGTGTGTGTATGGGTATGTTATGTTACCACTTTACTCCTAAACGGCTGAAAATTTGATTAATTCTGGAATCGCACATAGCCTACTATTTACGGATTTTAAGGGATAAAAGCCAGAACCGGAAGGTATAGCAAACATGAAAAGTATTCCCAATTCATTTGTGAAATATTTCTTTATATTTAATAATACGCAGTGGCTTAACGCTTTAAATTTTAATGAACATAGGATTTAATATTTTCAGCGGATCCCCTGAATCCATTTTCAAAAATATTATCATGAATAATGAATACATCAGTACAGGTTTGGTTGTGTATATATTTTAATTTAAATATACCTATAGGTATACCGCTTCTTCAGTACATCAACATTATAATTATTAATATAATATTATGTGCGATAATGGAATGCGTATTTTAACGAAATCATGGTTAGTTACAACCATCGCGGTAAGTATATTGAAATTTTTAACTCTTTTTTCAGAAACAATGACGAAGACTTTTTGTATATATGGCATATTTTTATTAATTTTACATAATGTATTAAGAAACGCTACATTTTTCAAAAATCACTTTATTAAAACCGGCTCTCCACTCTCTCCACAATGGACTTAGGTGCGTTTTGTTTAAAAATATGACACATATCACGATCGTTTGTGTCACCAAGTGGAGCTGACCTATAAGTCAGTTATGTAGCTGAAACTGTGAATTGTCTGCCTGTCAGCACAGAACACTTTATAGGTATACATATAGATAAAACTTTTATTTACATAAATTCCATATAAATCGAATTACTTTAAAATTAAACAATGTTAACCAACGATATCAGGGCATTAATAAAATTTTATCATACCTTTGAAATGAACGTTAATTTTAAAAACCCGATTTTTAATTAAAGACTCGTTTATAATGCATTCTTTAATTACAAAGTTAAGCTTTTTCAAGAGAACGAGGTTCTTATTACTTTAAATCATGAAGAATTTCGTCTACCTACGCAGATATGTATTGAAATAGATGCCGTAAGTAAGTTAAAATAGTTTGATAGATAACTATCAATTATTGTTTTCATTTCAATATGGAGTATTTACATAATAATAATAAATTATCATAGCGATTGCAGGAAAAACTAAAATAAACCGATTACTGAATTGCCCTGCAGTGGCTGATGCTGTTTTTTTTTGTTTACATTAATTATTGATGTGTTACTGCGAGGATGGAAGAGACAAGTAAGACCGATTCTGCAGTATATCGAATTAGAATCAGATCCGAGTCTACCATGACGGACCGAATTTGGATATAGATTTTCAGATCTAATCTGTTATTACGGTTGTCATACAAAGACTAATAAGGCTACTACGGAACGTCATTAACAGTCTTATGATTCTACTATAAGGTTATTTGACGGATTCGTATCGAATATATGTAGGTAGGGGAAGTTCTTTATACGAAAAGAAGCATTGGTCCACTTTAAATAAAAAGCTAGAAAACTCACGAAATCTCATCAGGATTTATTCATATAATATCTGTGGTCTAAAAATAAATGAGAGCGTAAGATTAAAACTGTTTTTGCATTTGTAATTTTATAATCATGTGTAAGTACACAGCTTCTGACTTTGTTCAGCGTAGACACATTAAAACGAATGAACTTTGGAGCTCTCAAAGTGAAATTACAATAAGTTTGGTTAAGATTTTAAAGAGCCCTGGGGTTGAGCACATGTGCTGTTTAAAAATTAATTAGGTGTGGATACACTGTTTATTCTTCATTATGTGGTTATATTGTCTTTTTCACTTTAAGTTACTTTTGTATGCATTGAAAACTTAATTAGCTACATACTACTTAACTTTTATGTTTAAATAATTTAAAGTTATTGTTTTAATGAATAAAAACTATAATAATAAACTACTAATAACTAACTAACTGCTATTACTAATTGGGGTTTATACTCAACAAAACAGGTTACCCTACTTACACTGTCACAGTCAAATCATAATAATATGGTCTGTGTGGCCAACGTATAAGTTGCAGTGCACTATAATAATTATTATTGTAAAACTAAAATATCATGCATTATGACTATAAATTAATCAATAAATTATACCTGGCTTGTTTATCTTTGCATTCAATACTATATCCAACGAATTAGGGAAATAATAGAAGTCGAACACAGCTCAAAAAGTGATTCAACGCAAAGTACAACTATATGGGCGGGGCGTAAAAAGTACAACTCACCCGCCGCTCAGTCACACAACGCGCTCAGCGACAGATGCATGCATCTTTTGATATTTAAAAATATCCAAAATAATATAGTTAACGGACAAAAATGACCTTTTGTGTGGTAAATTGGTGTAAAAATGGAAAGAAGGCAGTAAAAAGCAGGAAAAACTTATCACAGCTAACTGATATTAATTTAAGCCAAATTATATAATTTCGATTTTAGTTGACATTAAATACATAAAAATACAGGGTAAACTAGGCATGGCTGAAACAATGTTATTTTGGTCGTTTATTGCATTCGCATTCGATTAGGTAACGTAATATTTATTTTATATACTAGCTAAACCCACGGCTTCACCCCCGCTACAAAAATGTTATTTTTGTACAATAAATAAAAGCATTTGTTTTTGAATTAAATCAATAATGACTTTTGATAAAAGTCTAAAGAAAGAAAGAAAAAACCTCTAAAGTGAAGAATTCACCTGACCCGGCCCCCCCGGCTCGGCCTGATTCGACCTGATTCTGGCATCGCGTTTTTATCACCGCACGAGCCGACACCGATCGAAAACCCAGGTTTATACGACTAATGTCCAATTATGAAAAATTACAAATATTATAGACGTCCAATCATAAAAATGCCCATTCGAAAAATAGTCCACTCATAAAAATCTCAAATCGTAAAAAGGTCCAATTTGAAAATTGTCCATTCTAAAACGTCCATTCGTAAAAATGTCCAATAAAATTTTATTTTATCCGTGGTTCTATCAATAGCTAATCCCCTAGTCCTATTAAAAGTGTCACGTACCTAGTGAACAATCTTAATTTCCAATGCAATGACAGCTGTCAAACTTGAAACGTCAATATCTCGAAAAATACTCGTCCTAAGCAGACGCTGTCATAGAAGAAATGAAAAAACTTTAAGATCTTCCAGATTTTGAGATTTAAAGTTTGACAGCTGTCATTTGAAAGGTAGATCTCCCCAAGACCTTTCATTTCTTCTATGACAGCGTCAAAAATAAACCAATTCGTGTTGGACATTATTCTTAATTGGACATATTTCATTTTGGACCAAATTCATGTTGGACATTATTCGTGTTGGACATTTTTCCTAGTTGGACGTAAGCCATGTTCGACCAAATTAGTGTTTAACCAAATTAGTATTGGACATTAATACTAGTTGGACATTTTGGATTTTGGACATTTGTCGTACAAACCGATAAAACTTATTCCATATTCTTTTTGGGGATTCTAACCACCTCTGTACCAAATTTGGCAATTTTGCCATTACCTTGTCGAATGCTTCGTTCTATGGTTGTACTCCTCATGACATCCCGCATGGTTGATGAGATATTCGCTTTGTTTCAAGCATACCCAGGTTACCCTAGTCTGACATAAAAGAATATATATGAGTTGCCCGTATGGCAATACCAAATTTAACTATAAACAATTTTGATACTTTAATTATTAAAAAAAAATTGCTACGGTACTTGGTCATTGACCTCTGTTTAAAAAGATAAGTAGCTCTGGCGCGAAAAAGTTACACACATACTCAACATAAACCAGACATGCGTCTAATAATGATACTTTTATAAAATGATAATAAAAGACGATGTGTTATATGACACAAATATAATATTAAAAATACATAAAATAAAATGATAAATCGTTAATTTAAGGTAATCCAATTCTTTATTTTTTGCGACGGGGTGGTCTTTTCGATGTCTCGTAACTCGTAGGCGGGCATTTTCCTTTATTTTTAATACTTTCCAAAACAAATTTTCTGACTGATGATTTCGATTCGCCTAGAAAATACAAAATAAATAAGATTAATATCATTGTTTAAAAGTAAAAAAGGCGTACCAGTATGGTAACAGTAAAATAGGTGCCATGAATATAATGTTAAAAGAAATTCCCAAATAAAGTAATTGTATTTATACTTGTACGTAGGGACATCTAATACATTAAAACAAAATAAAAATGCCAAGTGCAAGTCGGAATCTTTTGAATTGAACTCTTTCTATGAAATATATACAACAAAAACGGAAAAAAGCACTTTGTTGTTTGGTAGCCCCTTTTTTATTTTATTTCTATTTTTAGTATTGCAACAAAAATACATCCGTGAAAATTTCAACCTTCTAACTATAACGGTTCGTGAGATGACAGACAGACAGACGAACGGACAGCGAAGTCTTAGTTATATGGTCTCGTTTTCCCCCTATGGGTACGGAACCCTAAAACACAATTTTTCATACATATAATAATAACATTCCTGCTCCTCATAAAACTTGGACAACATGAAAAGTATCAAAAATTGTCAGTCAAACTATAATATATTTTATGACTTTACTTGTAAACAAATAGATAACACAAAATAGTTATTTATGGACAAAATAACGATTATTTTACGTTTTCAACGATGAGATTCAATGAGCTTGATGATGTACTGTTAATCCAACTTAAACGTACCTGATATATACGCTGTTCTCTTAAAAACACTTAGCCAAAGCAGCAACCACTTTTCTATTTGAAACTGCTGCATACGCCGTATATATACATTGTGTAATTCATTTGGCAAGCACCGCCACGGATTATTTTACACATTTTCATCAATATTATTGTAAAAAAACTTTGAAATAACTTATTAATCACTAAAAATACGATCTGCTGTTGTTGAACTGTTATTGTTTACATTTTTTTTGTCAAATTTGATAGAAGTAGTTTGAAAGAAATAGGTAGAATGTTGCCATTTTTATTTTAGATTTTTCTCATTAAATTTGTACTCCTTCGTTTTGTCCATCCCGTTTGCACATGTTGATTGAATATTTCTGTTTCACTCAACACTATCCGACTAAGTAAAATGACACCCCAAATGAATGAATGGGCAAGTTCATGTACGGAAAATAAATTTAGCATGGTTATGCCTTATCAATGTCCGTGTGTCGCGTGAGTATTATAATTTAGTGGTGTGAGTTTGGGACCACGTTTTTGCGGAAAAACTAAGGGAGTTACAGGGAGTTGCATGTAGCCAATAAAAAACTACTATATCGAATAAAATCAGAAAGGGTTTTTTCAAATAGCAACAGTTGAGCACTTTCACACGTATTTTTTTAAAACTAATTTATTTTAAGACCAATTCGTTTCGGGAAGAACCTCTGTGCGAAGAACAGACAAGAAACTATCATTACTACTTTCCTACTAAGTATTATTATAAATGTCAAGAATGATTTTGTTTCTTTCTCTTTATTTCCCTTTACACAAAACGACTCAACCGACTGAGCTTACATACGTAGCTAACACACTAGAAAAGCACATAAGCTACTTTTCAGTGGTTGAAACTTCTAGAAACAGCTCGTTCACCTTAAATCGTTTAATATAATACTTGATATATGTATATAGATATGGAAAGTGATAGCATCTAAATTTGTCGGAAACGTGTGATCTGGCTATTGACATCAAAGGTCTGATCCTCTTCACTTGCCATTGTCCTTATTCTCGGCACCGCAGCCACGTAAGTATGACAGGTGTTTGTTGGCATATATGCCGTTAGGACAATTTGTATGGAAATTAGGATATAGGACCTTAGATTATAATAAAAAAGGACGATATATAATAATAATAATTGAAGTTTAAGCCCCTTCATGCATGAATGCTCCAGACTACTATTGCTTGTCAATAGAGGGAAATAGCGATACATAGTGAGGCGAGCCGAGCAACTTCTGCCCATACCGTAGACGACTCATCATGACGACTGTTCTTCCAAGAACGAAGCGTTTAGGAAGAAATTGGAGTTTATACTCCAAAAGAACAGGTTACCCTGTTTACACTGTCAGAGTCAAATCACAATTTATAGGTACGTATTATCGTTGCTATTGCCAAACATGGTCTTGCCAGGTCAGAAAGTGTCTGTTGCCGCGCCAACTCGCGCCGTAGTCAAATTGTGTGCATGAACTTCATTGAAGCGGTTCATTTGCGAGATGGCTGTACCGTATCTTTTCTTTTTATTTTAATCTATGGAGAGAATTCAATTTTTGTACCTAATAAATACCAAGTAGTGAAATTACTGTGCTGTAGATTGTAAAAATCTCTTGCCTCTTGAGTAAGAAGCGTGGAGCACCTGAAATTTTACGTCATTGTGAATTCCTGAGTATCACTGTACTAATTATGGGCAGCTATATCTCTTACTGAGAGCGTATTGCTCGTCTTTTAACTTCTTTGCATAAAAGGTGGTACCTACTCATAAAAAATCTAGCTGTTTCTATACGATGTACAATGCCTCACTTAAAATAAAAAACTAGTAATCTAATTATCTACAAATAACTCATAATTAAGCCTTCTTTTCTATTCTGTTAAAATAAGCGTTACTGACTGATCGATGGACGCAAAGTTCAAACCACTCGATGGATTGTATAAAATTTGACGCAAACATGGTTAAAATATTATGATATAGGTATAATCATGTTATTAAATATAATTTATAATTTTGACGTGTCTCTAAGATCTGAGATCTCTGAGGGAAGTCGCTGAGATTGAAAGCGCTATATGAAGCTAAACTTTGAACATGCAAAGTTGCTGAACTTACGGTAAGTAACTTGATGTATCTTTGGTTAGCAACCTGCGATTGTGGAACTCTAAAAAGGTGAAGATATACCGAGCGTGAATCTTTTACGACGGCTTTGTCACGAGAGACACTTTACTTAACATTTCACAAACAATATCATAGAAGGTTCTCGTCACTACGAAGATATTTTAATTTAGCCTCCCGGCGTAAAGCTCGTGCAGCGGAAAGATAATAGCGGTTCTTAAAATAAAGCCTTTGTGTCATTATTCTGTGACACAACGCCGCCGAGGGTACTTGCCGCGAGCCGCTATCATTTCGGCTGCTCAGATGTTGTTTTAACTCGAATATTGTGTAAATGAGTTGCTTCAATATTATTAGTAGTTATGAATATGTATATAAACAGGGTTATTGGTTTAGTACACTGATGTTTAAGGCATTGTGGGAGGTAATTGGCTATGATTTAAACGCCTTAAATTACCACGAAAATTTACGGTTTTCGTTCGAGCTATTTAATTAATTTCGTAAAATCGAGTTGACATTTTTTAAGTTCATAATTTTTTTTTAAAGTTACGGAATGATGGTGAGATTCCGATGCGGTCGATCTTTGTCAACGTGTTGTCGTACAAGTATGCCTGGTTTCACTGAATATCTTGCCGGAACATGGTCATAATGACCGCTTGCGGAGTAGAGACCGATGTGGTACCGAGATTCAAACCCGGTGATGCAGAATTACATCTGCACTATATAACTCTATAGCCACCACTCACCATCCGCTCCAACGCTGTAATACATATTATATATGGGAAAGACTGGAGAGTCTCTTAGTCATAGAAGACTCATGCAGTGTTCGCATTACCGGAGGTATGCTGTCGCTGACGATACGCATTGACGCTGCATAACACACGTCAAATATATTTAAACCAAAAAGTTTCTACTTTGATTGAGCCAATCTAAATTAGTCAACCGCCCCCCGCATCACGCTTTGTCTTGGTGGTTTTGTTTCCATACAGAAAATCACGAAAACGGGGTCTATTTTGGTTCTCTAGTCTATTCTCTTAATATATGAAATCCTCAAATATGAAATCTCGGCTAAGATTATATTTTCTTATTATAGTACGACAGAAATTGAAGACGATCAAGTTTTTCTAAAGCGAGCGTCTGTTCACAACAAAATGCTATTGTGAAGTTTCTAATTCATTATAAAGTCTATATTTACGAGTAAGTTTAGTTCTTAAAGTAGTGGGAGGCAGCCACTGTACTTGTGTTACCAGTAGCAAAGCTTGCCTTAACGTTTTTTATGCTTCTTTTGTGTTGGTAATTTGCAATTTTTTTATAAAAAGTAGCGCAAAATTAACCATTCGATATTCTTTTTGTATAAAGAAAAATAGATTATGATGAATTTAACACCACCTTTTAAACTTAAGCGTTCCACACCTTATCGCTCAGAACCCAATCCAAATCAACATGGGTAAGCCTGAAGATAGCACTGAAAGGAATCGGATGAGTGATTGTTGTTTGTAATCGTTGGAATGACTTTTGTTTTTGAACCTACCCAAGATTATTGTATCATTATCATAGTTGATAGTTAATAACTAATGGTTATGCACAAGGAAGGTAGGCCTTTGCTCCCACTGTTAAGTGGGACAAAACGGCTTAAAGATATTATTTATACACTAGCTTATGCTCGCGGCTTTGCCCGCGTGGCCAAATCCTTTCTTAGCAGAGGTCTATGTCATGAAAACTAAGTGTATTCCAAATTTCAACCCAATCCGCTCAGCGGGTTGGGGTTTGCGTTAATTGATCAGTCAGTCAGACACTCTCTCCTTTTATATATTTAGATATGTAAGTCTATGGATTTAAAAATCCAAGGTTGACAGAATACCGCATGACTCGTAAAAATAGAACATAGTTTTCAATAAAATACGATTACTTCTTACTCTCAACGTTCTCTCAGGTACGTACGTGTTTCTAATGTATAATTATAGTGTTGTTCTATTCACTTTAAACATGGACGTGGTCACGTAGCCACACTAAGCTAACAGCATTATCAAATTGAGCGCATCTGCTGTCAGATATAATTTGGAACGCAGCTATATTTAAAGACGGAATGGACGCCGCCCTCGTAAAGGCCGTTAAATTCGATAAAGCGTATTATTTTAGTACCTTAACAAATTATGCGAGTGCCATAAATTGTTTAGATTGATTTATTGTCAGTCGCGACTGACTATTATGTGCATACAAACTCTGAGTCTACGTTTCGTATCGTTAACTTATATTAACTAAGTGATGTTCGATTGTTTTAACTTTGAGTGGGACGACAGTAATGGCTTTAAGAGGTGTGTAAGTTCCAGGTTACCTGGTAGCTGACATATCGCACACCTAGTAAAACATTAGCAGTAAGTTTTTAAAATCACAAATTTATCTCCACTTAAGATTGCTTAGTCCGCGGGACGCTCTCACATTATGAAATATAAGTTCATAGAATTTTTTTTTAATTCCTCAAGAGGGACGCTACACAATAATATTATTGTACACATTTTAAGTGTTTTCAGTTTGATATGTTCAAATACGGCAAGATGAGATTATTTGTTTTTTGAGTTTTAGTGAGAAGCAATTTTGAAAAAAAAAATTTTTTTTTCTAAGCTTCTCATGCAATTTATCAGTATTTAGCACTAAGAACACTTATAAAATGTGTGCAATAATATTGTGCAGCGACCTTCTTGAGGAACTTTCAAATAGTTAATTCTATGAATTTATATTTCAAAATGTGTCAAATAGTGCGAGCGAGAGAGCATCCCGCGGACTAAGCAGCCTTAATTAGGCTGTAATTATGAAAAGTTTATTTTTGAGTCATGTCGGTATTTCCTTAGGTGTGCGATATAATTTTATGTTTACAAAATCGGCACTTTGTATGGGGCGTATTTGTACAAAGTTTGTGATGTGTTTTGATATTTGTATCTAAATGTCTTTTGTCTTATTTGTGTTTACGTTTTCGGACTTGTGTATTGTTTTATGTCAGATGAGTGCATTAAGATGTTTGTGATATTGTTCCTCAGTAAATGGACGAAAATTACTATTATTTTAATATTATTATATACGAGTATACTAGGTGCGTCTGTTAATTCTGTCATTGAGTTAAATATGTTAAAAATAATATAGTTAATTATTAAACATTAATCACAATATAAAGTTTTAACATTAAATAAAATTAATGGATGAGAGCGGTAAGGTACAGAAAAAGAAGGTTGGGTAATCAAAGGTAAGTAGGTAAGGTAAAGGTAAAAGGTAGGTAGCCTACCTATAACCAAAAAGTGGCAATTGACTTTTTTATTATTATTTTTGTGAGAAGTAAGTAGACGAGCAAATCGCTTTTCTGATGTTAACAGATAACGCTACCCATAATCAGTACAGTGCCAATTGTATCACTTTATGGCGGAAAATGAATTTGCATGCTATAATATTATAATGGCTTAACGTGTTGTTCGCATACTATAGGTATTTTACTTGTGTACATCTTTTATACCATGTTAAAGGCAAATAAATGATTATGATTATTATGATTATGCCACCTGGGATTTTACAATGATGTTAACTTCTAGGTGCACTGCACCTACGGTTCTTACTCAAGAGTGATGTGTGATGTGTGTCGTGAGACTGTGGTATCATAATAAAGTATAAGAAACTTTTTAACGGACTATTTGTTTTATTTTATAAAGCTTTTGATCAGTAATACAGCCTTTTTTTTTTTTTTTTTTACCCAGGAAAAATGCGTTACGCATCATCACCCCACGCCGGGGGGCGCGGGGCGGTATGTGGGACTCCCCCGCCAAAGATGGGAGCGGCGGGGATACCCACTAAAAAACCTGGGGGGTGTTCCTGCGGGAAGCCATAGTGCCGGGGCAACGGGTACGCCGAAGCATTCATCCGCGGCCCCGACGGCGTTTGGTCCTCACTGACAGGAGGACCCCTCCGCGGGGGGGTGAAGAGGAGTTTCACCCCACCCTCTCAAGGGGCGCGCGGAAACACCGCGCGCGCCACCTCGGCAGTAATACAGCCTTCAGTAACATAAATATAGGTAATAGGTATGCAATGCCAAGACAATTCAAATGTACGCGGTGTTTAACAGATTATACGCAGACAAAGCGTGAGTCTACTGTATATCAGTCCTTAAACAGTTCCAATTGTTTCTGAGTGCGTATGTTTGTTGCTCTTTCACGCAAAAACCACTGATTTTTTTGATCGCGAATGAACGGCATAAACTCACTTGTATTTACTTCGACTTTGTGCCGACCGTTTCGATCCTATACGAGGAACTTCTTGCGAGCGACGATCTCTCTCTCTAATCTTCCATACAAGGCAAGGGTTGGTTGCCTGGGAGATAGCTTTCAGCGACAAGGCCACCAATTGTGGACTAACCAGTACCTATTTTAGTGCTAGTAAACAGTTTAAAGTAACATTGTAATTTTCTTTTCGTCTTTAAGGAGTAGGTATTTTTTTCTGTTTATCTATTCTTAGGTATTTTTTCTTGCAATAAATTAATTTATTTATGCTCCTTCAGATTTCAGGATAAAAGTGCGAAAAATTTTCATTATCTCATCCCCTTTTATGGAATAAACAACTATATTCTTCCTTATACTTCGCCCTTGCAATCTAACTAACAACAACTATTGACCTTAGATAAAGTCTTCCACAAACTGCAGACTCGTCACATGTTGAAGATATGACTATACAGGGTTACTACTCCTATACGCAAAAAGCAATGATTACCACTTCAATTTTTTAAAGGCTTCATTAATACCCCTTACTGGTCAATTTTTACAGTGCAATTTTATTTGATGACCCTACTGTCCGTTCAGAAATTACTTCTACGAGAATAATGAGAAAATTTTAATAAAAAATATTTTTGTAGCATGGATTTAATTTTATTTCTGCACGAAATCCTTACACCTAGAGATTATTTCATCATCAATTTGAAGTAATTTTAGTATCAAAAAAACACAAAAATCATAATAAACTTGATTCATGTATTTTGTTTAATTTGATGTGAAGAAAATTCTTCAAAGAAGCTGATTTTATATAGAAATTTCAACGTGTCTTCATAGGTAAAATGTTTAATTTTTTTTAATAATTATCTTCTCAAAAATAACGACATATTTTTACTGCAACAATTATGTTTTTTAAGTGCAACAATATTTACAATAACGAAAGTATTATCTGACATGACCTATTAGATATGAACTGATTGCTAGTAACCCTGTATAAAGTTCCCGTCAGATATCTTGTATCGGGGTCAAGGGGCGCATGATACAGCGTTCGATGGCGGCTGTTGTTCTCAAAATAACATCTGCCAATATGTGAAGTGTCTATTGAATTATTTATTAGTCAACCTTTATCGATGCACTGGCGAAGATGTTGATGATGCACATTTTGTATTATGGTTGTCTGGAAAGTTCTGCATACTAAACTAGACCACGCAGTCCACCAGGCGAAGGCTGCACGCGCGCTCCTCCGTCCGGTCTTATCCTCCAGCCTGCCGATGCGTGCGAAACTGGGAATATACAAGGCCTACGTCAGAACGCGCTTGACCTACGCTGCCCCAGCGTGGTACGCGCTTTGCTCCGCGCACCAGCGCAAACGCCTCCAGGTGGTCCAGAATGTGGCGTTGCGTCACATAACTGGAGCCGGGCGATACGTGAGGAACGACGTCATCGCCCGAGACACGGGAGTCCCCGAGGTGGGGGAGTTCGTGGCTCGTTTAGCGCGTCGAATGTTCGACCGCGCTGACAACGGGCCGCACCCCCACCTGCACAACATCGCTCCGCACTACGCCAGACCACCTGAGGCGCCACAACGGCGCCCACTGCCGCGCGACATACTCCCCCCCAGGGAGAGCGACGCAGCAGCGTAGGTCCACCGAAGCAGAGACGCCGTGAGGCGCCCGGAAACGGCAGTAGACTCCGGCGGCCGCCAGTTACCTGAGGGTAGATGCCCTCAGCGACGAAGCCTGGGAAAGGAGGAGTTACCTCGGGACCCATACCCTACCACCCCCCAAGGGAGGCTGGAAGAATAACTAAACTAGATGATGCCACTCAAACAATAAGTTATGTGCAACATATAAAATAAATATATATTTAGTTATAACATATTAAATCGTATAACTCTGTCGCAGCGCCTACCCATGTGATTTTTTCCCCTCCATTTATGATTGTCTGAAATAGATCGCTTTTTTGATTAGCGATAAGACCACCAATTATCTTGTATCGGGGTGATACAGCGATATGATGCAGCGATACATGATACAGCGTTCAATGGCGGCTGTTGTTCTCAAAATAACATCTGCCGACATGTGAAGTGTCTACTGAATTATTTATTAGTCAACCTTTTGCCAATGCACTGGTGATGATGATGCAATTTTTGTATAAAGGGTGCCTGGAAACTTTTGCAAAATAAACAATAAATTATGTAACCATGATTAATATTAGTTAACATTTATCTATATTGAATAAACAATCTTTATTCGGATTAAAATAGAATATAGAACAAACCAAAATAACTCTAGTAAAATTGATGTGCTTGAGCGCTTATTTGGAAGCTACAAATAAATGAGCTGCGGATTTAATGATACTATTTATTTTAGAGTTGATTAAAGTGTAGTAGTGAAATGTTAACTAGCATGCCATCAGTAAGATTTTAACTATATACATGACATCAGTAAGATATGAACTAATAACCCTGTATATAATATGAAGTGTGCTGATATGTGAAGTGTCTGTATTGAATTATTTATAAGTCAACCTTGTCTCGAAATGCACCGCTTCTGCAATAAAGCCTTTATGCATTCCCGCTGTATAATGTAATCGGCAAAGTGTTTCTAGGAGTCTCGTCTACGGTTTCACTTTATGTTTTCTAATATTTTCATCCCACCTCTACCCATCACATATACAAACGAATATTTTATGCGAAAATACATGTATGTGGGTGAGTGTTCCGAATTTCAACTCAATCCCTACACGTAAAACTGGGAGTCCCGGCTGTTTCCTATAAAAAGTGTAGGAGACAGTCGCTAGGTCATGTTGCAGGCTTTGTTGGTTACCTGAAACTGCAATATATAGGTTAGCCATTAACCACACAACCTATAATTATTTGTGATTGAGATTAATTAATTGAGGTTTATACTCCAACAGAACAGGTTACCCTACTTACACTGTCAGAGTCAAATCACAATTTATAGGTAACCTATACATATGTTGTAGTTTCAGGTTGCCGAGATTACTATAGGGCTGCAACATGACCTAACGATTGCCTCCTACATATATTATAGGAAACAGCCGGGACCCACAGTTTTACGTGCCATCCGAAACACGGTAGAGTCCAGGCACAGATCATAAAGCTAGAGATGGAAGCTAAAATGAGGTAACAGTCGCCAAGTCATATGCCTGAATCAACATAAGCTCGTAGCTCCGCCTCTTTTTCGTGTTCATTCCACGGCCGACATTGACAGCGTGACATTCACATACTTAATGAAAAATAATTAATAAAAATGCCGTATTGTTCAATAAAAAGGCGCGGAAAGACTAGCGCTACATTCAGTTACGCAAAAGACGAAATCTTATTACACAGGCAAGTTATTATTCCGATAATAATCATTAAAAATGTTTAACATAAAATGCAATATAAAAATGGTCAAGTTTCTTTTCGTCTCATTCTTTCTTGGTAAATTTGTATAACATTATCTCGTTCTCTCTTACGCCCGGATAAACTAGTGATAAGACACAAATTTAAATTTACACCACAAATTTTATCGACAAAAATGTTATTGAAATTTTTGAAGTAGGTAGGTATTAGGTAAATAAAGGTACCAAAATTATCGGGGTTTAATATTATACAGGGTTACTGGTATTTAATTCATGAATGGTTATAATGAAGCTTATAATAAAATAAGTGTAACGAAGCTTTTAAAATACATAATGTTAAATTTGTCACTAATTTAAAAACAAATAATTCGCTATCTAACATTTATTGTTTATTCTTATAGGGTGCGTATTCGCACGCATAATTTTTTTTAAATTAGGACTAAAAATTTTATGCGAGCGATGGACCTATTTATATTTTAGTGAAACCATATAAATTTTTTTTCGGGTACTTTGGGAGGTAATAGAGATGAGAAAACATTTAAGCTATAATAAAACAATAATTGAAGTTATATTAAAATATCTCTCGTATACAATACAACGAACTTTCTCATTAAACTTAAGAATAACAGTAACTTATATTTTCTTATCGATACGATATAGCGACTTTACCACATCACTAGAAAGTCATGTTATGCCTCTAACTATTACCTAATCTGTGGCGTAACTGTGACGTCACCTTGAACGAGCCAATCAAATCTAGCCACCCATCCCCCGCACCCCACCATGTTTTGGTGACTTTGTTTTCATACAAAACATGACCTAAGCGCGGTATATATCTCTCTTGTATATGAGTCCAGGCGAAAATCTTTGCCACACTGAGATTTGAATCCAGGACCTCCGGCTTACAAGCCGGTCATACGACCACTGAGCCACGGACGCTACGAGATTTGACTGTGACACTGTGATTAGGCAGGAAACCTATATTTATCAGACTTTACACTAAAATTATAAAGGCGAAAGTTTGTGAGTGTATGTCTGTTACTTCTTCACGCCTAAACCGGTGGACCGATTGAGATGAAATTTGATATTGAGTGAGCTTGGATCCTGGAATAACAGATCATAGGCTACAGTATAGCGGGTAAAACCGCTGGGCGTAGCTATTGTTGGTATAAACCTTAACATCCTTTTTTCAGATGTTTTACCTGTGTGTTATAAATTAATTTTAATTAATCATTCTTTCTTTTTATTACACAATATACTTTTGTTAACGCGAGATCTGTATCGTCTTGCAAATATTAGCAGGTCTTTCCTAAGATCTCAATAATATCGTCCAATATTTAGCTCCTAATTAATGAAGAAACCCGAAGAGTTATAGAAGACAAATTATCAGATATAATAACGAGAAATAGGGAACATATTTAATTAATAATCCGCCTCATACGAAATACAAGATTAGACGGTACCTGTACAAATAAGCTCTTTCTTAATGATTATGTTCAAGATCCGTAAAACATTCGAGTCGCACCGCTGAACTACGAGCACGTTTGGAATTACTCGAAATTAATGTGCAAGACTTTACGGCTCTTATTACGAGTATATACATACTAATTTATACATTGACATATTAAGATAGTACCTATAAGTATTTCCATACAAGATAATGCTGCCAGCGTTCTGGCACGCATTTATCTGACAGAATTTGGAGCATTTGGATTTTCTGTAGCATGATTTGTGGCCGATCTTTGATAAATAGTAATAAGTGTTTTTATTGATGTACGTATATTTAGTTATAGTTTTTCTGTTTAATATCAACTTGGAGGGTAAAATTGGAACTATGGATATTGTTCAACTAAATTGAACACTATTTGCAATAGCAAATTTGGAATTTTAAAACTTTACACTTTGTCTTACCTTATAAAGCCGGATGACGATGGATGTAGGTCGCTTCCAACCGATATAATATATGGAAGTCCAAAAGGGAGGCCTACTCGTATGTTCAGCAGTGGGTGTCTTAGGCAATCATGATGCATTGACATATTCAACACCTGATTTGCTCGTCTTGTCTAAAAGATAATCTTACATTACTTTGGTTCAAACACACCCTTTTACATACACACATACTCCCTTATACCTTTTCTATAGCCTTATTAAGCCTATGTAACATAAGACCTGAGCTAAATCAAGGTCACCGCAAATGACACAGTTTTATTTGAAGAACGCGTGCGTACACACATAACGTCAAAAATAGAGGACTCAACCATAAGAGTGCTCATTACCGGAGGTATGCCGCTGATCATACGCATTGACGCTGCATAATACGCGTCAAATGTCTTTGAACCAAAGAGTTTCTACTTTGAACGTGCCAGTCAAATCTAGCCTGGATGGCTAGATTTGACTGGTCTGCCGCTGGTCTTTAAGTAGGAAGCAAAGGAGACTGCGACGTGAACACCAAATTGAAGCAGGTAAAAAGGACGTCGCTGTTGAATGCAATCTCTTTTGCTAATTATAATAAATACTTAGATCAACGATAGTATTTTGTTTACAATTTGTATGAGGTAAAAGAGATGGCACGCAACCGTGACGTCATTTTTGTAGCTTCGGTTTGGTATTCCCACCGCAGGATCCATTTGACTTTAAAATTATTGCATATAGTATATTTCGTTGTAAAATGTCTTTGAACCAAAGAGTTTCTACTTTGACCGAGCCAGTCAAAACTAACCAACCGCCCTCCGTATCCAGCCATGTTTTGGCGATTTTGTATTCATACAGAAAATCATAAAATATAAGTGGGCTTTATCACTTAGAGATCGTTCTAACCGATAAAGTCGCCCATTTTAGACCTTAATATAGTTTAGTTTTAAGAGTACCAAGAACCGGGGAGCGCATATTATTATAAAATATGATGAAAGTTGAGGAAGCGAAAAAAGTATGTCAGGATCATACCAAATGGAAGGAATGAGTCTCTGCCTTTTTGTTTTGATTTAGAAGCAAAAATTCCCAACAAACATCACCTCACGCCGGGTTGTCCTCGCTTGCAACCATGGCTCTTACCATGGTTGCCAACGAGAGTTCGTTCCCCATAACTGCGACAAGGGTACGGCGCTCATTGACATAAAAAATTGTTTTGAGTCTTTTTTGTTAACATTTGGTCTCAATAAAGATTGTTGTGTTGTAAGTGGGGTCTGGTTTAGTCTGTGAGTAAAATTAGTCGTTCGCGTGACGGGTGAGGACGATAATTACCACTTCCCCTATAAAGGCGCGACACACGACCGCGGGCAACACTAATTATATAATTATGTTACATTTGCGGCCAATCAAAATGTTTGCCAAATGATATTTTATTGGCTACTTATTGGTGCAACTGTTTGCACAAAATGTCAAATTCTTATTCAATGAGTGCTTTGGCCTTTTTTGTTTTGTGAATTTAACATTGCGAGGAAGAGTAGTATATCACGAATAATAGAGCTGGCCCAATATAAGCGCAGAATGAAGATTGCTTCGACCGTGAACCAATTCACAGAACTATATGTATAACAATTTGGCCAATATTTTATTTATTTAATTGGCCAGGTAAGTTTCGTCCAATCAAAACGTTTGCCAATCGCTATTTTATTGGCCAGGTAAATTTTGGCCAATCAAAATGTTTGCCAATCGTTATTTTATTGGCCAGATCAACTTGGCACAAATGTTTTCTCGCAGTGTCAATTTGTTAGTCAAAAAGAGCAACTGGCGTTTGTATCTTCTGTGCGATGTGCGACACATAGTATTTGGCAAATGAAGTTGACCTATATAATATAACATGTGTGTGTGTTCATTATAATACTTTTTTGTTTTATTCATTCTTGTTTTACTCTGTGCTGTGTGTGTCTTATGTGTGTGTGTTGTAAATAAATTTTACCTACGTGTGTTGTCTCTGCTTAATTAAATATGTTTTTTCTTTCTGCTCGACATTTTATGTAAAAAGCTGTAACGGACTTCAAAGAAAAGTCATTGATTTTGTATGTATTTTATGTGTGGATGTATTTGATATGTTTTATTGGAATTACCAGCTATTGTATTTTTTAGTTCTAAGCAAATATTCCAAATGTCAGAGGCTTATGTGTCCCCTATACGATACACGCCCGACCGCGAGCTTACACTAATTATCCAATTATGTTCGTGTGTGTTACGTTTGCGGCGAATCAAAATGTTTGCCAAATTTATACACAATACTAGAGAATGTTCAAAATTAGAAGAGTCGGGAGATGAAAGAGTGTCTTAATTTAATGCCCACGTTGATTTCCTTGCGCCATATTTATTAATAGAAATCTTGTTAATAAAAAAAAGGTAAAAAAAATTTTTTTGGGAAGATTTCATTCCAATTCCGTTCAGTGATTCAATACTAGTAGTTGGAGTCACAGTCCGAAGGAAATTTAATACTTTTGTTTTATTGGGCTTGTGAATGAGAGGTAAGAGGTCCATAATAATTAAGAACGTTTGGTTAATAACGATAGCGAAGATTCAAAAGTTAAGGTTATATTTTGCGAGTTTTATAAAAAGACGTTTTTTTTCAGCAGTCTGCTGGTAGTATTTTTATTTCAATGTGCCTAGTTTTATACATTTTTCCGAGACGGAGATATGACATTATGTTCCTAGATTTTAATATAACTATATATCATGAATCTTTACTTTTAGCACAGTCTATTTAATTATATCTGATTGTTGTAGAATTGAACGCAAATTACAAGCTCTTGAATAATTGAGATACATTTGCTACAAAGCAAAGTAAGCGATCGTAGCTCACGTAGCTGTGCTACGATACTCGTAGCTACGAGTGCTACGCCGTAGCGTCAAAGACAGTGTTGAATTTAACGCTTCTGACTTTGTACAAGTAATTTGAATAACTGTATGTAACTAGATGCGATACTGAAAGAGGATAGTGGGATAAAAGGAATGATGATGCCCAGCACTGGGATAAGAAGGACTGGAAATTATAGCCTCCTCCAGTTTTGTCTAGCTGTACGACTCGGTTAATTTGTATTTCCATTGTGAACCTTTCTTCCTTTTATGGATTCGGTTAAAATATTATTTAATTTAGCTCCAAAATACCTACGTATTAAATTTTATTCACTGCACTGCATTAAATTAATAGTTGTAGAGAAATAAGGCAACAAACATTAACACGTCAAAAGCTATCCAAAATATTTTTAATTAGAGTGGATAGTTTTATTTTATTTTAAACAATTCAGCATAATAGAGTTATATTATCAGCTGGGCGGTAATGTGCAACAATTTCACAAATACATATAGATATAGTTCAAATTGTTGTCAACCAATTATTCATAACAATTGATATTATTGATGTTTATGGTAACCGCATGTAATTTAGAGTGACCGATATGCTGGGGTATATTTGGTCCAACGTATAAGTATTCCCATTCAACGTGGCAATGCTGCCAGCATTCTGGGCACTCACAGATAGCATCTGACAGTGGTTTGGAGTACTTGGATTTTCTGTAGATCGGCTTGTGGCCGATCTGTGGTTGATAAAAGTGTTCTTTATTGCTGTAGTAGCTGTAGTATTGTGAGTTTGTTTTTCTCAATAAAGACAATAAAAAAAAGAGTAATATAATGTCATGCAGAGCGGACTAGATTTGACCAAACTTTTTGTTGTTTAAACTCCCAAGATCCTGAAATAAAAAGTCGCTGTTTTAAAAATACCTCTCTACATTTCCCCTTTCAAAAATATAGATCTCAGCACGATTGTGCCAAAGAATAAAGAGTGGCCGACGAAATTACAAGAGCCGAAATTGTATTTACTTTGAAAATAAATAATAATTTTAATTATCAAAAAGGCTGCTCATTACGTATTCAAGGCGGGAAGTAGGGCGCCACCACGATATTCTCTGAGGTATGGACGCAAACATTTTATTTACTTATAAAATTGGGCCAGCAGAGATTGACATTATGGACATAACTCTTAGCGACTATGCCAAGTATTCACTTAGATCGAATACGGAAAACTTTTTCCACTTTACGTATACCTACGAAATATTGTCTGATGTTAAGCTACAACGGCATTACAGTTATAGTATTACTATAATATAATACCTAATTATAATATTAAAGTCAACGCAACACTAAGCTGCGGTTATCATCCAGAGCCTGACTTAGGAGCTTGTCTAGCTGACGTCACGGTTGTTTCGACGTATAAAACATGCCGCAGTGCACATAAAATTATTCTAATTATGTTAGGAATATTCTAATTTTTCTCACTAAAAATCCTTCTTGGTGGGGATTTTCAGACTTCTAGTATGATATTATTGTCAAATTTTGGATTTTTTAAAAGTAAAATCATAGTAAAAAAAAGCAAAGAATATCTTTTGATGCCCATCTTTTGGGTAGATACCTTATAAAATCGGGCCAACGGCTGCGTTTCTCCCAGTTTGCATTCTTGAAGAACGCTGATTATATTTGCTTTCTGCTTCAAATACGAACCAACGATACTTTTGCAGCGTATCAGAATGTACATACTAATGTAATTATCACCACACTCGAGCATAATGGTACAGGACAGAGGCGGACCTAGGAAAACTGAAATCTTTTTGGGGGTATTTTTTGGGGCACCATTTCTGTGTAACGGTCGCGTGCTCGCTCGTTTAGTGTAGCAGATAAAGATTTATCTCTAAGGATTTCACTAATATTTTACTTTAAGGATTTTTTTAATAACTATCTATCCGGTTGTACATTTTTAAACTTGGTTAAGTAAAACATTTCTTTGAAAATAACAAATGGCTTTAACAAATATTATTCTAGAAAACCAAATAATATCCTAAGAAATAGGTTTACCTTGATTGCGTGGATTAATGTTAATAAACCATTGATAATATATTTGGAACACGGCTGGATTAAGAAGTATAGTCTATTGCGAATAACTAGTCTAGAATGCGAAAGGAGGTTTAATCCATCGGTAATCTCAGAGAAATTAGCCCCTTTGGTCTCTGAATCCGCTCCTGGAATTATAAGCAGAATTAGTGTCTACATAATATGCATATATACATATAGGTACAGATAAGCATTCGTATGTACATTAATATACAGCTGCACAACTTTACCGGGAATAGTGAAAATAAAGACAATAGTAATAATAGTGGATACTTTACCGGGGGTAGACTTCCTTTGCAGGAGGTCGTCTAGGTGGGTACCCCAACAGTGCCAGTTATTCTACCGCCTGAGCAGTGATGTGCAAACATCACTGTGCTCCGGTAGGAGGGCACTGTAGCTAGTGAAATTACTGGGCTAAAGAGTCTTAACATCTCATGACTCTTGAGTAAGAAGCGTTGGTGCAGTGCTCCTAGAATTTCACATAATTGTGAAATCCTAGGTAACACTGTACTGATTATGGGCAGCCGTTATCTCTTAACATCAGGAGAGCGTCTTGCTCGTCTTCTACTTCATAACATAAAAAAAAAAAAAAAAAAAAAAAAATACTGCATTTCATGTCACAGAAATGACACCACGTAGTTGGACTTTAGAATACGTTATGTTCCCGATCGTTGCAGACCTAATTGGATCAAGCTGTTGTCTCATGTGGTTACATGTGCTTCGTTGTTTTTTAACATTATCATATTATGTAGCAAAAATGTTTTCTACTATTTATTTTATGGAAATTTCCAAACGTAATTTTCCTACTTGCTATTTTTGTGTCTGTCCGTGGCATGGAAGCTCCCGAATACAGTAACTTTTTTTGTTTGTTTGAAAGTAGAGTTAGTCAAGAGTGTTCTTAGTCATGTTTGGTGGAAATCGGTCCAAGATGGCCACTGCTACAAAATGGCGGATTACTTTTTTCTACAACCCCCTTAATATGGGTATCAATGGAACTTGTAGAATACAACGCATTATGATAAATTTAAAGTCCAAGATGGCCGCAACCACAAAACGGCGAATTACATGTTTTGAAAGCGTTGCGTTGGGGGGTTTTTCAATTTTTTAATTTAATTCACTTGTTTATTGTGAAGAAAACTATATTGGTATAGCAAGTTAACAGTGAAAACTCCTCAGTGGTTTTGGCATCAATTTTGTTTTAGTACACAGTATCTACATTTATAATAAAGCCTGCAAATGAAAAGGATACGCAAAGTTTTCTCACATTTACTTAACTGTAACTTTCATAATTATTAAAAGTTTCTATCTCCGTGTTCAGGTTCGAGCGTAAATTATGAAGTCTCCGTTGTAATCTAACTGAGATATCTTATATATCGAACTGGGACTGAATCTCTCAAGGGAATTAAACCCAGTACTTATGATTTTACATAATGTAATAATTTTTTTATGTAATAAAGATATATCTCTCTCTCTCTCTCTTTGAATCCAAAGCGTCCAAGAATACTATAAATAAAAAAAAAATATTATTCATATTTCACAATGACCTTTCTATCACATATTTATTTTATATACTAAAGAGCTCATTTTATATGCTGGTATTTAGTCGTCGTTATGTCACAATTATTAAAAAAAAAAGTTGAAAAGTTTATTAAATAATTTTAATATACGTCAGTAGATATTTACGCAACACAGAAGCATTTCAAGTAAGAGTGCTTAAATAACTTACAAAAAAACCGGCTCTTCTCGAAAATTTATCATTTGGATTGGAGCTTTAATATAATTTGGATTTTGGAGCTTTGATAGCACAGCTTTTTTTTATCCAGGAAAATTTTGTTACGCATCATCACTTCGCGGGGTCGATTTGTGGTATGTGGGACTCCCCCGCCGAAGATGGGTGCGGCGGGGATACCCACTAAAAAACCTGGGGTTTTTCCTATGGGACGCTATAATGCCAGGCAGCGGGTACGCCGAAGCACTCATCCGCGGCCCCGACGGCGTTTGGTCCTCACTGACAGGACCCCTCCGCGGTTTGATATCACAGCCCTACCTCAGCAGATGTGAGTGTGAGTAATATTATCGCATGTTTCACGCCGCGAACTCTACATTTGTGTGACTTCACCTCGTATATTATAGTGATAAATTACATAAGCTGCAATAACTAGGTTTATATTTTATTAAATGTGGGAAGTGATGTTAGACAAGGATTCTAATATTAATTATATTATAATTAGCTATACTTAGAGGATAGGTATTATCCTAAATAGGGCCACATACTGCAATTAATTATATCCCACATACGCCCAAGAGGTCAAAAACGGCTCAATCGTAAGTAGGTAAATTTTTTCGAAATTAATTTTCATCGAACATTGAAATATTATTACATAAATATATTATATGCCTAGAAAAGGCATATAATATATTTATGTAATAATATTGAAAATACGTAACATAAAATCGTGTAAAATAAAACTAATAAAAATAATGTAATATGACGAACGTATCGACTGTTTTTCCGTTCACAGAGTTTCCCGGTCCATCCCGTATTCACAAACATCATTGAATTATTAAAGGTATAACCAAAAGATACTAATGACTCCCAAGACTAAAATAACGCGATCTCGTAATGTATTCGCGAGGAAAATAAATATGGTTCGATTTATGTCTCGAGTTTCTTTTATCGTGTGCGAATATCAGTTTTTTCCCCTCCTACGTTACTCAAGATATAAAAACTTTTAACTAATTAAATTAATATTCGTAGACCGATGAATTAAGGAGCCTTGGAATGCTTTTAACGTTGATGTTGCTAAAGCGAATTTCACGAGAAATAACTTTCCTGTGTATTTTGAGAAAATATTACTCTCGGTTCTGATCATTGAGGATATTTGAATAAGTAAAGAGAGTGGCTTAGAAATTGTTAAGGCAATCTCAAAGGACTTATCAGAACATCTAATTTGTGCGAGTTTTAACTGTGGACGGAGGCGTAATTAATTGCATTATGATGTTAGCTTTAATCTTGTTTCATTACTCAATAAAGTGAAAGATATTGCGTTATATACGGCCCCGAACTCATATTATGTAACTTGCCGAACTTAATTAATTCAATTACGAGGTACTTGTATAACAAACGTGAAGGTTGATAGGAACATTACATGTTTACATGACGCGCGGTAATTCCGATGATTTGATATCGGTGTGAGGGTGGAACAGTGTCAGATATTGCACATTACTGTGGGGTGGCGCGGCGCGGAGTGACGACAGAGGTGCGGCGCGGCGCGGCGCGGCGGGTGGAGCCGAGCGGCAGAGTGCGAGCATTAACGCGGCCATTCCAAACTTCCTCCGAGACTCGCGACTCCCAGGACACCCGCCTCTGTACTTAAGAGTCTAATTAGCCGTAAATTGCATTCAAAATTGGGCTCTTGGCCGAAAATTGAGTTTTCAATGTCTAATTAGACGGAATAAAGGGATATCGCACCACAGTTTATAGTGTCAATCTGTATTATCGCGAGTGGTATCCGTGGCCCGGCCACACTGGAAATTGAAAATTAGCATTTTACATTGACTATTATTCGGGTGGAGTGTTTGCGGCCCCGTTTTATTGTTCTTAGATTTATGCGGCTCGGCTGTTGAATATCATGATTAGCAACAATATTTATGTTTGAACGCGGCTAATAAGCCGTGCCGAATTAATTTACGGCAGTTATTCAAATCATGATTCAGTCAACATCTTTGTATCCCTCGACTCGCAACTCGCAACAGATTTCGAGAACAAAACATTCGGTAATAAACCAAAATGAATAAACAACAATTTGAATTTCTTGTGGGAACAGCAATATCTACTTTAAGTTTAGTAAGAAAACATAAATAAATAACTTTCGAGCGGTCGAGTACCGAAAGTGGAATGATTACGGGCGCGCGGGTTAGACCTTGAATATTAACGTAGTTTTGGACTCCTTAGTTAGCGTGGGAGCACGTCTTGTGGACAACTTGGGAAATTAAAAGCTATTTACCTGGAGTTGCGCCACAACACAACACCCCTGCACATTCCCACATCTCCCTAACTATGTATACCTACACGAGTAGGTAGCATCGTATCTTGAGTGGGTAATGCTACACCAAAGATTGCAATATGCAAATTCAAACATTGCTACCTCGCACCGACATATTACCGAGGCGTATTGGTTCCAAATTGACTGAATAAATAAATAGCAGGTCGTCGGGAAAGCAGCCCATCTACCACAAAATAAATTCGACTTGCCAATACTTAAAATATGTTTATTTTTCCCAGGAACAGCGCGAAAACACGTTACTACGTAAGGAAAATACAAAGGAAATTGTTTTTTTCGTAACAAAAAGAAAGTAAAACGCTTGAAAGTTGAGAGTTAATTTATTTGGAAGTTGTTTGCCAGTAATTTGTTGTGGCCGTCCTGGGGGAAGACCGCGGGCTCATGGTGCGCGGTGTAACAACAGGAACTTTTTTGTGTTTCCAAATTTGACTTGGCTACTTGCGAAGTGTGTTAGGTGATCACCTCGCCCCGTCTCGGCGAACTTGCGGAGACTACCAAACATCTGAGAGAAAGTAATACAGACTAAATGAAATCAGAGCGAGCGCACGAGCACGTGTGTACAGAATTGTTCTTTGTTTTGTTTCACTCGCATGTGGCTTCTTTGTAGTTTACATGAGATGAGCTACAGTGTTATCGTTTCGATACTAGCTGTGCTCAACGGTTTACCTACTAAACTATGTCTAAATACAGGGTCAGATTCACATTAAATTTTAGTTTGAGTTGAGTTGTTTAGTCGTTAAGAGATATGAACACACACCTCCTTTATGTATTTTTACAAATAAGGATTAGTTTTATATAGAGCGCATCCAGCTATTACCCTCTTAAAAGAAGTGATATTTTAAATGAAAACATACGAGTAGATGATTTAACTAATTGAGTTAAAATATGACAAGACCTAGACACATTACTATCAAAATTCAACAAAATAGGTTCACATTCATACTTTCATTTGTTGTATATTAGTAGGAATATAAGCAAGATTTCTTCTCTCTATGTATGTATTGTACATGTTTTAGGGTAGCTGTACGTCCGCTGATGCGTGAACGTGAAATCGATATTAGTATTCAAGTAGCACAGCCCATTTCTAAACATACCTATGATAATACTCGTATACGACTACTTTAGTTACGTATATGTTTAACTTGCTATACATTGATTGTTATTCTAGCGTCTTTATAGCTGAAAGCAACTTTATTACAAGCTTTTATTTACTTTCACTTGTCTGTTGTCTGTCTGTAATCAAATCTTGCAAGTTTAATTTGACCCACTTCCCGGTATCCGATTGAACTGAAATTTTGCATGCATGTATAAATCGGATGACAATGCAATATTTTTATGATATTGAGCTGATCTGATGATGGAGCTGGAAGGTGGCCATAAGAACTCCGTTATTAAACGATATAACCCCATCGAGTTTGGGCTCATTTGATTCGTCTTGAATGATGAAACTTTATGGTGCTAGATGGTAATAATAATAAAAGTTTGTTTTTAAAAAGTTTTTTTTTTAAATTTCACTTTTTTTATACTATGTACCTATGTAGTAATGATTACAACATTTACTACAATTCAAATGTCTGTAAACATTCTTAATCATAAATAATTGCAGTTTATATCAAAGTTGAACGCCCTCTTCCCATTATCGCGCCATTATTATGAGGGTTTTTTTTTTAAATCTTAATAGGTTAGCCTTTGACCACAATCTCGCCTGATCTAATGCGGCCGTAAATGGTTGCAGACTTAACCTAGAAGGCGGGATAAATCCCTGGCTTCACTGTACATCATGCCGGAACACAGTCGTAATGACCGCTTGGCGACAAGGTTTTGTCCAGTGGGTGGTAACTAGCCACGGCCAAAGCTTCCCAGTAAAGGTTAAAAAAATGACTAACGAAATATATTATAAATAATATTAATTCTTATGATTACTAAAACCATTACCATTTAAATGTCTGTAAACATTCTTCCACCCACAAGGTGGACAGACGACCTTATAAAGGTCGCCGGAAGACGCTGGATACAAGTCGCTTCCAACCGGTACATATGGAAATCCAAAGGGGAGGCATATGTTCAGCAGTGGACGTCCAATGGCTGAGATGATGATGATGAAACATTCTTAATCATAAATTGCAGTTTATATCAAAGTTGAACGCCCTCTCCCCATTATCGTGCCATTAATATAAAGGTGCATGCACACCGTCGCGATACACGCAATTTTCCCCTTCAACGTGTTCCCATCATCGTTCAGAATTATGTTTAGGATAAATTTGTTTCACGTTTCCATCAACTCATGGCCCCTTGGTTGGTAATAATGTTATTTTGGTACATTTATATCATAATATATCAGGGTGAGATTTATCACGCCTTCTAGGTTTAGTTTACTACCATCTACGGCCGCATTGCCAGTTAATATCGGTCGTGATCGTGGTCATAGGTTAACCTAATTTAGGCAAAAAAAAAACAAGTAACTTAAAACTAAAACACAATATGCTTAAGTGTTAAAATTGGCAGTCTTAACGCTAAAAGCGCTAAAATTCCTTCCAGACAACAACCGTGCAGGGAGACGAGAATATCACTATTCATATGGGTTTGTGGAGTAGGTATGTATGTATATTAAGTAGATATACGCATAATATATAACATTGATGTATATTTTATTAGCCATTCGATTGAAGTCTGCTGTATCGATAACAATTTATTTCGAATAGTAACTCTTGCATACAAAATTACAGGGAATAGTTACCTATGTATATGACGCAACTAAAATTTAAATGTCACAGCAATCTCTAACAGATAACGTGGTTTGATGTAATTTTGAGAACGCAGTAATTGTTATTGTAGGAATGTATGCATGTTATGTTTGTTACTCTTTCACGCCTAAACGACTGGACTAATAGAGCTATAATTGATTGTATAGAGCTAGCTTAAAACCCTGGAATAACATACACCTATAGGTTACTGATTACTGTATAGCGAGTTAAAGCGCTGGGCGCAGCTTGTTTACAATATTAGAACTAGGAAATAAAATTTAAGATACCTAGTCACAAATAGAACAAATTTATAGTCAGTAAGTATTACTATCTATATCATTTGTTGCGTCCGTGGCCCTGTGGTCATACGTCCGGCTTGTAAGCCGGAGGTCCTGGGTTCAAATCTCAGTGTGGCAAAGATTTTCGCCTGGACGCTACCGTGTTTCGGAAGGCACGTAAAACTGTGGGTCCCGGCTGTTTCCTATAAGATATGTAGGAGGCAGTCGTTAGGTCATGTTGCAGGCCCTGTAGTAATCTCGGCGACCTGAAACTGCAACATATAGGTTCGCCACACAACTATAAATTGTAATTTGACTCTGACAGTGTCAACAGAACAGGTTTCCCTACTTATAGGGAAACCTGTTCTGTTGGAGTATAAACCAAAATTATTATTTATTTTATTTATATCACTATACAGTAAAAAACAAAGTGGCTTTCCGTCTGTCTGTCCCTATGTATGCTTAGATCTACGTACCTACCTGCTCTTGATTTTCATGTAAGTTTAATAAGCATTTATAGATAGGTATGTATTTTTATCTGCTATACAATATCCCTAACATAGACTAGTCTCTTAAGTTAATTCATAAGCTTAAAACTGCTGTACTTTTTGAAAAAAACTTTTTTTTTTTTAGTCTTTATTACAATGCAACAGATTTTGATGCGGTTTATTTAATACATAGAGTGATTCAAGCGGAAGGTATATGTATAATACATGTATAACATAGAGAAACAGTCATTATTTACTTTTAGGCGTAACGAACTGCGGCGCGTCCAATAGTAAGAAAATAAATAACACAAGTCCGCAATCGGAATATAAGCGAGGTGAGTGAAACTTACATCGGCAACATTCACTCAACGTTCGAAGGCTCATTTACACGGTGACAGCTGTCGACTGAGCTCGCCAAACGTCGCCAGTTACGAAGGGTTCAACGATCAAAGTTGATCCACATTTAGGGATTTCTATCAAATAATAAACGACGTCGTTAACAAGTACAGGCGTAAATGATATTGAAACCAACACCCGGCTGCCGATTCAACTATATAACTGTACATAACTTTACATCTTTTAGTATATCACACTCATATTGTAAAGGGAAAAGTTGGAGTGTGTATGTTAAACCGGGTGTCTCTAGCTCTTGGTCTACACTCTACACAATCAACAAAATCGTCTAAGAGTTTATTCGAATGTTGATATACTTTTGTTGATAGTATAGACCAAAACAAAAGCTGGCCTTAGTAGAGGGTGCACTTTTAAAATGTATGCAATAATATTGTGCAGCGACCCTCTTGAGGAATTTTAAAAGTTAATTCTTTGAATTTATATTGCAAAATGTGTAGTGTGTGTGTGTGTGTGTGCGCGTGTGTGTGTGTGTGTGTGTAGTGCGAGCGAGGGAGCGTCTCGCGGACTAAGCGCTCTTAAGCACTACCACCTATGGCTTCAAAAGATGCAAAGATTTTTTTTTATTTCTCTCTGTTAAAATTTTTCTTCGTTCAACACTCTATACCACCTCGCTCCGCGTCATATATTTTAACGGACTAGTATTCTGTCGCGATTAGCTCCGGTTGTAAAAGTTCGATGACCAGTGACATTACTGGGCTGAGGCGGCGCAACACATTGTTATGTAAGAAACTTGCTTTTTATAAGTTCTTATTTACTTTCACCTGTCTGTTGTCTGTAATCAAATCTTGGAAGTTTAATTTAATCCTCTTCCCGATTTCTGATTGAGCTGAAATTTGGCATGCATGTATAAATTGGAAGACAATGCAATATTATTATGACATGAAGCTGATCTGATGATGGAGCAAGAAGGTGGCCATAAGAACTTCGTAATTAAAGGACGCAACCCCATCGAGTTTGGATTCATTTGATTTGTCTTGACGAGTTTTTTTTTCTTTGGTGCTACATAGTAATAATAATAAAAGCTTGTTTTTAAAAAGATTTTTTAAAATTTCACTTATTCATACATAAAAAAAAAGTTGCAGCAACTGAAGTTCTGCCGAATGCCAGTTTCATCGGTTCAGTACCAGTTGCTCCAAACGTTTCTCTGTCTGCAAAACACCTTAAAGCCTCTCTGGTTTCAGAGTGACGTAGGTATGTGAGCATTATTCGATACCTAGTATTATTCGATACGCGTCGCATGTTAAGGTTCTAAGAATCTATAGAAACCCAATCAGCCGTCTTTGATGAATCCTCGTTACAAAGATCAAAGTTTCATCTAGTCATCTATCACTGACAGGATTATAATTACAGAAAATAATCGTCTTATAGACTCTGCGCAATAAGATATGATAGATAGATAGATAGCTAGATAGATACATATACTTTGTATATCTTATATTAAGAGATGTGATATTATGTGTATTTAATTTTCATTTCAGTATTAATTATACTACATAACAATACCGACTTAACTCACGGATATAAAACCCAGGGTCAAGCCTAGTTTAGTTTGTATTGTTAATATAAATAACACTCGGGTTAGTTTTCAAAATCGTTAATTTAAGCGTTTCTGAAGGCACTGTGGATTCCGGTTATTTCCTATAAAATATACTGTACCGAGGCAGTTGTTAGTCATTTTATAAATATAGCTGAAGGTGATTAATTGACTGATCGTTCAACGCCCAGTTCAAACTGCTGAACGAATTGGAGTTGAATTTTGGCACACAGATAGGTTGTAAGATATAAACATCCGCTAAGAAAGGAATTTTCCAAGCGGGTAGAGTAGCGAGTATAAGCTAGTGTAGAAATATAAACCCAAATTAGCCAAGAACTGTCTGCCTTGTCATTTTTATGTTAGTAGGTATACGAGTAAAAGCTTTTGTGTTGGACTTGAGAAAAAATATATATTTACAAAATATCTCGCGGGCATTTTCAATACACTGTTTATAAAACAAAATTCATTTAATTATTAAAAATAAAAGTTATTCATTGGAAAATATATCTGAAACGAATGAAAAATAAAAATAAAATATTTTATTGTTAATTACAACATTGGTACAATTGCAAATGGAGTGTTGATGCAATTTTAAAGGTGTACATTGTTCATTCAATATTTACATCTATATTAATACGAGTATTATAGAGAGGAAAGATTTGTATTTCTACAAGCTTTTATTTACTATCTGTTGTCTGTCTGTAATCAAATCTCGCAAGTTTAATTTGACCCACATCCCGGGTCTAAACTATCCCTATACCAAATTTCAGCTCAATCGGTGTACCCGTTTAGGCGTGAAAGAGTAACAAATATACAACCAGACATCCTGACATCCAGACATCCAGACATCCATACATTCTTATTATCTTTCACGTTTATAATATTACAGTAAATTAACTTTGATACTTTTAACAACAATATCTAAGCCATCATCGTGACTTTTAACTTAAGATGAAGTTTTATACAAAAGGGAAAGGAAAGCCTTGCAAACGCTTAATTAACGCAAACGTGCCCTGAACTCTTACGACAGTATCATCAACTCTTTATATACATAAATAACATAAAAAAGGCCTTTATTTTTACTATAGTTTTGTATTATTTCTTAACCCTTTACCCAAAAATAGTAATCATAAATTTGACTATCTGTGTGTGTATCTGTCCTTGGCACCGTAGTTCTAAAACGGGTGAACCATTTTAGATGCGGTTTTTTATATTGAAAAGCAGGTTTTTAGCAGTGGTTCAAAGATACATATTTCATCAAAATCGGATTGGCCATTTTAAAGTTATCACAGCTCTTCTGTACGATGCGGTTGGACTAGACTATTTTTATTGTTGAAATAGACTTAACCTTTTTGACGATTTTAATTTTGCTTTAAAAACAAATATTCTTAAGCAAAAATACTAAATCATCATCATCATCAGCCTATGTTCGTCCACTGCTGGACATAGGCCTCCCCCATGGCACGCCACTCAACTCGGTCCTCCGTCTTTCTTCTCCACCCACCCCCAGCGACCCTCCGGATATCACCGCCCAAAAATCTTACTAATATTATATACGTTTTTTTTTATGTGTTGAAGTAGAAGACGAGCAAGACGCGCTCCTGATGTTAAGAGATAACGGTTGCCCATAATCAGAACAGTGTTACCTAGGATTTCACAATTATGTGAAATTCTAGGAGCACTGCACCACGCTTCCTACTCAAGAGACATAAGATGTTAAGACACTAGCTACAGTGCCCTCCTACCGAAGCACAGTAATGTTTGCACATCACTGCTCAGGCGGTAGAATAACTGGCACTGTTGGGGTACCCACCTAGACGACCTCCTGCAAAGGATGTCTACCCCCGGTAAACGTGAAAGTTTGTAAGAATGGATGTCTGGATGTTAGGATGTTTGTTACTCTTTCACGCCTAAATGGGTGGACAGATTGAGCTAGAATTTGGTATAGAGATAGCTTAGACCCTAGAATAACACAAAGGATACAGTGCAGCGGGTAAAACCGCTGGGCGCAGCTAGTACTAAATATAAACTTAAATTATTTAAACTATTTCATATCTAGAGGTTTAGTAGTTGTAATGCACGCTCTATCTACACATGTAAAATATTTTATCAAAGGCTAGAACTTATACGTACTTCAGTAGCTATCTAGGTCAAATAAATTGACCTTAATATGGGTAGTAACTAGTAGTGTTACCAGTTTCGACCGCAGAGTTTAAACTGTCCGGTAACTGGTATCAGATTTTAGTGAAATTATTTGCAATTTAGTATTAAAGCTACGTTAACTTGGATAGTGTACGTAAAGCTGATAGTTCCACATATTACTTGATATGATTGGATCGGCCATCATTAAAATTTGTATCGTTAACGGCAAATATGCGCTTCTAATACAGAGAGAATAAAAATCGTCGTATGGGTGACAGAGATAGAAAAGACAGAGCGCTCACAAAGCAAGAGCTTTTAGACTACAGTTTGCTTACAATAGTAATACGTTTAGAAAGAAACAATTCCGTTCCACTTTCTTTTGTTTCACGTGGTTCTAACTGCTCATATTGACGATAATAATTATTCTTAGATCATGTGAAAACTTTTTGCTAAAAATTAGACCTATTATAGCCAGAAGATGCAGAATAGCAGGCTTAAGTTACGAGCTAGATGTTGACCGGGTACTTTGGTTATTTGAAGCCGTCGTAGTGTGTCATGATACTTTAAACGATTACTGGTAAGTACGTGGGACTGATGAGTTTTTTAATTTTGAGACACCGTTTGGGCACTTTTTAAATCTTTATTTTTTTTTTATTTATTATAGATAGGCCTTTGAGTACAATGTCGCGTTATTTCGAGCGATTATTCAGCCGTAGATGGTAGCAAACTAAACCTAGAGGGCGAGATAAATCTCTCCCTGGCTTCACTGAATATCAACGATGCTCTCTATAGCGAGGGAGACATTAACATGTAGAAGATTAATCTGATTTTCTCCTGACCACGTCACCTGAGATATTATCAAAAGCTAGGTAACATAATATAAGCTGATAGTTATTAATTTTACTAATATTATAAACGTGAAAGTTTGTAAGAATGGATGTCTGGATGTGTGTTTGTTATTCTTTCATGCCTAAACGGGAAGACCGATTGAGCTGAAATTTGGTATACAGATAGCTTAGACCTTAGAAAAACACATAGGCTATAGAAAAGCGGGTAAAACCGCTGGGCGCAGCTAGTGCTAGATGATTTAAACTACATCCTTTAGCAAGCTTCGCGTTTCACGCTTTCGATGGAAACCAGGCTAAGTAACAAATCAAATACAATACAATAATACTTTACTGCAAACCTGGTTACAAGAAATTGTTTCATAAGTAGACAATACACATAGAGCTAAAGGTATACAATCGGCGGTCTTATCGCATAGAGCAATCTCTTACAGACAACCTGGTTGGAAGGAATATTGAGAACATGTATAGAGGCGGTGTGCAATACTTCTGGAAATAATGATATCTATTTTTACAATAATTAGATAGTTTACTAATTAGAATACAAATTACTTTATTAAATTCAATTATTACCAATTGTTTTAACAATTAATTGTAAGATATTCTATGAAATATTTACTATATGAGTTACGAATAGATAAGAGTAACAAATTGGTTTAGAACGACGAGCCGACATGCTTTGATGTGAACGTTCCAAAAAATATTGAAGAATTTTTCCCTGCAAAAGGTACGTAACCTTCCTTCCTTATATAAAATTATTGACACATCAAGGTCTCATAGGAAGGGTTTTCATAACGCCCAATCTATTTAGGCAGGCTTGTAAATCAAGCGAGGATGACGTCAGCTGACTACCGGTCCCGGTTTTCCTACTTACTAGGTACTAATAATAAATGTGAAAGTGTGGTTGTGTGTATGTGTCTTTATTACCTCTACACGTCCAAACGGCTGTACTTATTGAGCTGATGTGATATATGCTATAGTCGCAGGCCGATGTGCAGGCAACCCTAGGTTTGACTAGTCAAAACTGAGCCTTGGTCAAACTTGGGACTGCCTGCATCGCCCTTTGACAATAATATCTTTCACGCCTAAACGGGTGGACCGAATGAGCTGACATTTGGTATAGATATAGCTTAGACCCTAGAATAACACATAGGCTATAGAAAAGCGGGTAAAATCGCTGGACGCACCTAGTATTATTATACTAGGTGCGTCCAGCGATTTCCAGGACAAACGATGACCAGGTTGACCGATTACCTGTATGCGGCGGCTGATGAGGCTCAGCAGAGGTATCCTACGGCCCAACTAGTGTTACTGGGGGACTTTAATGCCCACCATCAAGAGTGGCTCTTCCCATACCAGTGCACTGACCATGCGGGCAGAGAGACGCGAAGGCTCGCCTTAGCGTTAAATCTCACCCAGCTGGTTAATGGTGCGACCCGGATACCCGATGTTGACTCTCACACAGCTAATTGCCTGGACCTTCTACTGACAACAGATCCAGACAGTTACTCGGTGTCGATATCATCGCCACTTGGCAGTTCAGACCACTGTCTGGTGAAATCTGTGTCGACCTACACTCCGCTCGACTTTTGCCCAACGGGCACTCGGCGGATTTGGCGATACAAGTCAGCAGATTGGGACGAGATGCGTTCTTTCTTCGCATCTTACCCTTGGTTGCCCACTTGCTTCTCTTCGCACGATCCTTCGACTTGTGCGGATGCAGTGACGGATGTGTTGCGTCAGGGAATGGAATACTATATCCCATTCTCAGATGTGGCATTGTCTGTCAAAACCCGACCATGGTATGGAGCAGAATGTGGACTCGCTGAAGCGAAGAAACATGAAGCTTACCTAGCATGGGCGGAAGCGCGAAAACGCAAGACGAAGGATATTCGTAGTAAGAAGAGAGCCTATAACAGGGCAGCCAAGTCCTGCAAAAAAGCTTTGCGGAAAGCAAGGTTCAACCGGATTAGGCGGATTGGGAACAAACTGGCTTCTTACCCAGCGGGTAGCAAAGCCTTTTGGACCCTAGCCAAATCGGTGGAAACTAATTTCTGTCGCCCCTCATTTCCTCCACTACTCAGGCCTGACGGATCGCTGGCTCACACTGCCAAAGATAAAGATAAGGCGAATTTATTCGCCTCTCTTTTTGCGGAATCTTCACGTCTAGATACTGCTGGCGAGATACCTCCAGTCTTGCCGGATTGTGGGACTTCAATGTCTGACATACACATCGCGCAATCAGAGGTTCGTAGAACGCTGCGGAATAAGGCTAGTGGACCGGACGGAATACCAGCGATAGTGTTGAGGACTTGTGCACCTGAGCTCACTCCGATCTTGACACGCCTATTTCGCCTCTCTCTCAAAACTGGTGTAGTGCCCAGTTCTTGGAAGCTTGCCAACGTGCAACCAGTGCCCAAAAAAGGCAGTCGTACTGACCCATCCAACTACAGGCCAATCTCGGTCACATCCATACTCTGTAAGTGTATGGAGCGTGTTCTGAACAACAGGCTTCTGACATACCTTGAAGCGAATGATCTCCTCAGTGATCGGCAATACGGGTTCCGTCGTGGCAGATCTACTGGGGATCTTCTTGCGTATGTCACCCACATCTGTAATGAGGCCATCGAGAAACACGGAGAAGCGATCGCTGTTTCTCTTGACATCTCGAAGGCCTTTGATAGGGTCTGGCATGACAGCCTTGTCGGTAAGCTTCCATCGTTCGGGTTACCCGTTGGCTTATGCGCGTGGATTTCTGACTTCTTGAGGGAACGATCGATTCGAGTAGTCGTTGACGGCAGCTCGTCCGATCAATTAGCTATTAATGCTGGGGTACCTCAAGGATCAGTTCTTTCTGCTACACTTTTCCTGCTGCACATCAATGACCTGCTTAAGCCAGGTATTGTTGGGTATGCAGACGACAGCACGGTAGTTGAGCGATATACATCTAGCGCTAGAGCCAACGGAGATGAAATCCAGTCATGCAGAGAGGCCATGGCGTTGAGCGTATGAGCTTGGCCTTAAAAGCTGTTTCCGATTGGGGAGTAGCTAATTTGGTTAAGTTTAACGCTACAAAAACCCAGGCGTGTCTATTTACCGCTAAAAGGAGTCTATTCAACGAAGCTCCTTCTTTCCAAAATGTTTCTTTACCGATAACTAACCAGCTTGAGTTACTAGGAGTTACTCTCACGTCTGACCTTAATTTTGGGAGTTACATCGAATCTAAGGCTCAATTGGCTGCCAGGAAGCTGGGTATTTTGGCAAAGGTGAGGCAATACTTCACACCGGGACAGCTGCTAACGCTGTACCAAGCACAAGTCCGGTCGTGTATGGAGTACTGTTCTCATCTTTGGGATGGTACTGCCAAATACCAGCTTCAGACACTGGAGTCGATTGAGAGACGTGCCAAAAAACTTGTAGATGACTAAAAGCTCACGGAATCTCGGCTGCAGAGCCTTGAACACCGTAGAATGGTCGCCTCGTTATCGGTCTTCTATAGGATTCATTTTGGAGAGTGTGCGCAAGAATTACACGAACTAATTCCTCCAAGCCCATTCTACCGACGGACGTCGCGGCAGACGGCAAAGCGGCATCCTTACTTAGTGGCGTTACCTACTGCCCGCACCAAGCGTTTTACTTCGTCGTTCTTAATGAGAACTGGTCGCGTTTAGAACACTTTGCCGTCATCCGTGTTTCCCGAGCGGTACAACTTGGGTATCTTCAAGGCACGAGTGAATAGGTACCTTTCTAGGCATCTTACGTGATCCATCGTCGACCGCATTTTCACTTTCCATCAGGTGGGATGTGGTCAAACGTAAGCCTATCTCGTATAAAAAAAAAATACATAGATAGTTCGGGCTCTATTATAATAATAACAAAGTGTCTCTCTTCCAATAAACTAGGGAGAGGAAAAAATAGACATTTACATAGATGTAAGACAGAGAGTAGAGTAGTTGTATGCACAGATATACACTCCTTTGCAAAAAAAAACGGGCACCTAAGGAAACTTACTTTCTAAGGTAGATTTGTGTTAGTTTAAAAATATTTAATTGTTTGACACACTTTGTATACTTATACTCGTACCTAATCGTGTAATAATCATGTGAAATAAGCGTGAATTTTGGCAATTTTGTATTTAAATTGATGATTTTTTTCAAAACCGACGTACACGACCACACAATAACAAGTGGCCGGCAATAAAGACAAGAAGATTTTTTTACTTTTTTATTTAAATAAATTTACAACTGTAAAAACCTAGTAACGAGTGTGACCTCCTCTTGCCAAAATCACAGCTTGAATCCTTCTGGGCATACTCTCTACGATGTTTTTAATTACGTTTTGAGGAATACGTTCCCACTCTTCAGCAATTACTCTTTTTAGCTCCCTGATGTTTTTTGGAGCAGGTTGCACTGATCTTACCCGCCTTTTTAGAACATCCCAGACATGCTCGATTGGATTGAGGTCAGGACTGCGAGCTGGCCAATCTAAACGACGGATCCCAACTTCTTGCATGTAAGCTTCCACGTCACCAGAACGGTGCGGGCGGGCATTGTCGTCCATAAAAATGGAATCTTCCCCAAGTGCAGTCAATGCGGGTTGTGCATGTGGAATTAGGACTTCCATTATGTACCGGTGTGCATTTAATGTTCCTCTTTCTAAGAAAACTAACTCCGTACGCTCCGTCGAATTAATTGCTGCCCAAAACATAACGGAGCCTCCGCCATAAGGAGTGATTTGTTCGAAACACACTTCCGCATAGCGTTCCCGTGGTCTTCGCAGCACTCGCCGGCGTCGGTCTTCTCCACACAAAGAGATTCTAGCTTCATCAGAAAACAATACCTTATTCCAGTCCTCCATAGTCCATGAAGCACAGTTTCGAGCAAACTGAAGTCGAGCAACACGGTGCTCATGGAGTAATTTAGGGCCTCGAGCCGGACGTAAACTTTTGATATTGGCAGCCAAAAGCCTCCTTCTAACCGTCCACAAGCTTACTTCTACTTCTCTTACTTCTTCAAGTTTTTTTTTTAGATCCACACTTGACGCCTTACGATTCCGCAACGCCTGACACACCAAAAAGCGGTCGTCTCTTGGTTCTGTGCATCGTTTTCTTCCCGAGCCGGGTCTTCTTTTAACCGAACCGGTCTCTTGATATCGTTGCCATGTCCTGTGGACAGTTGAACGGCTCACATTTAGCCGTTGAGCCACGTAAGTTTGCGAACAACCTTCTTCAAGTAGGGCTATAATTTTACCGGCCCTTATCGCTTTATCGCTCATATCAAAAAGTGGTATTTATTGTGGAAAGAAAGAATAAATTGTTTAATTTGCAGAAAATACTCAAAAAGTTTTAAAATTGTAATAAAATTGTTACAGTAATTTGCATCAATTCGCGCCAAAAAGCAAAGCAATTTCACTATATAATCAGTATTTTTCTTTTTTAATTTCAAATTTTAAATTTGGAATATTAATAATCATGCCAGGATGTTTATAAATGATAAGTCAATGCATCGTCAAATTTAAAACCTCTTTCTTGTTCTTCTTCATTGAAGCAGAGAAATCATCAAAGTGCCCGTTTTTTTTGCAAAAGAGTGTAGTTTAGCACTTTTAGTAACACACAGCCTAATTTTTAGCAGATAAAACCGGCTGAAGCTGCTATAGTCCTAACCTATATAGCCTCCGAGGCTACCTCCGTCCTTCAATATTCCACCGGAAGTCTCTTCACGGTGCGCGAAATAGTTTGAAAGGGGTTCACAACTTTGTCTTTTAAATATAAATTATTTACTCAAAGTTTCGCTTCGAGTAAATCTAATTTATAATGAGGTTACTGAAATAACGGGTGCGAGCCTTTGAATAATGTTTACATTTTTAGGAAAATTCTCATTTTTCTAATTATAAAAATAATATGTAGGCTTCATATCTAAATACGTTAAAACAGGGTATGCGAATCCTCTTTTATGTATATTTTTAAATTTAAAATATGTTTTAATTAAGTGCTTAAACTTCATAATATCATGTTGGCGTCACATTTAAGCGAAGGTCAATTTGCTTATTTTTTTTTGATTTTTTGAAAAAAAAACTAAAATATTATAACGAACATGTTTTTATGACAATGCCTATGACAATGCTCGAACTTAAGGTGATAATTATCTAAATACTTTTTTTAAAGTGTGACTGATTGACGTACTCACTGATTTATCTATGCACTACTTAACATGAGATAGGATTAATATACGTAAGCGAGGCCGCGATAGTCTATAATTATATGGTCTCATACAAATGACTAAACTTTTCTACTTTTATTACGCAAAAGTGAAAATAACTAAAAATAGTCCTTGGCCTTTCACATAATATTTGAACTCTCGTGGGATCAATTATTGTGTCTATAACCACTTTGGTCAGTCAGCTGAAGCGAGTCACAGAATTTCAAGTTAAACAGCCATAATAATGAATGTCGTATTAAGAAAACCTCCCACCACAAATCTTACCCAGACGTATAATGAGAAAATCTCCCTTCACAAAGTCCCACCTCAATCAAGACACTCTAAAATCTACAAAATTAAAATTAATTTTCGGCACTTCTTAAAAATAATATCCAACAAAGAATGGCGGAATCACTTGTCTTGAAGTCTGAAGTAAGCGAGCGATTTGTTTGTCCCTCCGGACGCTCACATTGATAAATATGACCAATAAAGGAGAACAAAATGTCCACGAGAGAAATTATTGTGGTTCCTTTAATTTACTTTCTTCCTTCGTTCCTTTGCATTTTATTTTTCTTTAAATAAAATAACGTTTACGTTTGCTCCTTGAATAAGAACACTACAAAATAAAATAATAAACTTGGAAGATAACAACGAAGTGAGATCATTGTGTTCGAAATATAATACAGACAAGAAAGACCCGAGAAATTAATCGCACCAATCTACTGGATTACAACATTTTAATACTAACTCAACTTTGTATCTAATTTGTTTACATTGCTAAGAAACAACTAAGTATCCTTTTCAAACATTTTTGGAAGAATATTGGCCTCAATAATGTTATTCATCCATACAATTTATCCATTATTCCACAGGAGCTTAAAATAAACGGCGCTACAACAATTTCGGAACGATCTTTGAAATTGGGCACTTGAAGTATAAGAAGGCATCAATTTGGAGCATCCGCGCCGTCGAAAATTTTCCGTGAATTTCGGGATTGATTCTTAAATTCCGAGGCTTTGCTAACTTCCTAAATCGTAAACAACAGCGACGTAAACACGAATTATGAAATCATAATGGCAGCGACTGGCGTACCTGCCTCGGAGGAGGCACAATTCATAAACGCAGCACGTTAAGCATTCCTTAAGATAAGCATATGAATGTATGTTTGGCAGTTGTGTGTTAAATTTTATTATACACAGGCATTCATGAATAATGTGAGCCGGTTTTAGGAGCGGTGGAGAGACGGGGAGGCGAGAGGTGCACCTCGACCTCGGTCCGGGTTCCAACTCGTAAATATTCAGGGTCCAACTACCGACGCTCCACGATACATCAAAGTCGTGTCGACTTTCATGCACAACCTACCTACACTCTACTGCCTTTCTTATGTGACAAACACTCCGGAAATTCTGATGAAATGTTTAACTATTTGACTACTCGTGTAACTATGGCTTTATACGATACTCCCAGTTAGTAGTGTGACAGGAAAATAACACGCATACATTTTACATACACGTAACTTTTACAATGACAATGTTGCACTAGTAAATTTTACCTGTTTATTTTAAGTGATATTTATATTTTTATAAACCGATAATGGTGGGTATAAACCTTAACTTTTTTATGAATCAATAATTAAGACGTACTCGCACATAAAGTAAAAAAATAAATGAAAAAGAAACAGTTTAATTAATTTTACAAAAGTAATTCAATGAGTAGGTACAAGCAATGTTTGAAGCAGGTATTTGAGTCTAAAAGACGTGCTCAAATTCGATTCAAGTGGTTTGAATTTTCGTAAATAACATTTTAAACTTAAAAGAGAATTTTAAAATTATAAGTTAGAAAATTCCATTGTTTCAGACAGAGATAACTTAGGTCACGTGGGAGTAGAGTTAAGTATATTTTAAGTATCTTACCCTATTACTGTGGGCTTCTACGTGAAACGTGGGGGTTTTTTATCTTGCCTATAAAAAGTTTAATATAAATTAAATAAGTATATACCTTAAGGGTTGCAGTTTATGAATTTTACCTGTAATCCTTTTTACATAAATTATTAAGATTACCTTTATTTTATTCAGTAAAGTGTCTCCACTCTTAAACTCATCTTCTAAATGAAAATCAATAAGAAAGAGAACAGAGAAACTTTTAATACTTACCAAAAATTTCCCCGTAGACCATCAAAAATGTATAGGTGTACGGCTGACCGTACGGGATCGATCCCGGGGGTGATAACTTTCGGTGGATTCAATCAAATCAGTTAAATGTAGCTGTAAATTGGGCAGTTCCACTTGAGTGATATTGAGTAATGGTGGTCGCACCGATATTGATGGCCCGGCCGGAGCGCGCGCCGTATCTCGCGCTGACGTGTTAATTTGTCAAAACCTGACGTCATAAAGAAAAAGTTAGGAAAACTCACGTGTCCGCAGCTGATCACTTCCCTTCTCGTACCAATTTATTGATTAACCCGCTTCACCGACATGAAAGCGATGTGTCATTTCCGCGACGCTTGATCTAGTATCCTAGTATCAATATATCATTTAAAAGCCACTCGTGCCGACCAAACGAGAATTTGTGTCCCCTTTAAGCATTCTAAAAGCTAAAGATAACAGGTCACGTGCGCACGTCTGTCGTAACCCCTAGCCTCTTACATTTTATTACGTCCCATTACCTGGGATTAAGTCGGCATGCATCGCACAGATTCTGTTTCATGTCGCAAACTCCGACACTAATGTCGCTCACCGCTTATATCCGACTCGAGGAGGCAATTTTAAAATAATGAACTTTCTCGCGCAACCTTGTACAAAATGATGAAGTCTACCTACATTTCTTACTGGTAATATCTTAAGATCTACAAATGTATTCGTAAATCTCAAAGTAATAACTAGTTACTAACATTTCAGTTAGGTGCAAACGGTTCCCATCAAAAGCAAAGACACGAGTAACATAACACGAGCTCTAATTGCTCCATAGAGTAGCGCACACACGAGAACCTGAAAGTAGGTGCAAGTTGCTTGAATTCGCAATGCGAGGCTCGGTGATTTAATAATCAAGTACTGACTGTAATATAATTTCCCGGTCTACGCTAATGAACGTGTATTTTGTTTCATCTGCCGTCAGTAGGTATATAAAGTAAAGCGCGACGTGAAATCAACATTTCATTTGGCCTGAGTACGCTCCCGTCCGCGTCGACTCACTGACTTCAGCTTCAAATTTGTGTCAATTAATATTTTTAATCTACGTTAATGCCTAAAAAGAAAACTTGTGAAACATTTTTGCAGTTCGGGTGCAATAATGTAGGAGCGGCGAAGCATCGGATTCAGTCGGTATTACAGCGTATTACTCGGTGTCGGTGGAAGCATGCAAATAGGATACGAGTGAGCCGAGAGGTTTGAAGCGAGCAGTCAGCGTCAGGAAGTGGTACTCTAGACGAGGAATGTTTTATTTATTTTATTAGGTGTAAACAAGGAGCGCGCAGGTTTTGTCAAAGAGTCGCGTCTCGGGATAAATCGTCGAGATACGTGTTGTGGAGAGCCGTTCGATGTATCACGAGCACGTATCCAATAGAGCTGGCGCAGACATGTTGCGTGAGGCTATTTTCCCTCCTACGGCCTCATAAATCCTCTCCTTATAAATTAGATTAAACACAATACCTTCACAAGCTTACACCTAGCTACCATATTAATTATACATCTAGTTTTACTCGTATACCACTAACTTTTGTGCCATGCATTGAGATATTTTTTACTGTGTTGGTTACTAGTCGGGACATTGTATTTTCAAAGTTGTTGTAATACACTTGTGTATGTGAAATGTGAACTACGGTGTAGTGTGTTTTCAACTACTTTGTAATCTGTGCCACTTTGTCTGTGGAAAATGAGGAAAGGATTTCTTTTGACCATGATCACGCGTGATGTTAAGCGACGATGTGGAGATGGTAGCAGACTAAACCTAGAAGGCGGGATAAATCCCTGCTCTCCCTAGCATCATTCAACTTTATGCTGGAGCACGGTTCTCAGACCTGCCAAATACACACAAATTTACCGATCACATATTATTATGTGTTATTTTATAAGGGTTATTTTCATGCTTTTTAATTTTTTCATGTACTAACTGTAAAATTTACTTTTACAATGTCTTAATAGGTACATTAATATTAATACAACTAAAAAGCTTTCTCATAAAATCATCATTCTGAGTCATCTATCACCATTTAAAAGCACCTAACTGCCGTCGCATTTTATAAAAAATTGTACATTTACTTAAAAAGATAAAGCTTCAATTACCATTTTACCTCCCGCGTAATTTCAACATTTAAAATCACAAAATATATTCACGAAACAATTTAAGTCAAATATGCGAAATGAGGTTTGAGAGCGCAATAAAAATGTAAAAGTCCGAAATTAGATGTGTATTGTCAAGTAGGTAAAAAGAAACGTTTGTGGAAACGAGAAAGTCCACCATTTATTTAGGAGCATTAGAATTTCAATTTCGAGGGCGTTTTTAAGAAGTAGGAGGATATTAGATACACAAAATAAGTCCAGTTTTTGCCTTATATTATTTTGTTATACTATTTGCATTTCAATATAAACAATTATTTTCACTATTTTAAGAGTTCTTAGATTCAGAAAAGGACCTGAATTTAATATTATAATTATTATAATCTGTATTTAATAATACTTCATCTTTACAAAAACCATTACCGCGGTAGAATTTTGATAAATTCATGGTATTTGATTCAGAATAGTTAGAACCTTCTCTTTATTATAAACTGGCTGTGCCCAGTGGTTTTATCCACTGAAAGTTGCATTTTTACTATTCTATAGTCTAAGCCTAAGCTACCTTTGTACTAAATTACAGGTCAATCGGTTTAGTCGTTTAGACATGAATTTGTAACAAACACACACATGTACACATTCGCACTTTCGCATTTATTCGTATTATTTATTCATTCGTAAGAGCAGTTGAATTGAAGGAAGTCGGAAGCAGAATAAGCCTGAGTTTGGCCAGCTTTACCTGACAGAAATTAAAAAAGAAACGAGCCAATCAGGCGCGTTGGTGTAGTCATCATCATTGCCCGTATCAAAATGCCGCCCAGTGTAAGTACAGAATACTCAGTCCTAACATTATATTTCATCCACGTTAAAGCAACTAGATAGGTACCATCTACTCGTATAAAGCATCGCCGGGCAAGTAAACTTTGTAGACGTATGCACACCTTCCGTGTTTCCGTTTAGTCAGAGTTTATAAAGAGCGGGTCGCGGTAAACACGATAAGTAAGCGGCGCGAGCCAAATAATCTCACAATTAAGCAAAGGCTTAAACCAACTCCTGTTCGCCGACCTCACTTTACCAGCACTTGCCGGTTACATAGTTAAAGCCTCACTAAATTTAACGATCAGAACTTAAATTAATTTGGTTTTACGCCTTTGTTAACGAACTTTTTAATAGAGTACATGTCGTGCGGATTGATTGTTAACTCGGTTCGCATGTGTTTTTAAATTTTTAAATATACGCTATATTTTTTATTGAGCCTACTTAACACTGGCACTTCATATTCTGTGGCTCCACTTCATATTATAACATTTTTATGATAGGCGATGCAAAATTCAAACATTCTCTGACTGTAAACTTATAACCGACATAGCATTAGTGTGTTTCATAAGATTTGAACACACTCAAGAAACATAATAATGTCATAGTGTCCAAATGAAAAAAAAAAGACAGACTTTAAACTTCTCGATTCGAATGTAGTCAATAGGGTCTCTGGGGCTGATTTTTGCCCTGCTTGGTGCCACCCTGTGTTTTGAAAAACTAAATTCTGGACAACATCGAACTGAGCTTGTCATACTGAGATGAATCTTGTCGTCGTTGAATCTCGCGTCATACCCAGTTTTGTTCACTTGTAACATTGATTTTAGAAACTAAATATATATACTATAACACTTCACAGCCCCTAGTTCTTAATGCAGTGCAGAAAAATAAACCTTAATATTTATAAGCAGGGCCAGCGGATGCACGGACATGCAAGTGACATTTATTACTTCCGCAAATGTTGCGGCCGTATTAACTTTCGTATGTACTCACTTAGTTACAAAAACTGCAGAAAATGTAAGTTTTCTACACGAAATGGGAATAATAAAAATAGGAAAATACGCTTACGCAGGTGGTATGCATTTTCTTGTAACATTATGGTAATTTGTTGCGAGTAGATAGGTGTGTCGTATATGTTGTTTTTTTATGTTTATGAGACGACATCATGTTGTTTCAAAGCCAGTAACAATGAATACAAGGCGTACTGCGCGGTTTCGCCTACTTAAAAGAAGTCTTTTTTTACGATATTCGATAGTCTAATTTACTGTAAAAAACTCACAATACTATAACTGAGATAGTAGGATTCATAAGATCCATTTCATATAACAAAATTGATTAATTTACATGATATTCTGCAGATAATATAATTATGCACTATTTATTTTTATAGTCAGTTACGAGATAATAAAAGACGCCGAATTACAGCGCAACCCGAATATTTCCCTACTTGAATAATTTCAATATTTGGGTAATGCAATTGGATGCACCCCGAAAATACCACCTAAATGACATACAAAACTCATTTTGGCAAGTTTCCCACTTTCGCGGTATTGTTACCTAAGCGACGATACGGACCATAAACAATTCGTTTTGCATAAACTGATTTTAACTGCTCCGCAAACTACTCGTAATTAAAACATCATCACAAAATTGTAAGCCGGCGATTAAAAGATCAAAATGCATATAAAATACGATTTACTGTGACACACTCGTTCATAATGGGTGACCGTCCGAATAGGTATTATTGTGGTCACGTTCCACTAATATTTGACTGCTCCTGAATCGCATAATATTGAACCGGCCGCCTATAATCGTATTTGTTAAACGTACATTGATTTAAAGCGCTGAAATAGCATTTTGTTTACCGTTCGACATATTCACGATTTTTTGTGCACACAATTCTTTAAAAATATGTTATTGGAAATAACTGTGTTTATTTAAAATACTGTTTATTTGTTTTCGTGTTATTAATTTATGCAGCTTGTTAACACGTGGCTGATTTATAGTTTTATTTACTTGCTTTTCATTAAATTTCAGGTACTAGGTGTATATCGAAATTTTTAATATAAAATTATATTATCAGAGCACAAAGCACTTGATCCGTTATTTAATTTTTAAGTTAATTTTAAAATAATTGTATATTTATTTTTTGATGGGTATATTACACTAAACACATAATATATTTATTTTGTTTTGTTTTAAAGCATGTATTTTAAACATCACTCTCTCGTTAAATTTTTTTTATAACTTTTATCTAAAGTTTCTAGAAATATCATCTAAACACTAACCACTACAGATATTACTTTCAGAAAGATCATGGCATGGTACATGGCATTAGGTCCACCCAATTTCAGGTCGTGATGTATTATGGTAATGCGACCTACAGAGCTATACCGCGAGGTGTTTGCGGGCAAGCGCAGGCTCTCCTAGTCAAATACGCGGTAGCGAAGCTAACAGCATATTAGAGCGTCGCGTAGCCCCTTTAAATATTAACGTCGGGCTCTCCAGGCCATCGTTGGAAAAGGTTTTTTATTTGTGTGTAACGAGATCTCACTCCCTGTATAATGAGGTTTCTTATTTCCTGTTAATGAGTTTCGTATACGGGTGTATATTAGACTGTCTTGAATGCCGCACTTGGGTATTCACAATGCTTTTATTAGCTTTACACATTTACGAGTATATCTGATGTGTGTGAGTGTATGTGTGTCTGTTCGTTCGTTACCATTCCTACCTAAAAGGCAAAACTAGGTAATTTGTCTGATTTTAAGATGTTCTTAGTTTATGTAGACCCTAAATTTATTTTAGGGTCTACATGTAGGGTCCTACCCTAAAATAAACTTATCAGTAAATCTGATATGCATCTTAAATCATCATCATCATCATCATCTCAGCCATTGGACGTCCACTGCTGAACATAGGCCTCCCCTTTGGACTTCCATATGTACCGGTTGGAAGCGACCTGCATCCAGCGTCTTCCGGCGACCTTTATAAGGTCGTCTGTCCACCTTGTGGGTGGACATCCTACGCTTCGTTTGCTAGTCCGTGGTCTCCACTCGAGCACTTTTCGACCCCATCGGCCATCCGCTCTGCGCGCTATGTGGCCTGCCCATTGCCACTTCAGTTTGCTAATCCAAAACAGCTCTTCAGCTTGCATCTTAAATAGTTAACTAGAATGTATTGGGAGGGATTTACCCCTTACTAGGCCCACAACGAGTCATCAATGGCCAACACTGCATCGGCAATACCACTAATGCTCCAAACTTAGCGATTATTTCTTAGTGAAAGTCTAAGTCATAAATATGATATTATGTGTTACAAAATTCAACCCAATCTGTTCAGCGGTTTCAGCTGTGCGTTGATAGATCAATAAATCAGCCAGTCAGTCAATAAGTCGCTCTTCCTTTCATCATACTTTTAAAAAAAAAAATTATGTGGAGAAGTAAGAAGACGAGCAAGACGCTCTCCTGATGTTAAGAGATAACGCTGCCCATATATCAGTACAGTGCTACCCAGATTTTCACAATTATGTGCAATTCTAGGCGCACTGCACCAACGCTTCTTACTCAAGAGTCATAAGATGTTAAGCCCAGTAATTTCACTAGCTACAGTGCCCTCCTACCGAAGTACAGTAATGTTTGCACACTACTGCTCAGGCGGTAGAATAACTGGCACTGTTGGGGTACCCACCTAGACGACCTCCTGCAGAAGAAGTCAACCCCCGGTAAATTCTACTTAGATTTACATATGGTATGCAAGAACATGAGACAATCTCGAAAGATAAAGCTTTCAACATACAACCTACATATACTTAGATATACAAAATTTCAAATTAGTTAAATGCTCCAGGTATAACCCTCGTCTGAGTCAAACGTTTTCACTCACCGTGAAACATAATGTGTGCTGACATGCTTCATGAATATTTACCGCGAATTATAAATGAATTTACATTTCTAACACTAAATTAAGTGATGCATTTTCTCATAAAGCGATTTAAGTACAGTATAAGTGTTAAAGGTCGGCGCGTGTGTACGAAGAATGTGATGAAAGTTGAAGAAGCGAAAGAGGTGTGTCAGGATCGTATCAAGTGGAGGGGAAAAGTCTACCCCAGCAGGAATCAGGCGTAATATTATGTATGTATGTATAATGTATAAGTATTATATCTTCTAAATATATAAAAGGAAAGAGTGACTGATTGACTGACAGACTGATCTATCAACGCACAGCCCAAACCACTGAACGAATTCGGTTGAAATTTGGAATACAGATAGGTTTTATGACGTAGACCTCCGCTAAGAAAGGATTTAGCTACGCGGGCAAAACTGCGAGCATAAGCTAGTATAATATATAACTACACTTTTTACCGGCAGTTCAGTAGCCTATGTGCTATTTCAGGGCCTAAGCTACATATCAAATTTCTGGACAATTGGTCTTCTCCACCCGTTAGAGCGTAGAAGAGTACGTTACATACAAACTTTCGCATAATAATAGTTTGGATTGTAGCGTCTGTAGCTCAAGACTCTCTCCTCTTTGCTATTTTTTGTGACCTATATGATGAAATATCCATTCTTAACGACGTTAGCATCAAAAAACTTATGTGCAATGTGCATGCCAAATTTCAAGCTAATTCATTCCGCGGTTTCAGTTTTGCTTTATTAACGTTAAACAATTTAGTAAATCAGTAAGTCACGTATTCAGTTTTTATACTAAGAACATAAAAGTGCACTTTATTTTATAACTTTACAATGCAAAAATTATGACGTGAATTCAATTTTCTCCTTAATGAATCAAGTAAGAGGCTGTACTTTCCCAGGAACTGTAACGATCATTATTTAAAAGTTGTCACGATTCGTGATTTTAATTTTTCGCCAAACTTTTGCAATATTTCTCCGTAGAGGTCGGCTCGAAACGAAATTTGCATATTCAGCAGTAAAATTTACGTCACAAACAATGCCCTATTACGGTACAATGGAAATGTCTTTACATTGTTGCGGTGAGCACGGGGTGGTCGCTAACGGAGATTATATATGATTAGATTGGACGTCATTACTCTTCTCTTTTGGAACAGGTGTCGTTGAATCGGACAGGAAGAGAAAACAACTGACGCACGCGAATTAAACTGCGTTCACGAGGTGTCTTTCTAGCGTGTTTCATTATGTGCCATTCCTCTTCCTCAAATATTCGGCGGTGGCCCCGGCTGGGTTGGTGCGGTGGATGATGTGGTGCGAGCGAGCGACGAGAGCGGCGCGCGCGCTCATTTTAGTATCCACTGACGTCGCTCTCAAAGGACGCCCATCGGATCTGATTTACGGCTCGGACCTGTGGCTACTCGTGTTTAAATGAAAATTATACACGGGACTGGCGCCACGGCAAGCGACCTTTCCCTCGTAAAGTAACTAATTTATGAACTTGTGATACTCCAGTGAAGCCTCCCGCGCCCTGCTCTTGAAATTTTAACCAATGCCGCGCGGCCCGACGTACGAATTTTTCAAGCGTTGAATTTTTCACGGATTGTTCACATCTTGGTCTTTTTCACAATAGTTTGGATTGTTCGTTTGGAACCAGCAAATAACTTTTTTACCTGATTTCCTTTGTAAGATAGCTACAAAGTTTTAAATCTAGACAATATTAGCCAGCTGTCGTTTTTACGTATTATTTAGAGTTGTATCGATGTGGGTATCAAAATGTTTTAGCACTTGTACAGATTTTGAATTTTTCTGCTACTATACATTTTTATGAAGCAAATAAAGGATTTGCTATGGTCATTTGCCCGTGCAGTAAACATAGCATGCACTTGCTATTTTTATCTTCGTGTTCCATTTCACGTCTGACAAACAAAAACAACAACACGTCAGCTGGCTGTAGACAGCGAGAGACCAACTTGATGAGAACTATTTACGTAATTTAGGTACCAACTTCAACTGTCTCTCCTACTTTCGCACGCAGAACTGACTAGTTTCTTTTTTTTTTATTTGGAGCGTGTTATTTTGTTAGAGTCTGGAGGTTCAATTTGCTGTATAATAGTGAACTGTTTTAATTCTAGGTCTAATCACCATCATTAGCTTATAGTTGCTGCTGGCCATAGGCCATTCGATTTAGCTATTTTGTCATATTTTTCTTTCTGTCGTCATTTTGCTGCTTTCGCTCGAAATAAGCTTGCGTTTTTTTGTTTCGTCACAACCTTTTTAGTAGATTTGTCTACCACAAACTAAGCTTAGCTTAGCTATGATTAAACACATGATCTGAACTTCATTCACACAAAATTTCAGCAAAATCGGATCAGCAATTAAAACATAAAATAGTTACAAACAACCTCATGTACGTAAGGGACTTCGAACTCAAACTTTCGCCCTAACAACAGTGCGAAGTGATTTGTGAAACTACCGTCACCTCCATGAAGGCTCGTTTAAGTTACGTATGTATTATGTAGGGATGTAGATTAGGTAGGTACTTAGTAATTTATGCGTACTATACCTGTAAAGTACAAGCATTACACTAGAGGTAGATGCTAACTCGCATCCATATTGAGACCGACCCGGAATTTTGATTAAGCGTAAAGTAGATTATGCTCAGGGTAAATTGAGACCGTTTCTTCAACTACTAAACAGTTAATAGTGTTTGCGTCAAACTTGGGAGTTACTTATTTGCTCGTAGACATCGGCTATGAGAGTTATAGTGGAACTTCGGTAGGGCGCTTTGTGTGTGTACTGTCGCTATGAAACTTTAACCCTTAAGGCAAATTGGGAGACAAATCTGTTTTTGTTTACCTGCTTGTGCAATTCTAATATAGAATATATATTATACATAGATAATTACTACTTGTTTAAATAATAATAATATTGTTGTATCATCACTAGGTACAGTCAACTACAAAGAGATGTATCCATGTTAGGCTTATAAAATGAAGTAAATTTTCATTTGCTACAATGAACTACCCTTGGTGCGTGACATTTCTAGTAGCAATCAAACTTTATATTATCATCGACTCGTTTAATATGCAACAATGATGTATCCCAATACTTTTCCTTAGGTGATACATAATAAAAGCATTTAAAATGAATCGAATATAGTATAAGATTTGGTGGATACTGAAAATGTCACGAAGTAAGGGTAAATAATTTTTGCATACTAAAAGTTCCTTCATTTTGTAAGACTAACACGGATACATCTCTTTGTAGTTGACTGTACATAGTATAAAATAAAGTTGCTTCTGTCTCTATGTATGCTTATATCTCTAAAACTACGCAACGGATTTTGATGCAGTTTTCATTAATAGATAAAGCGTTTCAAGAGGAAGGTATAAACATATGTTAATGCATGCATAATATAGTAGAGTTGAGGCGCAACGAAGTGCGCGCGGGTCCACTAGTATTATACAACTCCCCCAATAATATATAAATAGATTCTACATAAGTATATCAACTTATCCTATATTATACATATATCACCCTACTCTTTCAAGCAACCTCTCCATGCAAAGTCGGTTCCCTGGAAGAGCTCGCTTTAAGCGATAAGGCCGCCCATTGTGGACCAGTGTCCTAAATTTAGTTTTAAATGTTGAATACATATAATATTATTTTTTAGCAATTTTTTTGTAAAATGTATTTAATATGGTCGCAATAAAGAGTATTTGTATTGTATTGTATATCAACCTTATTACACTGTCAGACTAAAGTCACAATTATCGACCTTAATGTAACACCCAAGCTCACAAAAAGGTAGAGCGTCTTTTTTTTTCATGTTGTTACAAAAATAGAAGTTATCCCATTGCTCTTTTACAGTTCACAAAATGACGTTCCTATTATTAAGCTATCAATTTGCCTTTAAACTGGATTTAAAAACGGAGAAAGTGCAGAATAAAACATTGTAATCTTATTTTAATAATTAAATAGTGATTAATTGAAACATGTATTTCGCCCTTGCATAATATTGAAAGTGTTTTATACATTATTGGTTAGCTTTTGACCACGATCTCGCGTGATATTAAGCGACGATGCGGCCGTAGATGGCAGCAGACTAAACCTAGAAGGCGGGATAACTCCCTTCCTGGTTGCATAAACATCATGCCGGAACACGGTCAAAATGACCGCATGGCGACACGGTTTTGTTCAGTGGGTGGTAACTAGCCACGGCCGAAGTCTACGTACCTGTGTACCACCAGTGTAGCGAGTGGAAAAACCGCACATAACTAATCACAGTCATTGGTGCGGAGCTAGGATTCGAACTCGGTGATCAAGATTGGCAACTGCACGACATAACCACTTGGCCACCACCGTACCGCTTGAATAAAAAATGGCCTCAAAAAAGTATAATATTCAGTAGGTAAATATTTGGTATTTTTCAGTTGGTTCACTTGTAGTTATTAATTATTATCTACCTGTACATTAACATTAAAAGTTACACTTGCATAACTTACAACTTCACCAAGATACCGAGTCCCACGATAATTTCAATTCCCAGAAAACATTCACATATTCCGTGTATCAGAATATTTTGGTTGCAGTTTGCCATTCTCATTCTCACGTGGCCATTTGTTATCTTTCAGGAATATTTTCGCGTGCAAAGAGCATAAATATTTATGCCAGTGTCATGATAGTGCTATCTCCATATTTTGAGTACCTGTAAAGCATGTATTAGAGTTAAAATTCCACATTCCGCGGTTATAATGTGTGTAGTTATTATATGACTAGTTGAAACGTATTTTTTTAAGTAGGGCAAAGATTAGAAGACTTTTTTGTATTATGCCAACTCTCTGTGCCTCTCTGTGTCTAAATTTTTTTAAGATTATTAGTTAGAAAATTTAAAAAGAAATTATATATACAGGTATGATACTGCTCTATAATATTATGCCGAATGTCATCGCAACTAATTTAGCGGCTTTAGCATGATAGAGCAAAAACATAGTAGTACACATACTAAGTCACATACAAACTGTCACCTTTATAATATTAGTATGATTTCTGCGACGTAAATTACCTTCGCCTACATTATTATTGCGTTCGAGCTCAAAACATCTGACAAGCGCTGATTAATAATTAGCTCGGAGAGACAATGAGGAGTGGAATCAAACTAAATCTCTAATTATACGCTGAGCATTAGTAAAGCTGGTAATCGCAGCAGTGGTTATGCACGAGATGAGAATATCTACATCCAGCAGAGTCGTGCTCGGCGCTCGCCATTAAATCCTGACTGGGCGCCTCCGCCCCGCGTCGACTAAATCCTGCCCCCCCAGGCCCCTGCAAATTATTCACAAAGTACACGCGAATAAGCGCTCTCTACGTTAAACTGACCAAAGAAAGGTTACCCGCCACTGTATCAACAAAATGTTAAACAAATGAAGTGAGCTCCAAATTGAAAAGCCCACAGTAAAGTAGCGTACCACTTGAATTTTCTTTGTAGCCACGGAACACTTATCTGCCTTCTGTATTTGTATAGCGAAGTTGGCACACTTTCGCTAAAAGAAAAGTAACCTAGAAAAATTTAATAAAGTAATCTATTGTATTCAAATGGAGGAAAATTGAATTTGGTTTGGCCTTTGAACAAAGTTCACGATATTTTTAATATAATATTAAAGGAGTGTCTCGGAGCTCAGTAACTTTGTACATTAATAATGCGAATGTGTGAGTTTAATTGAAAAATTCGCATGCGCGCAATTCATAAAGAATACAATATTTTTATGAAATTTTTAATACTCGGCCATATATGCGGCCTGTTCTCATAAATCAAGTACTTCCGAGCGCCCTTTGAATTTCCGCAGGCCGATGATATACCGCGGCAGTGACAATGCCAGCCTTCGCCATTTATACACTAATATTCCTTCTGACACACCACACACACGACCACGCCGCTAATTGAAATGCAAAAATGAATTTCTTTGTACCGCCTTACTACTGACCTACTACTAACTAGGATCTAGATATAGTTCTATATTATATTAATATCTATGTTGAATAAGTTTATGTTCATGGTTTCGCTCTCATTAAGAATTCTTTGTTTACCCAAACAATTCAGTGGTTTGAACCGTAAAATAGATTTGTAACGGTTTTCTTTTAAATTGGCTTTAGAAGAGGAAAAGTTGCCAATTTGCACGAATCTTATTTTATCTCATATTTTGTTTATCGAAATCGGTCTTGCAAATTTTATTTTATCCTAATAAAATATGCGTCTCGCCCTCGCTTATTTAAAAGAAGTATAAAGTCGGATTTAAGTTTTTTAATTCTCTCGTAAACATATAGCATAAAGTTCTCAGTGTTATTTTCAACGTGTCATATTTATTGAAGCAATAGACATAAATTTGTGGGCCTACGTCCTCGAAGTAGCAAGGAAAATAAAATATTTGGGTCCGCGTCCACGTAATTGTTGTCTGAATCAATAAACGCAAGAGGCCATTAAAGCGACCCGGTATGAATAATGTCCGACGGAGGAAGCTAACGACGGTCAAGGGCTCTGCCTCAACAATATTATGCGTGAATTTGACAGATGACATAACTGAGAAACGAGAATATCAATGAGGGTCAGCTTCAGTGATTTTTTTTCCTTTATTCGTGGATCTTTTCTGAAGACATGAATAAGAATGTCTTTGACAATCGTAAACATTACAATTGATTTATTCTGAAGGTTTTAGTTGAAATTGAGGAAAATATGCAATTTTACTGTTTATTTAAAAATGTTATAAGGTGTGTCTTTAACACATTTTCAACTCAAAAAACGGTTACTAAAACACCTTACCGATTTGGATTTTTGTTTTAAAGAGAATACTTCCTAGGATTAAAATTTTATCTTAATTGTTTGTGTAATTTTTAAGCTAGAAACTAAACCGTGCCTCACACCCTCGTGTATTAAATTAGTCAGTCAAATAGATTTTTTTACTTGTGCGACTTTTTATTTTTTTTATTTATGTAGTGCGGCTTTGGTATCACTGCGGCCATGATTGGCATATTGTGATCGTCGCTTATTATGGTGAGATTGACTCAAAGCAAAGGTGCGGCGCTAGAGTTCACCACAGACCATAGCAGCTTCTAAAAACTGCAGGGTTTTCCTTGGGGTCATCTCTCTAAGTTCATTCGGGCTGAGCAGATGCTGTCCCAGAATAGAACTACGTTTACGCATCAGTGCCACACCCCCCAGCAGATGAAGAGGCGTTTCATCTACCTCATTACAGAATCTGCAGGGTTGTGTGTCGCATAGCCTACTTGTGCGATACATAAGTCTTAATAGTAGAGTAAATTAGGTATTAGATTTACAATCACTGTGTAATTCCATAACATACAAAAACTTAACAACATTTTTTCGCTAAAATTACTTAAAAGATGAGATTAGCAGGCCTTGAAAACATTCAGTAAAATCGCGGGACACAGTCTAAGCATTAAAAGAATATAACTATGGTACGTATACAATTGATTTATTCTTTTAAAAGTTTGCAAGAAACATAATCCTCATGAAATATGAGTGCCGGCATTCGCGCGTACCGCGGTGCCGCAGAAATCGTTCGTCCCTCAGTTTTCCTGTCCAGGCAGTTATATAATATTAGATGTAGTATAGTTAGGTGGCCGACGTGCCGGTTCCCGGCCGATATTTCGTGCTCCCACGACGACAATAATTTGTTGGTCCGTCGCGCTGCGCTTCGTGTATTGCCGCCAATTTATCTTCTTCAGCCGTAAACTCTAATCGTGCAGATACGTTATGAACGATCATCGTCACTGTTCCGCAGCTAACTATGGAAATATGGACGGAAATGCTACTGGACTGAGTTTGTTGAATTAAGGAATGAGGCGTGATAAGGATGTAGGATGCACAGTATGTGTGCATGTGCACACATCGAGAATATAATACACGATGTACGTATCAGAGTACGGTCAGAGGTGTGTTAGCGTATATTTATCTTCTCAATATACTTCTAAAAAAAGTAAACATGACTAAATCGTGTACATATTTTAACGCATAGTTTCTATACCACCAATGTAATGGCTTAAAATGTGTTACACGTGCACATTTTATGTAAACATCAGCTACTAGAATTTTCAACAGAAAACAATGCTGCAAGCACGAACTAACAACAACAATCGTGAGGGCTTACTCTAAATGCTTCATTTCTTCTATTGACACCATTTCTAATAATATTAGTACGGAATATAATACCTACGCGCAGTTCCCACTGAATGTGAACTCTCGATCGATTGGGCAATAAAACACGCCAATGTTTTTACTCTACTAAAGCGCTGTATTTTTGTTTGGTATGAAAACAAGCTAAAATTTAATGAATGTGACAATCGTTGGGACCTAACTTGATATAGTTAAAATGGATGATTTAACTATGTAAACAAACGACTAAACTCACGGATATAATAGTCGAAGCTAGGCTCGACTCTGAGTTTCGGACAATTACGATTCCTTCATCAGGAGTTCACGCCTCGAGGTCGCGACGCTGGCTACCCAATGAATGATTTGATAATAACTTTACAAAAAGTAGGTTATACTACTAATTCGTTGGAAAAAGGAATATATTCTGTCAAAAAGTTACCTGCTAGGTTTAATTTAAACCATGGGATGTAGCAAGTCAACAACATGATGGAATAGTTTTTAACGTTAACTAGAAATATAAATTTTATTTATATATGACTATTAATACACGCTAAGTACAAGGCACCATTCGACCTCTGTAGTATTTAATTTCATTATTATTAAATACGTAGTAAATTTCAGCTTTTAAATTATAATACAAATATTTTTATTTATACCCTACGAATTCAGTTCGCTGAAATAAATCTGGAGTGGTGTCTTTGAAACCACGTTCAACCAATATTTAAGTAGGTACAATCACGCTGCACAGCTGTTGCTATGATTTTATATTTTATACTCCATTCCAATTTAAGTGTAGCTTAATAAATAAAATTTATTTTCTGCGCGGTCGAGTAGGTACGGGCATTGCTTTTTGTCGCAACACATATAAGTACACACACACACACACACACACAAACACACTATAAACAATATTTGTACGCCTTTGAAGGCAGAATTTTGTTGGAACCTATAATTTTAAAATCTTATCGTACCTACCCAAAATTCTTACAATTTAAAATACTAAATAAATAAAAAGTAATAATATCTTTTTCATATAAATAATTCTGATATAATAATATGGTCTTACTTTATCTTCAAAAGAGGAAATAATAAAAAATACGATCTCCAAACTAACACATTAACTATTATATCCCTTGAACAAGGACATTTTCTTATAACATTTCCCTTGAACAAGTGGCGAAACGAACACTTGTTTATGGTAACCAAACAAAAACGACAAAATTAATCGTGAGAGAGTCCATTATCCTACATTAAGCACTCAGAATGGCCGAATGGCGCGTAATGGCACGTCGTCGCCTCTCCGTGAGACCTTTTATGCCTCCTAATAAAAGTGTCACTATTGCCCAATACACATTATCAGCATCGGCTTTGTAAAGTCATTTGCAACTTATTTGGATACAGTTTGGGGGACTTTGTAAACGACTACAGTAATGGCTGTTTTGAAAAGTACACGGGAGTTTACAAACGTTGATAAGAAAATGGACATTTTGTTGAAGCAACACAAAATATCTAAATATTTAAAAGAAAAGCGTGGCTGCTTGACTGATTGATTTATCAACGCACAGTTTAAACCACGGAACGGATTGAGTAGAAATTTGGAGAACAAATTGTATGTGTCGGGACAGGATACCGGGCGCTTAGCGTAGTAACCTATATGTGTCACTGTCACCATATTGTCGCTTATTCTGGAGCCCCTCAGGCATAGTTTACAGCGTGGATATAACGGGCGAGAAGAATAAGACATCACACCACAATATGAAGTTTTATTACACTTGCAAACAGTTACATTACAATGTGATTAGGGATGATATTACACTACTCTGTATTACACAATATTAACGGGGACCGAGTGTTCCGCAAAGCTACGAACGCTTCGATAACTAATTCGATACCCAAACCGTATAGTGACCGTCCCAGTCACCCTTCGGACATAACGTCCGTCCGAGGTGCCGTCCCGAAGTAAAGTGACCGTCCCAGCCGCCAGCCAAACGTAAAGTGAGTCTCCGTCGTCTACACAGCTCAATATAATACCTCACGCCCGTCCGCCCTACCGCTCTCTCTCAACAGCGCCCCTAGCGGACGACCGTGCAACTACTCGACTCTCATTGGCTAACGTCACTTCCCGTCACTCCCATTACATGTCTACCAATCACGAAACGATGTTAGCCTGCGTTACACAAGAAACAGTGCCACTTCCGTTTCTGGTCCCCCGAATTTAACTATGTGGCAACTAAATTTAATAGCTATAATCTAAGCTGCCGATACGGCCTTCCTGACGCTCGCACGTCCTCGGGCGATCTTCTTGTAGAGCGACCTCTCGCAGGGTGAGCTCTCCCAGCGCGATCTCATTGCACATCTATAACAAAAAGACACCATTTTAATTGATTCCACATTCCACCGCTCGTTCATCCTGACATAATAATTGAGGCTCTCATTAGAAAATATACCCCAGCGACTTAGTATGCCATCAAGTTCGGTTGTGACACATTTCTCAAGAACACTCACAAAACAATCAGTTAGGTTACTACTTAAAAATGACTGATGATGTGATCACTTTTCGGATGGGACACGCAACTGCTCAAAACTCCACTCATCAATAGCCTAGAAAACAGAGTCTCGCAGACCTCTGAATCCCCACAACACACACTGAACAGCCATGTCCACCCTAAACTGACCACATCATTTTGGGCAATTCGACTTCAGTTTAATTTCTTACTTTTTCACTGAGAAAAGTCACACAATCCAATGGGTCAAGAGTGTCAGAGTGACACAACAGCAATAAAAACCACATGAACTACAGCAAAATGATTCGCTATCAACCAAAAAGTCTACTGAAGAACAAAATTTTTTTTTTTTTTTTTTTTTTTTTTTGGTTTTGGTTTTGTTTGGTTTGGACCTCTCTCTCACATGGTGCCTAGCGACTAAACATAAAAGCCGATACAAATCCTTTCTCTCTCCTCCCCCCCTTTTTTTTCTTTCTCCCCCCTTTTTTTTTCTCTCTCCTCTCCACACTCAGAACGACCGCGCGTCGCACGACCACACGCGCTGATGCTCAGGATAGCGCGCCATGTGACCGCACACGCACCGATGCTCAGGCCAGCACATCGCACGACCGCACGCGCTGCTTGTCGTCACTCATCTGTAATAAAGATACCACAGCACAGAATTTCGTTTCTTTACCTGACTCAATCCTAACCTCAATTGTAATGTAAGCCTAAGATCTCTGAATATCGTATTATACCGGTACACAAACCGGTGGCATTAAAATTGCAATTTTCAATAGTGCACCTAACCTAACTCAAACCTAACCTCATTTATTGTAATCAGTCTAAGACTAAAATCTCAGAATTTCTTATTTTACTTCCGTTAACACAACGCGAGGGCCTTATTAATTATCAGATAACACTTCTAAGCTTTGTTCTAAGCTGACTACACTGCGAGCCATGTTCAACTATTTACAAAAAAAAGTGAGGGTAGGTAATTATCATTGAGCGACATTAAAACTTAGCTCAGGCATAAAATTCTCCACTACCGCTCATCGCACACTAAAATGCTATTACAAGAGTAGACAAAACAAGCTACGGTTACGTAGTCTGCAGTAGGCATGAACAAAAAAATCATGGAATCGACTCACCAAATAATCTTCATCGCTGATACGGCTCGATCTCTCAGATCGTCTCATAGCTCACAGTCACACCTAGGTTGACTCGTTGCTCGACCAGCAGCGTCGCAGGTCACAGCGCAGCAGACTCAGCACGCACGCATACACGCACGTATGCACGCACGCAAGCAGGAACAGGCGCGCACACATGAGCGCCGGCAAAAGCGCTCCACTGCATGTCACTGTAATCAATGCAACCACGAATTAGAACACACGCGCAGATAGCGGGTTAAACGCTGCTCGTAGTACACAGATCGCGCCGACATAACGCACGGACACGACGTGTAGATGGCGTAGTCATTTCGCAGACACAGCGCGCATATCGCGTAGACATCCGTGCAAACACAGCGCGCAGTTCGCGCACTCAGCGCTCGCCACAGGTAAAGCCGGGTGCGGCGAACAAGGCAGGCAAAAATCAAACATTAAAAAAACACAAATTCTTTCACCGTTCTTTATCCCACTTCTGATGTCGGGACAGGATACCGGGCGCTTAGCGTAGTAACCTATATGTGTCACTGTCACCATATTGTCGCTTATTCTGGAGCCCCTCAGGCATAGTTTACAGCGTGGATATAACGGGCGAGAAGAATAAGACATCACACCACAATATGAAGTTTTATTACACTTGCAAACAGTTACATTACAATGTGATTAGGGATGATATTACACTACTCTGTATTACACAATATTAACGGGGACCGAGTGTTCCGCAAAGCTACGAACGCTTCGATAACTAATTCGATACCCAAACCGTATAGTGACCGTCCCAGTCACCCTTCGGACATAACGTCCGTCCGAGGTGCCGTCCCGAAGTAAAGTGACCGTCCCAGCCGCCAGCCAAACGTAAAGTGAGTCTCCGTCGTCTACACAGCTCAATATAATACCTCACGCCCGTCCGCCCTACCGCTCTCTCTCAACAGCGCCCCTAGCGGACGACCGTGCAACTACTCGACTCTCATTGGCTAACGTCACTTCCCGTCACTCCCATTACATGTCTACCAATCACGAAACGATGTTAGCCTGCGTTACACAAGAAACAGTGCCACTTCCGTTTCTGGTCCCCCGAATTTAACTATGTGGCAACTAAATTTAATAGCTATAATCTAAGCTGCCGATATATGAAATAGACTTTAGTTTGACCCAGGAAAAATGCCTTACGCATCATCACCCCACTCCGGAGGGCGCGGGGCGGTATGTGGGACTCCCTCGCCGAAGATGGGCGCGGCGGGGATACCCACTAAAAAACCTGGAGGTGTTCTTGCCATGATGCCGGGGCCGTAGACCTCCGCCTAAGGTAAAATTTTTCCACGCGGCAAAGCCCAAGTATATTTTATAATATTTTTCTGCTGTAATATAAAAGGAAAGCATGACTGACTGCTCTATCAACGCCAGGCTCCGATAGCTTTCTTAATAGAAACGAAGCCGCGAACCAAACGCTTGTTACAATATAGCTCTACTCTTTCTAATTGCTTATTACAAGCGCCGTCGTGTATTCACTTACGTAAGTCCGGTTTCTGTGGAAAAATCGGTTTAAAAGTAACCTATAGGCTTTTAATCGATATATTTTCATTTCCCTGTTTGGTTGTCTGGAAGAGATCGCTATTAGCGATAATACTGCCAATTGTTACATTGATTACATTACAAATTGTATTTAGTTCTAAGTTCTTGTAAGTTGTATCAATAAAGTGTTATATAATTTAATCTAATCGACTTAGTAGTTTTGAGTTAGAGTTTTTTCAACATTCAATTTTCTTCTTCTTGTGGTGCCATCTCATATTTCCAGAGGTCAGCATTCTTCATAGCTATCTTAACTTTCAAACAGCCCGGAACAGGGATCTTGAGCTCATACTGAACCACGTTCTGAGGTTTTTGAGCCATGAGGTACACACATACAAACGCTTAATACTCCCAATTTTTCTCCTCTCCCTGCATGGTTGTCTGGAAAAGATCGCTATTAGCGATAGGACCGCCAATTTTAACACTTAGTTTTTATATTACTTTAGTTTTTTTTTTTTATGTGATGAAGTAGAAGACGAGCAAGACGCTCTCCTGATGTTAAGAGATAACGGCTGCCCATAATCAGTACAGTGTTACCTAGGATTTCACAATTATGTGAAATTCTAGGAGCACTGCACCAACGCTTCTTACTCAAGAGTCATAAGATGTTAAGACTCTTTAGCCCAGTAATTTTACTAGCTACAGTGCCCTCCTACCGGAGCACAGTAATGTTTGCACATCACTGCTCAGGCGGTAGAATAACTGGCACTGTTGGGGTACCCACCTAGACGACCTCCTGCAAAGGAAGTCTACCCCCGGTAAAGTTTTTAAGTTGTTTATGTACATTTTCCTTTGTGTTTCAATAAAGGGTTATCTGTCTTTTTTGTGTGATGAAGTAGAAGACGAGCAAGACGCTCTCCTGATGTTAAGAGATAACGCTGCCCATAATCAGTACAGTGCTACTTAGGATTTCACAATGATGTGAAATTCTAGGAGCATTGCACCAACGCTTCTTACTCAAGAGTCATAAGATGTTAAGACTCTTTAGCCCAGTTATTTCACTAGCTACATTGCCCTCCGCTACCGGAGAACAGTAATGTTTGCACATCACTGCTCAGGCGGTAGAATTACTGGCACTGTTAGGGTACCCACCTAGACGACCTCCTGCAAAGTAAGTCTACCCCCGGTGATATCTATCTCACTTTTATAATATTAGCAGGATTAGTTATACCTATCTCTAAATTATACTCACAGCCGTAATTATAAGCAGATGTAGCTAATCTAATTACACCACTTAGCATAAGATTCGTTAGCCTAATTTAGAGAAATACCTTCATTAACAGTGCCAAATGTGAGCTCTAAATACCACTTGAAATATTAATTTAATTACACTTGCTATTCTCTAAATCTTTATTACTTATGTCCTATTTTTAAGTCTTGTATTATTTTCATTAAAATATGTTGTTATTTCATTTAATAAATATCATGACATTTCACACAGCGCCACCTAACCCCAAGCTAAGCAACTTAATGCTTGTGTTATGGTGGTTAGAATAACGGATATAATACTTATATACTTTTCTTTTGTCGTTGTTATTGCATTGTGATATTTAAGGGTCTAAGGATCATATTCCAGGACCAAAGGCTACAATTTTAGTAATAGAGCTTTAAATGAAACTAATCGGCCATTAAAATCTTCCTGGGCGTGTTATATGGGTATCGGGGATGGTTGTCATAGTTTTAAGGCCAATAGAGGCAGCCTTGATGTGTGTAATGTGGCGAAGAAGTCTTCTTTGAATTAGGGGAGGCTCCTCTAGAAAACACGTTATACTTTAAAAAACAGAGAACAAAGATAATATGGGAAACGATAGAAAAAGGATAAGGATATATTTAAAAAAACCAGCTTATGCTCGCGGCTTTGCCCGCACGGCAAAATCCTTTCATAGCGGAGGTCTACCTTATAAAACCTATCTGTGTTCCAAATTTTAACCCAATCCGTCCAGCGATTTAGGCGGTGCGTTGATAGATCAGTCAGTCACTCTTTCCTTTTACTTATATAATATTAAGGAAAAACGACATTAAAAAAATTGTTACACATTATTAGACTCTTTGCTTCAGAAGTCTCTTTATAGAAGGTTTATTAAAACGGCTCCATATTATGGTGATGGTGGACTTCGGCCGTGACTAGTTACCACCCACTGGACAAAATATGTCGCCGGGGTCATAATGGCAATGTTCCAACTGTACTGACCGCTATGGTAAAATGTTATAAAAATTGAAAACTGTTTAAGCAAATTTATAAAAACCATTTTGATCTATAATTGGGGTTTATACTCCAACAGAACAGGTTACCCTAATTACACTGTCAGAGTCAAATCACAATTTATAGGTTGTGTGGCGAACCTATATGTTGCAGTTTCAGGTCGTCGAGATTACTACAGGGCCTACAACATGACCTAACGACTGCCTCCTACATATCTTAGGTATAGGAAACAACCGGGACCCACAGTTTTAAGTACCTTCCGAAACACGGTATGCGGTAACGGTAGCTATGCTATAAATAAAATAAAAATAGGGTTTTACTCCAACAGAACACTCTGAATAGACTCTCTCAAAGTTGAAGCGAAAGAGGTGTGTCAGAATCAAACCAAGTGGAGGGAAATAGTCTCTGCCTTTTTTTTTTATATCCCAGGAAAAATGCATTACGCATCATCACCCCACGCCGGGGGGCGCGGGGCGGTATGTGGGACTCCCCCGCCAAAGATGGGAGCGGCGGGGATACCCACTAAAAAACCTGGGGATGTCCTGCGGGACGCCATAATGCCGGGGCAACGGGTACGCCGAAGCATTCATCTCTGCCTTCCCCAACGGGAACCAGGCGTGAATATATGTATCTGCCTATGTACATATATATAACACTGACAGTGTAACAAAGTTGTGTGGCCAACATAATGTATGTAGGTAACATGTTGGATTTTTAGGTCGCCGAGATTACTACAACGCCTGCAACGTTACCTAACGAAACTAAATATTTATTATAATTTTTTTTTTTTTTATTATTTATTTATTTATTTAAAAACTTAACACTATCCTTACAGGTTATACACCCGATGCGATAGCGCTGAGAATATTCTACATATTAATCTTAAACTTAATTCTACTTTAACAAAATACTTTTAAAGTAGTTCCATAAAAAAGGTTTGATTAAATAAATAAATGGCTCATTCTCATTTTAGCTCAAATTTGATGGTCACACGGTTATATTTCCTAAACGGTTAAAGAAAGAGACATGAATTTTGTATAGATGGATAAAACATATATTAAGCTACAAAATAAATAAAGATGGTCATAATAGACGCAAAAAATAATACTAAAATTTAACATGAAAGGTCAAAAACGGGGCTATTTTTCGTATTCTCATGGTGTCACACTTTCCGTTGCAGTGAAACATTTGGGCACTACTTTAACAAATTTCGGTGTATCTGTATATAACATATACCAAAATTTTCGCAAACAAATACACTTTACGGTGTACAGTCTAAAAAAAGCCTTTCATTATTATTTTGAATTTAAAATGACATAATGTGGCGGTCACACGATTTAAGGTGTTTTAAATTTGCGTAGTTTATCGGCTGCTGTTAAACATAATATCAACAATCCAATACAGAGTTCCATTCATTTCGATGATGGCCATGTTCTGCAATCGTAGAAGTAGGATCTAGGACTTATCGAGCCGTGGGAAAAAATATAATTGCTAAGTTTTAATTTATTCATGGGTGTACCGATCACTTGCATGGACAAAATTTTTATGCATTGTATTTTAGTTATTTAAATCAAAGCTAGCTTTTCGAAATGCCAAAATTTGTGAGATAAAGATGTAGTATTTAATTTCATACATTATACCTAAACTTTCCAGCATTTCACCAAAAAGGGATATTTTCGTCACCAGCGTGGCATCACCTTCATAGCGTTTTTTACCATGAAGGTGATTTTTAAGCCACGTAAATGATTTTTTTGTTTTTTTTTCTTTTGAAAGGGCCTTTTTACCAACTAAAAAGTACTTTATCTGTTATGATAGGGTTTTAATACATACATACCAAATTTCTGACTAATAAAAAAGTAAAGTAATATCTCAAATTATGCATATTTTCTTCTGTAGTGAGGTTTGTTGTTGCGTAGAATGTCGTTTTATGGTACATTTTTGGTAGATTTAGTCTTTTAAAAGGGTTTTACTTGAAAAAGTTGTGAAAAAATAATGACGGAATCACTTTCGTGGCGTCGAAAATTTCAAAACTGTTTTTCTTCGAAATGAAACGTACGATTTAAATCATTTATATAAAAGTTTACTAGTGTTATCCAGCTCTATAAAATATTATACATAAACATTACAAATAAGCAATAAATAAGAATTGCCATGAAGGTGACGATGAGAATCGATTCCATGAGAATGAGCCAAATATTTCAGGACATTTCACACAGCGCCACCTAACCCCAAACTAAGCAATTTAATGCTTGTATTATGGTGGTTAGGGTAACGGATATAATACTTATATACTTTCATTAAACTGGGCAATAGCTGTGTTTATTCAAATTATTAGTAAAATATTATTATAAAAATCTTATTAAACTGTCAGTTAATTAATCCATTAAATTTTAAAAACTAATTCTTAATTAACTCGTAAAAAATAAAATCAGCAGTAATGAAAAGAAACTAAATTAGAGCCAGACTAAATGTCTTAATAAATAAATAAACTCTAGCTTGATTCATTTGCGAGATTATTTTGCGAATGTACTTTTCTAATGTTGACTTGAACTTTAGACTAACATGCTAACTTATTAATAAAATAAACCTTTTTAACGTTTAGAATGTTTTATTTTTATAACGATAATTTTATTTAAAAAAATACCTTAAATATAAAAATACCAATCATCTACAACTTACAAATAATAATTAAAAACGTAATCTAATAAATATTCATTAAGTTCAGCCCATATTTAATAAAAATAAAGAGGCAAGAGTAGTATTTATATACAAAATAAAAAATGTGTGCGTGTACTAGTGTACACACGTAAGAAGTGAAACTTCTTTAATTAAATTAAATTTAAATTTTAAATTTATAAATTTTTTAAATTCATGTTCATTGGAGAAAGTGAAAGTACTCTTCGTCTGAACCAACCGTGGTAGGGGCAAGAAACAAAAGATGGCGCGTAACGGAAAAATGTGACGCGTAACCGAAAAATGTGACGGTAATTTTTTTTCCAACGCCGATAAAGAAGTTTCACTTCAATAATGTCTAAATTTATAAAAAAAAAAGGAAAGAGTGTCTGATCTATCAACGCACAGCCTAAACCACTAAATAATTTTGGGTTGACATATGGAACAGAGGTAAGTAGGTTTTATAACGTTAACGTCCGCTGAGAAAGGATTTCTCCACTCAAAAGCAAGTCTAGTTATATAACAACTATAATATAAACCCACATGAAGTGTTACGAAAACCCACGCAAGTTTTCAATTTACGAGTAAAATCCTACGCAGCATTACACTGCACTCGTTGCCTTGAGGTAAGTTGTCTATTAATGTCACATAAAATAAATTCTATGTTTGCTTTATTTAGAACCACTACTTTGAGGGATTTATCCCGCCTTATAGGTTTAGTCTGCTATCACCTACAGCCGCATCGTCGATTAACATCACCCGAGATTGTTGTCAAAGGCTAACTTCTCTCTTGAGTCGTCCCGTCATGGCTGAGGATTTTGGTCATCACTGGTTATGGACGTTGGTTTTGTGACTCGTCTGACGATCTGCCTCCCCCGGTGCCTCTCCATTGCATCCCTGACAACCGAGCAAAACTTGGTAGGACGGGGGTCTTTCACTTGATCACTACATCTGGAGGGAGGACGACAAAGGCTACCCTATGTAGAATAAAAAAAACTACTGACTCGCTCCGACTTCACACGTTTTACAAATAAAAGCCTTCCACTTAAATAAAATCTTTCCGTTGCTAAAACTGAACTAAAAATTATTGATTAGTTTTTAACATAAGCGAACAGACAGAGGAAGCGACATATTTTTTTTTTTTTTTATTTATTTTGAAGGTCTTTGTCGATTATTCGACCACACCGTCCTATTGTAACACAACACAAAGTACATACAAGCATTGACAAAAACAAACAGTTAGACACTTAATGCGCAATCAATTAATTTGTAGAACACTATGGCCTGTTCCGACATTGGGTTGGCTAAAATACTGTTGCAAAATCCATCGTCATACATGCCGTACATGAAAAACCACTGTCGTCGATATTATGTAAAGATATACGTGTATTTGCATAAAAACAATGGAATAAAAAAAACTGAAATATCTGAATACTAGGCTAGGCACACAGAACAGAGTAGTATATGACATACTGTACAAACACATACTGATGATGATGATGACGATGGTGATGATAATATTGAAGTAAATAAATACTGTTTCCTTTACATTTGAATGTAGCGGATTAGAAAGCCATACATAACAATAGGGCTATATGGATAGCAGGAAACATTCAATTTATAGGGTAACGCGTGAACAGTCAGTTCGCGCAGTAGACCCTCGGCTCCCTAGATAATTTTCATAATAAAACATCCCTTTCTGAGCCACTTCGCTGTAAATCAAGTTTTCCGGCCACCCTTTCAATTTCCTGACCGCAACGCAGTTCCGTTCAAACGAGATTTTCATTAGACGTTCAAACAACCTACGCGCGCTAGAGGATAATATTTTTATTGGGACGATTAACACTCGACCTCTGCCGTATTATCTTTTATATACATTTTATATACAGATATTTATTGAAGTAGCAGCAATATCTGGTTTCAGCCATAAAATATAAACGACTTCTAGATCTAGCTCCGTATACAGACGCAGTTTGGTTTTATAACTTCAATCAAAAGCTAAACTCGAACGATACCTTTCTTAATTCAGCGACACACGAGTACAAATAACCTCATTTAAAATGTAATGAGCAACGCTTACACGCCGAGATTTTCGATTAAATTTCCATCGCCATCTGTCTTTATTTGAGGAAATGTAAATGAATAAATTGAGCTTATTGCGAGAGTTTGTTTGAAAAACATAATAAGGTTTTTAAAATTTTATATAAATGTCGGTTTGTGCTTCAGATGGTAAATTAAATTTTGTGAACGTTGGGGCTCTGCGTTATCAAAGGCTATGCAGGCAGTTGTGATCCTTAGGGATTTCACCACTCCCAGTTTATACACTTGTTTGTTTTATTCTTTTTTTAACAAAGTTTCATGAGCATTTTTACGTATTTTCTTGGTATGACTTGAATCCTTACTCGTAGTATATTAAGGTTACGCAGAGCTACAGTGATTGCTTTCCGAAGTTGAAATAACATTTTCTTATACAAATTGTCTTCCGATATCTTATTGTAGATTGTAGAGGCATCAGTTATTGCCTCTAGAATCCCTCGTAAATTGGAAATTATTTTGGCACAAAGGTTTGGTGAACGAAATTTCCTTTATCAGAATTGCGAATGGATGATTTTGGCTTGTTAAATGCGTAAAGGAACAATTTTCACAGTGTTGTGCTCCGCTAAATAGAACACATCTTCGGTAGGCGTTGATGGAGGTACGAGTAGCTCAATGGAAAATCGAGAGTCAAGCATGAGCGCTCCCTTTCAATGGATATTTGATATTCTCTTTCCGTTATATAAAACAAATGAATGTTAATTATAGCTGTGTGAGCTTTTTACGAAAGCCTCTGTTATGTTTTAACAAACACAGAGAACATTTATGAATATATTTCATGTAAAATAAACCTAAAGCCGTCTCATTAGGCCTTGTATACTGTACAAAAACATTGTCTGAAATAGAAAGTACTTTTGGAACTATTAAATACTCTGTATACAATATAAGACGCAAAAAATCTGTTTCCATTATTGGCAAACGCTATCAGCTTCTCTCAAAGAGTTATAAATAGCAAATTACTTTTCTTATCCTCACAAAGCTTATAATCTACCACACGGGGTAAAATTCAGATTGCGAACGTCAGCAGCCGGCGTTCGCTTAGAGAAAATTGAAAATGAAGGGTTGCGTGGTAAACAATAAAATGTGTCCCGTATTTCTGGTTAACCTGGCTCGGCCCTTGTCCACCTGACAGGGGCACCCGACAAGTGAATGCTCCGACGGCTCGGCACAATTCGCCCGGCGGATAATCTACGCGAGACCTTTATGAACTGTGTACCTCTGCGGTTAGGGCACAATAGATTCCACTGTGTTGCTATCAAACCAATTAAAATGTTTGAGATTATCTTTTTACCAGTCGAGGACCTACAAGATGTTACAGAGGAGGTTTTCGTTAATAGTGTAAGTTTATTTACTACATAATACAACAGTAAAAAATATTCAGAGTTTTCGATTTATGACTGTTTTAGTATGGAGTATTTGACGCTTCTTTTTATAAAGGAATCTTCTAATATTACGCACCTATACGAGTATTATTATAGGCGTATTATTATTATGTGTGTGTGCTTGTTACTCTTTAAGCAAAAACCATGGAACTGATGAAACTCAGTACATAGATGAAAACCTGGAAAAATGTAACGTATGCTACTTTTTATTCCCATTTCTGTTAGTAGTCCTTCTCATAAAGGCGAAAGTTTGGATTTATGAATATTTGTTACTCTATCACCACTAAACGCTTTGCCTCATTAGGCTAAATTTGCACATTTCAATTTGCCGTATTGGACGTTTAATGTATAAAGAGGCCTACACATCAATTATAATAAGCTCTTTTATAGCAACGGCCTTTACAGAATCTTTTGAGGATACCTTGCGCTCATTAAACACACACGTTAATCAAGAGCGCACATCAGTTTGAGTCCCCTATTGAACGTACGGTAATATATTGAGCAAAGTAATTGAATGAAGAGGCCATAAAAACTGGCACAAAACAATTGCTATTATTCTTCGTTATTACAGTTCAGGTGTGTTCGAGTGATATATCGGCATATCGTATCGTTTTTGCGGTTACGCCGCAGTCGCATAACTTTCAGGAATGTTTAGTTACCTACTTATTGTGAGGTGCTGGTTGGAAAGATGGCGTTGTACTGATATATTGTTTTGTAAACCTGGAAATGCCGTTAGAAATAATCCTTTTGGTTTTGTTAGCAATAATAATGACGCTTCATTAGGGAGAATTTGTCATGTAAATTTCTCAAGTAGGTAAATTACGACATCTCCCTTTATATTTTTAGAAGAGCGATCAGAAAATTTTCTTAACATTGTTAAGTTGTACTCACGCGTATATTATCTATTCCTTCTACGCACGTTGGGATAAATTTTTATGATACGTTATTCCGCCTAAACTCTCGGTTATAAAAGTCAAAGCTAAGCCCGTTCCTAGATTTCGGACACATACGATGTCCTTACCTCTTTGTCCAAGAACTCAGATCGAGCCTAGTTACGACTTTTATAATCATGATTTTTGTCTTTAAATTGCCATTAAACGTGGCAATGCTGCCAGCATTCTGGTCATTCTGCCATCTGACAGTGGTTTGGAGCACTTGGATTTCCGTAGATTGACTTGTGGCCAATCTGTGGTTAATAAAAGTGTTCTTTATTGCTGTAGTAGCTGTAGCTACTACAGCAATAAAGTAGTTTATTTTACTCAAAAAAAAACCTGTAAATATAAAAACGCATATACCTGTGTAATGAATTATACATAAGCGTAGGAATACTACACGCTTATAATATGTCAGAGCGCCTGGCTAACAAACATCTCAAATATCAAATAAGTTGTCCTGTCAATTACTCGCTAAAAATACACGGGAGGCACTATTTATACGTATATTTACAGACACTGTCTGTGAAACGAATTAAAAGTCTATTTTTGCTTAATTACACTTAATTAATGACCAACGTTCACTGAATTAGCTTTTGCATTATTAAATTTTTCAGTGAACTGGAAAATAATCCTATTAAATTTACAATGCTTGATGTCTACATTTACCCACAAACTGTGTCCTGTTACTGTAATCTCAACATAGCATTTATACTTTGTTTATTATGGCTTTCTTAAGAAGGAAAATATTAAGACATTTTCGGGTAGGTATAAGTACGCACTTCAATCGGTTCTGTAAACTTTCCGTAAACGCGAGGCTAAAATCGTTTTTGGGCTAAATATTTGTAGAAAGAAAATTATTATTGGATTTTGAACTGCTATTTTTAATAGATAAACTCAAAACCATTCGATTAACCTTAGTTTTTTAAAGCTGACCCCACTACCTATAAATGTTATGTACCTATAAATGCAAATTAGTAGAGTACGAGTGTTTATTACCTCTTTACGCCTAGACGGCTAAACAAATTATGCAAAGATTTAGCGTACTGATCACTCAAACCCTAAAAGATATAGGCAACTTTTCATCGGGTAAACGGTCAGTCGTATAAAACTGTACGAGGACACTTCTTTTAGTGCCTGTCCACTACTAGATATCGGGAGTCATCTACTTAAATTTATTCTTGTCACACGGATCAAGTGCATTACAGTTCGCAATTAGTATCAACGAAGATGTTGCCAACATTCAGCAACAAGTTTATTAAATAAAATAGCATTATTTTATAGGTAGCATTAATGGAGTTCTCTAATAAAAGCTTTAATGAAATATTTACAAAAAGCAACAATGACTTCAAAGGCAGTACGTAGAGCGCCCGAAGGCGGCAATGTGCGACGGAGACAAGGTTTTTACGATGTGTTGCTTATTGCCTTCGGAGTTAAGCTGTGTTTATACTGGATACCACTGGCGCTAACAGTTTTTGTATTATGACACAAAAAATATAAAGATATAAAAGTATTTATTATAATCAGTAAAAAGTTACATATTTTAGTGACATGTTAGAATTAAATATTATGAAACAAAAGGAAATAAACAACGAAGGAGAATAAACGAGGAATATATACATTTTCATAACAAAATCTACCGACGCTACTTTGGATCTTAGCGTTCTATTGTTTTGTGATTAGTGTTAAATAAAGAGTTACCTAATCTAGATTTTTGAATAAAACTTTATCGTAAATATTATTTTGATTACCACATTTCCTATTAAAAGCCCTTTAAGAACATAGATATTCACAACAACATATAGGTTAGCCACACTATAAATTGTGATTTGTCTCTGACAGTGTAAGTAGGGTAGAGTTGGAATATTAACCTCAATTTTATAGATTATTTATAGATTATTTTAAATCAGATAATATAAATAACGCAGACTAGCCCCAGTATTGCTTAATTTACAGCTTACACAGATTATAAAATATGTTGCAAATCTAAAATAGTTTGACAGTAGACTTATTTTCTTGACTTGACAAATTTTAATACATCCGCTTCATTAGTTTTAATAAGTCCAATTATAATATAAAGCAACATGAAGACATGACAGCTCTTGTATTAGAATTTTTAGGCATTACTGAAAAAGCTTAAAAAGTTAAATGGCTGCAGGTCACAAATTTGTCCACTGAAACAAAATTGATAAACTATTAACCAGAGCAAAGGATTCTGAGATGTCGATTTTTACGTCATAAATAAACTTTTCAATTTGGAAACCCACAATCTCAGCGTTTTCAGCTCAATAAAATTTATTATCCAGCCAGTCGGGCGAGAGTTGGGATATGTGTGAAAGAGACCGCAGATGCATGCTGTTTGAAGGAGAAAATAATTACCGATAGAAAATTATGTGTCGTCTTGACTACGCGACACGGTGTGCATTCTATGTCTTTATATGACTAGATAGTTGTACTTTTAATTAATATAACAAGTTCAACCGGCGCTCATTTACATAAAGCGATCTTTTTAAAGAAAACTTTGAAAGGACTTGCATTAAATTATAAATAATAATAAATAATAATTATTATAATAATGGTGGAGGCTGACGGCCATCACGCTCTCAGTTGTCGACGTAGCACAGGGAGATTTCCGCGACATCATGCCCTCAACGACATAGTCCGGCGAGCGTTCACCTCAGCTGATATACCCTGTATTTTGGAGCCCCCTGGTCTGCTGAGGTCAGACGGCAAAAGACCGGACGGATTGACCTTGGTGCCATGGAAAAACGGCAAGTGCTTGGTATGGGACGCAACTTGCGTTTGCACCGTTGCCCCTAGTCACCTGGGTCGATCCGTCTTGGCGGCAGCGGCTGCTGCGGACGATGCGGCTTCCAAAAAACGTTTAAAATACGCATCTATAGAGGGGCCATATTATTTCGTACCAATTGCCGTTGAGACCATGGGCAGCTGGTGCACAGAGGCCAAAAAACTTATTGACGACCTAGGGCACAGGATCCAAATTAAAAGTGGAGATAGTCGCTCAGGGTCGTTCCTGGTACAAAGAATGTCCATCGTCATACAACGTGGAAACGCAGCAAGTGTTATGGGGATCTTTCCATCAGGAACGGTTCGAAACGGTCTTTTTGATAACTTATAATTTGAAATTTACGATATATATTATGTTTAAATGTAAGTTTATTCTGTAATAAATAAAAATAAACACCAATAATAAACTATGACTATATTTTTATTATATTATGGGTCTTATAGTAAACTACATAATACGAGTATCAATTTGAGGTTCATTGGTTCCTCCTCTGTTTTATCTAAAAAAAAATACCTACAAAAGTAGCCTGTTTGAATAAATTAATTTTGAGTTTGTTTTAGGTTTTAAGGAGTAACACACATTTGTGGTGCGAAACAGCAAAATACCCAATAAAATTACCTATGCCAATGTATAAAAAAGTGTATTCATTGAGTACGAAGCTTTTACTAAAGGGCGTTTTTCACCTCGATCCGAACACTCTTACTCCCGATATAAAGTTGGTGTGGTCTTACGCACATTACGCGCAGCCGGCGACCCGCCAATACAAACAATTTATTGTATTGTTATAGATCTAGGGTCCGTCTTCGGAAACTTATTGGACCCAAAAACTGCCACTAACGAATTGCCAACATCGCCGGTGAAAAGAAACGTGGAGAGGTAAAATAAGCTTTCGGGGTTTGTAAAGGTGGAGCGAGCAATAAAATGTTTCTTTGGTGTCTTGAGTCTTGACACATTTAGTGAATTTCTCCTACATTTCAGGTTCCGCTTAGTCACGTACAACACAACAACCACAACAACGTTACAACTAAACAACAACACAACTACAACACACAACAACTTTAAATCTTAGTACTGAATAAATTATGGTAGCTATTATACTTGTTGGACACGAATACAATTTTCATCTAATTCTTTTTCAATAGACAGTTCAAGGGAATAGTGGGTACTTAGTCATTATCATACCTTAGTACCCATTTATTTTATTGTACGGCTGGTAGGCATCGATATTTTATACCTTAACTACAAGACCTTCGACAAGGTCAAAATTTATTTAAGTCTACGAATGAAGGACGTGTTTTTAATACCAATTAATAGACATTTTCATTGGGTATTTTTTAGATACATTTTCTTACTTATTATTTTCTGGACGATGCTCGCGGAATCAAACTCATTGTCAAATCCTTTCCTAGCGAAATTCGCAATCCTAAATTCGATGTGTGCCAAATTTTGACCTAATTCATTCAGCATTTGTTAACAGATCAGTCAGTAAATGCAAGATTTGTACTTTCAAGTACCATTTTTAAAATGATTACTTACAAAGAAATGACAAATACTCGTACCTTTTCATCGTCTTTGTATACTTTTACATATATTTAACAGTACGTTTTATATTTTTATTGGAGTGGGTCAGGTGGTCTTGCAGAAGTTTCCAGGTATCTTTGTCTTCCATGTATTGGACAATTGTTCTATCTAGTTTACAACACAGCTTTTCCAGTCGACTTGTTACAACAGCACTTTTTAAACTTTTGCAGGATAGCACCGTTCATAGTTTTAAAATCAAAATTGTTCATGAAATAAGAGATGTTTATTAATTTTAAAGGGTTTTGTTTTATTATTTTTCACTAAACTCGGTTAACATATTACTAAAATTCACCTTCACTGAACGTCGCGTCGTGCCCTAACACTACTGAAATAATACTTGCTTAATAATTAGATCATGGCCTCTCTTAAATTGCAGCTGGTTTCTATAGGTACATTTAAAAAGTTTGTTCAAAAAACCAAAAAGTATTTATTCAAATAGGCTATAGCGGAGCACTTTTGCAAGTAAATTTATAATAAAAAAATATTTATTTTAAGACTACCATCCATTATCAAAATATTTTCTGAGAAGAATGTTCAAGAAACCCACAAGAATTAAAAAAAAAATTCAATGCTTGGCATAGTTATAGGCCTGCATCCATGGCACAATATTCGACAGGAAAGTGCAAATTAAAAATGGCCGTCTGTAATTGAACCAATAGAAGCTAATGGCGAGGTGTTATCAGGAACAGTAGCTGAGGAAGGTTCCCGTGATGTATTGTCCGAGATCGGATTAATTCTGGCTGCTTCTGTGACAATAACGTTAAACACATTCCCGCCACCATCACCTCTAACCGTGCCGCAATTAGTTACAGCAACACCCTAACTACAGATGGTTAGAGTGAGGGCAGATACCAAGCATCGTTAACAAAAGTGAAGTCTGATTAATATCGTTAAGAAATTAGTATCCGTGAAAACGTGTTAGTGAACACTTTTTAAGAAGATTCCCGTGATGTATTGTCCGAGATCGGATTAATTCTGGCTGCTTCTATGACAATAAAGTTAAACACATTCGTTACAGCAACACCCTAACTACATATTGTTAAAGTGAGGGCAGATACCATGGGTCAATAACAAAAGTGAAGTCTAATATACATAATATTGGAAAGTATACCTTAGTCTTCCTCTTATACAAGTATGAATGTAACAATATGTGTCTGTTATCTCTATACACCTAAATAGCTGAAACGTTTGAGCTGAAATTCGGTTTGTACGTAGGTTAGACTCTGAAATAACAATACTACTTTTAACTTTTTTGTTAGTAAAACCGCTCGGCTAGTATACGCTCGGTTACTGGTAAAGTGTCTCAAATTTAACAAAATGTGAAAATCTATTTCGAAAGATAATTTACAACTTTGCATAAAGTGGGACGCTTACTTTAGTACGAGTACTTAGGAGCTTGTGCGAAGTGTCCAGATCATGTTTTGGTGTCATGTTGAACATAAGCCGCGTCTCCAGCTCCTGTTTTGTTGAACCAAAACATTCAACATGAGCATGACAACATTCAGAAAAATCTCGGCGATTTTGACTTCTTGTTTGCTCCAACAATATTTTTTGCTTTCCATATCCGATAGAAAGCACGCACAACTAACAACAAAACATTAACATCAATATTCATCGAAATCGTCGAGATTTTTTTGCATGTTGTCATGCTCATGTTCAATGTTTGAACCATAACAGGAGCTGGAGACGCGGCTTTACAGTCACAATAGTAGAATGATCCCATACATAATGTGTTCACTTGATATGCAAGAGCCCACGCGCTGTGCTAGAAGAGTTATTGTATGACGTCATTTTTTCTTCGATATCTGCTATTATTTCTATAGTCTGTGAGACAAGCTTCCTCTCGAATACATGAGTAATTGAAAATTTAAGCTGATACAGTGAAGGCTTAAATTGCTCCCCTATTCCATGTTTGGGTTTATTATAATTAAACGTTACTAGAAACTGTTTAATTATAACGTTGGGTGCGCTGTTTATTTACCTTTTACAATATGTTGTTACTTTAATTATAATTAAATAAATAAAAGGATGTGTACAAAAAATTGGCTAGCAATTATAATAAAAAAAAACTGTAAACACATTTTTAAATAATAAAACGGCTCAACTCACGTCTAATATTCTAATATTGTTGAGGATATCTCAACCTCGGTTTCGGACAAATACGAGTGAGTGCGCGTCTTTTTTTTTTTTCTTTTTTTATGTGATGAAGTAGAAGACGAGCAAGACGCTCTCCTGATGTTAAGAGATAACGCTGCCCATAATCAGTACAGTGTACCCAGGATTTCGCAATGATGTGAAATTCTAGGAGCACTGCACCAACGCTTCTCACTCAAGAGTCATAAGTTGTTAAGACTCTTTAGCCCAGTAATTTCACTAGCTACAGTGCCCTGTGCACTAGCTGCAGTGTCTGGTAATGCAGGCGTAAAGTTATGATGAAGGATTCTTAACAATATTAGAGGTGAGTTGTGCCGCATAATTTTTTAGTTATGGAAGACATTCGCGATTTTTTTTTTTGTAAATTCAATAAAAATGGCCGAGATGTAGTGCTCTCAAGGTGCTTTGATGTCATGGCGTGTGTAACATTTCATAGCAAGTCGTGACGTTGTGCGTCCTCACCTGACGTTTTAAGTGTTATATCTCAACTATTTTGTGTTATACACACTGATTATAATATAAATTTTAAATATTTTTACCCTGTTAACAACAATTTCTAAACGATTTTGGCAGTTACAATTTGTAAAATAATAAATACAAGTACGCACAAAGTACACTTATCACAACATAAACCATTAGCTGGTTACTGACTGGACGAAACTTTATAGGTATATCATGGCACTTTTGCTATCTTTTCGCTTCCTCCAGTACCCGGTTACTCATGAGCCATCCGTATCACATGTGACGGCTGATTAATTCATCCAGTTAATGGGACCATAACACTAAACACATTCTCGGCTGGTCTGCCTCCACCGGCCCACAATTAACACAACTACATGTGTACTGCGACCACGGGATAAATGCGGAGGGGAACGGACATGGTAACCTTTGTAAACCTATGATATGTAGAGTCCCCTTAAGGCTGCTTTTCGGCGCGTAGCTATAAATCTTAGTATTTCGTTCTTGTCAGAGCGGTCGTGGTCATCATGACGAGTCGTCCATGGTATGGGCAGATATCACTCGCCTCACTATAAGGTGTGCTATTTCTGTCTCTCTATGGAATGTGTTACCGATGTTTTTTTTTTAATTTTGCGAGCGCTCCTTAGTCACTCACTTGTCGAATTATCACGCTGGTTCTAATAGGCTATAGTCTAACTACTAAAATTAACTTTACTATTAGCCAACAAAAAATAAATGTTTTTAGACTGTAAACTCCACCCAGACGTCACCTAGTCAAGAAATATGTTTTTGGATTTTTTTTATACGAAAATTGATTGAAGGTAGAGAAGAAGAGTGAAATTACCATTTTGGGTTAGCCAATCTAATCGACTAAGTAATCCGTAGCAATAGTAGTTGAAAACTTGTGGCCACAACTTTACTGCTCCGCTCCGGTGCATATGCGAAACGCTGTTAAGCAAACTACCACACCTACGGCGTATAAAAGTTAAACTCCCGGCCTCTAATACCATTTAAAATTAGCTTTTTGTAACGCTTTGCTGATGGTTTACGCTTAAATACTGCTTTTATCAAGTTATTCCGTCTTCACGGTTTAAAATCTCAGAAACGGCTGGAATTTGTGTTGAAAGTTAGTCTTTAAAGTCGGCACGGAGCAGGGTCGACCAGTGAAAGAAATTCGAGGACCATCATAACATAATTTATTTATAAACTCACCTTTGAAAAGTTGAGAAGATGCCTTAAATAACTGTTCCAAAGAATTGGTACATACCTGTAGATAGTTCTTTGAAATCCCTAAATTATAACACAATCATCATAATATCAAATAGTATTGTTTTCTATTTTATTCTCCTTTCAGAGAAAAGTTTATACACCGTGTTTGCCGTCACACGTAAATAAAGAGAAAATGCAAAAAAGTTTTCAATTTCACCAACAAAGCGCCATAGTTACTACAAATACTGTCGCTTTACGACTTTTTCTAGTTGAAATCATCTTCAGCGGTGCATCAAAGCAATTCTGAAAGTCGCATTCATAGGCAATTTGCAGTTATTGTCCGAGTGGGCAACATAATAAAACCACATAAGCAGCCGTCGCGGCGCAGTTGCGGTGATCACAGTCCGCTCGCATCATGCTTCACCTGCTCGATGGGACGGACTTGGGAACTAATCAACTATTTTCATTATTTTTTACAAGCTTTTACTTACTTTCACTTGTCTGTTTTCTGTCTGTCTATAAACAAATCTTGCAAGTTAAATTTGACCCACTTCCCGGTTTCCGATTGAGCTGAAATTTTGCATGCATGTATAAATCGGATGACAATGCAATATTATTATCCCATCAAAAACATAAATGTGAAAAGAGAGCCAAGTTCAATATTCCGATGTATGTACTCATAGTTACCTATGATTTGGTAGCTGACTTCAACGACAAAAGAAGTGAGATCTAAATGGGTGCCAAGTTCAATGGTCAGTCCTGAAAAATATTTCCAACAACATAAAATATTTTATTATGAAGTAAAACTACATGATTATGTGTCAAAAACCAAAGAGAACTTTATTAAAAAAAAACAAAACTTAGGTAAACAATGAGCCCACAGATGGCACCACTTGTATACAATTTTAGATAACATTGCCATATATCAACACCCCCACTTTATCTAACAATATGTATACTGAATACCTATCATAATATTATAACTCAAAACAAACAAGTTAAATTTGCTGAACCCCCAGCTTATCCAAAAAATAATTATGTTTATAGCTACATAGGCTTTTAGTAAGTATATCAGCGGGCATTTCAGCTGTTCGCAAATATTTTACATTTATGATACCTTTACTTACACAGTCTCTACAAAAGTGATACTTAATATCAATATGTTTGGTTCTTTTATGGAAAACTGGATTTGCAGTCAGCTTAAGTGCGCTCTGATTATCATTATAAATATCTATAGTGTACATTTTCTTTGTTATCTCATGCTGAAGATTTCTAAGATATACAGATTCTTTACAAGCTTCTGTTATAGCCATATATTCGGCTTCGCTACTCGACAAGGCAACAGTTTTTTGTTTGTTACTTTCCCACGATATTACACATCCTGATAACATAAAACAGAAACCAGTGTATGATCTCCGATCAACACTATTACTGCCCCAGTCAGCATCGACAAAACCTTCTATAGTTGGATTTCCGTCAGCAGTATACTTTAAGCCGTGATGTTTAGTTAATTTCAAATATCTTAATATACGTTTCACATATGAACAATGTTCTTTACTATAACAATTATTAAATTGACTCAAAAATCCAACTGCAAAAGCAATGTCAGGTCTGGTAAGCACAGCTAAGTACATTAGGCACCCTATTATTTGCTGATAAGGAAACGGCTCATCTATACAATTCTCCTTAGATACATTAAGCTTAGTTTCCATTGGAGTCTGTACTGCTTTACAATCAGTCATATTGAATTTTTGCAATAAACTATCAATATAGTCAGCTTGGTTTAATGAAATAGTTCTATCTGATTTATTTACAGTTACATTTACACCAAGACATTTCTTGATTTCTCCTAAATCTTTGATTTTAAAATGATCAGCCAAAACATTCTTTAAATATTTGGTCTCCTTGCTGTCATTAGAAAATATAAAAAAATCATCCACATATAAAGTCACAATAGTTTTTAACTTATCTTTTAACTTTAAGTACATACATGGTTCTATTTTAGATTTGACATATCCAATTTTTAAAAGACATTCTTCTACTTTCTTGTACCACGCTCTTGAAGATTGTTTTAGACCATAAATGGATTTCTTTAATTTAAGAACTTGACCATTTTTAACATTCTCAGAAAATCCTTCAGGTATTTGCATATAAATGTCCTCTTCGAGAGTACCATTCAAGAAAGCAGTAGTCACATCTAAATGAGTTACATCGAGATCTAGTTGAACAGATAAGGCAAATAACAGTCTCAAAGTGGTGTGTCTCACTACGGGAGAAAAAGTGTCACTATAGTCTATACCTTCGACTTGCGAGAAGCCTTTGGCCACTAAACGCGCACGATATCTAACATTGTTATCACTGTCATATTTTTTACGTAACACCCACTTACACTGAACGACTCTGCCGTCTGGTGGAGTATTGGTTAACTCCCACGCATCATTGTCCTTGAAAGATTGTAACTCTTCAGCCATGGCCTTCGTCCACTGTTCCTTTTCTGGTCCGGCTAAGGCCTGGCGTGTAGACAGCCCGGTCACATCATCATAATTGTCTTGACCTGTACAGAGATTAGAAAAATTAAACCTATCTGGCTGCCTCCTCTCCCTTGTAGACCTCGCAGGTCTGAGTGTGGTATCTCCCTGGTCACTTTCACTGGGTACGTAAGTCTCATCACTTATGTCTAGAAATGTGTCTGAGCTTACTGTGTCATCATGACTTGCATGTATTTCTGATGTGTCAGAGTCAATTTCCATTGTCTGAGCATCATCCCCCACTGAATCAAAATTCTGCGCTTGAACATCTATCTGGCATTCTGATTTTGATTCCTGCTCAATAATGATCACATCTCTACTGGTTAATATACTCTTTGTATCTGGGTTATACAGTCTGTATCCTTTTATGTTGTCTGGATATCCAATGAGTATACACTTCTGTGACTTCTTGTCCCATTTTTTTCGCTTTTCTTTGGCTACATGGACCATCGCAGTACTACCGAAGATTCTGATATGGCTAACATCTGGTTTTTGCCCTGTCCACATCTCATATGGCGTCTTATTTCCCACGGTTGATGCCACACTTCTATTCTGTAGATACACTGCCGTGTTGGTCGCTTCTCCCCAAAATTCTTTACCGAGGTTAGCGTCGAAGAGCAGACATCTTGCCTTTTCTACGATTGTGCGGTTGAACCGCTCACACAATCCATTTTGTTGTGGTGTATATGGGTTTGTTTTCTGGTGTATCACCCCAGCCTTACTCAAATAGTTGTCAAATTCTTTATTGCAGTACTCTAGCCCGTTATCACTTCTTAATACTTTGATTGTTTTCTTTGTTTGATTTTCCACTTGGGCTTTAAATTCTTTGAAGTATTTCAGCGCCTCATTCTTGTGTTTCAAAAAATAAACAAATGTCATACGGCTATGATCATCAACAAACAATAAGAAGTATCTGGATCCACCCATGGATACATTTTCCATTGGTCCACAGATATCAGTGTGAACTATGTCTAGTAGGTCACTACTTCTCTGGCTAGTACTCTTGAAGGGTAGGCGACACTGCTTGCCCTCACAGCATGTAGTGCACGACGACTTTCCTATGTTAATTTTGTCATCGAACGACATTCCATTTACGGCTGTCTTCATCTGGTTTAAATAGTCTTTATTTATGTGTCCTAATCTGCGATGCCACGTAATGCCTGACACAGCGGCTGCTGCTAACTGATCTTGGTTTAATGTGTTCACCTTGTATACACCATTTTCTAAAATTGCTGTCGCAACTAGGTCATTGTTTTTGTTATAAATTTTACAACAATCATCTGTAAATGTCACTTTGTTTCCATTACTTATAAGTTGACTGACTGACAGTAAATTTGTTGTTAAACTCGGTACACAATAAACATTTGCTACCATTATGTCATAATCAGTATTTTCTGTCGTGGTTGTTATTTTCACATCGCCAGAACACAAAACTGGGAGCTTTTCACTGTTTGCTACAATTATTTCCTTTTGTTCTTGATACGATACATTCATCATCCAATTTTCGTTTGCTGTCAGATGAACACTTGCGCCCGAGTCGATATACCACGTGGATTTATTGAATTTTCCACTCAAAAACACAGCACTGAATGCGTTTGATTGCATTCTTTGTTTTTCTTTTGCATTTGTCGTGTTTTTCTCATTATTTGTACATTGATTCTTATAATGACCCTTTTGTTTACATTTGTAGCATGTAACCGACTTGAAGTTAGTTCCGTTAGTTCCAGTGCTGCCAACATTATTTTTGACCATAGACGAATTATTTTTATTCTTTGTTGGCGGGAATTTCGAACGACTCGCAAATGCTTTGCTCACTTCATGTTGATCATCGGACATGTCCATCAATTTCGATTTAATGGCGTCTGCTGTGATTGTTATGCCGGCATGCTCTATTGCCATGATCATTGGTGCAAACTTTTCTGGCAATCCTGCTAACAGCAGGGATCCAATCCATTGATCGTTGATTTCAAACCCCGTACTGCTTAATTTTTGTGCAGTATCTATAATTTGGGTGATATAAGCGGTCATTGATGCACTTGTTTCTAGGCGTATTGATATCAGATTTCTTAAAAGGTGAATTTTTCTTGAAAATCCATTGTCTTCAAACATCTGTTGTAATTTATCCCAAAGCTCTTTTGCTGTTTTCACACATTTTACGTGTACATATAGTGACGGGTCAATAGTCATGATCAATTATTTTGCTTTAGTTTTTTCATCGTCAGTTGCAGATATTTTGGTTCCTTCTGTAGGTCTGACTGTGTGCTTCATTCCCTCAAGTATGAGAAAATTTTCTGCCGCGAAGCTCCATTCTGAGTAGTTTTCTCGTCCTCGTAACTTGGGCACATTGACTAAATATGAATTATTGGTAGCCATTGTTTGCATGCCCACGCGACGCTCACAGTTCTTTTCACTATTTTTATGTAACTCGCGATGATTTTGATCGTCCGTCAATGTATTTCTCTCAATCATGCACTAAAATAACTTTTAACACTCGGAATTGTCCAATATTCTTGTTAAAACTTTTTATTTTATTAATTTTTATAGCCCATAACCTGAAGTAAAACTACATGATTATGTGTCAAAAACCAAAGAGAACTTTATTAAAAAAAAAACAAAACTTAGGTAAACAATGAGCCCACAGATGGCACCACTTGTATACAATTTTAGATAACATTGCCATATATCAACATATTACAACTTAAAAGATTATTTCTTCTTATCACTTAGAATTAATATTATTTTGAAGCCTAAAGACTGACTTGGCCAGTTCTCATAATATACTAGGTAGATACTCTCTTAACTTTAGCTTGATCACTATTAAACGCACTTAATGCTAATTAGTGCGCCACCGTCTTTTATCGTGTAAATTAGTCCCCTCCATCCATTGGTTGTCTGGAAGAAATCGCTCTTTAACAATAAGACCGCCACTTGTACATTGTAATTTTTAATTTTAATTATATACTTATGTATTTTCTGTAACATTATGTGGTGTACAATAAAGTATCTATTGTTTTATCTTAATGATACTTCGTCGTATTATGGTACCCATGAGAACTAGCCAAGTCAAACTTTGGGTTTCAAAATAATATTAATTCTAAGTGATAAGAAGAAATAATCTTTTAAGTTGTAATAAAATATTTTATGTTGTTGGAAATATTTTTCAGGACTGACCATTGAACTTGGCACCCATTTAGATCTCACTTCTTTTGTCGTTGAAGTCAGCTACCAAATCATAGGTAACTATGAGTACATACATCGGAATATTGAACTTGGCTCTCTTTTCACATTTATGTTTTTGATGGGATATCATTGCTTTTTGTACAGTACTTTTTAGTATGTAATAGGTTAAAGACACTCAGTCATAATAAGATTAATACGAAATGATTATTTTATTGCACCTCCCCCCACCCCACTGCTCCATGGCACGGCCGTCGCACCGCTCACCGCGGCTCGTGAGCCTCGCCGTGCTTCGATATACCTATGACCTATACCTATAATTAATTTAGTACTTATTTATATATAGCATTCATGTGCACTATTGATTTGAATATTGTACCTAATCAATTGATTTTTAAACAATACTAGTTACTGATAAATTAATCTATATTCACCCAGCTATCTAATACCTACCGACTACCTGGATGGAAATTTAACTTTTTAGATCATCTGGAACTGGATTAGAATTTCGATCAAAAGAAACCTAAGCCGACAAGACTTGTAATGACGACGACTTGGCGGGGGCACTGCCGTGCCCCCAGATACCGCCACATACCTATAATATTATGATTATACGCTACAGGACGTAGGTATCTAAAATGTTTACACCAACTAGCACCTAAGGCGATATAGGTACATACATTATTTTTATTGTAAACAATGTTAATATTATTACCTCTATGTTACTGAGCCGCCTTGATGCTGGTGAGTCGATATATTGATAGGTATTTACATAGGATATATAATTGTTACATAGGTACCAGGAACCTATTTTTATTAGTGACTAGCTGTGCCTAGCTGTTTTACCCGCTATACAGTTTGGTACAGTAGTGTATATTATTATGTTATTCCAGGGGTCTAAGCTATATTTATTATACCGAATTTAAAGTCAATCGGCCCACCCGTTTAGGCGTGAAAAAATTAAATCATATATCTATACGTACAGTAGGTGTAAAGTTTGTATTTATAATTATATTAGTAGGAATAGTGGACTCGTGCGCACTTCGTAGTATCTAACAGAAAATAGCCGCCTACACAAAAATTATAGCAACATGCAACACGTATTGCTTTATGCGTACCTAGGCGACCCAAACTTTAATATCATACATTTTTTAAAAATTAATAATAATTTAAAATGATAAAATAATACTAGTTTCTGATTTTTCCCTTTGTTACTACGACATTACCTATCGGGATGCCAAATTTCAGCTTTCTAGGTCATCTGGAACTGGGATATTACTTTTGATCTATCCCTCAGTATGTATTAACTTCATCGATTACTGGATGTTTATATCTAAATAACCGTTTGAGCTGTGTTATTGGATTTTGGAACAGAGATATAGTTCGTATATTTAAGTATATGTGCCAAATTTGACTTGTCTATGTGTAATAGTTTTTGTATAACGAGGGTGTAAAAAGTCGTCAAAACGCGCTTTGGACGGTTCGTGTAATATAACACACGGCGCGGTCGCCAGTTCCTTTGCTTGAACTTGGCTTGACTCGCTGCCGCGTGTCTAGATAACATAGAGCTGATCTAATGATGAAGCAGGAAGGTGGTTATAGGAACTCCGTAATTAAACCGTAATCCCGTCGAGCTTAGGCTCATTTGATTCGTCTTGACGAGTACTTTATGGTGCTAGATAATAATAAAAGCAAAAAATAATAAAAACAAATAATAATAAAAGCTTGTTCTTAATTTTTTTTTTTTAAATTTCACTTGTTATGTGCTGCCTAATAGTGAAAATAATAAAATGATCCGCAGGGCAGCTTATGGCGAAGTGTTGGGGAGAAGCGACCCCACGGACCGAATGCTCTTTAGGGGAGGATTCTGTTTATACCACACCATCAACTATCATCTCAGGCCACCAGTCTACAATAGTATTATCACACCACAATTGCCCAGATTTTTTTTTACCATTGTGTGATATAGTCTCCTATAAATACTGCCAGAATTTTTAGGTGAATTTTTATAGTGCATTCAGAGCTGATTATTAGTTACTGTCGCATTCAGTCCAAGGAAAAATTATGCCACACTCTGACATTTGAACAAAGCATCTTGATGATAAGCTAGACATACGACCACTTGGCCACGGTATAACAAAAAACAATAATAAAAAACAAAAGCCTCAATTTTGGGTCGTTTTCGCGGTTTTATTTCTTTTTAGTTGTTTAAACCGCTGGTGGGAAGCAAGTATTTATCAACCGAAATAGCCATTTCAAGAAATTTAAAAAAACAAGAAAAGCGAGTACAAAAGTCAGTTTGTTAAATGTTTTCAAACGTGCTACGGTACAATGGCCCCACAAAGTTCTGAGTACGGCCATTGTCCGCAGTCGTATCGGCTAGAAATTCACGTGCGAATGCTTTATGTTAAACGGCAATGGACGACGTACAAGCCGGAACATACAATACGAGCGAAATAGATTTTTCTCTGTGTTGTAGTTTGCATTTTACCTGTACTGGTTTCAATAAAATACCCAATATCGATTTCGATCCGATTTTTCAAAATACCTTAACATAAAGATTTTCTTTATAGAAACTAGAACTTTCAAGTTAGCTTACGTCTTTGAGAGCCAATAATTATCGGTCAGAGGCTTAAGTCGTGATATAGTAAAATTATAGTAGGTTTATTCTACGAAGATACTATTCTACCCAGAACATAATCCCTAGGCGCTTTTGGCTTCAGTAACTTGGTTAGCAAGTATTATATTTTTTATTTTTTTTTATTTATAAATGTTTTGCCCTCATATTGTCACTTTTGTAACCAATTTTTGTATGTTATTATTAATATTTTATTGAATTTTGTTTTGTTCAGAGATAGCTTAGACCCTTGAATAACATATTTACGCACAATAAGGGCTTGTTCACGTTGAATGAGCGGGCGCGGGCACTGGCGCGGGCACGGGCGCGGGCGTGGGCATGGGCGCGGGCGCGGGCGCGGGCGCGGGCGCGAAATATTAAATATACGACGTGCTATGAAAGTGTTCACATACAAACGCACGTGCGGTGTAAGCAAAGTCTGCCGCGCCCGCGCCCGCGCGTTCCAACGTGAACAAGCGCTAAAGCGGGTAATACCGCTGGGTGCAGCTAGTATTATAAATGCGAATGTTTTGTAAGGATTTATGTTTGTTACTCTTTCATGCCTAAGCGGGTGGTCTGTGGGGTCGATTGAGCTGAATTTGGTATAGAGATAGCCTAGTATAATACCTCTATAATACCTAATATGTATCATGTAAAAGCTATTTCATAACAGCCTCATAAATGTAATCACATACCCAATGTCGGTGTGTTCAGTTTAGCAGCGGTGTAGCGATACATGTGAACATTAAACAATATTAGAGATCCCACTATCAATCATTCCCAAAGGTGGTTCGACTAATTACTGTGTAGGCGCACAACTATGTAATATACGCAGACATCACGAATATCTAAACCAAAGTTACATTTTAAGTGATACAGTAACCTTTGTGTGTAACAGTCTGTTATATTATATTTAATTTAATTTTACCCACTTCAAATAAAGCATGTTTTATAATAATCTTACTAAAATTATAAAACGTAAAAGTTTGTAAAAATATGTTTGTTACTCTTTTACAACAAAACGGTTGGATTAATTGAGCTGAATTTTAGTTTAGAGATAATGAGAATTTAGCTTAGACCCTGGAATAACGTTTAAAGCGGGGACAACCGCTGGGCGTAGCTAGTATTATATATAACAAGCTTATGCTCGCGGTTTCGCTCGTATGGAGAATTCCTTTCTTAGCGGAGGTCTACGTCATAAAAACTACTGTATTCCAAATTTCAACCTAATCCGTTCAGCGGTTTGGGCTGTGCGTTGATAGATCAGTCAGTCAATCAGTCACTCTTTTCTATATTTATTTCCTATATTTTTTTATGGATAAAAGATTAGGTAGTCGATACATTTTTTATTAATATTCACCGATTTGTGCGCAGTTTAAGTATGGATCATTAATTTCCTATGCGTCATCAACTTCTTTGGCCGCCTTAGTGCTTGTTCACGTTGAACGCGCGGGCGCGGGCGCGGGCGCGTGCGCGACAGACTTTGCTTACACCGCACGTGCGTTTGTACGTGAACACTTTCATAGCACGTCGTATGTTTGATATTTCGCGCCCGCGCCCGCGCCCGCGCCCGCGCTTCAACGTGAGCCAACGCTTACACTTCTAATCTGAACAAAACGTCACAGCAGCATGTGTGGTATCTGCCTTAATTTTTACAGTGTGTGGTGTAGGCTTGTTAAAAGCGGTGTGTCTATTCGTTCCACGCCAAGATGAATGGACGAGCATCAATCAATGTTTAGTTTCAAAGCGTGCAATTAAACTCGCCATATCGTGGCGAAAAGCTACTTTAACTAAGATTCGGACATAGGGAATAACAAATGTAGGTATAATGTACGACGATAATTAAATTAAAATTGGGGTTCCGGATCCATACACCCACAGAACATAGGTTACTCTAAATCAACTGGCACAGACAAGTCACAATTTCTTGTGTAGGTTATGTGGTTATCTTATGTACCAGTTTCAGGTCACGAATATTCCTAAAGAAGATTGCACAAAACCTAAAGAATGCTTCCTACCTCAACCAAAACCCTGCACAATATTACTTAGTTTACTTAGTTTATTCCGCTCGACGAACATCTAAGCTCGAGCATAGGCATATGCTGAAAATCAGCGCTGCGCATCCCTGCCAGCATAAAGCTGAGCATATGCCTTTTGCCTAATTAGTATCACATTTCTTTTAATACTATTCCTTAATTTTTCTAGGATAAGCTTAATGTAAATGTAAATTGTATTTTATTTTTTTGGGCAATAAAACTATTTTTTATTATTATTTTTTTTTTTATTATATTAAAGCACACATTTGTAAAGTATTTTTAGTCGGATATATAAAAAAATGGCATGTGGAGCAATATTTTTTCATCTTAATAAACCTCATCGTGAGGAATTGTCAAAAAGTTAATTGTTTGCATGTTTATTCTGTGTTCTTTATTCTGTTTGTATGCAATAAAAAGTTATCTATCTATGAATTTATATTGCAAAATATATCAAATAGTCCGAGCGAGAGAGCGCCAATTTGTTTAAGTTTTGAACAGTCACACTCATTCTCACAAAAATATTTTTTTTGGACACGCCATTCACTCTACTCTCTCTCTCTTTTACTCTTTAAAGACAGCACCAACATGGCTTTGTTAAGAGCGTATATATCGAGTGACGCTCTCTCGCTCGCACTATTTGACAAATTTTTAAATATAAATTCATAGAATTAATTTATTGAAAATTCCTTAAGAACAGCCCTCCATAATATTATTGCACACATTTTAAAAGTGTTTCCAGTTTGATATTTAAAAATGGTATGAAAATAATTTTTGGATTTATTTTTCCTTGTGTTGTAGTCATTGATAGCAAGTCCGCTCGCCGACCGATTTCAAAAATTCTTATTTTGATTTAAATTGTATATTTAATATGTTTCAAATGGTCCCATTCAATATACCTATAATCGAAATCGAGCGATTTCAATTTATGAATTAAAAAGTGCGTCTATCCCATATTACAAGAATTATATTACTTTCACCTGTCTGTTGTCTGTCTGTCTGTCTGTCTGTCTGTCTGTCTGTCTGTAATCAAATCTTGCAAGTTTAATTTGACCCACTTCCCGGTTTCCAATTGAGCTGAAAATTTGCATGCGTGTGTAAATCGGATGACAATGCAATATTTTTATGACATGGAGCTGATCTGATGATGGAGCTGGAAGGTGGCCATAGGAACTCCGTCATAAAACAACGTAACCCCATCGAGTTTGGGCTCATTTGATTCGTCTTGACGAGTACTTTATGATACAAGACGATAATTATAATTAAAGCTTGTTTTTAAAAAGTATTTTTTAAAATTTCACTTGTTTATAGTAAGCTTGAAATCGATATAATAAATATATATTTCAGGACATTTCACACTGCGCCACCTAACACCGATCTAAGTAACTTAATGATTGTGTTATGGTGATAAGGATAACGGATATAATACTTGTTTTCTTTTGCAAATACATACTTATAAAACTAACTAATAAATACCTAACAATGAGTTTACTATATCAATTCATTGATTCCTAAATTCACTTGTCACGAAAACAACCTCATTTAACGTGAGAAGGTGTGACTAAAAGCTTTTAATCTATGCCACAAATTTAGCGCATTGATGATTTAACTCGACCACAATGTACAAGGGCAAAGAATTTTGTATTGTAAGAAGGGCTGTTTTTGACCAAAAGCGGCCCTTATTCTTAAAACAAAGACGATTTTTAATTAAGATCTTAAACGTTGCGTCCCTAACAAAACGTCAGATGTTCTCAGAGTTTGTCAAAGAGGTCTGGAGCGCAATATCCTAGGAGAGAAACTTACTTAGACACACAATACTGTGCTCTAAAACACTGTCTCAGAGCGTGGGTCAGAAAGCTTCCAAATTCAATGGAACTCAATGAGAAATACGAATGTCGTAGGTTGGAGGTAGCATTAGACTAAGTAGAGCCAATCCAATGGAAAAATATGACGTATTTGACCCAAAATTTGAATGGTAGTTTCTTATGAGAAGAATTAATTTAACAAAATAATTTTAAAGTTCAAGATCACTTTCAATAGTTACGCACGCTGTAATTCATGTTTAAAAACCACTCGGCTACGTAACATTTTTGAATCGCTTTATCTGAGAAAGTAGAGAAGATTTTCTTGTCATTGAAAACTAATGATTGTATATTAGCTTGACAAGCTTAATATAAAAAATGGTATTATAAATTAACGCATTAGTTTTAATCTACAGTCGTATTTTCTTCATTGCAATCGTTTGAAAAAATCTTGTTTTATGAATAAACCAGCTACGCTCGGTGGTTTTACCAGCTCTATGTCAGGGTCTAAGCAATCTCTATACCAAATTTCAGATCAATTTGTCCACCCGTTTAAGCGTGAAAGAGTAAAAAACATTCATCCAGACAACCAACCATCCATTCCATCAATTCTTACAAACTTTCACGTTTATAATATTATAAGTAAAATTAGTTTGGTATAAAATTACATAAAATTCTCAGAGAGAGATGCGAAAGCCCCCGCTTAAAGTTGGATAAAGTCACAGCGAGCAATCACGTAATGTGTACTTATTTATAGACAAATCGATCTGGCTACTGAACAAAGCTGTTAACTTAATGAGCGCTCGTAACTTTCTCTCTGTGATTTGAAAGCTTCAATCTTTGTTCGCGTTATAATGGAATTTTACTGATTGGATTTATATCTAAAATTTAGATGAATTATATTAATTGGATTATTTTAATGTTTATATTGCGGTTATAGACCGAAGTGCGGCTGAACATAAGTTTAGCAGACGAAACCTAAATGTAGCGCCCCTTCGAGCTTTAGGCGTGACATATAAAGTAATATGTATGTACTTGTATATTGTGAATGAAGAATGGGCCTGGTATGGAATGCTGTGTGTAAGAAATTCATGTCACAATAAACCTATACCTTAACTATACCTTTACAAATACGACACAGCTGTATACTTATTATCTCAACTACAGAATAGAATAGAATAGAATGATACTTTATTGCATACCAAAATACAAGAAATAGTTATGAACATAATATGACTAACATAAAACTAGAGGTAAACAATCGGCGGTCTTATCGCATAAAGTAATCTCTACAGTTACGTTTATAAAGGATTACACTCACGGTTGTTCGGCCACGGTAGTCGAAATAGTGTCTATCCTGTAACGCCATGCCAGTTACGATAAATTAATTAGGTAAACAGACAAGCTCGCTTCCAATAAGCAAGTCAAGAACTAGACTAATAATGAAAATTGATCAATCATTTTCATAAAAAAAAATATCTGATCTAAAAAAATTATCCTAATTTTCCAACATCGAAAATAAGCACAAGTGTCTAAGAAAGTTAGAATTCTACTTATTAGAGAAAGCCAGAATACACATTATTTTAAAATACCTAATAAAATTATAGAATATTAGTCACCTAGTTCATCAGTTACATACATACACAATCAACCGTCCAAGTATGAGCTAAAATGATTGGCCGTACATATTCCATATATTGAGTTGTACTCCTGTACGTAACAATACATTACTCCGAACATCTCTACAAACAATCTTCCTCGGCAGAAACAGGCTTTGCTGATTGCAAATTGTGCTTACAATCGAATATAAATTTGAGCGAGTTCCTCCTTAAGTTAATACACGAACGATAAATTCAACCTAAAGACTTTTTCGTAAAATCATAAGCTTTTTATGTTATTATTTAATCGGACGGCGAAACAAGAGAGCAAAAACGCTGAACAAATTTACTAAAGTTAATTTTATTTCGTAAAATATGAGTATTAAAGCTTTTTGTTTCAATATTAAAGTCTATTGAATTGAAAACTAAAATTTGGTTATATCTGAGTTTAAGACTGCGAAATAATTCGTTTAATCTTAATATTTTGTTACAAATAGCTAATTTCACTAATTGGAAAAACTCCGATGTACGCGCGCCTTTATTATGAATCCAATAAAACAGCCAGATCCGGCTATTATCCGCGACTTCCTTCGCGTTGAATTTCTCTCGTGATTCTTTTTATGTTCCAGGCTTTTACATTTTACAATCAGGACCGATGCACTTAATTGAATTAAATAAGTACAAAAGTATACATAATACTTTTCATTTTATAACGACCGAAGTTCAGCTCTGCTAAACGATCGCCGGCGTTTAATACAAGTGCTTTAAGAATTCAAGAAACGAGATACTAAAATACGAGAAACGAGATACTAAAATATGTATCTTTTTTTTACTGATAATAAATACTTTTTTATCTTTTTTTTATCTTTTAAGAATACGAGTAGGTACTGCGATAGAAGTTAAATGAGCAATTTGCAACTTAGGAAATTGGTCCTTTAAGAAAAATATAGTACGAGTGGCAGAACGTATTCTTTGATTGTTTTTTTAATAAATGTGAATTGATTATATTATGAATGAAAGGACCTGAAAACCCAATATATCTTCACATTAATAGCATAGTTTGTTAGCTCTTCACGCTTGAACGGTCGAACCAATTAAGCTGAAATTGAGTATGTAGATGTAGGTACCTTAGACCCCAGATTAACGTAATGGATACTTTTCAGCGCGTAAAACCTCTGAGCACAGCTAGTATTGTGTACTCGTACATAATATTATCATCTAGTATTACTTATAGTAGTACTTATAGCTGAGAGCGGAGACATTTATCCTTCCAGCCTCCTAATTTTAGTCTCCTACCATCATGGGCAAACGCTTACCTATACTTAATAAAAAAAACTTCTTATATCTTTTACGCATTCGATACAAAAATTTCAATTCAGTACCGAGCTACAGCCAAATTTTACTCGCAGCAGAATTCATTTTATAAGCTGGCAGTTTTCATTTTAGAATAACAGACGTCAAAAATAATCCACATGCAAATCCGGAATACATTACAAGGGTTCCACCATAAAGTATTCCCTACAGCAATATTACAGGAACAATGGATGAAGCCATGAATGGAGTGGAAATGCATTGATAGGAATGATGTTTGATCGAGGCCAGAGCCCCGTGTGATCGGTTAAGCAATTATGTTACACTGTAACCATATATCGAGACTCGATTATTATAAATGGGAACCTCTGATAACAGACTGTCTATTGTTCCTGTTATTATTATGTAGAACAATGTTATTTGGTTACTGATTCTGTAATTCGATTACTCTTAAATGTACTGGATAACACTTATGGGTATTCAAAATTGGAAAATATAAAATAGCCCAAAACTGTATGCGGCTCTTTTACGATTTATTCGGTTTCACCAAACGTTAAGTTTTGTTTTGGTTTTTACTCGATATTCCGATGGCTTCGGTCGTGACTAGTTACCACATACTAGACAAAATCGTAACGCTAGGCGGTTATTATGCATGGTTGCATATTCAGACATGATGTTCAGTGAAGCCGATTGGGAATTTACTCCACCACTTATTATGATTTATATCTTAACTCAAAAAATGTTTATATAATAGATACTATGTTTTTCATCATCTTTTGATGGACAAAACATACTGCTGGTTACATAGCGCAAACAAAGTTTAGTCCAAGAAAACTTCAAACTATAGTAACTGTGTCTCAAATAAGATAAAAAAAAATACTTAGTTTTCTGTGTCAGACAAGATTTTAATTTGAAACAGCAGTTTTAAATATCTCTATAAAAAATCAGCTTGGTATAAAAGTTCTTACTATAACCTAGAATAGCTATAACAGAATACAAATAAGATTTTGGCACAACATGGTGGCGAAATAACAAATGGATTTCGAGATCCAATATTCATGAGGCGACTCAGTAATCAGCACTCAAAATCAATCTTTAGAGAAGCAATTATATAAATTAGCATTAAGCAGTGTCAATAGATGTAACGGTTGGTGAAACCTCCACAAACAGTCCATTTGCTTGTATTGTGGGGATGTTAATGTGCGTGCAGTGAAGCGGCGCCACGCTGCGAGCTGGCGACTGCTTCAATATTCATGAACCGCCTTGGCCGTTAGAGCCCTAAAGTAAGTGGCCCAAGTATACGAAAAACAAGAATACAAAGCATTTACGTTTTAGACCCTCATTTTGCATACGGTTTAAACGAGTTTCTGTCTCCTCTTGATTGTTCAGGTATAAATACACCATAAAAGTATACCAATTCCCCCCGCTTTGCAGAAATATCTGCAGCGATAATCCGCGATTTTAGTGGCTGGTATTCGAACCATTGAACATTTTCTGTAATGGCATTTGAGGCAAACGTGTGCTAACCCAACTTTAATAGTGCGAATAGCAGCAGAATTTTCACTTTAAATGTTTGTAAAATACTCAAACAGCACGTACCTAATTATTATTCCGGAGAAGACAAACTGCTGCAGAAAACTAGCGACCATTTTTTTCTAACGTTCAAATTAGAACAAACTTGAGAGTTATAAGTAAGGATGAAGGAAGCTGCTCACTAAGTAATTACCATCTCTCCAATTACTTGAAACCTGAAGCGGCGAGGCGATTTAACTTTTAACAATGAACTCTTAAACTTAAACTCAAACCGTCCGACTGTTACCTGCTTTAATTCAACTTACCACAAAATTACGAAGTTTGTCTAGAAGACTAGAGATCTAGAGATATGTAACTCGTGCTCACCTCAGGGCCAAGAATGAGAGAACCGCGTTTGTTCAAAAATTTAACATGATAAAACTCTCTGTTTGGATTTTTAAAACTATGTTGTGATTTTGATTTCAATTTTCACACTTCAATTTATTGCAGGTAGTATGTAAATCTAGAAAAACTGTTACGTATTGTATAAAACGATATTTTTTGTGTATAATTGCCGACAGACATGTAGTTGCGAGATAGACCCTATTAATTAATATTGTATCTTAAGATACCTCTCCTCTTTTATACGCTTACGAGAACCACAAAACAACATGTTAAAAAGTCTGTCGGCGCTAAGGAAGTGCGTCTTACAATCAAGCATAGTACATAGATTATAATAACTTAAGAAATAATTTCAAACCTCACAAGCTTTCATGCAATGCAACCTATCAACATCTTTTTGTAGCACGTTGCATACTTACACCTTAACTTACACCTTATCAGTTCACCTACTTCACCATAAAAACCAGTAACACAAGCATGTTGGACCAAAAAACAATTGAAACACAAATAAAAAGTTTATTACGTATACACATTACCACAGGTAGGATAAAGGTCTGGAGAGACGGGCCGCTTTTCAACCGGACTCCATCTGCAAATTTGCTGTTTGAATGCAGTTAAGACTGTAAACAAACCGTGTACTCATATTGCAGTTAGTATGCAGTTCACGATTAAAAATTTGACTGCCCGTCGAAGTCGTTGATACTGCAAGTAGACAGCAATTTTGATGACAGGGCAGTGTGTTTGGTTCGCAGTTATTATGCAGTCATTCTAAAAAATTGCAAGCAAATGGAAAAATTGACGGAAAATTCAATACACATTACGGGTTTTAGGAGCACGGTAACGCGCGCCTTAGGGTTAAAAAGGTATTTCGAAGGCATACACTCAAGCGTAGCTTTAATCGTAGTCTACACCCTCGATGACCTCTTTATCCTTACGCTACCAAACCGCGCTTCAAAACGTGTCCCAGCACATAATATGTACCGACACTAACTCGCCAGTCACCTGGGCAGTACTTAGGGGCAGGGGCGAGTGAGTCCCAGGGCCCCACTAGCATTGCAATCTCGCCGTCTTGTCGCTTGCAATTCAATTGCAAATGACTGCCGCAGCCAGCCCCAGTCCCGACGAGCTGGACAACGAGTTTACATTCATATTTGTGTAAGTAATTAGATAACTTACCTGAACAATTGTGTAAAGTGGATTTCAGTTTGGATTTTGCACATTTCAAGTTTATTTCATAAAAGCTGGCACGTTTTGACTCGCTATAAATCTCGTGTTTTTCTTGGGAGTAAGCTATCTACTGATAGACTTAAGCTCTCTCGATTTAGACGTATAGAGATATGAAGAAGCATGTGTAGCAAACATACGCATAAACTTACGCCTTTATAAAATTGGATGATCTACTGAAATGCGAAATAAATATTAAAAACCATTTTGACACCTGAAATTACAGACTACAAATTTATCCGTTTAAAGCCTACTAACAGAGATTGAGTGTGTTTATGCGCTGTGTCTAATCCGAAACTTCGAATCGATTCTGATTCCGTGATAGGTTCGGCGGTAGTTGTTGAATATTTTCAAAATGCGTTCTAAGGTAGGTGCAATTAAAAAATGTAACTCTACATATTATACAAAGTATATTTATAGATAGATAGATAACTCATTTTTCGGAACACCATATTAAAAAAATCGTTTACGTACAACTACGAAATCTAAATCTCATACTAGAGCTTCTAAAACGTTTTTTACAGCAGGTGCAAAGGCTCAATTTGTAAGCGCAATTGCAAAATGGAGCGTGTAAATATGGAGACTATACTTCATTGCTCATTCCGGAACCAGCTTTCCACAAATACCCACCTTTGAGGAATAATACCAGGAATTTCTAGACTAGGCAGTTATGGCTACTTATTACATTTGCAGGCCAAATGCGATCTCTAGATCCCTAGTTCCAAAGTACTTTATTCAAATAACTAAAGCTAGATATTTGTTACGTAGTGTAGGGCGTCCTTGGGTGAGATGGAGACGATAAATAATAATAATAATTGGGGTTTATACTCCAACAGAACAGGTTACCCTACTTACACTATCAGAGTCAAATCACAATTTATAGGTTGTGTGGCTAACCTACTTGTCGTTCTGCTCGTCATTTGAATGCTTAATTCTAAAACTATCTATGTAGGTACTCGTAAAAAATCATTTGCGTTTTCCACGGGCCATTTCAGCTCAATTAAAATCGCTGAATGCTAATTACTTAGATATAAAATGTAGATATTTATCGTTTAAAATATATAGGTCTTAGTAAATTAGGTATTCAAATATTATTCTGCCCACGAGTTAATTAACAATTTTGAGCTAGATTTTCTTCCAGGATTTTCATCGGAGAGTTGTTACATAAATACTCTATTTCTTCAATATAAGGTAAGAAAAGAAACATGTATCTACCTATAGTTCGACATGAGGCTGAAGGTAATTGAAACTGATATACATTTGTAGTATGTTAGTCTATAAGAGTTTTCTATTAGCAATTAGACCGCATTGTAATACAGCGAGTGAAAAATGCTTTAATAGATTAAACCAAGTACTGACAACATAGCTACTGTCCATAAGAAGTGGAAATCACTCACCAACAGGCAGCCCGCCTGGTGTTCCCTACTAACGATATAAGAAAAACATAGTTTTATAGCTTTAAGTCGGGGTCACATGGAGCCAAGACGCGGTAGATAGCGATTACGATAATTTTTGCTGTTTCTGACCAGTTAAATCACGCCAGATTCCCCGCACTTCCCGGCTCTACGTGACACCGGCTTTAGATTTAAGATTTTAACCTATATCTTTTAAATTACAAGCTTAACGTACGGCTACTGGGTCACGGACGCTACAAACTATTATATACACATATCTATAGATGTTGCAAAGTCTATATAGGTATACGTCCCCGTAGTCGGATTAATAGGATCTAAGGTAAGTAGAGAAGCATGTTTTGTACCGTTTGCCGTTACAAATAGCTCGGCATGAGGCATGAAGCGGCAGGTAATTGGTGTTTGCGGGCGGCGCAGCACCACAGCTGTAATTACCGCGCCCAATCTGCTGTGTGTCCAACCCTTTAATTGAACGCTACAAAAACTTGATAGCCGTTTATTAAACTAAGGTTGATGCGCTTTTATGGGACAATTACAATCATTGTCTACGCGGTTGAAGTGGCATTATCTAGACCATGTTTTGAGCCATGATCGCTATCAACTGCTGCAAACAATAATGATGGGTAGAGTCTCAGGAAAATGATGTGTTGGAAAGCGGAAATTATTGTGGTATCAGGCAATGGACCGGGATCAAGAAGGTGGAATATCTGTTAAGACTTGCCCTGGACAAGGAGAAATTCAAGAAGTGAACTGCCGACCTCCAGTAGAGTAGAGTAGTGGAGCGGCACTAAAAGAAAATGTGCTTGAATTCATTAAATTTAAAATTTGTTATATCAGCAGGATCGAAGTCTTGACCTGACATTTACCCGATAGAGATTTGGTTGATATTGTCACAAAATTAAAAATAATATATTTTCCCGTAATTTCAATAAAAAAATTGATACCTATTATTTTTTTGGTTTGCGTATAAAATAATAAAATGCCTAAGATATAAGTTAAACGCTTAATATTTTTTTAGGACGGGAGGACTAGAGTTTTGCCAGTGACGTCAAGACCATACAACTTTAGTGCGCTTATCACACGTTTTCTATTAAAGTTTACAAAGAAAAAAACCGCGTCCAATTTTTTAGATGATCTGCTTAATAGACAAAGAAATGTTTGGACAATATTCCTATTTTATGCTCTGACCACCCGAATTATTCTAGGTGAGTAGTGAAAAATAACTATCGCAAACTAAAAAGCCACTGTCCATCATTGCCATCACCAAATAAACTAAAAAAAACCCAATGGAAAACAAATTAATATTCGTGGAAATTAAAAATATCCCATTGGTCGGATGCCCGGAATATCGTATAACGATTGCATACGAAATTCTCGTGTTTAATTCATACTTCATAAAACTGTGAAAATTCATCCGGCGTTTCAGCATGTCGTAATACATCGAGTGCACCAATTTGCAATATTCTTCAACTTGTTTATCGTATGTTCACCGCAATGTATCGATAACACGCATACTAAGTAATTGAAAATACATTACAGAAACATGCATTATAAAATTGTTCTTACCACTCCCAATAACCGAAGTGAGAAACACGCCGCGCCTTTTTCTTTAAAAAAATGTAACCTAACTTTTTACTTAGAACGGAGTAAGAATTTGTTCAAAAGTTTTCAAACTGAAAGCCCACAGGAATAACGAAAGCCGCCGCTGCAAGCGTTTTTGTTGACCCGCTATTGATTTTTGTAGCTTTTGCATTTCTGCAAGCGGAATCTTAAAATGTTCTGACGAACACATATTCCCGCGTCGGTTCCCTCGAGACAGCAAGTTTTCTTTCCGTGAATGATATTGAAGAAAAATACGGGAAAATGTGCGTCAGGTTCGCTGGTTATAATTGGAGCAAAAACTTAATTAAGACGCGAGCTGGTGGGCGTAGTGACAGTGCGGGCGTAGACGTGGGCTTAGTGACATAATTCATTCAGAACTACTCGTCCATAAAGAATATCACTCAAATAAAATTCATAAGTATCTTTTCCGTGAAAATGTTATTTTGATAGATAGATCACGTTTGGCATTTAAATATCATGTAAAAATACCAGATAAACAGAATATCTGTGAAGAATCCTAAATAAATTATTTAACAAGTTCGTGCAATATGGAGGAGATAATATCGGCTTTCAGTAGGATAATATTAACATCTACACTGTAAAGTAAATGTTATGGTTCAAGCCAATAGGTGTAGTATAACATTAAATTGTAACTGTTTACTCCAAATTTGTATTCAAACGACTTCTTAAAAGGGAAATTTAAGATAGTCTTGAACCTTTTTTTTGTTTTATTTTATATTAGGTGGCCTTTTAAGGCGATCCATTTAAATGTTAACGAAGTCCATCGAGCGATTTTAAGAGTCTGTTTGTTTTTACTTCACTTATTATTTGTATTTCACTTATTATTAGAGAAGCTTGTCTATTTTAGTTATACTCCATTGTGTTAATTAATAAAATTAAATTATTATATAAGACCTAGAATGACAACGACGACCTAGAAAAACAATGATGAATGATCTACAATGTGAGTATAAATTATAGATAAAAAGTTAGTAACATTTTAGGTAACCTGTATGAGGCAGATACATTTTGTACTAGTCTGTACAATAGTTCGTTATACTGGTTAGACTTCGACAGTGGTTAGTTACCACTGACTGGACTAAGCCTCGTCGCCAACGGTCATTACATTTGAATTCTGACACGATGTTTAGCTTAGCTTGCAAAGCTATATAGGTTCCTTCGTCTGACTTTATCTTATACTCAATTGCTTACTAACATACACTAACTCTCTGGAAGTTTTCTCGTATCTAATAAAATAATTAAATATTACAAACGTAGTGTAGGATGTCCTTAGGCGAGATGGGGTAACGATATCCGGAAGGTCGCTAGGAGTGGTTGGAGGAAGACAGAGTTAAAATATTGCATGATGGTGTTTAAAGTTTTATTATGTAGCTGATGAACGAGGTAAATCTGACGATAGCCAGTTGTTAGTTATCTGCTTATTACAATCCGCCTAATCTATACTTCGTTTCAAAAATAAAGATAATTTTTGCAGGGTTCAAAGGATGAATATCTTAATTAATTGGATATATATCGAATATATATCAAATATATATCTTAAGATACATCAGATATAACAGTTTTAGTGAATATATCTATGATATTTTCATTGATATATAACCTTCGAACCCTGCAAAAATTATCTTTGATTTTGAAACGAAGTATACATATAGGTATCAATGATGTACGACGCTTACCTTCAAGAAACATACTTACCATGTTAAGTCAATTATTTCCCTAGCCATCTTTAGTGCAGGCCACTAACACTCTTGTCGAAATACGTAGTGCTCCATTCCTTTAATCATCATCTGAATTCATGTCTTTTTCATGAAAACTTTTTACAGAGCTAATCTGCAGGGCTATTCATTTATTTGTCAGGGAACCAAACCGAATTGTCAAAAATGTATGAAATTACGTATTACGTCCTATCGATTTAATAAGTCATTTCACGTCAGTTCAAACATTTTTGACAAATCAGTCTTCAGTTCCTGACGGATAAGTAAATAGCCCTGCTGGTTTTATAAGTATTTGAAAAAACAACAACTTTAAGAGATTCCAGGTAAACAATTCAATTATCATTAGATAGTAGTACATCACGCAGTGGGGTAGTGGTCGGTGTTGTCGGCAATTATCGAGCCACGGCTGTAGCACAAGGCCGCTAAGTGCCGAACAACTGTTATTGTAGCCGCGCTGCATTCTATGCATACACTACTATCGGTTTGATTACCTATGATAAGTAGGTTATGTTTTTTAGTTAGTCTATTATGTTGCTGCTGAAAAAAGACCTCATGCAAATCTTTCCAAGTATCTTTTTCCTGTGCCACCTTAGCCCAACCGGCCTGATATGCGTCTTTGTCCTTCTATCTATCGTTGATGTTTTTACTCGTATTTCTTATTATTATTTTTTTTTCTATTTTTATTTTTCTGTGTCATATGCATTGCCAGCCAAGAGAAAATCAGCCAGTACTATTCCCAACCACTGCGCAAGATTACTAAAAATGCGTGCTAAAAGAGACACCACCGAAGCCAGGGTGATGTAGGAATGATACTAAAAAGAATTTTGTGGTAGTCCAGCAGTGGAACAGTACACAAACCAAATATTTTGGCAAATTATAGTAAGGTACAACGAACTGCTACTTTAGTGTTTTCTACGCTTTATTTTCTCCAAAATTATCGGTATCAAGTATATATCGGTAACAAGTATTTTATTTCAGTCTTCATTACAAAGCATACATTAAACCCACGCCATGCCTCATCAAACTAACTATTAAGGCCCGTAACACCTGTTCCAAATAGTTACGCCCACGTTTATTGTAATAAATGGTAATGTAAAATATCCTTTAAAACATGTTTCGAGTACGTATCGAGTTACTTGCGGGAACAGTTAGTAAAGTTGTAAAGCGACTGTAAAACAACTAGAGTACAGTTGAGCTTAACGACCTGCTAGTTTGGAGCCATGAATATTGAATAGTATCGTCTAAAACTTGCACCAACTAATCTATGTCCACGGTTCATAAATCCATTATAATAATAAGTGTAAAAAAACTTTGTCGATTTGTCTCCATTTTGTATGAAGCTTCTAGCATAAATTATTATTTTAGATTAGCTTAGCGACGAAGATATTTAGTGGTAAAAATCGAATACAATCCGCAGCCTGCTCATTTAGCTGATATAATATGCGTGTGTGTGTGATATTTGATGCGAGAATTTTACCTTCTTTGAGTAACTTATATTATTTTAGTTCAGTCATTTAAGTATTTTTAACCAACTTCAAGAACAGTACATATTATATTATTGTATATGAAACTAGTAAAATTTTTATTACAAATTAAAGTGTGCAATATTTAAGGCGAGCTTAAAAGTCGGGTAATTTTAATTAAATTTATATTATGTTAAAAGGAAGAACGGTTTAATATTGTTTCAATCCATACGTGTTCATTGTCAAAATCATTGAACATTCTCTATACAGAAAACATTTGCTCGCTTTTCTACAAAAGGTGCGCTACGTTTGCTTAAGTAATTACGTATTGGTTTTCACAGTGTGCCATACAAGCACAACAGACAAGCTGTTTTAGTAATTACCTATTTCACGGACACGTGTCTTTGTAGTCGATTTAAAACTGTGTCCGACTAACTTTCTTTTGTCCAGTTCCTCTATGCAGATTGGAAAAAGTCGATTCTTTTATGCAAATTGGTAATTCAGCTTAAATCGAGTCTAGAACATAATTGGATTTTAATCGAACGAACTCTACTGCAATGTCTTAGTATTACCTATTTGGCAGATCGTATTAATATATGTATATGTGCGTACCTCCTAAAAATAGAGAGGCACTTTAGAATTTAAAATGATATTATTATCTTTTTTTATTATTTAGAAGAATATTTTTTATCTTCTATCTTTTTAAGATAATAATATTCTTCTGAAGTGGCCTCTATTTTTAGTAAGTACATATTAATATACGAACATCATATCATTCAAATTCAATATGCAGTCAAGTACGCTACAATGAAGTACTTTTGCAAGTCAATTTTTAATATTATTAACTATCTCAAGACTTTCGGAAAACATTTATATTTGAAAAACTGGCAAGAAATTCAAGGGGGTTGTCAGGAAAAGATAAAGGAAGGTAAGGGGGTACCGGGCTGGTTCTTGTAGGCCCGCGTGCTTGTTGGTTTGGACGCTTGCACTGCCGCCTTGCCTTTTCCGACATTCGCCGATGATGTTTGGTTTCGTGATTTATATATAGCTGATGATTTTCTTGAGGGATGATTTGCGCGACGCGTATCGCGGCCGCGGCTGATTTGCTGATGATTTTCTGATTTTGGCGTATTTTATGGGGAGACTTTGCGAGACTCGACCCATTCGCTGCGGTGGCGTACGTCAAACAGAGAGATGGGAAGGGTGAGGAAGGGTGAGGGAATGAATGGAAATGAATGAAGGAAGGGATCTGCGTGTGATTCACAGACCAAAAAAAAATGCGTTCGGAAATCGAATCGAGAAATCGAAAAGAGTAGGTGGGATTTTGACTCTAAATTTAAAAAAGTTGAATAATGATGATTTGTACCGAACAGGGGTTATACATATATTTTTCCATTGTTTATTTTTTGTACCCGCCGTTTTATCAAGCAGAAGTTTTCATAAATGTGAAAGTTAGAAGTGACACCGCGTCGACAATATATCATCGGTGGTGTAGACTCTACACCACCGACTCTACACTGTAGAGTCTAACAGGCGACGGTTACCGCTTACAAAGCGGGCCGTCTCTCCATCGTCTCTTTCTGTGTTGCTGTCTATTACAAAAAAGTAGATGCTTCTAAGCACGAGTAAGAGAGAGGAAATATTATTTACAAAGTTAACTAATACAGATACACGTATCTGCTGGATGTCGGACGAGCTGTGGGCTAAACGTACCACTGAGTAGACACCCAGCACCGTTAGACGACGCCGCGGTAGGCCAGGCGGAGATGGCGGCTCTTTTTGCAAAAACTTGTCAGAAATAGCAAAAAGTCGAAGGAAGGTAGGTAGGCCTTTGCCCTGCAGTGGGACGACCATGGCTAACAATAAATAACTAATACAGAGGTAATATTTCCATTCGCGCTGTGAGGAGTCACACCGTGACTTTTGAACCGACTTCAACTTTTTACTTAGCAGGTATATCGGTCGCGGAAATCTTTTTGAATGATTCAAAGTTAGCCGTTTGGTTGCACACTACTATTTAAATAAACGCAACTGCTACTTCGAAGCCAAACCAGCTGCAGATTATTGAAAAAGATTTGTGCGACCTATACCGTAACTTTGAGAGCTTAGAACAGATCCTTTGAAAAATATATAGACTTTCCGCCTTTACAGTACGTTATAAAATTATACTGGTGAAAGTTTAAATCAAGTTTTAGTCAGCATTCAAACTTATACAGGGTTCATGTTAATTTTATTAATCGCGATTTATCGCGTAATACTATTATGTTAGTTTTACAAAAACATTATAAAACCAACCACGATGTTTAGATACAGTTGCATGTATCGTGTTCACGAGAAAACTCAGTTATGGTATTGCATAGCAGTGGAATTGCATTGATTAAATAAAAACAACAACAAAAAAAACCACCTGAATGCTCTGAACTTTTTTTTGTATGAAAGTGAAATATAACAAATTATCAAAAGTCACATATCACATTTTGTAGTTTATGATGTTAGCTGCCTGGTCCTGCTAAGTTGCAGATATTTTAAAAATAACTCTGTATAGGTATATTGGATGATAGTTATACAGCCAAAGTTCAAACGACTATATTCAACGGAAAACTGTATGATGTAACGTAATGCTACCATTTATAATGTTCGTTAGTATTATTTAAAACTTGCATGGAACGGCGTGTCGGTAGAAATTGTCGGCGAACCACATATAACAGTTTATATCCGTGCCATCTTTTGTATCATATTTCATAAATATATTTCATTTCAAAACCATTTAACAGATTAGACCTATATTGTTACATCTATTCCGGAATAAAATAAGCACAAGTGCTGACAGTAATACTAACTACGCCTAGTGGTTTTACCCGCAAAAAAGCTTATAAATAGATAGATAGATAACACTTTATTGTAACACAAAAAATATTCAAAAAAGAACTAAAACAATAAAAAAATGTTATAAGTATGAAATGGTTCATGTTTGTGTACTTAACAAATTTTATGACATCAAAAATTTTTGGTGTGTATTTTGTATACTCTCTACAATGCAAAGCTCTGCATTGTTCAATTATGTAGACAATTTGTACTACATATACTTAATATGAGTGTTGTGCGTGTATGTTATGTTGTGTTTGTTGTTGTGTGTTGTGTTATGTTATTCCAAAGTCTAAGCAACCTACACCTTAACGAAATTACAACTCAATCCATTCAATAGTTTAGGCGTAATAATAATATATATGTAGTACAAATTGTCTACATAATTGAACAATGCAGAGCTTTGCATTGTAGAGAGTATACAAAATACACACCAAAAATTTTTGATGTCATAAAATGCAGGAAAACTAGATACAAAGACAGTATTATAAAACTTTACACTGGAAATAGATTGAGTTTTCGATGCGCGAATCTAAAATGGAATGTCTGTCGATCGTGAAGAATGCAAGCATCGTCCGGGATTCTGGCACAATTCTGCACTCGGGGCGCTGTCGTGACTCGGCACTCGCAGGGCTCTCCGCACTCCACGGCTTACAGGGCCGCACTGTACTCAAGATGCCTTCAAATGGGGTCACTATTATACGAGTACTTCACATTGTCACAGCTACAGCTGTTAATTCTGACGTTTGTCTCAATTGAATGCAGAATATGTGTACGTAACGCTTACTAAAAGATCTAGATTATACAAAGGTACACAATTTTGTATGTACTACTCGGGAACCAGGCGTGATTATATGTATGTACGTATGTATCGTATCTATGCTTAATATGTTATTTTATGAAAATTGTAATAGGGGTTTTTCATAACCGACACTGGTTAAATAAGTAATTATTTAAATAAATAATAAATAAGTCGCGGGTTTTATATTTATTTTAAATGATGTGCTAGCTTATACCTTACTTTACATATTATGGCATTACGTGTTGATTATTTATTTAACCACATTATATAAACAAGATTTGACTTTAATTGAATAAAAAATATCACAGCTAATTCGCAAAGTGCGCTTAACGCGAAAACAAGGTAAAAAATATGCGTAAATTATGGTAGAATTTGCACGAGCACTACGAGAAATAACGTATATTTTCTGGCCATCTATTTCAGAGATTTATTTATACCGTACAGTTCTACATATTTAATTTTGAGCAAGCACTATGGCTGGCCCTGAACGCCAATAAAACGATACAGCCAGCCTGAGTGTCGAAACTAGGAATGTACAGTCGCCGTTTACATGCATTTTAGACTACAATAAATAGGCTTACTATTCTCTGGTTTTTAGTGAATAAATCTGTTAATTTTAGACCATTGCCTATTTTTATGTACATTTGCACGTAAAGCATCGCAATTTGCATTTGTACGTTTTCACCGGGGGTAGACATCCTTTGCAGGAGGTCGTCTAGGTGAGTACCCCAACAGTACCAGTTATTCTACCGCCTGAGCAGTGATGTGCAAACATTACTGTGCTTCGGTAGGAGGGCACTGTAGCTAGTGAAATTACTGGGCTAAAGAGTCTTAACATCTTATGACTCTTGAGTAAGAAGCGTTGGTGCAGTGTTCCTTGAATTTCACATCATTGTGAAATCCTAGGTAGCACTGTACTGATTATGGGCAGCGTTATCTCTTAACATCAGGAGAGCGTCTTGCTCGTCTTCTACTTCATCACATAAAAAAAATCATATTTTTTTTCGTTTCGCTTCGACAGAATGTACATAAATGTAGGCGTATTATTGTTAGGTTATCTCTGCGTTTGATTTGATGTACTTACACTTTACGGTAAAAGATGGACAGTATCCGCCTTAATTCCGAACAACACCGTTGGTTCCGCGCTTTTAATTTATATTCAAATTTTCGCGCTCGCGTCTACTCATAGACAAATAACATAAAATGCCTGGCACGGCAATTCCTTTTTCCAACTCTTTCCCACACGTACGCTTACATCGCTCCGTCGCGCTCTCACACATACGAGTTGCGACACACCGCCGCTACGCGGCAGTGCATTCAAAAACTGAGGTCCGAGGACATGGCCGCAACGTGTTCTTCCGCGACATCTTTTTGATATAATATATTGATATTCCACTCCGCCGCGCTTGGAATACTCGCGACGCCCGCGCCGGGAACATATCCCATATATTGTTCCTGGTTTCCGCAACCACAATCTTCACCACCGCGAACCGCACCTATTGGATTATCCAAGTGAAGTGACCCGGGACCCGGGACCCCTGGACGTTGGACGCTGGATGCTGCACCGCCAGGAGCACCAGGTAGGCGTACGTTTTACCTCCCATACCATTCCTGTACATTTACGCCGTGCCCAGGTCATTTCTCAACCCGCAAAATTACAGTCCACTAAAATCGCGCCGCCATTATTTTGGCCACTTCGAGCCGTATTGTTCATTTCACATTATAACATAACATAGAACTCGCGAGTTTATTCCAAGTAAATACTTATTTTGGTGTTCCTATATATATAGAACATCGTAACCGCACCGCGCTTATAAGTGTTGTCTATAGGTATTTCTCATATTTTATTATATCACCGCGCCCTATAACACATTATAAGTCCATATTTATTTCCCCGCGTTATATGTATTTATGTATATGTATGTATAACTTCTTATGTTTATCGCTTAACTTACAAACCTGTAATTATAAGCTCACATTCAGTGAATATTCTTAGATTGTTTAGTAACTGTCGCGCCGCGCCGGGCGGTACGATATTATTTACCTACCTACATCTCAAAAAAAAAAAATATATATTCACTGACCTTCATTTATTATTTAATATTATTTCGCCGCGCCGTGTTTATAAATACACAAATATAACTATACAAATTACAACACTACATATTTACAATCGCTATATACACATTTAAATACACGGAAAGATTTATTGACATTTCTTTACGTATTGGTACTGTTATTGTTTGGTTGTAAAAAAAAAAATGTCACCGCCAAAGTCTGACACAAAGTCACAGGACTCTTCTAGCCCTGTAAATGTGCGTTTGACTTTATTAGTTGCTAAACGCAATATGTATTTTGAACGCATAAATAAAATATACGAACAAGCGAAAGTAGCTCATGTTTCGTCTGAGAATAAGGCTGCTTTTCTTACGTCATGTATAACAATAGATAATATTCACGCTAAATTTCACGAGATTCTTGACGAATACAACCAAGAATTATTAACTAGTAATCCCGAAGCTGAACCTAACTATCAGAGTTACGTCGCGTTCGAAGATTTATATTGTTATATCAAGGAAGTGAGAACGCAGTGGCTATCTCCCACCGCGTCTTCTGAGGCTACAACCGCGGCACCTAAATTAGCCAGGGCAAAACTGCCTAAGTTAGAGCTTGTCTCGTTTGATGGGAACATAAATCATCGCGGTCATTGTTCTATTCTAGTTTCAACGCCATGGTCCACAACAATAGCGATCTAACCGATTCTGATAAGCTATACTACTTGTTAGATAAGCTGACAGACAAGGCGAAAATTGCTGTCGCTGGTATTATCCCATGCGCAGAGAACTATAAGGTTATATACCAATCGTTACTAGACAAATACCAGGACGTAAGAGTTTTAGGTTCTACTTATCTCGAACAGGCCCTAAGCCTCAAGCTAGACGGACAACCGTCAGTCGCGTACTTCCAAAGGTTTATTGACGTTTTCGTCACCGCTGTAAATTCTCTTAAAACGCTCAACATCGAAGATTTACTCGATTTCGTTCTGTTGCATTTAGCGCAGAAGAAATTTGACACTGAAACTGTACGCACATTTGAAAGGTTTAGTACTTCTAAGTTACCTAAACTTGACGATTTTAATACTTTCATCAGAGATCAGTGTCGCATTTTTCAAAACACGCAAGCGAACCCGCAGGTTAAGTTTAGTCAAACCAATAAATCGAACGCTAAGTCTAGCACAGTGGCTCGCGCGCCTAACGTGCAGTCATATGTTGCGAGCTCGTCCACGCGCAGCTGTTCACTGTGTGATAATGATTCACATGTCCATTTCTATAAATGTGCTGCATTTGAAAAACTTTCACCATCGGAACGTTTTAAAGTAATTAAAACTAATAACGCATGTGTGAACTGCCTAAGTTCATTACATAAATCCGCTAACTGCACATCTAAATTAACGTGCAAAAAATGCAGTCAAAGGCATCATACTTTACTGCACTTCCCTAATAAGGAATCGAATGCCCTACGGACTTCCCCCGCTTTATCACAAACGCAGATAAGTCCGGAATTCGAAGTACGTCGCGCGGCACCGGCCACGCTGACGCCCGCGCCTGGCTTATCATTGTGTACCACGTCCATTGCCGCTCTGCCCGCTCATTCTATGCAGCGCGCGGCAGATAACCAACAATGTAGTACTACCGCGTCACGGGATGCTACCGTTATACTCGCGACCGCTCAAGTTATAATCTTCGATGCAAATAATAAACCGCATCTAGTACGTTGCCTTCTAGATAGCGCGGCCCAATCTAATTTCGCGACTTTAGATATTTGCAAGCGAGTTGGATTATTAAATGACTTAAAACCTTCTTCCGTTAGGATTAGGGGCATAGGCGGGTCGGAAAAAACCGTAATGGGTTCTGTAGATTTTAAAATTTATTCGCGATTTAATTCAAACATTAGCTTTGAAGTTTCGTCGCTTGTTGTCGATCGGATAACTGATAATTTACCATCCGCACCGATCGATCTCTCCGCGCTGACTCACCTGCAGTCACTACCGCTCGCTGATGACGCACTCGCTGCACCGGGCCCTATAGACTTGTTGATAGGCGCCTCATTGTTTGTTCACATGCTGTTACCAGGCGTGGTACATAGCACGCGCAGCGGTATTCCTCCCGCGATTCAAACCGTTTTAGGGTTCGTTATTATGGGTTCCGTACCTACTTTGACACCCGTTAACAATATCACGACTTCTTGTTGTTCCGTAGCCGTTGAGTCTATGGCTATGGACGGTCTCCTCAAGCGATTCTTTGAACTTGAGGACATATCCGCGCCTCCACTTCTGAGTCCCGATGACACAGAGTGCGAGGATATTTTCCGCGCCACCACTACTCGCGACGATAGTGGTAGGTACACCGTCGCGTTACCTTTTCGTGACGATGTTTATTCGCTAGGCGACTCGCATGCCGCCGCACTTCGACGTCTTTCATGTCTCGAACGTAAGTTAGAAGCTTCGTCCGAGACTCGTTCCGCGTACAATGACGTCATCCGCGACTATATCGATAAGGGCTATCTCAGTCCAGTCGACATAAATTATGACACTGATCCGCGTCCCGCTTACTACATTCCGCATCACGGTGTAGTAAGAGAAGATAAGTCTACTACTAAACTGCGCGTAGTTTTAGACGCTAGTTGTAAGACTTCTTCCGGTCGTTCTCTCAACGACTTATTATACGCAGGTGCTAATCTACAAGGCGACTTGTTTAGTATCCTAATAAACTTCCGCCTCTTTGAATTCACGCTGACGTCAGATTGCCGTCAAATGTTTTTACAAATTGAAACTAGGGAATCTGATCGTAGGTTTCAAAGAATATTGTACCGCTTTAAAACTACTGATCCGATAACGGTATTTCAGTTCAACCGCGTCTGTTTCGGTTTGAAATCGAGTCCGTTTCACGCGCTGCGCGTGATTCGCCAGCTGATTGAAGATGAGGGTGATAAGTTTCCGGCCGCAGCTGCCGCAGCTTCCTCATGCTTATACATGGACGATATTGCCCTGTCAATTATGTCCAAACCGCAAGCCATCGAGCTTAGTCATGAGCTCATACAGCTTTTCAAAGCAGGTCAGTTCGACCTTGTTAAGTGGACGAGTAACTCCGCTGAAGTTCTCGCTCACATTCCGGACACTCACAAAAGTTCGCACGATATAGTGTTCGACGAATCGGTACCTCATAAGATCCTAGGTCTCTGTCTAGACGAGTCTAGTGATTCCTTTCGCTTCGTCGTTACCGCGCCCGACAATAAGTGCACTAAACGCACTATGTTGTCGGTGATAGCCCGATTATGGGATCTCATTGGTTTCGTGGCGCCAGTCATTTTGTACGCCAAGCTCCTCATTAAAGAACTTTGGCTGTGCAAGTGCGACTGGGACGCCCAACCTCCACGCGGCATAGTTCTCTGTTGGGAACAATTCTGTTCAGAGCTTCCCTCGCTCAACAAAATTCTTATCCCGCGTCATCTGGGACTCGTTCAGAATTGTGAAGTCAACTTGTTGGGTTTCGCTGATGCAAGTGAACGCGCTTACGGAGGGGTAATTTATATACAGGTTCGTATCGGCTCCGAGTTCTTCGTACGTTTGGTGTGTGCCAGGTCTGGGGTCTCCCCCGTCAAAACCATAACTGTGGCTAGACTGGAGCTCTGCGCCGCCGTCTTAGTGTCGAAGTTACTTCGCAACGTTCGAGATGCCATCTCATCGCGCTACCCCGTACGTCAAGTGTACGCATTCAGTGACTCACAGGTTGCCCTATGCTGGATTAACGCATCGCCTCACCGATGGCAAATATTCGTTGCCAATCGCGTTGTAAAGATTACTGAGAATATCCCTGCTGATCGTTTCTTTCACGTGGCTGGCACAGAAAACCCGGCAGATTGTCTGTCGCGGGGTTTGACCCCGGATAAATTAGTCAGTCATCCGCTTTGGTTCAGTGGACCATCCTGGGCCTCTAGAGACCCAGAAGAATGGCCATTGCGTACCGTCAGTAACGACATTCACGTTGATGTCCCTGAGCAAAAATCTGTTGCACACGCTCTCACATCAAACCATACCGATTCCGTTCTTTACGCGCTCACGCAACGTATGTCGTCCTTTTCTAAATTACTACGCGTCGTTGTTTACATATACCGCTTCCTTAAGAAGTTGCCTCGTGGCACTTCCGTTTCAGCAGCTGACTTAGCTTTTGCTGAAACGAAAATTCTGTGCGTTGTACAAAACGTACACTTTTCGCAAGAAACGCTCACCGCGCTCAGCAGTGATCCCGCTGAGCCTACGGCTCTCACGCCGGCTCATTTCTTAAATACTGTCCCGCTTCTGTCTCTACCCGCGCCTGAAGTCTTTCCGACTAACCTTGTTCAACGGCATGCTCTGCAAGACAGCATTGTCCAATCCTTTTGGCGACGCTGGCGTGGAGAGTACCTCCATCAACTACAATCGCGAGCTAAGTGGAATGTACCCACTGTTCCTATACAGGAAGGCACAGTCGTAGTTATTAAAACAGACAACGCTCCACCTTTGGCTTGGCCTTTAGGTGTTGTGGAAAAGGTGCATCCTTCTTCTAAGGATGGCGTAACTAGGGTAGTTACAGTTCGAACCGCGAAGGGAAGCTATGTCCGTCCAGTTGTTCGGCTATGCCCGCTCCCTAATCAATAATTTCAATAAATCTTTATTCTCTACCGCATCATACTTTATTCCGCATTATATTTTTTCCGCATCATATACTATACCGCATTATACATACTATTTTCACGCACATTTTATATATTTAATTGACTCACGCTATTCTATATTATTATACATTACCATATATCTTGCTTAAAGGCAACCCTTTAAGGTCGGGGGTATGGTTCCGCGCTTTTAATTTATATTCAAATTTTCGCGCTCGCGTCTACTCTTAGACAAATAACATAAAATGCCTGGCACGGCAATTCCTTTTTCCAACTCTTTCCCACACGTACGCTTACATCGCTCCGTCGCGCTCTCACACATACGAGTTGCGACACACCGCCGCTACGCGGCAGTGCATTCAAAAACTGAGGTCCGAGGACATGGCCGCAACGTGTTCTTCCGCGACATCTTTTTGATATAATATATTGATATTCCACTCCGCCGCGCTTGGAATACTCGCGACGCCCGCGCCGGGAACATATCCCATATATTGTTCCTGGTTTCCGCAACCACAATCTTCACCACCGCGAACCGCACCTATTGGATTATCCAAGTGAAGTGACCCGGGACCCGGGACCCCTGGACGTTGGACGCTGGATGCTGCACCGCCAGGAGCACCAGGTAGGCGTACGTTTTACCTCCCATACCATTCCTGTACATTTACGCCGTGCCCAGGTCATTTCTCAACCCGCAAAATTACAGTCCACTAAAATCGCGCCGCCAACCGTTAAAATTTTTAACAGATCAATAAGTACAGTTTTGGAGTAAAAAAGTAACAATCATGCATCTGATATACCCATCCAAACTTTCGAAGAAAATTTGAAACGATACCGTTGATGGACTCAAAATGAACCCTCATCAACCAAAGTCGAGCTCTTGTTTTATTTAGCGACAAAATCTGCATCATAACAAATGCAAGTAGAAATAGCTTGACGGCGCGCGACGAGTCGAAAATACGAGTAACCATTTCAGTGGGGACATAGCTCTGTTTCGCTTCAGTACGGAATAAATCTTGTTTTGTGTAGTAAATAGAGTCCTCGGGGAAGTGAGGCGTGCGCCATGCATTGTCTATCGGTTTACTGAAACGATTCACTAAATCGCGTCGACACCTTCGTACTTACATTACCAAACAAGCGGTTCTAAATGTGTTAGGCTTTCAAGCTATACTATTCGCTTATAAATGATTATATAGATAAAAACGAAAACCTGCTGGTAAGAATTTTCAAAACGCTATTAGTATAAGGCAGTAACAACTAATTTTTATCGCAAATACTTTTATAAAAAATAGATGAAGAAAAACATAATTCATCGAAATCTTTTTTACCCAACAAAAATATTAAGAGGAAAATTAATTTATAGATATTTTTAATTTTTGTTGAACAAATTATAATAATTGGTTACAGGAGGCTGTTGGTTTAATAAAACACGCCTCAGTTAACGAACTGCCTAAATAAATAAAATCAGATTATGAATTAATAGCGAAGTCAAAGTTTCGATGTGTTTGCCTTCCTATTAGACCTCGTGTGTTCGATTGGCAAACATTTGTTGAACGTGATCTAACTTAAAAGGATGGATTTATGTTACAATCCTAGCTTTTGGGCTCAAGAGAACCAACTTTATTTACAACTTGGTACGTACGGCGCCGTGGCATCTCTTGTACGACTTCAAAAGTAACGTATGTTACAAATTCATGAAGACACATAAGCCGCCTGTGTTGTCCCTACCTACTCGTACATAATAATTCTATTTTGCATGGAAAACGTACCATCTGCTCAAACAATATTTATATTCTGTCTTGAGCCCCAGGAATTGATGGAATCTTATGGATTTTTACTTATGTACAACTTTGGAAACTGGTCTATCTTGTTACGTCTTAGTTACTGTATTTAACATTACCATAAAGATATATCGTTATCTAGCTCTATATTATTATGTATGTACTTAATTCAATTATTTTAACGCCGCCATCTGACAGTAATTAGGAGCAATTGGATTTTCTGTCGATTGCAGTGTCAGTGCTGTTGTTTATTTTTCTCAATAAAGGCATATTCCACAAAGAAATATAGGTACATTTTTATTATATTAACTAAAATATTAAATTTCTGACCGATTGGAACGTCCAGACAAACTTGTCTATAACATTAGTGAAACTCACTTTTGTCATTATACTCGTAACAATAGACAAAAGTTTGAGTCTAGGGACGGACTCGTCATCCTTAAGGACCTATGTCAATCTAAAGTAATAGTTTACATAGGCCTGTCCTGTCAAAGGCACCTATCAATTTCTGAGATACCTGTTCACTGTTCATGTCCAAAGATCTCCAAATACAGATATCGCATGTTCAAAAGGCACAAAGTTGTATTGGTCCTAGATGGTATTTCGTACAGAGTTAGGGCTGACACACACTGACCTATGGGCGAGATGGATCACTGGGATTGGGTAGAGAAGGAATACGAAAGACCGAGTTGAGTAGTGCGACATAGGGGAGGCCTATGTCCAGCAGTGGATCCATGAGTAGACTGATGATGAACACTGAGGGCATAGTAGCACGAATCAAAATATATATTTTTTTTAATCTTGAAAATCTAAACGGTATAACAGTATTAATGGTATTGACATTTACGCCGTGTCGCGCCATTAAGTACTGCCATTATGTGAAGTCTATTTTCATAAATTTAGATTTTTTGGGTTGCCTACAATGTGAGAAGTTAATACCATTTTCATAAATGTCGATTTTCGTAAAACCAGCATGACTAAAGTCGTGCTACTATGCTTCCAGTGTGTTTCAGGCTTAACGTTCGACGCTTATGGGATTGTCAAGAGGCGTCGGCCGTCGTCTCGTCCCTTGTTAATATTCCAACTGACGTCACCGGGATCCAGTGTCTTGCGAATCTTGAATAGAAGCCTCCGGGACAACAAAAGGCTTCCTGAATTTTGAGTAGTTGGCGTAAAGACAACTAAAACTACCCCTTGACATCGTAAAAGTAACGCTTCGTTTTTAATTAAGTATTTAAAATATTAAACATTTATTTTAAAGTAGAGCTTCTAATGGGACAGATTTCATAGTATATACCATTATTTCATATAAATATATTATGTTCAAGTGTTGTAACATTTTATTTTAATACGACGTCATACCAATTCTTTTGTTGTGTAGTTTATTACTATTTCATATTATTCGATATGCAATAAAGAGTTATTAAAGTTATTAGTTGTTAGAGTTGTTAGTGTTAATGGACTTTAACATATATATGTTAAAGTCCATTAAGTTATGTTAATTAAGCGAGAAGAATATATATTTTTTCAATTGTGTTATTGAATTTTTTTTTTGTTTATATCATTGTCCGTATTTTATATCCTATGATTGTTGGTGTGGTTAGTAAACTAATCAATTGATTTATGAATAAAGTGCCTACTATTGACTTTTTCTGTATATTATGTCATTGAAGAAAGTTTTTTATTTCAGTCCGTATTTTATCTCCATGTTTTGCATGGTTAGTAAGTTAATCAAATAATTTATAAATAAAGTACAATTTTTTTTTTTTTTTTTTATTTATTTATGGGCTTTGTCGCTAAGCGACCACATCGCCCTGTAAATGCAAATCAAGCACAAGTACATAATTACGATATAGTTAATCTTTAACAAACAATAATTTTCATGGTTTCGAATCCAGCGCCAGGTCGCAAAGTTTATACAATATCATTGCGGGCTCTGCCGCTGGATTCGATAACAAAGTGTTGACCAGACCGATATCCTTGCTCTGTCGCTCTTCTGGTGTAAAATGGGAATATCTATAGGCTGCATTCCGGACACATTCCCATAGTACATGCTGCACGTCCTCTATCACCCCACAATCAGCGCAATTAGGTGAATCAGTGATCTTCATGAGAAACGTGAACTTGTTCGATAGGATATGTCCGGAGCGCAATCTGAGGGCTGTCACTAATATCTTTCTGCTGAGTTGAACCTGCTCGATCCAAGGATGTTTTAGGATCTGAGGTTGGATGGTCTTATACCATATACCTTTCTCCCTCGATCTTATGTCAAAATATTCTTGCCACAAATCATGGCAATGATTCTTAATGATCTTAACTTGATCTGAAAACAAGGGTAATATATGTGGAATACTAACGCCATCTACACAAGCCTGTCTCGCTAACATATCCACGTGCTCGTTTTCTTTTAAGTTGACGTGTGACGGTATCCACTGCATAACAACCTCTATATTGTTCGATTGAAAGTCTAAGACTAACTCTAATATTTGATAGGCAATCGGATTACCTCGCACGTGCGAGGTACATCGAGCCAGGTGTTGTAATGCGCTTTTAGAGTCAGTAAGAATGACAATTTTAGTGTACCTAATGTGTGATCGAATATATGATAGTGCTTCCACTATAGCTAGTAGTTCGATGTGCATTATTGATATATTACAGTCAATCTTAAACTTTAACCATTTATTATGTAGAGGATCCCAGAATGCAGCACCCCCGCTCGTGCTATCCTTGGATCCGTCCGTATAAATTTTGTGATAATTACTATATTCCTGTTCTAAAAAGTTATCACTAATTATCCTGAGGACAGTACTGTCGAAAGTACGTTTGGCGCGATTAATTGTCGGAATTGTACAACACAGTACCCGAGATAGATTTATGTTGCTTACCCATGTTTTTAAACTGTACATACCGAGTTGATTGCTGGAATATATGGGTGTGGAACTAAATGATGAGTGTACGTCCGTAAGTATGGGCACTTTTTTGTTGTACCAATAACTTGAATTTGTATAATTAGTTAGTTCTTGTATAATAGATGTTGAATTATTATGACCTAGTGATTTAGACTTCATCCAAAATTTGCCTGCTAAATATTTTCTACGGAATTGTAGGGGAGGTAGACAGAGTTCGTTCTCCATGACATGGATCGGTGTACTACGAATAAACCCACCGATAACACGCAGTGCTTGGTTCTGAATCTTATCTAATTTCTGAAGGTTGGTCTGGCAACTATTGCCATATAAAAAGCTACCATAATCCAACCTACTGCGAATGAGAGATATATAAAGTCGTCTGAGGTGTTTTTGGTGCAACCCCCAACTCTTACCCGCAAGTACCTTCAAGATATTGATTAATCTTGAAACTGCTACAGATATTTCGTTAATATGCTTACCCCATCGCAATGGGCTATCTAACCACAGTCCTAGGTACTTTACGTGATTCACTACTGGCAGAGTAATATCATTTATTTTAAAATCAATAAAACTTCGAAATGATCCTTTTTTAAAGATACACAATTTACTCTTCTTACATGAAATGGTCAAACCCAAATTATCAAGAAATCCTTTTAGTTTTTCACAAGCTAATTCTAATTCACTAACTGCAATATCTAAATTTTGATTTGAAATATATAAGACGAAGTCGTCGGCATACTGAGAAATTTTGACATTCTGGATGAGTTTACATATATTTAATGTTGCAATGTTAAATAGGAGTGGGGAGAGGGGGTCACCTTGAGCCAGACCACGCCCACTAGTACGACTCGTTACTAATCCATCAATATTAATGTGAAGTTTTCTAAGTTTTAAATATGACCAGAGATAAGAACATATTTTAAATCCTACACCGTATTTGCTTAGTTCCTTTATTAAGTATACTATATCGACTTTATTATACGCGCCTTCGATGTCAATAAAACAGGCTGCAGTTATCTCATGGTTTGAAAAACCTATTTGTATGTATGACACTAATCGTGTAAGGTTGTCAATACAAGACCTAGATTTACGGAAACCTATCATATCGTCAGGAAACATTGTGTTCTTTTCAAAGAACCATTCCAATCTCTTGTTTAAAATATTGTGGAGGATTTTACATAAACATGAAATTAATGATATTGGACGTAAAGCACTACCCTTACTACCAGGTTTAGGAATGGGAATGATTTTTACTTCACGCCACTGAAATGGCACATAGCCCTCATTTAAAAATATATTGTATAGGTTAATAAGGTGTGTTTTAGCAATATGGGGAAAATGTTTAATCATAGAATATGAAATACCGTCACTGCCTGGAGCCGTGTCGGATTTTTTGGTTAGGTTCTCTAATTCTTGTAACGTAATATTCGATTCTAAATCATGGTTATTAGACGAAATAATATGAGGCTTATCAGGGCATACAAAATCAGGTGTAATGTCTTTTAAGAGTCTTTGTGCTTTATTCATGTCGACGGCTGTTGGGCCGGCACGGTGGCCTTTCACCCATCTCATTTTGCGCCATAAATCCGAGGAAGAGCTCGTTTGATCAACTGAGGAACAATAAGATTGCCAATTTTTACATTTAGCCGAACGAATAACCCGTTGTGCTTCTGCTATTTTGCTATTAAGGGCGTCTAAATTCTCTGGAGAGGGGCAACGGCGCAGATTTGCTAGGGCAAGTCTACGTTCGGCCACTGCTTTAGAAAGTTCAGCGGACCAGTATGGTTTAGGTACAAATTTATTGGCGACTTCTTGTGAATTTTTAATCAGTGGTATGTGCGCGTCGGCAGCTTGTTGAATGACATTTTCAAAAACGTTGTAGTATTCTTGAGGTTCAAATGGTATATTTTCTAAAGTTAAAAATGAATTTTCTATTTGCGATGTATATAACATCCAATCACATTTTTTAAAATTTCTTTTAACTGTAAAATTCCTAGTTTGATTAATTTTAATACTAAGTTTGATAATAAGATGGTCACTCCCCAATGTTTCATTTGTCACCTGCCACGAGCATAAAATCGCTAAATCAGAAGAAACAAACGAGACGTCGGGGGCTGATTGAAGTAGTACCCCATTACTAACTCTCACTCTAGTATAGTTTCCATCATTTAAATATATAAAATTATGATCTAACATTGAGTCGAAAAGTTGATGCCCTCTTCGATCTGTTCGACAAGACCAATTCACATTATGAGCATTAAAGTCTCCCAAAATTAGCGTATTTATATCGGCCAAAGAGAACATGTGATCCCAGTCATTTTGAGTAGTGTTAATAGAGGGGGGGCAATATATGGAGATAATATTTTTAATATGGTTGCAATTCAAAATTTTTACGTGTAATAATTCTATGCCTGTATTTATACTACGCGATGAGCACAATACTGAACGAACAGACTTGTGCGTTAATATAGCCACTCCTCCGTACCCGTCGGCCCTATCGCATCTATACGTATTGTAGTCATTTATATGGAATGTAGTGTCAGGTACTAGCCATGTCTCGCTAAGAACTGCAATATGTATTTTTTCTTGTGTCAGAAGAGCTTCTAGAGATAAGGATTTCGGTCTTAGACTCTGACAGTTCCATTGAACTATATTAACATTTAAATTTAAAAAGTTGTTAGCCATTATTAAGAAGGCCGTCAAAGAAAGCACCAATAGAAATATTGCTAGTTACATAGGTAATTATCCAGTTCATTATTATTGCCACTATTTGTTTAATTTTGTTCTCGAGTGATTCTGAGCACATCACAATATTTTTAATTTTGATTATAAATTGGATAAAACTTACTTCACTGCTTTTACTCTTACGCGCACTAGGAGACTCACTTATAGATTGTGGAATGTCATGTTGCCTTTCATCAGCTGATATTGGCTCCGAGCTGCAAGCAGTGTCCATAGATTCAGGCGCGGGAGGGAGGGCGGTAGCACGGGCAGGGGCGGTGGGGGTGGACGCAGCGCTTGCAGTGGTCCCGTTATCTACGTTAAGTCGACTTTTTTGTATTCTGCGTTCCTGAATTATCTGGGTCAAAGATTGTGTTGGAGTCTGAGTCGGAGTCTGAGTCTGGTCATCGGCCGAAGATGTGGCAAACAATTGGGACATAAGGCGTTGATTTCCAACTGGTTTCTCGCGGGTCGATCTGAATTCGAAAATAGGTGACTTCGGTATCTGTGTTTGTTCCGGCGGAAAACACGTTGACTGCGCTTTTTTATAGGTACAATTTGACTCAGCCATAAATTCACGAATTCTTCTTTCTTTTTTGAAAATCGGGCATATTTTTTGTAGTGCCATGTGGTTTTGTGTACAATTGACGCAAGTGTAAATTGTGGTTTCACAATTCTCGTGGTTCTCACCACATTTAGGGCATACTACCTTTTTTGATGGGCACATTTTGCGATTGTGGCCGAACTTCCAGCATCGTGAGCATTGAGTAACGGGAAAAATATATGGTTCCACTTTTACTCTCAAGTTATAGATATATACGTACTCTGGTAGCTTAGGACCTCTAAATCCGACTCGGACCGTTTCGCTCGCTATCCATGTATTTTTATCTATGCTAGTATCATTAGGCGAACCCTGGGTCGAATCCTTGTATTTTTTCTTTGAGACGTCCTCGGAGGACTCCTTGGACATAGCAGCAGTGGGATCGTAATCGTGGTTACGTTTACTTAACCTTTTCACAGATGCAATTTCAATGTCACTCGAGATAACTTTTGACATCTCCGCTTCCGATAGGTCCATTTCTATATTTTTGAGAACACCATATGACATTCCCACTTCGGTCGTTTTTTGGCTTCTCCATCCCAAGTCGAATAACGGTCTGCATTTTATAAATTCGTAGGCATCATTGTTGCTATCGAAAGTAATTAACATTTTATATGGCTGTAAATACTTCACCTTACTGACACCTTTTATGCTGTTATCTCGCAACAACCGAGCTAATGCGAACTGTTTAGGTATTGGGTCCGTGGTGCTGATAACAGATACAATTATATTTTTATCTACGACTGGGCTCGATCTACGGATGACTTTATTTTTTTTTGATACCGCATTCCACTCTTCTTCTGATGAAGATTCTTCTCTTATTCTTTTTAAAGTAATTTCTTCTGTCTCCATATCTGGTTGTGTCAGTTCTCGGCGTTCTATTGTTTCATCAATGTTTTGTATTACTATCTCTTCTTGCGTTTCATTCTCAATGTTCAACAATTCCTCTTCAATCATGTCTCCTACTCCAAACGGATCGCTCGCCATAACGCGTCGGAACCCGAACCTTACGGGACGGGCCCGCGCCTCTCACCAAAATAATAAAAGTATTCACTTATCGTAGAACGCGGCGGCAGTGCACGAGCTATTGCTACGGTGTACGAGCAGCGAATGAAAGTACTATTCAATAGGAGCTTTTTCTAGGTGCGGAGTGAGGTTGAGCTGTAGTTAGTCTTTACGACCGAGCTACACATATAGGGACATAATCTGTTTAGTGAGTGGTCGCCACAGGCCCGCTAATCTCACCCATTAGGTTCACATTTATACGACCACCCTAGCGTCTCATTTCTCCACCTCAAATCTATTTATTTACCAAAGAAAATGGTCGTCACTAACTAACTACACCTCATTCACCCCAAAGCTAATTTCAACTCGACCGAAAAGGCACGACTGCTAAATTATTACGCTCAGAATTCATGTCAGGTTCGGAAATTATCTCGAGCTCAACTAATAATCGGCTAATCATACGCCTTTTGTAATTAGAGAATGATAAATTAATTCACCTTTGTTTAATTAAGCAGCAGTGATAGTGAAAGGAAGCTGAGAATTCGGAGGCAGGCGAGAGGCGGGCCGGCGCAGGAGCGACGCGCCGCTGCCTGCGGCCATCCTCGCATAATGACGCCAATTAGTCCGTGTCACCGCACTTAATTTATGTAGGGACCGACCGAACCTCCCCTTAACTTTTCTCATAAATAAACAACTCACAAAAAACAACCAACAATGACTTCATTTTATAATAAACCGAGGTACCAAGATAGTTCGTAGGGGAGTTAGGGCACAGCATCCTAATTTAATGTGGCGACACTCTACGTCATTCCTGTAGAACATAATATCCATCGCAATACAAGGTGGAAACGAAACTAATGATATGTGCACTTTTAATACACCAGGAACATCCCGACTACTCTTTATTTATCCATTTTTAAAGCCATTTTATTGCGTGTGTGCATGCGTGAGACCGTGCGTGTGTTTGTGAGTGTGTTTGTTAACTATTCACGCCTTAACGGATGAAAAAAACTGAACTGAACTTTTGTATATATAGGTGGGTAGCTCAGACCTTAAATAATACATAGGCAACTCCTCAGCATTAAACTGCTGGGCACAGCTATATTATAAACCAAGGTAGGAGTATTAATAGTTCCAACAATAGAGGCTCCAATAAACCCATTCTCCTCTACACTGCACGAGGGCAAAATAGCAGTCGATATTATTGCATCGATGCGATGGACTGAAATAACTTCCTAAAATACATAGATGAGTTTGCACTCCGCTAAAGCGAAACGTTGTCTAAAGAGCAAATATTGATTTCACCTATTCCCGGCTTTGTTCGCGTCTATGACCAAATACAAATTGCACATAGACGCTCCGAGCTAGTATACGACGTACGTAAATAAATACCTAGATTAACTCCTATATTATATTAGACTAGCTTATGCTTGGGACTATACTTGCGCACAGAAATCCTTTCTTACTGGAGGTCTACGTCGTAAAATCTATCCACGTTCCAAATTTCAACCCAATCCGTGCTACGATTTGTGCTGTGTTTTAGTAGATCAGTCTATCAGTCACGCTTTCCTTTTTCATATTTAGATTAGATTACTCTTTATTGTACCACAATTATATAGAAGAACTTAGAATTTAATTTAATATATTTAAAAATGTGTAATAATTCGCGGTTTTATCGGTAATAGCGATCAGTTCCAGACGACAATACAGGTAAAGGAAAATAAATAAAGATGGTACTTTTTTAAAATCTATTTTTAATAATTTATACTTGGAATTACTTTGCTATTAAGGTATTGTAGAGTCACACCATACATAGGTATTTTCTAAGTTGTAGAATGGAAAGGGTTCACAGTTTTTATCCATTTGCCAGTGGATATATTGTGATGGATGATGCGACAGGAGGAAAGAGAATTTGTCCCCACTATGTCACTGCCGGTGCTGTAGATATGGTATATTTACCTAGGTTTTAATATTTTAGACCTAACAGAAAAGACTAAATATTTTTTTGATATACGAAAAAAAAATGAATAACTATAATAATACTCTCAATATAAAATCATTAACAATATATAATTATTTAATATAGTGATTGCCCAGAATGCTGGCAGCATTGCCACGTTGAAAGGCAATACTTATACGTTGGGCCAAATATACCCCAGCATTTTGGTCACACGTCGCCTCGACCAAGCGCTCAGATAAATTTTGGAAAATGCGGTGAGCTCCCGGACCCCAAGACTCACTCTGCCAACTGACAGTGGTTTGGAGCACTTGGATTTTCTGTAGATCGGCTTGTGGCCGATCTGTGGTTAATAAAAGTGTTCTTTATTGCTGTAGTAGCTGTAGTATTGTTAGTTTGTTTTTCTCAATAAAGGCATTTGCCACTTAAAAAAAAATATAGTGATTTCTATATGATTTATTTTTAATTGTCACATCGATTTTTGGACAAAATGGAATGACTTAAAAAAAAAAACGCGGAACATGGAATAGAACAGAAAACTCTCTATTGAAACACCACAAATATAGGTATACAGAAAAACTTAAAAACTAAAACACAAATTCATATATTAAGTGTAACAATTCGCGGTCTATACGTACTAGACGTACCTATTACGAGTATATTATTGCATTTAAATAGCTTTTGACCTCCCCAATAAGTACACTGATGTACTGAATTCATCTTTGTAAATAAATGGCATATACTCACTTGTATTTACTTCGGCGGCTTGTATAACGGTCGGCAGGAAGCCGAAGTAAATGCAAGTGAGTTTATGCCGTTTATTTACAAAGATGAATCTAAATACTCACGAATCGTTTAGTGTAAAATATAATGTAGGGGAGCGAGGGGCTTATTGTAACAGTTTTCATGAAAACTAATATAGGCTCGAGATCTATTGATTATATTGCTACTAAAAAATATGAATGGATGCTGTAACTCTTCCTCTACCAAATCAAGTAAAAATAATACCATATTTGTGGGTAATTATTTTACAATAAATTATTTTCTAGAAGAAGTCCTGTGTTACAACTTACCTCGTGTTTGGGGCAAGTTGTAACGACAAAAACAAACGACTCTAATTCCTCCTTTTATTTATTCTTTGCTTATTTTAAACAAAATTAACATCTTTCTAAAGTAGGTATTATATAATTCTTATCAAAAATTAACTCAAATACACTTTTTGTAACTCAAATACGTGTTGGATAAAATGATCCATAAAACAAAAATTCTTTTTCGGTCATCCACCCAAAGGCATTACCAGCTCCAATGAAATCGAGGTCCACCACGAATAAACATATCAGAATATTTAAACCTAGGAAAAACGAACATCGGTGGGATAAAATTACCCGCAGCGTTAGAGGCACAAGCAAGTGCAACAAGAGTTCCCCTCTCAGCCGATGTGTGATGTGATAGCCCCAATTTGCTTTTGACCACGAGCAGCTACTATTTTCTTAACTCTTAAACTTTCATTATTCTCACTCTTTTTCTTTATGTATCTAACATAAAGAAAAGAAGACGTGAGTAAAGAGAGACGTGACATAATCCGAAAGTCTGACTAGCTTTCCGAATACCGATTTTTTTTTCTAAAACTTCAGCTAGCAGCCGTAACACTTCTTGGCTTTGTGTTGCCCGCTCTGACTTTCTTTTAAACTCCCTTATACTAGAAGAAAGGAAAAAAAAAGTAGTTATCTACTTCTTAATTTGTGTTACAACAAACCCCGGGATTTTGTTACAACTAACCCCATGGTATGATTTTTGACATTTATCAAGATAACTACTTAAACAATTTAGCAATCTTAAAAACGGTTACATATTATGATAGATAAATTTGAATTAATTTGATTTTTTTTTTTTTTTTTTTTTTTAATTTGATTTGTTTTTTTTTTTTTTTTTGTGTTTTTTTTTTTTTTGTTTTTTTTTTTTTTTTTTTTTTTATTTATGGTAGATAAATTTGAATGTAAATAAGTTATAGAACGTTTGAAATAAGTCGATAATATTAACGCAAAGCATAATTTTACGACAGTTCAATTTTATATGACCCGGCAAAAATGAAGCGCATACACACTTCCGCTTACTGCGCCGGCCGACGGGACACTTGCTATGGCAACATGATGCAGCGTGGTTTATAGGTTAAATCGAGTCAAAAAAATATATTAATAAAGTTCAAGATCCTAGTGAAAAGAGCCTGTTACTACTTACCTCTGTTACAACAAGCCCCTCGCTCCCCTACTGTTTTACCAATAAACAAATATTTCAGGACATTTTACACAGCGCCACCTAACCCCAAGCTGAGCAATTTAATGCTTGTGTTATGGTGGTTAGGATAACGGATATAATACTTATATACTTTTCTTTTGTAAATACATACTTATAATAGATACCAATAACCCTGTAAAACGAACATTTAATAACACTTTAAAGAGGAACACACGCAATTAATCTCATTTAAAAATTAACGAATTCACAAAGCGGTTGAATTGAATAGAGGCACCAAGTAAAAGCTGGTTAACAGATACCAGGTACACCCCTAAATTGGTACAGAGCGGTTTCATGTTATTACATAAGGAGCAACAAAGCTCGCTCGAATCAATTAGGTGATCCGAAAGCCTCAAGGCCCAGATAAAAGCGACGGCATTTCCTTTATACTCGCGGTTAAAAGAATTCAATTACATAATACTAAGGAGATTAAAAAGGCTAACACAACTCCTTTGAGATAAGGTGGGTTGCTATTTAATAATTGGAAACGCGCGCTTCAATGACTAAGTTTGGAGTTAGTTCATTCAGGGACATGAGATTAATATCTTATAAGTTTAGATTAAAAAGCCTAGATATGGATATAAAAGAGTATATTAAAATACAAAGTCTTATAAGTAACAAAATATATTATCTTCTTCACTACATAATATAAAGCTGCTTCCCGAGTCTGTCCCCATGTATGCTATATCTTTAAAACTACGCATCGGATTTTGATGCGGTTTTCATTAATAGATAGAATGATTCAACAGGAAGGTTTATATGTATAATACACGCATGATATAGTAGAGAAACACTGATGACTTTCTATTAAGCGCGGCGAAGTGCGCGCGGGTCCACTACGATTTTCCATTTCACAAACGGTCTAAGCCCGTTTATAAATGCAAGGCAGAATTGTTTCAATCACCTATATAGGTATATATTGTATCATCATAAAAATCGGATTATTTTTTTACTCGATGAATTATTCTGGATTAAGATTAAGGACAAGTCTCAATATGTATTATAAAAGTGGGAAAGTACAGACAATATTAGTGACAATGGTTATTACTGGGTGTAGGTACATATACTACTTATCTACGAGTAGGTAATTAAATAAAAAATATATCTATAATCTTCTTTGCTATGTTCGATAATATACTGAATTTCTTCACCTGTTACATTTTTTTCACAAACGGGAACTCTGGATGCGGATACCACTTCACTGGAGTTCGCAGCCTGTGGAAATATTTTACATTCACATGAGCAAAAATGTCTTAAAGGAAATAGAGTTCAAAGTTTTTGTGGTGATTGAGAAAGTCCGCTTATAGCGCATGGGTTTCAGTTGGTATTCGTTTTTATATTATACTGGCTTGTGCTCGCGGCTTTGCCCGCGTTACAAAATCCTTTCTTAGTGGAAGTCTACATCGTAAAACCCATCTATATTCCAAATTTTAAGCGAACCCGTTCATCGGTTTGAGCTGTGCACTGATAGATCAGTCAGTCACTCTTTCTTTTTATATATTTAGTTAACATTATAATATTCTGACTGAACATGTATTATAATATTATATAAACAGCTAACAATATTGGCTTTATACAAACGTCGACTCCTGCCATTTTTTTTTTCTTATAATTCTTTGCTGTTACTGCATATCAACGTACGTACGTATTCAAACCTATTTAAAATCTTAACTTACCTGTAATTACTATTGAAACCAGAAAGCTGAGAGACTTCCTCCGCGGTATGTGCAAAGTCTAAAATATCAATATTCTGCTTAATACGTTCTTGATCCGTGGAGCGTGGAATAGCAACCAAATTGCGATCCAACTGAAAGAAATAGTTCTTAAGGGTGATTCCTGAGAGTCAAAATTTTACGTGTCTGGGGGAATAAACTACCCGTAACATAAAAATTCTACCTAAAGGTATTTTTTTCCTGTTAGTCTAAGGTTCAATCTACTTAATGCATGATAGACATCAGGTTATATTTAGCTGGAAGTATCTAAAAAAAAATGTAAAAGCCCTGAAATTTGATTACCGTGGGCTGTCCCTTACACATTTTCGGAATAAAATATATTTTTTACACTAATTTATAAAAGGAATTTAATTAATTCCTGTGATCAAAGCTGTAAAAGGTGAACTGTTATATGATCAAAAAAATACGCGAAGGCTGTACTCAGTGTAGTTTTAGAAAAAATAACAAATTTAGGTTTGTCCCCGGACAAAAAGTGATTCCCATGGCGCGCGACATAACTACCCACATTTCACAAACCACAATACTTAGAAGCTTGTACGCACGCTATTGGCTAACTTCGATTGCGCTCTAAACATCGTGAAGAGAGGCTCCTCCTCTCGTTGTTATAAACTGGATTTACGAAGGTGAGAAATTGATTACCGTGGTTTTGGTTCACTAGATCATTGATTACCTTTTCCATGTTTAAAAATATTTTTTTATCCATTACGGTTTTTTGACTAGGGTGTGCAGTTAGGAAAAGGGTATTGTTTATCATATATTTTATTAATTTTGGTCTATAATTATGGTATTTAAAAATATTGACAAAAAACTATACAATTTTGATTTCCATGGTATTGATTCGCATGGCATTTTACCACGGTGATCAATTTTCCCCTGAGTTTTCTTGCGCATTCTTTCACTTTTTATCCAACTACAACGAAGCCGCAGGTATGGAAGTGATTTTGACAGTTTATATTTGTATATTTCATTATTTCAGATATTTTTTTTATATTGTATACATCAGATTTTTTTATATTGTACTATAGTAGACAGCCGCTCTGGCTTATGCGGCACCATTATATCCCCACATTAAAAAGTCGCTCAGCGAGCTATGGAGAGGGCTATACTCGGGGTTTCTCTACGTGATCGAATCAGGAATGAGGAGATGAACCAAAGTCACTGACATATCTCCGCGGATCAGGAAACTGAAGTGGTAATGGGCAGGCCACATAGCACGTAGAGCGAATGGTTGATGGGGTCGAAAAGTGTTCAAGTGGCTACTACAGGCAAGCAAAGTTCAGCAGTAGACGTCTTATGGCTGAGATGATGTATGATAAAAAAAATAAAACGAAACTATGGGCTGACTGCAACTTTCAGTCCAGATTAACCTAACTAATGATAAATGTACAATCTGATGACAGCTTCTGGAGTGAATGTCAGTGACTGTGACTGAGAACTTAATCTCATATTCTAGGACTATATATTAAATATTTTTACATTGTTAAAGACTGCAATACGTTGATTTTATTTAGTTTACATGATTATTATATAGAGAGCCAATATAGACCTTTTTAATACTTTATGTTTGGTGTATATCTGTTTGGATTTTTAATCATTTCTATTTTATATGATTAGTATGTAGAGGTTAATATTTAAATAATAACATAGAATTCAAACAAAATAGTTTTAATTTTGATTCCCATGCCACACTTTATTGATTCCCGTGGCACCAAAAATTTAAATTTAAATATCTTCTAAACAAAACAAGTTTTAATGATGCCTATTTGATTAATGTGCTTATAATTATGGGAAATTTGATGTTTTACATGTAAAATTCAATAATACTTTTATTTAAAATCTGCCACGGAAATCACTTAAATACGCCCGATCTCAGGATTTACCCTTAAAATTAATCTTTATTTTAATAACGGGTCTTGGTGAGAGTTTTATTCGCGGCGCGGAGCTCGGAAAGTCAGAATTGCATAATAAAGTTCTACTCTCGACCACTTCTATTTTAGTAGATTTTATCGATTTCTGTGTATTAAAAGCATGAGTAGACAGACGGTAGACGAAACGTTTTGCTTTTTCTCAGTGTTTAAACATCGATACGATTTGTAGTTTAAAGTAAAACAACAAATAGTTTAGAGAAGAGAACTAAGCTAACATTTTCACCTCATCTGTTACTCTTATTTTAACCCGTGTTTATAAAGTAGTTTAGATAAATGTTCTGTGTAATTAAGGTTTGATTTTATGGAGATTTTAAAGACAGAAAATGAATTATTATTAGAGCTGATTTAACGAAGGAATCAAAAGCTTTAAGATGTTAGACAAAATGCCTTCAAGTTCGAGCTCATTTTGTCGCTAAATATACTCTTATAAGTATCTTATAGTAAGAATAAGAAAGTGAGCCCCAGCTATTTTCTTTATGGTATGTAGAAGGCAGTTGTTAAGTCATATTGCAAGCCTTAATAAGTAATATTAGCGATCTGAAACTACAAGATATAGGTAAGCCATTCAACCTACAATTGTGATTGTGATTTGACGCTGACAATATAAGTAGGGTTACCTTTTCTGTTGGAGTCTAAGCCCAATAATTTAGATTTTTTTAATACTTACTAAATATCAAAGCAGTATTTGCGGCACAGTCTTGTTATACTTCTGAGCTAGGTTCTGAAGGACAGGATGATCTGCACGGGGTGGGGGAGCGTCCTTTTTCCTGCCAAGAATGCCTCCGAAGGGACTGTATGCCAACCAACTAACTATTACTCTATGGTCGCGGCACCAGTTGACCATCTCCTCTTGGGTTATTGTTGGGTTTACCTAAAATATTTTTTTATTAAAAAATATAGGTATACAAGGTTACACATTGGTTTGGTTATACATTGGTATATTATAGGGCCTTATGACCTCCACAATATACATAAGGCCCTATATACACTGAATAACCAATAACTCAGTATATGCACGTTGAACAGTACAGCTACCCAGGCTGTAGTTAAAGATAGAGATATCATCAACATCATCGGGCTTTGCGTCTATTGCAGACGATTTAAGCACTGTCTGTTGGGTTGCGTTGGCACTTTCGTTGGTGGCTAATAAAACCAATCCTGAACGGGCAAGATCGACTACATGAGGTACTCTACTACTAAAATTAGAGATATACCTATTTTAAATTTCACAATGATTCTTAAACTAACATTCGAGCGGGTATGTTATTTTTATACGAAAACAACAAAATGCAGTGGAGATTCTACCCGTATACATTCCTTTCCTTCGTAATTCATTAAAATGTTGCGAATAATTCCATTTAATTATTTTTACTCCAATTAAAACGCTCAAGAGATGTCACAATAGCGCTTGTTGACACGACGTCAAGAATTAATTAGCGAATCCTAAATATCAACAAGTAATTATTATGTTAGTGGGTTCAAAAGGTCAATGTGTGGGTGTCCTTGGTATTTGCGAATACTAAGTCAATTAGTACCATTTGCCGATTCTATGTATTTTAATTATACCTCTATAGAGGTACTGAAAAGGTCGAATACTTACTTAAAATATTGGAGTAATTTTCATTATTTTCTACCATCAGTATCCATAATAATAAATCAGCTGGGGGATAGATGGTTTTTTTTTTCTATCCGTCTCTTACCTTTAAGATTACATACTAATAACCCCTAAGATTAACCTTTTTTGTCCCGTTTGTCCTCTCAGGTGTACGAAATCAGGGGGTCAGGTGGGAATAAACTTTTACTATCAAATCGACTTTAAAAAAAGGCGAGGTTCTAAAATTGGGGTAATATGAGTATGTAAGTGGTGGTAGTCAAAGGAAAAAAATACTACTATAAATTACTAGCTGCGCCCAGCAGTTTACCCGATGAAAATTAACCAATTATGTTAGACCACAATAGATGGTGAGAAATCGTTTAGTGTCCCCCTTTCATGAGAGCTACAAGTTACGTATGTGTACTATTTTAACTCTATTATTAAACAGTGCCAGTACCGATGCGATGTCATATCCACAGAATAAGTAAGGAGAAGGAAAAGGAGAAGGAAAGAGGAATAAGCTTCGGTACCTATTTTGTTAATTTTTAATTCATTATTGATTAGCCTTTGAACACAATTTCGCGAGATATTAAGCAACAATGCGACTGTAAATGGCAGCAGACCAAAACCTAAAAGGCGGGATAAATTCCTCCTGACTCCTGGGTAATATAAAAAAAGTAAAAAAAAGGATTTTAAAAATAGTACTTTGTACATGAACGTTTTTGGCCTGCAATGACCGATCTAACCGTTATAGTTAGTCAGTTAACAGTAAATGGTCATACCTCAATTTGCAGCACTGCCGGTTTAATTCTGGAATTATCCCAGAGCCTCTGCATCTGTGTCAGGTTAAAATGGGACACGCCGATCGATTTAGTGAGGTTTAATTCCTTAACATCCTCCAATCCTTTTCACGTTGTCACGAAATCTGTCAATCTGATGCTGCTTTCTTTCTGCAATGAGATAAAGTTATAACTATCAAAAACAAAGCTTGTAAAAAAACAAGTCTCGCAATTCATTTCTTCTACCGTATAAAATGTGAGATCCATGTAATATCAAGTCGGTTAATTTATTCAATCCCTCCTTAAAGGACCTTAAGTTTTACGTAATTAACTTACCTGATAGGTACTTAATATAAAAATCTATGTTCCAAATTTCAACCCTATCTGTTCAGCAACTTTGGCTGTGCGTTGATATGATAGTAGGTAGTCATCAGTCAGTCAGTCAATTCACTCTTGCCTTTCATATAATATTTAGACTAGTTTATGATCGCGGCTTTGCCCGAGTGGAAAAATCCTTTTTTTGCGAAGGTTTACATCAAACCTATGTGTGTTCCAAATTTCAATGCAAGCTGTTTAGCGGCTTGGGCTGTGCGTTGTTATATTAGTCACATTTTCTTTTTATATATTTAGATTTCATTCAGATGAAGTATTGTAGCAAAAACCTAGTAAAATGAGGTCTGTCCCCGATCTCATTCGATATCATTATCCCAATAAACATTTTTTTTTTTTTTTTTTTTTTGTGGATGATATGCCTAATTTAGAAATAGACATTGCATCAGATTACAATCTAGTCTAAATTATGACTAATAAGTAATTTAATTTTATCTTAAACTGCTAGGTTGAGTTAAACTAAGAACGTGTCCAATAACACTTGTTCTTACTGTCTCTATAAAGGTGAAGACACTTTGTTCATGTGTTCTTATTATGCAGCACTAACACTACTTTTCACTAGTCACTACACTTAAATTAACTCCAAAGGTTTTTTCCTTTTTCCCAATAAACATAAAACAATGTTCTTTTACCGAAAATTGTCATCATATTTCTTTTTAAAAGGTATCATTATTGTGTGATGTACTGAAGTGAACTAAAGCCGATTATTTCTAGGCTTCACGTTATTAAATTGAAAAGGAAATAAAAAGCTTCTACGTAAGTTTACGTTCCTTTCATTTGTTGGAGGTGACATGGAGACGTGTACTTGCTCGTATACCTTCTACCGTAGATTAACAGAAGTAGACACCCCACTTGAAAATAAAATTCATAGGAAAAAAAAAGGAATTTTAATGAAACTAAACTGTCTACCTATTCCAAAATTAAAACATGTACGTAGGCATGTAGGTAAGGTGGTACGAGTATATATTTTCGTATTTATCATCATCTCAGCCATTGGCCGTCCACTGCGAAACATAGGCCCCCCCTTTCTAATTAAGATAGTATTAATGTATCTTATATTTTGTTGTCCGGTGTCTGAATTTGTTACTATAATCTGTGGTACTCGTGTACCTTCTACTTTTATTTTAAGCTCGGGAAACGTGGTTGAAATATATAAAAAATTTAGTAGTTCTTACCTTATAAGCCATAGGGTAGTGCATTAGGTATAGATCGACATAGTCTAGTTTCATTTCATGCAATGAGTTTCGCAACGCCACTGGGATCTCATCTCTCTCATGGGAATCATTAGACCAGGGTAGACCCTTTAAAAATAATAAAAAGTGAATAAAAATAATAGTAGGATGAAACCCATTAGAAAAGGAGGGGAATATTATAAAAATAAAAGGAAAAATAATTTACGGGCGATCTGAGGTCGGGAAGGGGATGGGGGTGAGTTTTTAAGGGTAAAAAACGGTTTTTCTCGATTTCCGGCAAAACTAAAAGTCCTATCGAAAAAAGTTAAATGGCAAAGTTGTAGGTAATAAAAAGATCTAAAACTTTTGTATTCACACTTTTTTCACATCACCTCAAAATTTATGTGAAAAATTCAAAAAACCAAGTTTTTGGTTTTATATTTTTATCTTTTACAAAAAAATATTTTTTAAACGAAATTTGGTGAAAACTTGCCTTTTTATGTCCCAAATACCCTGTAATTCATTTGATTAAAAATATTTATTTTTTCACCTTATTTTGAATTAATATCGAAAAAACACCCTAATTTTCAATCGAAAATTCACCCGTCAAAATATCTGCTTTTTTCAAAAAGTTCGTATGGTTTCTGTTCGTTGAAATCTCTACTTTCCGATGGTGAAAAAAAAAATGTTACTACAGTAAATCTTCTCAGAAAATGCAAAAATTAAAAAAAAATTAACTCGATTTTTTTTAATAAATGAAAAAATTACACTGTATCAATTATTATGGTTTAAAAAATATCAATTGGCAAAAATTAAATCATCTTTCGTTTTGGCAAACCTCCCACCCACAGAAGGAGCAGCAGAACAACATTGTTACAATTGATATTTTTTAAACCATAATAATTTATTCAGTGTAATTTTTTCATTTAAAAAAAAAATCGAATTCCAGGTTTTTTGAATTTTTGCATTTTCTGAGAAGATTTAATGTAGTAACATATTTTTTCATTCACCACCGGAAAGTAAAGATTTCAACGAACAGAAACTATACGAACTTTTTGAAAAAAGCTTATATTTTGACGGGTGAATTTTCGATTGAAAATTAGGGTGTTTTTTCGATATTAATTCAAAATAAGGTGAAAAAATAAATATTTTTAATCAAATGAATTACAGGGTATTTGGGACATAAAAAGGCAAGTTTTCACCAAATTACGTTTAAAAAATATTTTTTTGTAAAAGATAAAAATATAAAACCAAAAACTTGGTTTTTTGAATTTTTCACATAAATTTTGAGGTGATGTGAAAAAAGTGTGAATACAAAAGTTTTAGATCTTTTTATTACCTACAACTTTGCCATTTAACTTTTTTCGATAGGACTTTTAGTTTTGCCGGAAATCGAGAAAAACCGTTTTTTACCCTTAAAAACTCACCCCCATCCCCTTCCCGACCTCAGATCGCCCGTAAATTATTTTTCCTTTTATTTTTATAATATTCCCCTCCTTTTCTAATGGGTTTCATCCTACTTTAATTTTTTTTTGTTTTAAAAATTATCGACCCTGGTCTACATTCCATAGCTACAGGCATAAACATTAGACACATTCTAATGTTTATGCCTGTAGCTATGGAATTAAGAGCGCTTAGTCCGCGGGACGCTATCTCGCTCGCACTATTTGACACATTTTTAAATATAAATTCATAAAATTAACTTTTTGAAAATTCCTCAAGAGAGTCGCTGCACAATATTATTGCACACATTTTAAAGTGTTTTCGAGTCGACCGTCTTCAAGAATTTTCAAAGAGTTCTAAGAATTTATGTTTCAAAATGTGTCAAATAGTACGAGCGAGATAGCTTCCCGCGGACTAAGTAAAAAAAATAGGAAGAAGCCAGACATAGGGCACAATTTTACTCCAGCGCGAGTCGGCACAGCAACCGACACTTTCCGATCCAACAGGCCCATGTTTGGCATAGCAGCGATAGCGCTATGCCGTATCATCCCATTTTCTTTTAATCTAAGGTTAAATGGAAACTGGAGGCGGAAAAGTTGGCTCTTACCTCGCTCAACGCATAAGTTTTGTCATAGAGAGAGGTAAAGTAATATATAGCCCGCTTCTTAGGCCTTACATATAGGAGGCGAACTTTATGATTTTTTTATTGTAATAATGTAGGTAAATTCAATAATGTTTCTGTGATTATGTGCATAATAAAATTGAAAGAGAAATCAAAATATAATTTACATTACAAACAGGACCCAAAATAAAATTAATTATGATAAATTATGATTTAAGTAAAATTATGTTTATGCCTTTATTAAAATATACCTGTAAATCTGTGAACTGTAACAAACCTGATAAGCTGATCACATAATGTAACGTAATTCTACTTATATATTAATATTGATACATTACTATAATATCTTTCAGCGACGAAAACCTTTCGCCGGGGGCTTTGCATAAATAATAACCCGTCCTCGATCGACAGCACCACGCGATAAAACTCATATAATTTCCATTTCAGTCAAAGCTTAAATTTACGAAGGTCGGAAATTACCCGTGGCTCTGCAGGCTTCCGTCAAACGAAGCTGTTTCAGGCTGGGTACACTCGCTTTAGCGACGCTTACGTTTTATCGATGGGCGCGATGGATCAAAGCTTACAGAATGTCAACCATACAGTTACGTATGTAGTAACAAAGCTGAATAAGACAACAAATAAGCTCTTACGGATATCGAAGAAGGTAGAAAAGGAAAGCGCACATAATATAATAGTTATTGTGAATATTGTGATGCGTTTTTGGTTGACGGGTCTCTAAAAATTAATTGCCTATACATATTCTGTGAATATTTTAAGCGTCTATCTGCTACCATTATTAATCTATAAATAAAAAGGGAAAAGACATCGTGTATTGGAGCCCACCTTTATTATTTACTTTATTCCATTTTTAGTATGTATTTGTTAGTAGTTGTTTGTGTGCATCTTTTGTGAAAATTTCATAACTATCACGGTTCATGAGATAGAGCTTGGAGACAGCCAGACGGACGGACGGACGGCAGCGAAGTCTTAGTAATAGGGTCCCGTTTTTACCCTTTGGGTACGGAACCCTAAAAATGACGTCAGGATTGTTTGCCATCTCACTTACCTCATACAAATGAAAAACAAAATACTATCGTTAACCTACGTATTCAGTACGATTAGCAAACAACCAACGTCATTTTTCTTGCTTCAGTTTGGTGTTCTTTGCAGCTTCTATTGAATAACTTGTTAATACGGTATTATACGCGTACGGTATTATCGATATTATACGCTAGATCTATGTTGTCAACTCACTTTGGTGGTGATGTAAAGGTGGGATCTATCTGCGTTGTTGTCGGCGAGGTATTCGCGTACTCCGAGGCCGACTTCGTCCTCTACACTGTAAAGGGTGGCCGTGTCGATGTTCCTGTAGCCGGCCTCCAACGCGTATTGTACGGCTCGAGCTAGGGAATGGTTCACCCTTGTACCCTGTAGGAGTGTGGGTGAACATGACGTTCCAATGTTTAGTCTAGACTGCCCCTTACATTTTATTTTCTTCACTATAAATCTTTCAACTGACCACAAAGTTAGTTTTACATTCGACACCAAGTCATTTTTAGAACACTAATGGACGCGCGCACTTCGTAATATATTATACAAAATATAAACTTTCCTCTTGAATAATAATAATAAATATTCCAGGACACAACGTCATCTAAACCCAAGCGAATCACTTTATCTATTAAAAAACGTCATCTATTTTGATGAGGTTTTTTAATAGATACGTTACGTAGTTTTAAATATCTAAGCACACATAGGGACAGACAGACAGACACGGGCTACGACTTTGTTTTAATACTATAATATGTAGGAATAGTAATTAGTAACTTCGAAATGTCTCCTCTACTCTTACATCCTACATTTTATTATCTACGCTCATCTTCAAACTGATCACAAAGTTAGTTTTACATTCGACACGAAGTTTTTTTTTTTTTTTTGTTTCATACACCTATTATTAGAATAATTGTATCAAAAGATTACAATCTAGTCTTATTAGACTAATAAGTAATTTAGTTCTAACTTAAGTTGCTAATATGAGTTAATCTAAGAAAGTGTCCAATAACACGTATTCTTACTGTCTCTATCAGGGTGAAGACACTTTGTTCTTGTGTTCTTTGTACACAGCACTAACACTATATTATAATAATTTCACTAATCACTACACAACTCAAAAGGTTTTTTCCTTTTGAGTCTTCTTACTAGACCCGTGGTGTCGAGGAGCTGGATGGCCTCGACGTTCACGTGATGGTGGAGCCGGCGCTGGTGGGTTTCCGCGAACTTTCTGATGACGTTAGTCACGAGATCCACTTTCAGGTTTACTTTTCGACACGAAGTAAATTTTAATATACTTACGTCTGCCAGATGACCCAGGCTGGTACCGAGTGCTATGGCGGGTATTTCATTACCATCATTCAATTTATACGATAATCTGTGTACCTAGAAAAAAAACTATGACTATTAACTCATTTGGTATATTACTTCTTTTTTAATACGTCATCTAGATATATTTGCAAGTAACTATTCATATACGGTCACAGCTTCGCTGCAGTTAAGAATCCTTTATAAGTTTTATTTCTACTTCTGTGCCAAATTTCAGTTTAATCAGATCAGTGGTTTGAGTGCTACATAGATTGATCGTCACGTCATAGTGAACAAGATAATCAAATTAAAGATATTTTTTATAGCATACCTTTATTGAGTTAAAAAACAATGTTACAGCAGTAAACAACACTTATATTAACCACGGTGTCACAAATCCGCAATCTTATTAACAGTTTCAACAAAAATCAATATCTAAAAACAAATCCCCGCGAAATGAGAAACCAACAAAGAAGACAGCAATCACTTCATCTATAGACCGGCCGCCGGGGAACAAAAACGTGATTAAATTCTTACCAAAGCATGGTTGAGTGAAACAAACAATAGAAACTGGGTCCATCCGAGCACAACCATTCCACGTAATATGTTCTAACGGACTAACTGTAGTGGAGAGTAAAGCTATAGTGATAAACATACTCAATACTCATTGTCCGTAGAGCGATACGGCTTTTGATACGAGTTCAGAGTTTTCGAATGAGATAAGAATTAATTATTGACCTATACTAGTGTTGGGAACCAGTCGTTCAAGATTTTTCAGATGATAATAATGCTGTTTATTTACAAATACAAATCTGTTTTTTACTGTTATTGATCTAATATTATATCATTATTATTTACTAAAATTAATTTACCTAATTATTATATTCGAAAGTATACGTATGTATGAAAGCTCTTTATGCCTAAATGGTTGAACTGAAATGTGGTATGCAAGTAGCCTAGTGCTAATATTAAAAAAAAAACAACAAATTTAAGCGCTAATTGGTAAAGAGGTAACAGACACATGTCGTATACATCCGTATTTGAATTAGTAAATGGCTTTTACGTTATGTTACCTAGGTAACACCGCAAATGTAATATAGGCAATTGTTATCACTTTTGAATATCAGAGAAAGCGTCGCACTCGTCTCAATCACGCATAAAGAAAAGAAAATTAAGATATATATGTACCTACATAAATAGTTATATATAGGTTTAATTTCGTGTGTTAGCGATCTCGCCATATAGTCTTTGTTAGGGGAAGATAAACAGCACCTCCTCGAGGGATTTGTTCCGTTTGCCACTAATAAGAAAGGAAACTTATTCGAAGGTCAGGGGTTCTCATGACCGTTACATACGAGTAGAGCCTCTTGTAACAGAGCTTACAGATACGATATGGAATAATTTCGCATGGGTTAATGCGTGTTGTTTGTACAACTGTTGTTTGGATATGTGACAAACGCGTGTCTTTTGTTTATGTTCGTTTTCGTTTAATGCTGTGTATACACACCAAACGATGGTTCGTAAGCTATCCTTCTATGTGGATGACTTAGCGACGGCCAACATAACCTAATCATTTCAACCGTTTAGGTAACAATAAAACTCGTACACACATCCATATATTCTCATTTATAATAATTAGTAGGAAGTAGGGTTATGATTTAAACCTTAATGACTAGAGCCAGCTCTACTCGTAGATAATTTTCGGTTTTGACATGAAGGTCTACAGAAAATTTGAATGGTCTGACGAATGTCAAGACTAAAACTGTCATCCCTTTAGTTCTAAGATCCTTGTCCCATACATTCTCAAAAGCAGAACGTTTGGGATAGCAGTTGTACTGGACATTATTTACTATATTACTAGACATTACTGTAAAGGCCTGCACGGCGTGCTTGAAGGGCAAAATGAAAATGTATGGGATGACAGTTCAACTATTAGCCATACACTTACGACTAAGGGGAAAGTTTACATTCCAATAAATACTAACAGTTTAGGCGCTAACGAGCCTATTTCAACAATTTCACCTTTCCCTCACTCCATAAGAAATAATATGCTTATCTTGTAACTTGGAAAGTTCATTATTTAACATTCCCACACTAATTGAACTTTCATTACTTTGGCACATTACAAATCTCATTTCACAAGTTAAAATTTCCGTACCCTCGCTTGTTTAAGCAAACACATTCAACTCAACAAAGCGAGAATACAAAATTAGAGCGAAAATTAAACCGAGTTTCGAATCCCTGATAACAACCCGAATAACGTATAAATACTGGTGTTTCAGACCCGAAGAGATACACACATCCATGCGAACCAAGCCAGTAATAAATTATTACACATAGGCCCTTCGCGTGGTTAAGCTCGGATGTAGGTGATGAATCCCATGTATAGCCATTCGGTTTTCGCAAATAAACTCCATAGGGACGCTGGATGACCATGTAGACTATAGACCTAATAGTACACCTAAAGGTACGCCTGCTAATGATCAATTCTTAATCTTTTTGGCGAACCCATATTAGTGAACGCGACTCTTGCGGGCGTAAGTCGCTGATACGTTGCGATAATAAACTCACATTATCGCAACGATTACACGACTCGATCGTTAGTCTCAAACATGACGCCCAGTATGGGATCAGGCTTCAAAATCCTCATATAATTTAAATAATAAATATTTCAGGACGTTTCACACAACGCCACCTAACCCCAAACTAAGCAACTTAATGCTTGTAATATGGTGGTTAGGATAACGGATATAATACTTATATACTTTTCTTTTGTAAATACATACTTATAATAGATATTGAAAAACCACCCAGACCAGAAACAAATACCTGTGGATCACACAAACATTTGTCCCATGCGGGAATCGAACCCGCAACCTTCTGCGTTGCAGGCGGGTATTAGCCCACCGCGCCACAGAGGTCGTCAATTTAGTTTACTATTGAAGATGATATTGCTGTTTGATCACTTTGTCATCGATCTTACCCTTAACCCTTGCTACTCTTCGCGCACATTAGGTATACGCGAGAGTTTCTATCAAATTCAAAAATGTTTTTGAAGTTTATTGTATGAGAAAATATTAAGTACCTACCTACTGCGCGCGTACATGTACCTTAAGAATCAAAAGTTATAATTATTGCCACAATCTATGGTAGTCATAGTTGAGTTACCGAGGCAGCTGCAGTGTTTGATTTCCTTCACTTGTTTAAGTAAACTGAAGCTGCTACCTTGTTTCTAGGCAAGGTAACAAGATCAGCTCCGGTTTTAATTTACAGAAATGTCAAGAGTTTTTCCGGTGAATTTTCCACTGGCTCCATTCATCAGGCGAGTGTCACTGTCCCCCGCCGAGCAATTACTGATGTCGCAGTCGGGTGCACGGCGCGCCATCTAGCGCAATTACTACCACCTACCACCGTTGCCACCTACCGTCCTCGCCCACCTTAACACTGCGCCCACTTCATAGGTTAAATCCACGTGAAAACCTTGTTCGTATGCGAGTTTGATGGTAAGCAACAATGATAAAATCTAGCTAAGGTTTACACGACTTACAACTGTTTTAAACGACAAAAAGGGATATCATCAATTCGAAATGTAGGTATGTAGATATGTAATAGGTACCTATGTATGTACGAATTACGAGAATTTCCATGGATCTAATCTGCTTCCAAAACACTAACTTTCGGAAACGTGTCGTAGTTTGTACTCGCATTTCTCCAAAACGAAATTAATTTTTGACCATTCTTATTGGTCTTCTTATTGGCTTACATTAAGTCCAACTTAGGAAGCTCTGCAAATTCCATCGAAATCGGTTCAGTAGTTTTTTTCAAATAAGATTTAATGCGTGGGTCTTGTACTCACATTGCATGTCGTGCAACGGCAAAAGAAGAAAATAAAACCAAGACCAATAGTGCAGGTTTATCGAGGAGCAAAGAAAGAACCTTTCAAACGCTATGTGATCCAACGGATAGAAGATACCTACAATTACATTTGCGTGTTTCAAAGACATTTTCATAGCCTAAACTGCAAACCTAAATACTAAACAATATCGCCTTTATACATATTTTATCTTGTGAAGAATTCACGAAAATAAACACAAAATCAAAATGTCTTTAAATAAACTTTTGCAAAAGTAAATATAGAGATCACAAAGTTGTATAATAAAACCGTTACATTCAGCTGTTTGGCAAACAAAATTATTATATTAACACATACATACATTGAAACTTTTTCGTTTAGGCAAGCTAGAATAAAACAATATAGTATGTAGACAATCCTGCTAATATTATAAATGCAAAAGTGTAAGTATGTGTGTGTGTGTGAGTGCGTGCGTGCGTGCGTTCGTGCGTGCGTGTGTTTGTTACGTCATAATGTCTAAAGTTGAAAAACAAATAGCTTAGACTAACGTGCCGTTAGTCTAAGGACTTAGGAAATTTAAATTAAAATATTTTATGTACCCACGTATGTTATTCTTTAAGGTGTAATATTGATATAATGAGCATCTGGGACATCGTTATTAAAGAGTTTTATTAACCCTCTTGCTCCTACTGTGTCTTTAACGACACACTACATTTTAAACAATATAGACATCTATGCAGATAGTTTTTAAGTTTTAAATTAATAGTGCAAAAATAGTATATACAGGAGTAAGTGGGTTAAGCTAAAAATAACTTTTCTAAATTCAGAAAAAAATGTGGCTGCCTCAGCTTATTACAAAATACCTTTCACGTGCCTACTAAATCTATATCGTGAGGAATTTTCTCGTGGAATGAAAAACTGAACCACTTTTCTTCTTTTTAAGTTGTGGCGTGGATAAATACGTCACTTTTGTTAGTTATATCTTGCTATAACCTATAGTTTGTGTTCTTTATGTATTACTCCGCAATATGAGAGGACCGCAGTGTGATAAACTTATGCCTATTTTGATTCACCAGTTTTAATCCTATTTATCACACTTATATGACAACAACAACAACAAAACAACATTTTTTTTTAATTTTTTTGTTCAGGACTTTGTCATTGAAACAATTGTTTACACATAGCTTTTGTATTGTTTTAGGTTTTTAGCTGTTTTTGTACATTTTTTTTTGTGTTTCAATATAGGGTTATCTATCTATCTGTCTAATATTATAAATGCGAAAGTTTATGAGTGTGTATGTTTGTTACTTCTACACGCCTAAACGGGTGGACCGATTGAGCTAAAATTTTCTATAGAGATAGCTTAGACCTTGGATAACATAATATAAGCACAGTACAGCAGATAAAACCGCTGGGCGCAGCTAGTATTAAATATTATGATGACATAACGAATACAATTATCTACCCTTTAAAACTTTCACATTTGTTAATAAGAAAAATAAACCAAGTTTGATAGAAAGGAAGACCAAGAAAATATTAGACAGGTAACCCAAAATTCATTTATTCAAATAGGCTACAATGGAGCACTTTTGCAAGTTTTTTTTAATATTAAGACTACCGATCGTTCGCAATTATTGAACATCATACCTAATAACTAGAAAAAACTTTAGAGACTCATTTATTGAAATTTAATAAGCATATTTATTGTATGATTTTGCTTCCATAGAACTTAACCAATCTTAAAATGTACTCCACTTTTTTAAAGCCACCAAGCATTGAACAAAGCAAAGGGCATGGGGATAATAAATTTAAAATTTAACTATCTGCACCTACTTATAGGTGATGAGAATATTATATAAAGTAGGTACATGTAGGTATATGTGAAAGTCATTCAATTTGGAGAAATAATAAAAAATGAGTCAACGCAGAATCAACAATGCGGAACAAGTGAAACGTTCCAATAATAAAAAGGTAAAACGGATCGCCTCGCCCGATTTTCAATATCGTTTTGCAGGTAAACTGGTAAACGAGAGTGTTATTCATATGTGTAAAGAGCGTTTTCGTATAGATACATATCATACATATCAAGGAATCTACCTTTATCCCGTAGAGGCTTTCTTATCTTTGTTGTGCTTGTTATTTATGTTTATGTAAAACATTTTCAGGCGCTATTCGACACAGCGAAAATATTGCAGTATTTGCGTAAAAGCAAGCAAGAATAAATAAGATAAATCGGAGAGTCTAGTTAGCAACTAATTCCTAGAAAGTGTTATAATAAACGAACCAATTAGCAGGTGGCAGGTTACTAGTACACATAATTAGTGATTGGTTTATACAGAGCAGAGTACCTTATTTTACACATTTTTGTAGTAACTTTGTGAGTACAGAGGTACATCGTTTAGTGTTTTTTAAACCCAAACACAAAATTAATTATTCAATTAGATCTCGGTAAGCTCTTTTGCGCATTTCATCAATAGCTAGTTTCATGTTGAAAAGTGATTTAACATACATACAAAATTGAACTTTATACACGTGGCGGAAGCTTTGATTTAGGTTAGGGGACCATAGCCGGAAAAAAATGCAGAAATGTACGAGTTACCTATTCTACGATCTGACTGCGACAGATATTCCAAAGAGCCGAATTTTTGATTTGCGTCTCTTGAAGCGATGCCAAATGCATTAAGCCAGTCTGGGAAAACTATTTATGCAGAATGTATGGACAACGTTGTAGGGGTTGCAATCCATAGGAGAGTGCCTATTCTCGTAGCCTGTAGCGGCCCGACTGCGATGAAACCATTAACAACATACACAAATAGACATGACGTCACTATTGTGTCGATGCCAGTTTAAATGTTGCGTTGGTAAATTAGTCAGACTGGCCAGACAGTTATACCCCTAGACTCTAGACTGTACCCAGTATATACCCAGTAATACCCAGAACATGCGAAATGAACCTTCAATTCCCTAATGCCTAATGTGTTATTAAATAACTCCCTATATACTCTATCATAAACATTCGTGCATTGCGATTTTTCGGCTTAAATTATATTTTTATTAAACACTTCATTTTTATTAATGTATTTAGCAATAAATGGTATTTAATTAAATTTTCATTTAATTTTGCCCTAATTGAACGAAAGATGTATCTCGATGGGAGACAGTTGTCTAGCCATTTAGTAAATCGGATATTTAGATTAACAAATTTGTTTAAGATTTGATTTGCCGCGGACGAGGGCTTTAGCGTATTCTCTACGTAGAAACCCGCCAAGTTTTTTGTGCTTTTTTTGGCGATGGAGTCCCACCCACGCCACGGGTGCAAAAGAACATACCAATAACAGGCTCTCAGTGACCGGAAGTCCTTCGCTGGACAAATCTGACAAACTTCAATACACAGATTCCTATTCCTACATCTGAAGCTGTTCAAACGGATTAGTGCGGGGAGCAATTGGAAACGAGACGTGTACTCTGAACGATCTGAACTCTATTCAGATCTCGTCTTGCAAGGCACCGAGATTGATTTTGATACAATATGTGTGTATAAGCCAAGATGAATTTCTTTTTAATAACGTTTTTTTTTATATTAGCGCCGATACATACGTAGACGGTGTTGTATAGACGTCTACTATAACAGAGGTGGTGCCGATGCGGTGTCGGTCAAAATAAATAAATCTGTAAAATAAACTTGTATAAAAAATATTAGGCTATATTAGTAGGTATAATGTCTTTATTACTTAGCTTAGAAAAAAAACTAATAAACCATATTTATTACCTCAAAATAAATTATCACTATTTCATAAAATGGTCACTCATCAAATGTAAAAAAATGCACCAATTTAGTACATCCATTCTAAAATGCTATGTGATCAGTTAACTTTTAAAAGTTTTATTTAGTATAGTCTCTATCTATGGAAGCACCATATGGAACACAAGTCAACAACTTTATCTATGTTACTATCAAAACTATTATTATTTAGAGTGAACAGTGAACGTATTAATTAAAGTTTAATTGATTTGTGTAATATTTATACAATTGCACGAAAAGAATTCGTCCAAATCCCTAGTCGTTAATTAAATCTACACTGAAAAAAAAAGTGATTGGTTTAAACAAGATGTTGTTTCCATATGAGCCTACAAAAATCATTATTGCTGCAACTAAGACAAAATTGTTGATTTTCTCTTAGTTTTGTTAGTTAAGTACTGTACCACCGTTATAAAGAGTAGTTATTTAGTTTGATTACTGTCTTGTTCAGTGCATATAGTTATAGTCGTTTTTATTATGATGCATTATTAGATTATCAATTAATATAGGTTGTTTTTCAACCATATTTAGCTTGCTATTGCAACTAAGCCATCTCTTTTATAACTAACATGATAAACGTTATTCTTAGTTGCAGCAATAATGATTTTTGTAGGCTCATATGGAAACAACATCTTGTTTAAACCAATCGCTTTTTTTTTCAGTGTACCGTAATTAATAAAAAATTACACTAAAATAAATCAAACTAACCATCTATTAGATCAAGTGTGAAATAAACTATGAGTGACTTATGGCAATAGCCATGAAATAGCGGTAAATTACGATACGTCTTATAGAGATATATCGGTTGGCGCGGGCTTGCATCGGACGTGCCTGTGAGGCTCTATTGCTAGAAACATTGCCAAACTTGCCATGCATTGCTTAGATATTATACGACTACTAAAGGATACGATAGCAGGTTGCTGAGATATAGGGGCGAGTGTAGTGCCTTTGAGCGATAGAAAATCTGATATTATAATAAGGATGTTAATAAAAAGATTTTTTTTTTTAAACAAATGCTAATTTACTTTTTAGGTTTTTAGTAATATAGCGAAAAAAGGCTATGTCTTATGTTTTTTTTTTACTTTGAAATTTTTAAATATCCTTGCGAGTAGCCAAATCCAATACAAACTTACCTACAAGTACTATTTTAAAGATAAAGGGGCGAGTGTAGTTCATTTGAGCGATGAAACTAGAAAATCTGATATTAGAGGGATGTTAATTAAAAAGGTTTTTGTCCAAGTACATACTAATCCTATATAATTTTTTTTTTCATACATAATATATTTACTTTGTAAATGCAAATTTACTGTTTAGGTTTCTTACTAACATAACGAATAAGAAAACAAGGACTCAAAGATACAACACAAGGATATCTTTAGCTGTTACTTCATTGAACCGATTAAATAATGCGCCCAGTGATTTTACCCGCTATACTTTTTTTTTTATGTGATGAAGTAGAAGACGAGCAAGACGCTCTCCTGATGTTAAGAGATAACGACTGCCCATAATCTGTACAGTGTAACCTAGGATTTCACAATGATGTGAAATTCTAGGAGCACTGCACCAACGCTTCTTACTCAAGAGTCATAAGATGTACTGTAGCCTATATGTTGTTCCAGGGTCTAAACTATCTCTATACCAAATTTCAGCCCAATTGGTCCACCCGTTAAAGCGTGAAAGAGTAACAAACATACATCCATACTTTCTCACAAACCTTTCACGTCGTAGTTCACCACACGTCGTAAGTTCAATGAACGTTATTTTTGAGCTTAATATCCTATTAATTTTAATCATACAGTAACCAATATGCTGAAGCATGATACCTATTATGTGTATTTTTATTAACATCTTTACGCCAAGCTAAATTACCTTATCAGCGCAGCGGTTAAAATTTAAAACCACTAAGCGCAACCAGTAGTAATATAAAAGAAAATAAAAAATAATTTATACTATTTTTATATACTGCCCTATTGCCATTGCCACTGAAAAGACTTCCTCCTTAAGCCGTATTGGCCATTACTAGGTCGTGACCTTTTCGTTTCTGGAGGCGATCCTTTGTAATGGTGATTTTTGATCCTGAAATGTAGGCTGTTTGTTATATGGGCATCTTAACTACCTGCATAACAAATTTCAACCCAATCAATACAGTAGGGCTACAAATTTTTTTTTTAAAGGTTGAATTGGATTTGGTTGCTCGCAAGCATCCTTAAAAATCTAAATCAAACTTAAAAAAACATATTTATAGCTTTATCTACTGTATTGTTTGGGTTGAAATGTGTTATGATGCCGATAAAACAAACAGCCTACCTATACACGAATGGGTACTAGCTGGACCCAGTGGTTTTTGACAGTAGCCTATTTCAGGGTCTAAGCTATCTCTATACGAAATTTCAGCTCAATCGGTCCACCTGTTTAGATGTGACTAGGTAACAAACATACACGCGCACAAACTTTCACCGTTATAATTTAATTAGTGTGATTATTTTCAACGCGCATAAACTAAACCCGCTCTACGCATGTCACGTGAAACTTGCCTTTTATGTGGAAATCAATCAAGGGTAAATGAAATTTGGTAGACAGCTCGCGTTTGTTTGGGCGCAAATATCATAGGAACTAAAAGCAGCGGCAAAACGTTACAATGTATTACTTCGAAACAATTCTGCCCCTTGTTTTAATTACTTGCCGGTTAGTAATTTAGCTACGGGGAAGGTAAGGTTATTGTTTTAAACTTGCGTTGGACCAACAGCGATTGACGGCTAAAATGAGGATGTATTCGACAGGTCTCCCTAACACGACCTCTACCTGCCGTGAGATATTGAAAACCAAGCCTGGGGCCATCCGTTTGACCTTTTTTTATTGGCAACATTTCACTCGTTCCGCATTGTGGAGCGTTTGACTGAAACGGGTTGCGTTGTCAAATTGCGCTGATATTTTAGCTGGTACCTGTATAACCTTCATTTACAAGCCAATCTACTTAGGAATGCCGTGAAGGGATCTTTTTACGCTGCGGCGACCCACAATGGTCGAAGTTGAGATTTGTAATCAGTATCTTTAACGTTTCGGTGTTTTGTGCGAATGATATTATACGTACTGAGTAAAACAAGTAAAGTCGTTTAGAGTCCTTTAACAAATGACGCTCATTTATTTATTTTGCTGAGACTTTGACATCAAAGGGCGATTATAATCATTTGTTTTCTTACGAAGGCGTTATTATAAAGTGTTATTTAGATACATCGAGTTGAAAAACATCTAATAGCTATCTATATCTATTTATACCGGGGGTAGACTTTCTTTGAAGGAGGTCGTCTAGGTGGGTACCCCAACAGTGCCAGTTATTTTACTGCCTGAGCAGTGATGTGCAAACATTACTGTGCTCCGGTAGGAGGGCACTGTAGCTAGTGAAATTACTCAGCTAAATAGTCTTTACATCTTATGACGCCTGAGTAAGAAGCGTTGGTGCAGTGCTCCTAGAATTTCACATTATTGTAAAATCCTAAGTAGCACTGTACTGATAATGGGCAGCGTTATTTCTTAACATCAGGAGAGCGTCTTGCTCGTCTTCTACTTCATCACATAAAAAAAAAAATAGCCGAATGTTTTAGTCATCGTGTCCTAACCCTCGACTTTTTTCAATTTAACCTTTTTCGAGGAAATACACTTTTTCCTAGGTGGACTATAAAGTTAAGGTTTCCTAGGCTAAGGTCAAAAATGGTGGAGAGTCTTTGGTTATTATTAATTATTATCAAAATGTTACTCACGAAAATAATATTTAAAAGTAATTAAAGGATTGTAAGCTTTAGACTCGGTAAACATTAATGTCGAGGTAAGCTTCAGTAGCAAGTTTAAATAGTTTTCTGTTTACTAAAACTTACACCAACTGCGACCCGTATTTACCTCCTGAAATATACTTTTGTATTATAGTTTTAAAATGTAGCACTGTGACAAATAATAAGATTTTAAAGTTAAATAAAAATGCTGATGAAATGTGAGACACTAATATCGTGCTAATATGTTTATTTTTATAGTTGACAATGCAAAGAGGTTTTGTGGCCAGGAAAGGAAAATTTATCCCGTCTTCTTGGTATAGTCTGCTACCATCTACCGCATTGTTGCTTAACATCCCGCGAGATCGTGGTCACAGGCTAAACTATAATGAATTTAAAAAAAATAGTCCCGCCTACATGAGCTACAAATCCTTTGGCAATGACTGACGCGTCGGCAATACCACTGGTGTTGCCGACGTCTATAAGTATTGATTTTGAAATTTCTTTATTTAATAAATCAACTTAAACTAATACAAGCCAGCGCTTAATAACTAGATTGTATCAATCATAACATAAATAGTTTTACAGGCTGACAGCGCCTTTTAAAAACTTTTGAAACAACATGTTAATTTACAATAGTTCTATTTAAATCTTAGGTATAAAATAAAGTAATCTTAATAATAACATTGCGTACTAATGAGCAAATTCATACGCTTGTAGCTGCACGAGAATATTGTTATGTGGGTAATAATTAGTAAATATTTAATAAGTATTATAGGCGATGGTAACCGCCAACCAACAGGCCAACCGTCTCCTTATCTGGCAGTCTCTAACATAGAAAAATTAAAATTAACATACGCTCGCTGTTTTGTTTTCTTATAAAAAAACTTATTTCAAGTCCTTTCAGTTTTCAGAACATTGATACTGATGCCAATCCCAGACTTGTTCCGTCATCTTAACGCTCACCCTTAAATATGTTCAGCGGTTTTATGTGTTAATAAATATAAGTAAGTCACATAATAACATACAGAAGAAGATTATATTTTAATAATATAGGTACATTGTATCATATTATTCTAATATCCAGGCCGGCTGCAAGCATGTGACACGACTTAACGCAGTCAAAGGGAATGTTCAAACGACTGCAGTGCGGGCACAAGTTGTCCTGCAGGGTATCGCTGTAATCGCGAAGGCTCCATTATGGTCACAGATATTATAGCATTATAGAAACCATAGTTACGTTAATATAAATATATATCTTATATCTAAATAAATAAAAGGAAAGAGTGACTGACTGATCTATCAACGCACAGCCTTAACCACTGAAAAATAAAACAAATGAATCTAAAAGAACTTTGAAGAATTGGAAGCCGTATAAACTTAAAACTTCACAGTGAAAGCGAAGACCACGTTAATTGTCACAATAGAAAATGTTTCTAAATCGTGGTCCAGAAGTCAGTCGTCATCCAGCATGTAATCTGAAGGTCCTGGGTCCAAATCTCTGTAATGTAAAATCTTAAATCTCTGTTATTTTAATTTAAAAACTGGGTGGCACTGTGTCTAATATAGGCAATGCTTAAAAAAATTAAAATACTACGGCAATAGTAACTGATCTGTTCGTCTTGTTCACTCATTATTATGAAAAAAGATAGAAAGTAAAATGCAAAGCATTACCTACCCTTTTTTTGACCCAGGAAAAATGTGTCACTCTATTTCACCTTGCACCGGGGCCGTAAGTCGGTATGAAGGTCTCACCGCCGAAGATGGGCGTGATGGAAACATGGGGTGTTCATGGGGTGTATAGGATACGCCGAGCCACTCGTCCACGGCAAGTCCCTCTTTTTTTGACCCAGGAAAAAAACGTTACGCATCACCACCGGGGGGTGTGGGACGGTAACGGGACGGTTCCTGCGGGACCCCATAATGCTAGGGCAGCGCAGCGGGTACGTCGAAGTACTCATCCGCGGCTAGCATTGCATTACCCCTTAATTAAAAATCACTAGAATTTGATGATTTTGGGGTATCTACTTTGCTACGATACCTGCATTTATGGGCGAAGTTTAGGCGAAGGCTCTACTTCGCCGGCCGCTTATTGCTCTCCCCGGCTGCGATGTCGCGTTATATCTGCCTTTTGTTTTTATGAATTAAAAGTTCGCCTAAATTGGTACGATTATGGTGAAGCTCATTACTAGAGGTACTTGGCGTTTTAATGTCCCATGATATCGTTGAAATCTAATTCAGTGTTATAAAAATATCTGTTCATTTAAGTACAAAAACAAATGAATTCAAAAAATGACTTCGAGCTCGCAAGCGTCACACACTCTTTTGCTAACTTGGAAGCTGGTTGACCAATGTTGTAAAACTTAAGTGAGTCCTAAAAAGAACCTGTGCCTTTAAAACACAAAAACAAACTCAGTCGGTTCAGGCGTCTCCGAGTAATTTGCGAACATGCTCAATAATAAAATATTCCGAGGAATTGAATTTTGTTTTTAATTAAAATTAATCCTCTTCCTTTTTTGAAGTCAATTAATAGAACACCAACTTTTCCGAAATTGAAGAGGAGGTAAACGTTAAGTTCGTCATTAACATAAACTTTTAATGATGCTTGACCGCCTTTTGAAACCAATTTGTGTATGGTAAATTAATTTTAATGCTTGAAACAAGGAAACATTTTCATTTTCCATTAAAAAATTCAATCCTTTTTTAGCGCAATTAATTTTAACTCATTATTATTTATTTTTGAGCAAAATTTTACCTCCTCAGCGGTTTGGGGTATGAATATCACTGATACAAACAAATCGCTGAGGTGGTGAAATTTGGCTCACTCAGCAACGCTTTCTTTTATAAAAATACATACATATTATGTATAATAAATAAATAAATATATTTCAGGACACTTAACACTGCACCACCTAACCCCAAGCTAAGCAACTTAATACTTGTGTTATGGTGGTTTGGATAACGGATATATACGTATGTATGTAACATACATATTTATATTTGATTATAATTCAATAGAAAATAAAAATCTAACAGCAAACGCTATCCGGTAATGCACCATTTTAAAGGAAAATCCTCAAAGTTTTATGTAATGCAGTACAAAATAATATCGCTGCCTCTGTAGAGCGGATTAAGGTCAGATATCCTCGGAGCATGTGTGAGAGCGAATGGCTGTGTGTCCGCCTGCATTTGGGCCAATTGAAGAAATGCCAGTACATTATTGTCGATTTTTGAGCTGCTGCCAACGTAAATCTTTTACAGCATTTTAGCCATTTATTGATGTAAGGCAAAATGTAGCTGACAAATGTTCCTACATAAAAGTCGGCCTTTGTGATTTGCTACGACTTTATTTACATACTTGTACTTGTATAAACTTAAAAAAATGTTTCATTAAAGATTTTTGGTGTTTTTGTAATAATATTTTAATGAAGTTCTTATATAAGCTTATTTTTTATTGTTAATAGTTTTTACAGGTAATCAAATTCAATCACATTTTAAGTAATTACTATCTTAACCATGTTTTAACACTTTTAAATTGGGCCTACAGTTAACTTTAAGTCACAAATAAAACCAAACAAAATTTTAGTTTAGTTCGGGTTATTGAGCTTTAAAGTATAAAAATAAGTAGAGTACTAATAACAATTCAATAGTGTTATTCTATTTTATTAATATTATATAACATCACTTTGAAACGACGCGACATCCTAAATCAAGAGACGAATATTTATACTAATCTATGTACGACAAATGTAATAAATAGACGATGCAAACAAGATTTATGTAAAGTTCATTCAGCGCGAAGTGAAATCACTGACTGTATTTATTATAGCTAGGAACCTACAGCAGGCGGAAGTAAGCTCTTCACAGCGAGCAGTTTTAAACGGCACTTGCCGTACTTTCTGTTATTTATAGTGACTCTCGAACGATATACTTGCTAGGAAACCTTTCGAATTGCAATTTAGGAATAAAAAGTGTTTAACACTTGCTGCGCTTTACTGTCAAACTTGTAAAGTACATATAAATTGAACTTTTTCATTGTGCGATAAGTGGAACTGAGCCAGTTTTGTATTTTGTTCGGCTTTTGTTCTTAATTGGTTCTTTAGCTTTAAAATAAATTTAATATTTCTTAATATTTTACATAGTACATTTTACAATGTACTTATAGCACTGCAATTGTATATTTGTCCACGGGTGATTAAGAAGCTGACTCTTACCTCGGCTAGTTTTATTATACAGAAAATAAGTGATGTAGCTCTTTTTGGACACCTTACCTGCAAGCTATATATAGAAGCGATGTCAATGATGTTTTTATTGACCTCCTTAATATACTCGTAAAATTTTACGGTAATATAGTGCTTATTGTTAATGATTATATTTATATAGGAGTATTTTGTATGCGGAATGCAAAACGAATAGGCCTGAGATGATAGTGACGAAAATAAAAATGTCGTTTGAGTTTGTTGTTTCATCACGTCTAAACGGCACACTCTTAGACTAGTCTAATGTTACTGATTAATTTAAATTGTAGGGCAGGTTAGCCTAATAGTAATAGGTTAATCTAATAGCATTCGAACTTTGCTTCCGCTTTTTTTGATAGCATAAGCTAGCCACCAAATACTGCCTAATGGATGCATGCTTTGGTCATACCATTCACCATTCCCATGATGTATTGAACTTTCCATGTAATTGGGGAAACCCCTGTTCAAGTATAAACTCCAATTACAAAACTCCAAATAAGCTCCAAAAAGTGAAACTAAAGCAAATTAATGTCAATAAAAAGGAGGCCAATTTAAAAGTCGGGTCGAGTGATAACCCTTCATCCAACTAGGGGACCGCGCTCTGCGACCATCTGAATATTTACACAGATATCCCAAGTTGGTCAACAAAGAATACAGACAATACTAGAAGGAGTTTCGTTGAAATAGAAATGATGCACACATTCGTAAGCCCACTTGCGACATGTGTACATTCCTGCACATAAACCGTTAGACTATGTATATTTAATAAAAAAAAATATATAAACAGGCGAATTAAAAAAGATGCCTTCAACTTTGACCTTCGTTTTGAAGTTGGTTTATAATTTTAATTATATGAGGTGGTAGGTACCTACAGTTCTAACTAAATTCAACCGAGTAATAGTCAAATCATTCATTATAGACACATTTACGAGTGTGGGAACAGTAGGTGTTTGTAATCATGCAGGATATGCAATGTTCAAGTACGTGGGCTTACTATTCGTACATCATTTAATTAACCAGCTCACACCGTCCAGTTTTTCTTAGGTCCACATTGGCGAAAAAGTAAACAGAGAGAATGGAGGACGTCCCCTGTACCCACGTCCCGATTCCTCGAGTTAATTGAGCACATTAGTCATATGTCGGGTCGGCGCGGCGGCCGGCCCCTTATCTGCCGTGATTTGTGACGCCGCTGAAATATAAATTATAAACCCGCCCCAAATTATAGGTTAAAACAACAAAGTGCCACCTGTATTTGTTCAGCACTCGGGGACGAGGATGCCGCACATTGAATAACCTACAAACACAGTTAAAACGTTATTAGGCTTATCGCTGAAGCAGAATGTTGGTGCGTGCCTAATGTTATGATAAATACGCCTGAGCAGTGATGTGCAAACATTACTGTGCTTCGGCAGGAGGGCACTGTAGCTAGTGAAATTACTGGGCTGAAAAGTCTTAACGTCTAATGACTCTTAAGTAAGAAGCGTTGGCGCAGTGCACTGGGTAGCACTGTACTAATTATGGGCAGCGTTATCTCTTACCATCAGGAGAGCGTCTTACTCGTCTTATTACTTTGTTGTATAAAAAAATATAGGCAAGTACTTTAATATTCCAAAAGAGCGAAACCGCATCTTATTTATCATCATAAACTTTAGCCGGAAGATGTTGAAACTGCTTGAGGTTGGCCGCTCCTTTGCGCAGTTACTTGCAGACTGCACCGTGTGGTAAAATAATATTTGGAGTTTATTCTCCAACAGAACAGGTAACCCTACTTATACTGACAAAATCGAAATCACTATTACAAGGTTGTGTGGTCAATTTAAACATAATAATATGTTGCAATTCCAGATGACTACAAGACCTGCAACATGACCTATTAACCGCTTTGTAGATAAACATCTTATAGAAAACAACCCATCCTACCCTATTTTGATAATATTCTCAGTACATTTCGTGAAATGACCGGACGGCGTATGCTAAAATGTCACAAATACAAGTAGTATACGTACTAAATTGTACTACAAATAAAAAACAATTGCGAATCTATAGAGTATTTTTTATCGATATTTTTCAAGTAGTGCCCATACAGTACATGCCATGCAGTGCAGAGTGCGGTGTGTAGTGCAGCTGGTTTTAAATTGCCACATACCCTGACATCTAGCGAGCGATCCTGGAACGACGTAACCGAACCAACATGCTTCTTCTAAACAACCTACCTAGAACCTCAAAGGTTAACTGCTGAGCTTTTAGCCTAGAACCATGCATGTATTAATCTAAAGGTAAAAATCGTGGTAGAGAACCATGATAAGCTCCAATCGTCATAAGATTAGGGGCTTCTTTCTCAAACTATAAAAAGGGCCAAAGGACCGTTGAGAGTATGACCTCTAGTGTTGCACTAAACATTTAAGTACTTAACTTTAAGTACTATTAGTTATCTTGCATCTATTTTCATTATTCGTTCGCACGCACGCACGCACGCACGCACGCACGCACGCACGCACGCACGCACGCACGCACGCACGCACGCACGCACACACACACACACACACACACACACACACACACACACACACACACACACAACAACACACACACACACACATGCGCGCACGCTCCTTCACATACAACCCAACATTTTCACACATACATTCTAGTTAAATTGTATTTACTAATCTACGGAGGAACACTGATCCCTGAAATACAAGTCTTTGACTTAGTTCAGGGATCAGAACAACAATCCTAACATGAGCCTTTACTAGAAATCCATGTGTAATTAAATTTTGTGTAATATTTTTGTGTAATGTTTAAATAAATAAATAAATAAATAAAATTATGGGTGATAACTTTACAAGACTTTTTTTTTGAGTTTTTACTGTATTTTGTACTTGACTACCTAGTTATATAATGTTATTACATTTTATCTTAATTCACGGTAAAATTTTTCAAATTCTCATTCTTAGTAAAACGGTTAACCAACAAACTTTAAATATTATAACGTAATGCCCGCTCCAGACTCTTGCTAGGCACCTCTTAGAAGCTCCCAACATGAGGTTTGGCGTATGAAAATGGAAAGACAAGGTACCGTTCTCTCTCTCACTTGTGTTCCCTCGCGTAGCTTCGTGAAAGTGTGGATCGGGCATAAAAGCCTGAATAAAACAATCCATTAAGTAATAATCTTTTATTTAAAAAGACTTTATAACATGGACAGATAAAACTATAGACAAGTGGTACGCATCACACACGAGAATATTTTTTTAATTAAATGAAAATGTCGTACAGAAGCAAAGTAAGGCATAAGGCTACATATTTAAATCTCATATTTTGCTCGTAGTGATCTATTTGTCTATAAGTTTTCTCTGTCCACCGTTTATAACATTCGACTAACAAATGATTTCTTCATCGAACAAATACAATTCTTCACATCTAAAATAGACATCACAGATAAAATATACGAGACACAAAATATTTCATTTGCCACTAAGTTTTTGCCGATCTTTAGTACAATGATAAAATTTATTGGTGTTTTATATATATAATGCTATTTGAAATGATCAATTTGTAACATAATTAGCACGAACTTAGGTTAACTGACTTAGGTGGTGAGCTATTTTAATTATATACCTACTCGTAATAGTATAATTCACGGTACGTAAGTTGAATTGATATGGCTGCCATATTCACAAGTCCGTTATGCCCTTCCCACTTAATCTGAGACACGAAAAAAGTTCATCGCACATTTTGATAAATTAGCATAGGAACGGGACGAGTTAATGATAGATGTTAAGTAAGAACGCTGATCCATTACACGCAATGTTACCTAGGTATTCAGAGAAGCACGAATCCCTACCCAACACTGCTCTGCGCTCGTAATCCTGAGACAGGTTTCCAAATCTCATGAGCTCAGTCATTTTTCTGGCCACCCTTCTTACAGATGGAATCAGAGATGGATCGGAGCAGAATATTGGCCATAGTGGTGGTAAATGGTAACTCTAACACCCAGACGAACTCTGATTTTAAGAAACTCTCCGAGCGTAATAAATAAATTACTCGTAATTATGTACAGCCCAGCAGTTTTACCCACTGTACTATAGCCTATGTGTGTAATTCCCTTAGCTATCTCTATACCAAATTCAACTCAATCGGTCCACCTGCTTAGGCGTGAAAAAGTAACAAACATACATCCATACATTCTAAAAAACTTTCACGTTTATAATATTAGTAAGATTAGTTCAATTTACGCGCCGCAAACTATTACAACAAGGATTTTCGAAATATAAATACAATAATAAGTAGGTAGGTATAATATTATGCTGATTTATCTCCTACTTAGTGTACCTAACTAACGTTACTGAAACCTTGCACTGTCAAATTATGCAAGTAAGTCACTATAAAAGGCTTTGTTCAGTGTATTATTGTATAAGTTTAAGCGTATATTTTATTAATTGCAAGGAACATAGGTACATAACTATGCCGATTTTTTACAATCCGACAAAAATAAAATGATCTTAGAGTGATACAGCGCCCAAGTTAAAAAGCGTTTGTTAAATCGGTCGTGTATCGTGCTAGTATAGCGATAAAGTTGAGAAATGCCATTTTAACTTTACCGCTATCTATGTCTCTAATAACATTTTATTTTTATTGGTTTTTAGTAATAGTCACAGTTTCTTCAGGAATGTCGACTGTGATAATAATATAAATAGGAATGTTGACAAGGTAAAAAAAACCATTAAGTCCGTCATGTCTTCTATAGTATACACAAATTCTAGATACTTGATTTTTGGTTAGTCGATTTAATTAAAAATAACAGAGAATATAATTTTTTTTAGGTTTTGTAGCGCACATCAATCAATATTAATAAAACCAGTACGCTTCAAAGTTTACGCGTCGTGAAACTAGATGGCGCACCCAATCGAGAGCCGTTTCCCTAGATCGCGCTGACGAGATTCTCCGCATTCAACACCAATGTTTTACTGTGACCCGTACTTATTAAGAATTCCAATCCTAGCAGTAGCGAAGCATTGGTCAGTTGCGTCCTTTAGGGGAATGACTGCACTGAACTTCACTCTCTAAGAAAACCGTTAATTGTAAGGGGCCTTGCACACCACGACCTTCGTCCTTGCGGGGAAAAGGCACTGTGGGGACAAGCCTCTCGGTATACGTCGTACCCATTGTTATACCCGCTGAGTATTTACGTAATAAACGTCTGTTTACTTCACGTCGTTGTTTCACTCCCCGCGCGGCGTCAACCACGTCGTTCCCGCAACCTCCTCTACAAACTGGCGCACAACGTGAGGCTGAAGAGCCACGGGCCGACGTACGTCACGCGCAGCGAAAGGATTACGACGACTCCAGTGAAGCAGTCATCGGCAGCACGTAAAATGCTCAGCGAAGAACAGTTCGAAAAGCTGTTGGCAAGATGTGTCCCTCAGAGACATGGGTCTTTTGCAACCTGTACGTCCACCTACGATGGCAAAAAGGACACCGAAGTTGTAGAAGCGTTCCTGGCCGCAGCTGATGTTTTCAAGGAAATCGAGAAGATCACGGACCAAGAAGCTTTGATGGGTGTGCCATTGCTCCTCAGAGGCGATGCAGCAGTCTGGTGGCAAGGTACTAAAACCCAAGTCGACTCATGGGGCAAATTCAAGGATCGTCTTCATCATGCCTTCGCACCCAAAAAGCCGGCATATATAATATATCAGGAGATTGTTCAGGAGAAGCAGCCGAACAACACTCCTACCGCAAGATTTGTGGCTCATAAGCGCATGCTGTTCGCCCAACTGCCACCTCCTGCACTGCCAGAATCTCATCAGTTGGACATGATATACGGCCAACTCAGCCACAAACTTCGTGAGAAGATCCCGCGCAATTCGTTATCCAGCTATGACGAGTTACTGGAAGTTGCCCGGGGCATTGAACAACTGTGGATCGATGAATCACCAGCCACAGTACGAGCTAATGGAGAGGACTCGAAGCTCAAGTTAAAACGAGGATCCAGACCAAAGTGCGGATATTGCCATTACTCTGGACATACCACGGAGGAATGCCGCAAGCGCAAACAGAAGGAGCCTGAGGCACGGGGGAAAACCGCGGCGCCGGAAACTCAGCGCCCTACCTCTTCTGCACCGCAAGCTCCTCCCGCGCCCAAACCAACCGTGGCGTGCTATGGATGTGGCGCACCAGGAGTGGTGCGCAACAACTGCTCCACATGTTCTGGAACCACTCACTCTAAAGTCCGATCCAGTGACTTGGGATTTTGTCCTGTCGACATAACCGCCGCGAAAGCCAAGCGCCCCATTGTCTTCATAGAGATTGATGGAATAATGGGGACAGCCTATGTGGACACCTGCGCAAAAATAAGCGTGGCCTCATACGAACTGTACCTACAATTAGCAAAGAAAGGTCATAAGTTCGGGGAAGAAGTGGTGAATATCATACTGGCAGACGGCATCCCCAAGAAACAGCGTGTTTTAAAAACCATAGTCCCTGTAAAACTAGAGAACAGGACCATAGAAACACCATTTATAGTCCTGCCCGAGTCCAAGGACAACCGGACCCTCCTTGGAATAGGATTTCTGCAGGCAGCCGAAATCATTTTGGACATCGGTCAGTTTACATGGCGTTTCGTTAATGACTCATCGGTGTATGAGCTCTACAAAGAAGACTTTGTGTCCTTTAATCGGGAAGATGATCCCCTCAGATTGGGCAATGCTAGTGTCCATGTGCTACCTTTGTCGCCTCCTACAACTCCAACGGACAATCGTAGCCCTCCGAACAGTGGCTTCACTTACAAGCTTAAGCCACTGCAATTGACACCGCACAAGAAATCTCGGATGCTCTTTGATGGATATGTTCCTGATTTTACCGAGTTCATGATTAAGGACGCAGTCCAAAACATTGAGGAGGCTGAGGTCGAGTTGTCTCTCCAATCTCAGTCACTCTTCCCTGATGTAAGCTTGTGTGGTATCGATCTGCTTACAGATCAACAAGTAAAACTATTGAATAAGGTACTGTCAGAGTATGAAGCTGTTTTTACTGGTAAAGCTAAACCATCCCTGTTAGGCGAACATTGCATTGTCCCTACTAGAGATATTCCGGTAGCCCAAGCGCTCACCAAGTTTAGCAATAAACAGGAACCATGGGTTTGGAACAGTGAACAGGAGACTGCCCACGCTACTCATAAGACACTGTTGACTACTGCTCCAGTGTTATGGCAGGCTGATGAAACTAAGCCTTATGTGATAGAAACCGATGTGAGCAACTATGCTTTGGGAGTAGTTCTCGTCCAGGGGGAGAGGGACGAGGAACATCCCATTAATTATGAAAGCCAAGAGGTACTAGCTGATACTCTTGTCAAAGCCAAAGAGGTTCAAGAAATGAAAGAAGTCTGGAAACAAGACGTCGACCAGCATCGTCGACCGCAACTATCGTTCCAGCCCGGAGCCGAGGATGCTCCGTCTGGGCTGTATCACGCTTCCGCTCTAACTTCATATCGTCGTAACGATCGAGCTCCACTGCGTGAACCCGTTCAGCCTATCCGTCGCCAAGGTCGACCCAGGAAGAAGTTGAAGACCTGCAAACCCAAAAATTCAGAGAAGCGAGGGCGAGCACGTCCTGAAAGCAACATTAATCACCACTTATTACAGTCCTCCTTGCCGAGACGTCTATCGGGGACTGAGGGGGAGATTGTAGCGCACATCAATCAATATTAATAAAACCAGTACGCTTCAAAGTTTACGCGTCGTGAAACTAGATGGCGCACCCAATCGAGAGCCGTTTCCCTAGATCGCGCTGACGAGATTCTCCGCATTCAACACCAATGTTTTACTGTGACCCGTACTAATTAAGAATTCCAATCCTAGCAGTAGCGAAGCATTGGTCAGTTGCGTCCTTTAGGGGAACGACTGCACTGAACTTCACTCTCTAAGAAAACCGTTAATTGTAAGGGGCCTTGCACACCACGACCTTCGTCCTAGCGGGGAAAAGGCACTGTGGGGACAAGCCTCTCTGTATACGTCATACCCATTGTTATACCCGCTGAGTATTTACGTAATAAACGTCTGTTACTTTACTTCACGTCGTTGTTTCACTCCCCGCGCGGCGTCAACCACGTCGTTCCCGCAACCTCCTCTACAGTTTTATTTAGGGTGAGGTATGCGCTACGTCCCATTTAAGTGTAAATGTTCCGACCAAGTACTAAAAAGTGACGGCTTTACTCCTCAATAAGCAACTTTAGTGCATTGTGTCTAACCTGCCTTTGCTAAATTTACAATGTAAAAAATATTAACAATTATAATATTTATTTGATAGAGATTTTTTGTCAACATCCCTATTTAGCTACTTATCTAGATACATATACATTTTACTTAGATATAAGTAAACTAGACATAGGTACAAAGATGGCAATTTCTTGAATCAATCACTTTTTTTAACTTGATGGAAAATATGTTTCTAATTAAAAAAAATAACATTAATAGTTGTAATTCTCTACAAAAACATTTAAACACAAAGTTATTGTACTTTAACAAAATTTATGTAACAATGATTTACATAACAATAAATACAATTAATTTACCACTATATGTATCCGTTATATACAAAATGAACAGATAAATGTAAATTATATAAAATATTTCGTATAAAATCTTTTAAAATAATATTATAATATGAAAATAAATCTGTATAATGGTCTAAAGTAAAAAGTATTATGTACAAAATTATATTTATAATATCAAAGCCCATAATGTTAGTAGTGGTGTTTATATCAATGTTTTGAATTATATTATTCAATCTTATTAATATTAAGATTTGATATGTTACATAGTTAATGTCAATTATAAATTAAAAATTATTTGAAGCAAGTTTGAACAGGGTAGAGTTAGGAACGTCATGGATATTTTATGGAAACAGCAATTATACAATATGATATCATTATGGGTACATACTTAAATTAAAACAACACAACAACACAGAAAACACATATACAGATACAGATGATGTCTGAATACAGATAGCATAGCGCACTTAAAGCTTCGTTTTGCCGCATTTGTATAATACCCATCACAAAAGCGGTGCAGGTGTCAGTAATTCCGTGGTGTTATGTTTTTAGTTTTTAACCAAATTCTTACACGCAATTAACAACTTGTCTTTTAAATATTTGTGTATAAATATAATAAGGATGATGTGCGTATTTGTAGCTAATTGATTTATGGTGAAGAACGCGAGAGCGTACCACCATCGTCCCCGCTAAACAGCGGTAGAAAGGACCACCAGACCATTTCCACTAAACCACCCCACGACTAGCGAAAAGTACACTATTGATTTAAGATAAAAAAAGAAAAATTGATTTTTATTATGGATTATAATAATTAATTGGTAAACACGCCAATTTAATCCCAGAAACTCTTAACAAAAATTTGTTCTTTGGGTTATTTTCATCTGCAATTTTAACAATCACTAACATTGGTTTACTGTCGGTAAGCTTAAAAGTTAAAAGTTGAAAGCCTCTATTTATTTTAAGAATGAAATTAGATTAGTTAATAAATATGTGCGGCAGGCTACCTTAATAAATTAGTTACTTTTTATACATATATTACCTCTTTATATAATAATATAGATTAATTTACATAATAAACAGATACCTAATACATATCTATGATGTACTTTTCAAAAACAGATGAAATATACATATTTACATCGATTACAAGCGAATTCTATTAATTAATTATTATATATTACATTTATATTATAATAAAAATATACCTAGAATAATATTATTAGGTGTAAAATATCTGATATAGTATTTAATAAATAAGCAGTTTTATGTTTTACTACATTTTATATTTTTATCAAATATACTTTTATAATATCTTTTCAAAATCTTACACGTTAGCTAGGTATGTACTGAAAAAAAACCTATATAATATTATATTATTTAATGTATATATTATGTATTTCTATATATTATATAATTTATAATTATAATAAATAAATAATTTATTAATAAATACATTTAGAATTATAATATTATTGTGATACATGTCACTTAGCATCTGTGTGATTCATAAAAAAACGTAGGCTTTAATTTTTTTAGTGTTTTTGAGAAAATGGCAACGGAAACGTAAAACATGAAATGTACTTTCAGTGAGATGATTTTGCACATTACCTTATTAGGAAAACATGTAGGATTTAAAAGGTATAATACTGATTAATTTTTTGAGCAAAATATCTCATCGAACATTGTTCGAAATAATATCTAGGTACATGGAAACTTAGTGCAAACTAGAGCGGGCCTTACGGCAACGCAGCACATTAGAGAAATCGGTAGTTTTATATTTTTCCTTGAAGTAATTGATACTGAAAAAAAATCTAGATGGAGACGTTAGTAATAAAACTTAGAAGAAATTATAGCCTTACTTGACTTGTATGAGCAATTAAAATATGTAATAAAAAATAAATTAATTATATAAATAAACGATCTAAAATGGTCCTTTCAATATTTTAGATTTAATTTATTGTAAGTTTTTTGGGGCATATTATTTTTTATTCATGATTTAAATGATTTATATTAAAAAACGTAAATATAAACCTAAGGATGTAACGTTAAAAGTATTAATCAGTAGGCCTATACCAAATATGATTTACCTAAGTGACATAACAAGTGAAATTTTAAAAATACTTTTTAAAAACAAGCTTTAATTATCATTACCATCTTGCATCATATAGTACTCGTCAAGACGAATCAAATGAACCCAAACTCGATGGGGTTGCGTTGTTTAATGACAGAGTTCCTATAGCCACCTTCCAGCTCCATCATCAGATCAGCTCCATGTCATAATAATATTGCATTGTCATCCGATTTACACATGAATGCAAATTTTCAGCTCAATTGGAAACCGGGAAGTGGGTCAAATCAAACTTGCAAGATTTAATTACAGACAGACAGACAGACAGACAGACAGACAACAGACAGGTGAAAGTAATATAAAGCTTGTAATAATAATATAGCGCTATTTTAGTCTTTGTTCTGAGAAAGGTAGCTAATAAAAATAAAGGAATGTCTGATTTTCGTTTCTTACTTAGAAAACGACACTAATATGACCTGCCGGTGGCTCACTTTAAAAGTAAGATCAATTAAATCCGACTAACAAAAATGCCGTTAAAATAATAAATAATGACAAAATCGACAAACAGCACGATCATTTTGTTTTGACATTATCTGATAACATTTAACTGATCTTAAGTTTTGGATTTATCAAATATGGCCTTTGAATCTCTGGCTAAGCGCTTGTCGCTAACGTTTAAAAAATATATAGGCGATGTAGTAATAATAATAAATATTAGTTACATTGTTTAAAAAAATAGAAAGATGCGGTACTAACGTTTCTCACATGGTCCGCTTTAATTAGGCCGAGAGCACAATATTACTTCGGCGCGAGTCGACGCGGCAACTGACACTTTCCGATCCAACAGGCCCAAGTTTGGCATAGCAACGATAGCGCTATGCCGCATCTTCCCATTTTCTTTTAATCTAAGATCCCAGTACCTTTTTTAGCCTCCGCCGATAGCGTTTCTAGAGAGCTTTCCAGGCTTAAGAATCTAGTCATAAAAATAGGTACAATAGAGATGTGACACCAACATAACAGTAACAATGTGTTAGTTATTAGTTACATAATAATATTCAGTGTTGATTCCGCTCTAATTGAATTAGAGTTGTAATTTAATAAGAACGAAATTAAAACTAAAATAATAATTATTATGTATTTCCAAAGTAACGCCTTATTCCATTAATTAATATGTTAGTTTATAGAGGGACACGCGGCGGCAATACGTTTCTTCTCCTGAGTGATTCTCTGGTAGAGTTGGTCGGTCCACCGGTGCGCGGTGCGGTCTATCGTGGAGGGCACCGTCAGGCAGTTCATTCCGCCGTATTCACACGCAATCTGAAATTTTTATACATAGAACTCAAGTAGCTTATATATAGAAGACAAAGATGCTTGGAAACTTCGTATGACAAACCGACTAGTGCCTCTCAAATAAATCAATGCAAAGATATATTTTTAAAAATCCTTATGAGTATCTTGCCTGTTCATCTTTTATAGTGGTCGCACATCTATCCGCATCGACCGCACTTAATGAATTTTTGTATAGAAAATCTTCTTCTGATTCGGACGATTCGACTCGCAAGTGTGCGAGATTTCATGAGATTTCATATAAAGAATTCAAAATTCGATTCGTTCGGCGCGGTCGATACGAATAGATGTGCGTTCACTGTTAAAGGTAAAAAGGCCAGGCCAGGCCAGGTAGGAAGAGATTGTACCCCGCCGATTTCTTCGACAAATCATTATATTATTATGATTGCTAGTACTAGTAGTAACATTTATCTATATATCTACTCAGCCCGTATCCACCCACTGCTGGGTATTTATAGGCCTCCTCATGTTCACGCCTCATCTTCCGATCCTGTGGGAGTCTCATCCAGCTCCCCTCGACATACTTCACAATATCGTCCGACCATCGGGCTGGTGGTCACGATATCTATGCCCTTATCTTGGATACCATACTGTCACAGCCTTGGTCCACCTGTTTTCATCCCGTCTTGCCAAGTGTCCAGTAACATTACTTACCCTATAATGATGCAGTAAGGCTCGGTCAGGCGGTACTCCTACAGAGACGGCTCCTGGCGCCAGCTCCCACATGAAGTGGTTGCCTAACTCCACAGCGTCGTGTGGTACTACCGCATATTTGCTGCGGTTCTTGAGTGCGTGAGGCGTCGCCCACCGACGCGTCTTACGGGACGTCACTAGTGGGGCTGCGGCTTCTGGGTCATCCTGCAATTAAATAAATAAATAATAAATAAATAAATAAAAAGCCATTTATTGCCCATAATTAAGAATAGATACAGCTTATATACTTAAACTAATCCAATTACTACTAACTTATAAATTATAGGCCGATTCGCATAGCGCGAGTCGCCGAGATTAGGTACATTATTAGCACATATAGATAAATAGCAATTAAATTAATATTAATTAAAATAAATTAGGCAATAGGGGTGCATTCAGCACATGCTGGGTGAATATCCAGTAGACTAAATATTCCCCCAGCGCTGATTTTCAATGCACCCCTTCCTCGGTCTAAGGTGTTTGCCGAGAAGGAACATTGTTTTGGCAGGTATTGCGTACTTACAAATCCGTTACAATTAGGCAGTATGTTTGTTGAGATATCTTTGGCAGTATAAACACGAGTGTGTGTAAGCGTGTTTGCGTGTGTGTGTGTGTGTGTGTGTGTGTGTGTGTGTGTGTGTGTGTGTGTGTGTGTGTGTGTGTGTGTGTGTGTGTGTGTGTGTGCGTGCGCGTGTGTATGTATGTGTGTTAGTGTGTGTGAGTGAATGAGTGTGTACGTTTATGCGTACGAATGCAAGCAAGTCATAAAGTGCCTGTGCCAGAATAACACAGAGTCGATGGGAAAAAAGTGCTTAAAGAAAAATAAAAATTGAGTAGATGGGTTCATCTTTTTTTTTTAAATTATTTGATTACATAATATACGTCTTATAGAAACAGAACAGAGTAGTGTGACCTATCAACACTGGTAAAAAGTACATTAACAACCTATAACTAATGTACCTACTGGAAGTAAAGTGCGCAGAAAGTGCACTTTCCGTAATGGTAAAGTGCACTTTCTGCGAGGTAGCACTACATACTTCCTCATGATAGATATCATTAGAACTATGAATCAGTGTATGGTTACCTCCACCTCCCCAAATCCCAGAATGCGCCTCAAAAGAGAGCGCGTACAATAAGTAATCAAAGTAAAGTACGCTCTCTGCGAGGTGAAAGGTAACCGTTTCATCCTTATTTATCACTAGAATAACTATGGATCACTGAATAGTTACCTGCCACCGCATAAAATTAAATGAAGGCATTTCTAAACAAGAACCCCGAAGGTGCCTTAGAAGACGGCGTATACTGCGCTCGTAGCGCCATTAGTAGGGCGGGTAAAGTACGCTCTTACCGAGGTAACACCACGTCATCTTCATTTATCTCATTGATCTTTAAAGATATAGTTACCCCCCACCGCATATAATATAAGCCGTTCCAAAACAACAACAATAACAACGAAGTTGGCTAAGATGTTGAGGACCTACTGAGCTTGCATCGCCATTAATTATAATTAGTAGCGAAGGGAAAGTACGCTCTCTACGATACAACACCTTTTATCCTCCACTATTCACCTTCCATCATTTCATACTCATCTAACACTAAAACTATGAATCAATGTATGTATAGTGTATAATTACCTCCCACCGCATATAATAAAAGGCGTTCCTAAACAAGAACCCCGAAGGTGCCTTAGAAGACGGCGTATATTGCGCTCGTAGCGCCATCAGTAGCGCAGGTAAAGTGCGCTCTCGCCGAGGTAACACCACCTCGTCGACGTCAATGACTAGCAACCAGCCTGCGGTTGTCATCGACCGGTACAGGCAGTCGTTGAACGCTGCGAATAGGCCTTCTGTCCTGGAATAAGATGTTGTAGATGTGAGAAAGTGTGTTTTTTTTCTGTACACGTTGCCTAACTTCATCGATAGACTATTTAGTAACGTATTTAGTTGTATTAAATATTTATTTAATACAAAAAGACCATCATCAATCCACGTCGATCCATTGCTGAATATCTTAACCCTATGATGCGCTACTCTACGCAGTCCGACAAATCTATATATGTTTTTAATTATTCAACTCGACCTAATAGGTTGTTACGTTATTCGTACTTAGCAAAAGATTAAAAATTGATCTTATAAGTTATACGTTTGGTAAGCAGTCCACGTAATGGGCAATACCTGCCTGTGGTCATTAACCTGTACATATCCGTTAATATGTATATCAGCGTAACCATATTACCAAAACCACCAAACAAATCCCCGTTGGGAAACGGCTTAGCATGCCTTCACCGCAAAACCGTGAACCGCTGTAAAAGCCCAAGCGGCATAAGTAAAGCGATAAAGTAATTAATAGATTAACGATGTTAAAATTGACTGTTACCCTTCATCATCATCGTCATCGGCCTTTGCGTCTATTGTAGACGATTTAAGCACTGTCTGTTGGGTTGCGTTGGCACTTCCGTTGGTGGCTAATAAAACCAATCCTGGAGCGGCAGGGTCAACTACATGTTGGACAAACGTGTACCCTGTTACCCTTAAATGTGAGCAAACTCACCTAATTTCAACTTTAGAGACCATAGGCAGTTTCCAAGGCAGCAGTGTAATGAGCCCCTGCCGCCTGTAGTAGTCGAGGAGACACCCGACAGGCGCGCTCAAAGACTCGTTGTACATGTAGAAATGGCTGGCACCGAGCAGGCGGTTCAACTCGAACCATTCTAGGAGCCAGTCGCTCCGAGAGTACGAGAAGTGGAACGGTTTCACGCATATGTGCAGATTTTCCTAGAAAAATATACAAATAATGTTAAGTGTTTTGATACAGTGGTGGCCATGAGGTACTTCGATGTTATTTTGCTTTCTGTATCATCGATTTCAAAGCTCGGCCAGTACTACAATATTATTTCTGGTTTGTCCACTCGCTATTCTGATGGATTTGGCCATGGCTTGATCTCAACTGGAAAATATCGTGTCATCAAGCGGTTATTATGTTTGTGCATTGACACGATGATCGGTGAAGCTTGAGAGGTTTATCCCACCTTCTAGGTTAAGTCTACTATCGACTTCGGCTGCATAATTTCTTAAGATCAGGCGAGATCGTAGTAAAGGTTAAATTATAGGTAAAGAATATAAAAAATAAAGCTATAAGCTATTATACAAAAAGGCAACTTTCAAAAATAACAAGCCGAGCTGAAAATGCTTTCCCGATAAACAAAATCAACTTAACATAACATTATGGGTAGCAAACCCATTCGTCAGAGTTTTAAGCTCACCCAAAGCTTTACCAATAACACCCATTACCAAACAACCCCTACATACTCATATCTTATAAATTATTAACCTACACTCAAAGTTTAATGTGCCTGCCCTAACAGTAACGATTTTCATAGCCTTCTATAATAACTCAATATGTTTACCATCAATTAGGTAGGTACATTTTATCTCATTATCACAGCACGCGAACAAAATAATTAGTTTTGATTGTACAAATTCAATTATTTTAATCGAGGCCATTAACAAAGCTATAAATGGTACAATTTTATTGATATTTACTGATGTAAAATGCTTTACGGCTTCATTCGGCCTATTTTTAATTCATATAATTGCTTGAATACACGATAAAACTGTTATAGTTGTCTACTAAGTATATAAAGGTAAGAGTGATCGACTGGTTGACTGATCTATTTACTAAATAGTTCAAACTGGTCAACGGTTCAAGTTTAAATTTGTCACAGAGATAGATAATATTCTTATCCTTTAAAAAATCTTAACGAGAATGACCAGCATACGCTAGTTAACACACACAGATAGCGTTTACTGCGAAAACCGACAATTTTACTTCAATTTTCTTAATAAGTATAGGGAATTCTGGCTCATATTTTCCAGAAACTATACACAATTAAATCATAATAGATGTATTTGCAGTACACCCTCGATCACAGGTCAATTAAATTTTATCGAAATTAAGCGGTTTTCAAGTTATAAATTAAAAAAAGCATCTCATCCTAAATCCTATCTTAATAAAAGCTTAAAGTTAGTAATTTCGTCACTGTTTTTGCTTAACACGGCTATGTATAATGTATACTAGAATGTTAAACCGCTCCCGAAAGTGTTATGAATCGTTTGACGATGATAGCACAATAACGCATTCCATCACAAATGTTTGATATTGCCACCGCTTTATAGGTACAGTTATTACGTGTATCAGGAGACGACAGAGCTTGCAAACAAAAGGGTATATAATATTTGAAATGAAGAGGAAAGATACGTCGCAATGGATATATAATGAACCGCTCCAAGTAGGTTCATGCACACAATTTTACTTCAGCCACTATTGGCGCGAGTCGGCGCGGCAATTTTGCAACCGATACTTTCCAACCCATCATGCCCAAGTTTGACTATAGCAACGATAGAAAGAAAATTGTTTATTGATCAAAGAAACACAGGCACAAAAATAAACAGGAATAAAAACCAAAAAGAAATACCAAATCATCATAGGTACGTAATATTACGCGCGTACCGTATCTTGGTTTTATTTTATTCTAAAGGTATAATACAAATAGAGGGACAATAAAACCACCCGAGTGTAAACGGTGTTAACGAGATGCTGAAGTTTAGCGCTCACAAAAATATACCTTGTACATTGTACATGTGAGCGATACAAAAATGTTTCGGACTTTTTGCTTGTAATAACGTACGCTATTGCAGCTTAAAACTTGAATTACTCATTTTGTGGCTGTATTCTGTTTCAGCGCGTATCTTCCGAATTACGAGCACGTTAGTGCACGCTAAGATCAGCAGATCAGCATGGTTAATCATGGTTTGTACAGCTTAGAGTAATGTAAAGTAAAGTAGATAATAAATATAAAAGCATGACTAATCGATTCACCAACGCTCAAACCGCTTAGAGATCTGTTCTAAAATTTGGAACACTATTGCAAAGAACTTCTATGCTTTAGACCTTAGACATTATTTTAATTTCAGTGGCGATCGCGGTAAACACTTCATATTATATACTTATTCTCCCTATACAATATACATAAAATACCCATCTTAAAATAATATCGAACAAAAAAATAACGTGTAAACATTTGGCTTGGTAAAAAAACCATGGTTAGAAAATATCAAAACAATAAACGTAGAACCACTCAAAACACTCAATCTCAATTTACTTGTTTATATGGTAGGCCGTGATGGTATGTATATCAATAAATAGTTTATTTATCTTATCTTTATCCTAACTAATAAAACTAATCAAAAAAGGCTGCTACGCAAGATAAGCTACGCTACGTACAAATACAGCAGAAATCCTCTCACCTCGATCCCCGGTTTAGGCTCTGTATCCAGTATAGTGAGTATATTTGTCGGCGGTTTGCCAACGTTGTTGTTGGATACGACGGACACGGCCGCTCCCACCGTCTCCTGAGGCTTTACCCCGCTGTCGCGCAATAAGCACAGGACATATGTTGCGCTGTACTTGAGGTTCCAGTTCTCGCGGATAGCCTGAAAGCAATAACATTATCTGTGTTTATCAAGCCAGGCCAGGCCAGCTCAAGAGTACTAAGAACCGGCGTGTAAGAAGAATGTGAAGAAAATTTAGGAAGCGATGGTGTGTCAGGATCGTACCAAGTGGAGGGAAATAGTCTCTGCCTTTTTTTAACCCAGGAAAAATGCGTTAAGCATCATCACCCCGTCCGGGGGGCGCGGGGCGGAGTGTGGGACTCTCCCGCCGTAGATGGGCGCGGCGGGGATACCCACTAAAAAACCTGGGGGTGTTCCTGCGGGACGCCAAATAGTCTCTGCTAACCCCAACAGGGGACGTGATTATATCTATGAGTGTGTCTCTGTGTGTGTGTGTTATTTTTAGAGGATTCGAACCTCTAAAGGAAAAACGGAACCCTTATATAATCGTGCGTACGTAATTGGATGAGTGATCCAGACCCTCTACTTTATTTTATACGATACCCTCGGTGGTCAAGTCCGACTTGCACTGTCCGGTTTGATTTTTTTTAGTATGGGGTTAGGTGGCGCTGTGTGAATTGTCCTGAAATATGTATTTATTTTTATGTTAGAGACAGACAAACAAGCAAACGGCTCCGATGGTGAGCGGTTACCGTCGCCTACCATCCGCCGTCTGCAACACCAATTATTGGAATTGGGGACGCGTTGTCAACACAAAATATCTGTATCATATATGTGTTAGCACTGTAATTAGATAGATAGACCGACTTTATACGTAATTGTACACCACACAACAAAACACATTACAACTGGAAAATCATTAACGTTCAATAAATGAACAAGCGGCGGTATTAAGTACTGTTGATGGTCAATAGATTTTTTTTAAATTAGTTTCATTTTAACAGAAATGAAGCATCCACAGTAATCCAATTGCTTGTGTTCATACACACCCTATACCCATTCTAGAATACAAATACTTTTATACGAGCAGAGCACGGTAACCCTAAGGGCCCTAAGACCTAAATTTAATCCTAATGTATTCCGTAGTCCTTTAGAGCTTATAGAACATCTCTTTGTTTTGTTATCTTTGTATAAATTACTCAGTAGCACGCGACTTCACTTTTAATGTTACAGAATTAATTTTCAATAAAACCAACGATGTCTGAGCTATTTCCGAACACAGTCCAAGTTTTATATTGCTTTTGACTTCCCCGAAAGGAAAGAAATGTAAATAAACAGAAAAATCAAATCAAGTAATAAACCGTAATTAACGACGGAGGCTACCAAATGACACGAAACGCCGTGACCCAAATTTTGTCACAAGTCAGGACACACAGAAAATCGAATTACGTATAGATTGAAACCGTTTCCCAACAGGTGGGTTTATAGTCTTTGAAGCCTTCTAAAAACAAACCTTGAATACGGTCGGGTGACGGGTGGCCCTTTGATCGTCGAAGCATGTTAACATTTCGTATGGAAACGAATTCGATCCCTAGACACCCATATTTAGTGGAATCGAAGAATCTGCAGAACATAGTTCTACAATTTCAACTTGATCTGAAGTCGGGATGATCTTATTTCCGAGGTGGAGGATAATTTGCATGTGAATATCGGATTATAATGAGCTTCCGCGCTGTGTTTCCGCGTGGAACTATGCAGAGAGTACTCGGAATAGATCTTAGATTTGATACTATCAAACTACTATTAGGAGTACAATCCTATTAATATATAATATGCGAAAGTATGAATCTATGAATGTGTGTGGATTAATATTACCTCTTCACGTCCAAATTACTGAGTTCGGTAAACAGACAGATTGGACTCTGCTACATCACATAGGCTGCTTTTAAAATCACTGGACATATTTTTATTTATCTGTTTTATTATTCAGCACAAAACTAGGACTAATTTAATGCTAAAAAAGCATTTTCTACCAGTTGACCTATTCCTGAGTGCAGACAATATCATGGACAGTTAAGAAAAACTTAACATAAGGCTAGTTAAACTAATTAAAAACACTTTTATATGCCTTAACAATTCGATATTATTTAATACAAAGTAGAATTAAAAATGACGTGGCCACGCCGCTCATAGAACCATTACCCGCTGGAAAAAGGTTTTCAAATGGAACACAAAAGATTACTTAGTGTTCTAACAATATATGTTTAGTTGGGTCACCGGTCATCTTGCGGCTGATAAAAAGATAATAATAATATAATAATATGAAACTCGTGTAGTAATGTCTATAGGTAGAGTCCACCACGAAATAAATAAGCATGAGAACGGTCACGATAAGATTCCATTTATTGTAGTCTGTGAGTGGCAGAGTAGTCAGGGTCCAAATCTCAGTGTATGGCAAAATCTTCGCCTGGACGCTAACGTGTTTTAGAAAGCTCGTAAAATTGTAAGTCCCGGGTGTTTCCTATAAGATGTGTGACAACCATTACGATGACGGATCGACGGACGGATGTCGTTGGTCTGCGACCTTGTAATAATCTTAGCAACCTGAAACTGTAAATATATGATAATTGTGATTGTGATTTTACTCTGACAGTGTAAGTTTGGTTACCTGTTCTGTTGACGTATAAACCTATCCTACTATATTTAATTTTAAAGTACCTTTTTTATGTCCAAACTGTAGTTTAAACTTACGTACTTCTCTCCGGTTTCCTTATCTCTGTGAGAATTTGCGACGCCGATTCTTATACAGAATCATATAATAGCCGATCTAACCTCGTATTTGTAATCTGTCCTTTCAACCCTCGTACCCACGCAAAGGTAGTAGGAGTGCCTACAGTCACTGGCGGATCCAGGAAATTTTTTCTAGGGGTGGACGGGGGCAATATTTTATTTAAATAGGGTCAGCGGTTACTGATCTTCCATACAAACTTAGAACCCCTTTCACCACTTTAAAAGTTAATTTCTGACTATTGTTTTACAAAGTTTCAGCTCAATCGGTTCAGCGGTTACGGATATGCATACAAACGTTCTTCAGGGATAATACCCATTCCTGTGGGAATTTCGCAAAAATCCCTGCTTATTGGTCGCCTGCGTCACCTAAAGAGCACGTTGTTCAAATTTCAGCTTAATCAGTTTAGCGGTTTCGTCTCTACGACGCTGTGTCAGTTTATAATAGTATAGAAGTATAGATTTCAACGTTGAAGTTATAACTACAATTTTGAATACTAAAAAGAGAAAGTATTATACATAAGTATTTCTTACAAAGATGACGGTGGGCATTAAACTCGGTCTGAGTGGTAAGACAATTTAAAATTTCTACAATTTACAATCATTCTGGAGGCGAGTATAGCCCCTAGCCCCCCCCCCCCCCTGGATCCGTCCGAGTAACAAGAAGTACGTAAACAGTACGCAATCCGAGTATATCCGCCTCCCAATAACAAGTTCTCTTGCCAAAAATATAAAGAGAATTCTTCGCACGTGGCTTCTTTTTATTAGCTCCACACCTCGTGGAAATTACATTTGGAAACCGTATCGAGAAAATTGTTATGTGCTTTCATCTTTTTGAATAACAAAATTCGCTTCACACAAATAGCCTAGTAAATAACATTATAATTTTGACTCTTATTAATTCAAAGACTAGAATACAATATATCCAATATACCTCTAGATATGAGAGTGTATAAAAGAATAACAATTTGTTTATTCATAGATTCCAGGTATACGAGTATAATACTATAGTGACAGATCATAATGAAAAGAGCTCTTCCGCCGATGAATAATACACTTATCTCTTACTTACTAAAAACAATGCATTTATCTATTTAAGTTTTATAGAGTAGGTATGCATGACTTTTTATATAGGGTCTTACCTTTAGTGCGATACACCTCTTAGGTGGATCGCATTATACCTTTCCTGTACCTAACTACTTGCAAAGTAATAATATTATTTTACCCAAACTTTAGCTTTAATGATAACCGTGCCGTGTTATCAGGCAGATGGCAGGGGTCCGTCTCGCGAGTTTAAGTACCTAATTTACTATTACTGTCAGTAAGTTCATGTTGTGAAGCAGTTATTACCTTAACTTCAGCTCTAAGGATGAGCGTGCGGTTATCAGGCATCCACAGACGGCAAGTACGCATCTAATTTACTATTACTGTACATTGAGTATATCTTATAATAAACTAGCGGACCCGCGCGCACTTCGTTGCCCCTAACACAAATTATGACTGTTCCTCTACATGAATTATACAAATAAACCTTCCACTTGAATCACTCTATCTATTAAAACGCATCAAAATCCGTTGCGTAGTTTTAAAGATTTAATTAAGCATATATAGGAATTGACAGAAGGGGGAGGCGACAATAATTTTGGGCTATATACTCCAACAGAACAGATTACCCTAACATACACTATCAGAGCCTTAAATCACAATTTAAAGATCAACCTACATGTTGCATTTTCAGGTCGTCGAGATTAGGCTACAGGGCCTGCAAGATGACCTGACGCCTGCCCCCTACGCCCTACATATCTTATAGGAAACAGCCGGGACCCGCAGTTTTACGTGCCTTCCGAAACACGGTAGCGTCCAGACGAAAAAATATTGCCACATTGAGATATGAACCCAGGGTATTCGGATCAACTTTTCCAAAGCTGGGCTTTTTTTTTCTTCATAAGCCGGGCATACGAAGTACGACTTCTGAGCCACGAACGCTATACAAAGCACATAAAGAAGTGATTACCTTAACTTTAGCTCTAAGGATGAGCGTGCGGTTATCAGGCATCCACAGACGACAAGCGACGTGGTCTGGCCCTCTGGTTTTGGTCGCCGCAATGATGCGGATGGCAGGAATCGTACGCCGCTCGACGTACGCTGAATATACATAAAAACGGTACCTGAAACAACGATGATAACTAATAAGATTGATCAGGAAAAAAGGAAACATAAAACAAATAGGCCTTCTAAACAAAAACTGGTGTAAAGGTCCTCACACACCAATATAGATATCATTAGCTACATACATATATGATACCACAATATCTTCTGCGAAAATTTACGATTTTAGAGTTTTTCTTTCGATTTTTATAAAAAACTTCGAACACTAATGTACCAATAGTTCTGTATATTAATATCGCTAACGTAAAATTGATTTATTGCCCTTGAATTTTACGACATGTATTCAAGGGTCTAAGACGCAAATCTTCATGCCAAATAACTTAACTAATTCCAATAATGTTGGCATAAAAAGCATAGTCATAAAAACGTCAGAAGAAATTTGAAATATCAGCTGAAGCACCGTAGCCAAAATTCATAAAATCTTATTAAAGCTGAGATTAGGTTAAGCAATGTAAATTTCATCGAAGCCAAACTCTCAAAACTCCGCAAAACTTTTCCACAGTGACAACTGCCCTAAAAATACTCGTAATGTATTGATTTTGTGGTGAAAACAGCCGCTGAAATAGAACCTTCATTTAATATTTATCCGACACCGACCAACTTGAAATAGTGGAACTTCATTAAACTGTTGAAAAGTTCGCAAATAATTAGGCTGATAATTATAATAATAATATCTATCTAATAAAAAAAATATGACATCGCAGCGATCGCAGGAAAGACCTGGATGTGAACTGCTCAGGACAGAGATGCATGGCACGAAGGGGAGGAGGCGTTTGCCCAGCAGTGGGAAGATATGGGCTGACAATGATGATGATAAATAAAAAAACTGCACGTTGGACTCATGTACATAATATCTCCAAGATCGAAACCAACGGTACCTCCAAAGGCTGATTTGAGGATTTAAATCTAAAGGAAGACACTAATCGGAGTCAATTTCTGAGTCCATCTGGACTGTCCATCCATAAAATTTGCGCAAAATATAAATATATAGGTAATTCAATTTGTTTTAGAGCACAAACGCTAAACCCATAATGCTAGAATACATACGTAAGCAAGAGTACTTGTCATTTTTATTAGGGTCCGTATTACCTTTTATACATTCGTATTATTATACACCTACTTCACCTAAACAGGTTTCCCCTAGTAACTTGTCCCTATTTTACTGCAGGTTCGTCACAAAGTCACAGGATATGAGGCACTCATAACGATGGTTCTAGATGACTTTGACGCGGGAAATGGCGAAGCACTTCGCTCCACAGACCTACACCAGTTTGGGAAGGGAAATTGTTCGTTTCGCCAACTCGTAGGGCACAGATGTCTTGATTACACGAATACATTGTTGGTTATTTGTGTACTGCGGAATAATATGACACATATTTTATGTATCCTTGTGTGTGTTTGGAGGGTGTAATCTAATAATAAGTTGGGCAAAGGCAGTGGCAATATTAATATGAAACCTACGCACTTAGACAATACCCATACCCAGCACCAGTACCCACGTCATATACACTTCGCAAATGCTCGCGAGAGTGTATGAAATTCTCATTTAAAAAATATGTAGATCATTTTCTTTTTGATTTGTTTGAGAATTTGAAAATTTACACGAATATTTGCCCAAAGTAGAGCTGTCATATTGTAAATATAAGTACCTACGTAATTAGTGATATTGAACATCGTACGTTTAATATTAAATACTCAGCCTCGCGGAAGCTTGGACAAAAATATGTCGGAACCCGGTGTTGGAACGAAGTTCCTTATCGCGCGTTGTGAAAGGGGGCTAGACGGAAAAAATTCTTACGAAAAGTTGTCACGACACTTTATGCTATAGTAAGCTATTGTAAGCTGTGCGGCGTGCGCATGTTTCTCTGTCTCTCTCTCTCTTTTAGAAAGCAAGCCAGATATTTTCATTAATCGAAAGGAACTTCGTTCCATCCGGGTGTCCCTTGACACCTCTCAAGTTTTTGAAGTGAAAACTTCTTTAGCGGCGCTGAGCACTTTTTTTGTATGGGTAAAAACTTTAAAACTCGCGTCAGGGTCACGTGATGCTGATCGAAAAAGCGTAAGATCGAGGGGAAGGGAGAGGAACTAGTATCTCCCACTCTTTCTACCGTGCCTGAGTGTGCTGCTCTGTTGATGGTGTAAAAGTCGTCGAAATTATGGATGGAAGTTGATTTTTCTGAGAGATAAAATTTAATGTAATATATAAATAACGATATAATATTATAAATAACAACATATAAATTGTCATATTTGTGTACGATAGCGCAATAAATAAACATTGTATTCTACCTCATAAATGATAGTACTTTTATACTTATAATTAAAAACAACGTTAATATTGAAGTTTTCACTTCTGCCGGCACTCCCGGAGTGCTACCTTTTTTTTTAATCATAATACGCCCTTATACCTCCTTACAAAATAAATGCTAATAAACATATTTCATATTTATTATCGAATTTACATCATGCTGTATATTTAATAAAGAGGTATATCTATGTCCAAGATGACATAAAGCTGCCCACACACAGCGGATAAGTTCACGGCTGGGGAATAAGATGGCTTCTTAATTATCTATCAGCCTATTTTTATACATGTTACAATAGGGGAACAACGAATTACTTAATAAATACTTTTGGGCTTTGGGGTTGCTTGAAAATTATTTTTCACTTTAGATTAGATTATATAGAGATCGCTTTTAGCGATAAGACCGCCAATTGTAACACATAGATTATGATATTGTGTTTTATTTTTAAGTTTTATCTCTGTATATTTTTCTGTGTTCCAATAAAGAGTTATCTATCTATCTATCTATATACCACTTTAAATAACTTTGCGAATATAATTTGAAAATTGGCGGAAATCTATAAGCCATAGTCTATTATTACAGGACCGAACAGGATTTTAGTTAGATAATTTTGAATGCAGTTTTTGTTTCAGTTTTACTACATTTTATCTTATTTTATTTATCCGAAGGGCATCGAAAAAGTAGGACAAATATTGTCCTGACAATCACCAGGCAATAATCGACGGGCTATAACCTATAACATACCTACAAAAGTTGATTACTTTTATTTATCGCGATATAGTCACATCTTATTAGCCACTGACTCGATAAGGCTGCCAATTTCAAACGAGTCTACATGAGTCTACACATTTTAGGCGCAGTGCAAACTACGTATGTCATTAAGTGGGCATATAACTTGCATGTTTGGATGACTGCCAAATTACTAACATTTAACATGTCGCCTATGACTAGGTATCTAGCGATGATTGCTTTGCATGCTGGAGAGATATCGAGATAAAATGACTTGTATTTTCGGTCATAGCGTGGATTTAACTGAAATGTTACTGCCTTTTAGGGTTTTTTGAGGGTTCTACCATCACACTTCTTACTAATATATTAAAAGGCAAAAATTTGTGAGTGTGTATGTTTGTTACTTCTTCACGCCTTAACGGGTAGACCGATTTAGCTGAAATTTGGTATAGAGATAGCTAAGACCCTGGAATAACATATAGGCTACAGTACAGCGGGTAAAACCGCTAGACGCAGCTAGTCACACTATTATTATAAAGGCGAAAGTTTGTGTGTATGTTTGTTACTTATTCACGCCTAAACGGGTGGACTGATTGAGCTGAAATTTGGTATAGAAATAGCTAAGACCCTGGAATAACATATAGATATGGAATAACAGTACAGCGGGTAAAACGGCTATGCGCAGATAGTATATAACTACACAAAAGTTCAGCATCCCTTGCGGACGTACTCTCATTTAGTACATTACGTAATGCCTATTCTGAACAGCCGATAAAATATCCGCTATTGAATATCAGCCTCTTCACATCAAAACCACATCTCACAACTCAGTACAAAAGCAATCTTTCAAATCAAATATATGTAATATGTACCGACTCGTACATAGGACGAGATGGACCGCAAACAAATTGCAGTTCATCCATTCGACTTCAGAAACATTTTGTTTGGCTAACAAATGCAATATAAAAATGGTTCAACTCCATTTTTATTTCAATCCACAAAACGTACCGTTCTACACAGAAGTGCTGACCATTCACAATATTTGAACATCGCTCGTAAATTAATTAAATGAAAAAAGCGTTTCATTCAATTACTGTACCATCCGCCCTAGTTTTACCGTCAGCTTCCGATGTCGACATTGTACTCCCAGACCAATTGTTTAAAATGGTAACTGTTATTTTTATCAGATCTATGGTAACGGGGAATTTTGAGGCACGTAACGGTAGTAATTTTATCTTTATATCAATTTAGTGAATTTATATTTTTATCACAGTACGTTTCGGATAGTGTAGCTAAATGTCGTAGTTGATTTATACAGCACCACGTTGCAGCATCATCATCCACAGCCCTCTACATCCCACTGCTGGGCATAGGCCTCCTTCATGTTGTGCCACTCAATCTGGTCCATGTGCGACCCGCCACTTTTATCAAATCGTCCATCCATCTGGCTGCTGGACGACCGACACTGCGTTGCAGCAATGTTGTATTATTGAGCCATAACATTAAGAAAATTAGATATTATGTGACTTTAACAAGCTTGTTTCAACAATTAACTCATTTATTACATTTAAAAAACTACGAGTATATACTAAACCAACAGTGTTCAAAGAACACACACGTTATGATAAAATGGATAACATAATATTATAGGGCACTCAATAAAAATACTTTGGCAACCTTGAAATACAAAGATAACATGTCTTCAAAATCCACAAAAAACTTAACCTATTATTAATTTAGGAGATAGTGAAGTACAAACACCATTTATAATTACTTATAAGGCACACTGTAATGCATTATTATAATTAAAGAGTGTCGCTCTAGGAAACAGTACCTATTAAATTAAAAAATAATATTGAAATCGAGTGGAAACTTCCAAGCAGCAACTTGCTTCCCCCGAGCAGAATAAATAAGATAAGATGCTCTACTAAAAAGTTCCGCTTAATTTAACTTTCTGTATTTTAAAGTTAAAACTCTACTTATAAAGTTGAACTTTATAAGCTGATCACGCTTTGTAACTCATGGCAAGATTAGTAGAGCGGATAAGAGTTGTAGGTGCCGTGGAAACGCAAATGAGGACCTAAGAATTCTAGTAATATTGCCAATGCGAAAGGATGGATTATATAAAATAGTAGCGACGTTTACATAATGTTATGGTGCACCTATGCATAACGTATTACCATAAATTCGTTTCCGTAAATAATGACAGATTTTTTAAAGAGTAAATGTTACACTAGTGCCATCATGTTTTTTAAAGACATTTAATAAACAGGTAGCTTAGATTGTGAAATAACACACGGGAAAAGCGGCTAAGGAAAAAATTAAAGAGTTAAACTAAGCGCGAAGAAAATTAAATTGTCGTTAACAAATATTGTATCCTAAATCGTAAACTTAGTCGTAACAAACAAGTGAAATTTAAAAAAAACTTTTTAAAAACAATCTTTTATTATTAAAGTACTTGTCAAGACGAATCAAATGAGCCCTAACTCAATGGGGTTTGCGTCATTTAATTACGGAGTTACTATCGCCACCTTCCAGCTCCATCTTCAGATCAGCTCCATGTGATTGTCATCCGATTTATACATGCATGCCAAATTTCTGCTCAATCAGAAATCGGGAAGTAGATCAAGATTTGATTACAGACTACAGACAGGTGAAAGTTAATAAAAGCTTGTAAAAAGGAATTATCTCGCTACTACGCGTCCAAAGTCCAAAGTGATCCAGGCCTTAGGCCTTGTCGCATTCATCATTGTACGTAGATGGTCCCCAGACTGTAATATTAAATTAACTTCCCGAGTTTCACTTCCATCAAAGTAGTCACGTCTTTACCAGGGGTCAGGTATTCATAAATAATGCACCGGCAACTTCTCCGCAACCGTTTTAAATATTCATGCAATTTACTACAATATTCACGCGATACAAAACTTGCCCGTAAATAACTATTCTCACGGCAGTGTTCCCTTGGGATTTAGGAACTGAATGTGCTATCTTTAATGGAACTAACTTTCTTACCTGTAACCTTATTCTTATTATGTTTTTACTAATTACTTTTAATAATATAGAGATATTAAAATACGAATTTCACCTTAAGATTCCAAACGTTGTTTAAATGCTAAAGTAGCATTTTCTTATTTCAGAGTCTCAACATGTTGTACTTAACATACCGAATTTCATGACAAACGGTGCAGCTGATTTTAATTAAGAGTAAATAATCACACAATATACTCGTATTCTTTCTGCTTTGTAATCAAGAAGAGATGTATTTTTCTAACTTAACATCAAATTATAATAGTGAGCGTAGTGCAATGTTGAATATTTTCTGCACGTTATTTCCTTTGTACGCTACGGTGTAAAATAATAATATGCATGTGTCCATTTCAAATGTAATTGCATACGTTACATAATATTTCATATAGGTACGTCTATATCATTACGAGGTGAGTAAACTCGTAGAATCGATGCAGTGTTGGTTTGAAAGTGAGGTCGAATCATCGCCATTTCCTAGACAGCCAACGCAACGTAGCGAGGGCACATCTAAGATAGAATTCGTGCGAAAATAAATGAGCCGTGGTGTTATAGTGAAATTTTATATTAAACTAGCTTCACCCAGCGGTTTTACCCGCTGTACTGTAAGCCTACGTGTTATTCCAGCTTCTATCTACACCAAATTTTAGCTCAATCGGTCCACCAGTTTAGACGTTTTAGGAAAAAGTAACAAACATACATCTAGACATCCAGAAATCCATACATTCTTACAAACTTTCACGTTTACCTCTATAATATTAGTAGGATTCTATTTAATCACACTTTTTGTTAAGCTGTTCTAAACATGTTTTATTTAAGTACGAAAGTTTTGCATGTTTGTGTATTTATGATAACTACCTTATTAATATATTAAAGTCTAAGTTGTCTAAACAACCAAACTAAAACTTGACACCAACCAACCATTTGGACTTTCTGGACCAAGTCGCTGGTGTAACCAAGTAATCGCCCACGCTAGCCTGCTACTGGGAAAGAAACAGCTCACGAGGCAGACTACGATCAAGTTTCAAGGACGCCTTCAATAATGAAGAACTCGGCGAAGAACAGATAACGTCTAAGCTAATGAACCGATTAGGTTAAATTTTAGAGGCACTACTCGTCATTCTGGACTTTCCCACTAGTGGGTGGATCGGACGGGGGAATTCACAATTCACCAGTATATTCACCTAGTAGGTAATCGATAAATCTAAAAATGAAAAACATGTGTTACAGTGTAGGCCTATTATTATAAATTGGATTTCCAGATGAAATCACCAAGTTCGTGATGCTGACGGTTATGGTTATATACATATAAACAACATCTTTCTCTCAGTAATTTACGTGATAATCAGCCCTTTGACGATGTCTATAACCATTATAAAGGTTAGACATCGTCTCTCTTAAAAATAAAAATGCAAAATTTGAGCTAAATAGAGATAGTACTGTAAAAAATGGGTAGAGATAGAGATATATTAATATTAAATATGCAAAAATTACCAACCAAATCGTTTGAAAACAACTGCTTCAAAATTCAATTGACTTAAGACACTACATAGGTATGAACATAGTATCAACTTTTTTAGTAGTTATCTATTGTATAGCTCTGTCACACTATGTGAATATATTGTTTACCTCTCCATACATGGTTGTCTGGAAGGGATCGCTATTAGCGATAAGACAGCCAATTGTAACACTTTTATTACTTATAAACTTTTGTCAAAGTTTTGAGATATTTGGAGATGTTACAATAAAGAGTTATCATTCATTACAGTATTACAAAAGCTTGCTTATCTAAGTTCTAAGCTTATATTATTGTATTTGTGTGTGCAATAAAGAGTATTCTATTTCATTCTTGTATGTAAAGAAACACTCACGCGCCCTCAATAGCCACGGCTCATTTGATTTTGCACAGAATCTTTCCAATTCCCTTGAGGTGCAAAATGTTGTTTCACTGAGTAGAAACGCTTGTTCGAGAGCACCGTCTCCATCCCCGAGGGTTAGGAGATCAGATCGATCTACCTTTAAGATATACGACAGTGGATATAAAAAAAACGCTGAACTGAGAAACTAGGAATCAACAAAGACTCGACGAAAAGCTTGCAAGAAAGAAAATACAGGAATAAGTAAAAAAAAATGAAATGAAATGAAAATAATTTATTGGTTCTATCTTACAGCTTAAGCTTACATAGGGAGTTAAAGTTTTAGTGTAGGTATTCGCCAATGGGAACAGGCTCAGCGTTTTGTCAGATTAACCCTAGGGCTAACCTGACCTGAGTAGATTCCTTTTAAGCATTTTTAACCAACTCTTCTGAGGTAACAAATTCTCGTATGGACATTGATTTTGTATGCAATTTCTTATAAATAAAGACGAAATGAAACGAAAAAAAACTGGATAAAAACTTTACCTTTTTTCTATATAAACTTTTATATAGTTCTTATAAAAATCTAGCATTTTACGTTAACTATAAGACCATTTCGTATTTAAAATGTAATAAAGAATTAGTCTAATATAGATCTAGGTACTCTACTTAAAAATAACTTCACTGCAAAATAACCAAAGAAAATGTAATAATCTCTAAACGAGATAATGTCTGGAGGCCTCTTTCGTATCTCAAAATTTCAGCTAAATTCAACACATTAATTTAACAGTGCCAAGCAATTTTCAGTCATAGCTATCATGTCTACCTACAAACTCCGACGCCCGTAAGGTAAAGCCACACTACCTGTCTGTCCCAAACATTACAAAAATATAGGTACGTTTCGAAGTCAAAATTCAAATAAATTTCTCCTTTTAGCTTTAAATCTGTACAAAATCTACGACATTAAAATGTTCCTAATATACAACGTGAAAGTTTGTAAGAATGTATGGATGTCTGGATATATGTTTGGTTTTTCTTTCACGCCTAAACGGGTGGATTAAGCTGAAATTTGGTATAGAGATAGCTTAGATCCTGGAATAACACATAAGCTACAATACAGCGGAATATAACCGCTGGGCGCACCTAGTAAATACTAATTTTCTAGATCCGTCACTGTTCTCAGCCATACTAAATGTATGACATCTGACGCCCCAGGACACAGCAGTGTGTTTCTGCCTTAAGTAATGCTACGAGACACTAATTAAATTCCGCCAAGCGTCGAGCAAGTGGCAAGTGGATCTTTTAAATTTAAAAGTAGTAACTTGCATACCGACAAAACTTGTGCCTGTCAAGACTTTTCTACATCACGCTTTTAGGAAACGAGGTTGGTAAGAAATAAGTACCTATTAAAATGCAATTCTGTTTGTCCAGCCACAAAAATGGCTCAAAAAGCATTGTGTACATTGTGTACATTTTAATACGACTGCGTGTTTGTCCACAGGATGATATGATCGAAGATCAGCAAGCAGGCAATAGGGTCAATAGGTTATATTGACCCTATATAAAAATGAAATGAAATGAAAATAATTTATTGGCTCTTATCTTACAGCTTAAGCTTTATACTTATATTATAGTAAATAAGTCTGAACCTGAAGACCATAGATTTCCCCACTCCCTTAAATTCCCCCTCACTGTCCCCTTTAAAAAATATCATATTGTAGAGGTACATAGCGTACGATATTCTACTCGTAGCAATAAACTAATTCCAATTTTGATATATTTTATGATTATTTTTGGGATCACAGCGGCATAGCAGTGATGTGGCATGCTTTAGATAGATAGATTTTTTTATGTGATGAAGTAGAAGACGAGCAAGACGCTCTACTGATGTCAAGAGATAACGCTGCCCATAATCAGTACAGTGCTACTCAGGATTTCACAATGATGTGAAATTCTAGGAGCACTGCACCAACGCTTCTTACTCAGAGTCATAAGATGTTAAGACTCTTTAGCCCAGTAATTTCACATAACAACAGACAAAATAACATAATTTCAGATAACTCTCTTTATTGCACACAATAATTACAAACAAAAAAGGAAAGGAAAATACAAGTTTAGAATGACGGCTGTACAAGTTTATTATGCTTTAAGGAGATATATGAAAATACTGAAAAAGAGGTTGATAGCCTTATGAGTAAGACTTATACGAAAAGTCTGGGATAAGCCCCTGCCAACACTTGGGCCTACTCGTACAGCCCATAATCCGTGGTAATTGAAAAATATCGCAGCTCAGTTCCGCCCTGACAGGTGCTTAGTCTTCCTCGTAACAAAGATATAGGACTCGGATAAAATATGGATGAGTTTTCTGAAACGCAGCTGACATGAAGTACAGATTACAGTAAAAAGGGCAGATAGTGCATCCCATGACTGATGCAGTAAAGAATACTACAAGGGTGACTAGGTTAACTGTTATTCATGTAACTAGCCAGCATACTAGCTAGATAGCTTCTTTGCTTGTCTATAATAATATATAATATAAGCCCGTGTTAATGAATAGACACATCGTGAATGGCTAGTATGACCGCTATAGGAGTGACATCGTTGACCGCAAGAGTATACAGACAAATTATGTTCCTGGTTAATCTGAAGGAACGGCTGTGGAGCTATTTTTACGACTAGTACGTACTATGTAGGTTATTAGCTACATAATAAGCCGTATTACATCATAACTTACCAACTGGTGAAAATAATCAGTAATCTAACCGTCCGTTACATACATAAATAACGTTTAGTGTGAATTATTCAGATTTTGTTGATACACATACGTCTGATAAGGACATACGCACTCAGTGATGTCGGCTACATTTCAGTTTATAAGTTAGCGGTGTCTGCGATCATTACATATTCCGCGGCAGTTATTTATTAATCTGCACCGTGCAACGTAGGAAAGGCATTATTAAAAGCCTCACTTATATGCCGCCTGCATATTAATAGAGGCATGTTTTAATTCGAAACGGTTAACCGCTGTCAGAAACGAAAATTTTGTGGTTAAAGTATTGTTGATTTTGTAAAAGATTGTTTGTAGGTATGTACTCAAGGGACTTGAAATTTTTGGCAAAGTGTTTGTTTGCGAGTCTGATTTTTTCTTTTTTTCTCTCTTTTATTTACATATATGTAAGTAGAAGAAAGAGATGAGCTCAACGCTCGCTATTAATGTTAAAGGACAACGCTTGTCCGAGACAGTTGCAGCAGCAGTGATACCTACATATCGCATCTTTGGCAGAACAAAGGCACAATTATTGCAGTTTATAATGCATTTTGAAGTTAAGTTTAGTTATAATTTTTTTATGATTATCCTACGCGGCACTGCTCTGCGCTCGTCAACTAAAGACTTGAGAGACTTGACTTGATGTTAAGTCTCAGAAGTACAGTATTTTTATGGAGACGTGACGGTGAGCTTTCGTCGCCTATATATTTGTCTGCAACTCCAATGGAATTGCCGAATCGTTTTGTGTTTTTCCCGAAGCATTTCATATCTTTCCTTTATTGCCGCTATTTGTATACCTTCAAAAACATAGCTTGTAAAAAATACCAAGTCTCGCAACTTGCAGTTCTTCTACCGTAAAAAGTTGTGAGATCCATGTATTACCAAGTCGGTAAAATCTTTTGTGTTTTAAATTAATAGATCGACTTGGCCATCGCGTGAAAACACAATGTATCTCTCAAGTAATATACCGACATAATAGTGCGATTGCCAAGTCAATCTATTAATTTAAAACACAAAAGATTTTACCGACCGTGCTCCGGCATGATGTTCAGTAAAGCCAGGGCAGGACTTATCCCGCCTTTTAGGTTTAGTCTGCTACCTCCGCATCGTTGCTCAACATCACGAGATCGTAGTTAAAGACTAACCTATTATGACTAAAAAATCTATTTGTGTACCTACTGAAAAATATCTCTACATAATTCGCTTCATGAGTTCGAGGGGTAGATGGAACCACAAAGCTAAATGATTAAACAATACTCCGCGTCAACATCACACACTGAGCATGCCGTGGAGCCCCCTTCATCGCGCGAGTGACACTCGAAGCCTCTCTCCACTCCATTCGCAAGTGCAATGGGGGCTAAAGGTTATTATAGACTGTAACATTTTTAATTAAAAAAGGAGAAAAATCCTTTTTGATGTACCTACATAATACACTGATAACAGATTACTCGAAGATGTCTGAACTGATTTTGAAAATTATTTAAGTGTTTGAAAGGGATGAAAGAGAAGAATAGTACCCTATTTAAATTTTAGAAAATCGGTCAAGCTGTTTTCCAAGTAAAAATTACACTACCAGTGTCGGTATTTAAAGAGTACATTAATGTACTTCTAAGGATGAACCTAAGGTGGAAGGAGTAGAAAGAATTATAGAATATCAAAATGTACTGTATAACATTTGTATGGACGTTACATAACATTACAAGACTCTAGTTTTTAAAAACTTTAGTACCTACTTTAAGTCTTCTACTCTTCTCAATAACAACACCATTAAAATCTTTACAACATTAAATTAATCTCAAAAACACATTAAACATTTTTTAAACAGTCTATACTCACCTTTACACATTATTTTGACATAGGTCTCAGCTCAAAAATCACCAAACGAATTTAAGCCCTACACCCTTCACCGTAAGTTAAAAATCGTAGGGCTATGTCACCTATAGTCTGCCTTGCTAAAAACAATCCAATCGTCCAGTCCTTTGGGAATTATGTAGGCCTACGCGAGCTTCCTTTTGTAGGATTACTTTATCCTACCTATCGTATTCTTTCATCTATAGAGGTATAGAGTATGTTACCGTTTCAGAGATAGGAACGAATTGAACTTCACGAAAATGATAGGTATTATATACATAGGTACGAATAGATCAGAATAAAATGAGTAGCCAGGAAAGCCAGTGAGGTATTTACCCCACCCACAATTATTATTGTGTTTTTTTATGTGAAGAAGTAAGCAGACGAGCAAGGCGCTCACCTGATGTTAAGCGATAACAGAGCTGCCCATAATCTGTACAGCTACCTAGGATTTCACAATGACGTGAAATTCTAGGCTTTAGCCCAGTAATTTCACTAGCTACAGTGCCCCTTCTAGGGGCACAGTAATGTTTGCACATTACTGCTCAGGCGGTAAAATAACTGGCACTGTTGGGGTCCCCATCTAGTATCTAGATGCCCTCCTGCAAAGGAAGTCTAGCCCTGGTAAAAAAAAAGTTTAAGTTAAGGTGTACTTAAGGAATATCGCTTTAATTGTAGTAACACAGTTATTGTTTTTGTTAGGTCATGTTAGAAGCCTATAGGATTTTAATTATAATTGAAACTCCATCATACAGGTTGGAAGCGTGCCCAATCTACATTGTTGGAGTTTTTATAGAAATAGGTAAAAGCAGACGATTAAATGACGACGATTAAACGATACGAAGATACGACGACGACAATAATTTACGACGACGATAACGTTTTACTTAAAATTACGCTTTGCTTTTTTTTTAAATTTAATTTTGATATGTGTTAATTATTGTAAGTGGTAGTTTTTTGTCTAATTGTAACCAAATAAATAAATAGAGACAATTTTCAATTCACCTAGTCATTGAACTTGTAAAAAGCAAAATATGTAAAACTCGTAAAAAGCATTTAAAAAGTACATTTACAGACTAATAAAACTGTAAGTTATAGACCAGCATTGCATTGTCGCTGATAGCAAATAATAGCTACTATTTGTACACTATGCATAGATAATTGTAATAATGAAGGGGTAAGAATACTTAAGTAGTTTAACCATTGTTAACTGCATACATTACAGAAAATGTTCTTGATGATGATTAGGGAGATCATGAATTTTTTTCGTAAAAAGTAAGTAATACCAGTTTTGACGACAATGAATTAAAAAAAAATACTCGTATGACTTGACTTCAGGAGCGCTTTCAATAAACAATAAAGAGTCATGTTTTAATTCATATCATGAAAACCGCTCGACGAATTTAAATAAAATTTTGTGGGATCACCAGTGAAGTACCTCTATAGGTACACGACTAGACCCTATGGTCTACTCGTGTCTTTGATAAAAATAACATAATGTCCCTACACAAAACAAAAACAAAAAATCCGTCGAATTGTATCTAAATCTTTCAATAATCAATCATCTTTCATCAATCTTTTGTGTGTTTAAGTTAAAATCCATTATTATAACAATAGAATCGATAAAAGCGTTAGCACCGAAACAAATTGTTATTTACACAACATTTTTAACTGAACGCTCATAAAATTAAATAGCTGTGCAAACTGTTTTAAACGGTAGCTGACTGGAAAGATAAACGCTAAAGAAGCAATAATACCTACCCTCATAGGGGCTCACAAACATGCCCGCCACTAAAATAGGGGCAAATAAAACGTGAAGTATCTAAAGGGACGGAATTCCTAGCTTCACTTACAACCGGATTGTTTCATTGGGAAACTTTGTATATGTATTTAAATAAATTCCGAAACGAGTTCGCAGATATTCAAATTACAAAGGCTGGAGGGAAATGTAAAAAATGTACGTTTTGATGGCATCTGTATAATGGTAGTGAGGTAACATTTGATCAGTTTTAAATTGCACTTTTTAGACAAACATAACATAATGGACGTGTAAGTAAAAATAACGACTTGAACTGTATTTTAAAAGTGGTCGAAAGTAAAGTAAGTTTAAAATAGTTCTTATCAAGAATTAGAACTCATAACCTGATCAAATGCCATAATATTGGTTAACATGGCTTGGTGAAAATTACTTTAATTTAAGGCAACAAAAATATGAAAAACGCTTATTAACTTTGCATATTATTATTATTGTCTTTTTAGTGATTTTAACAATCAGTCATGTAATAAGGCCTCAGATCTTAAAAAAGTTTCTTACTAGATACTTACTTACTACGTTGGCGCGAGAACCCAAAGTGAGTTTTGGCCTCCGACAATAAGAGCCTCCAACTGGTTCTGTCCTGTGCCACTTCCCGCCAGTTTTCAACTTTCAGGGCGTGCACATCCCTTTCCACCTCATCTTTCCAGCGGTACCTGGGACGACCAACGGGTCTACGACCAACTGGTCGTCCCACATACGCCCTCTTCACACCACGATCCTCTCCCATTCTTTCGAGATGACCGAGCCAGCGAAGTCGATGTGCTTTTGTCTCGCCGATGATGTTTGGCTCGGCCACGAGGTCCTCTATTTCGGCATTCTTTCTTATCCTCCAAGTTCCATCTTCGTGTCGCACTGGCCCTAGTATTTTTCGGAGAACCTTTCTCTCCGTGACGAGAAGTTTATTTTCTTCTTTTTGGGTGAGTTGAGTGTCCAGGTTTCACAGCCGTACATGAGTATTGGTCTTATAACGGTTTTATAAATCCTAATTTTGGTGCGCTTACTTAGAAACTTGGACACTAGAATCTTATGCAGTGCTGCACTACAACGGAGGGTGTTCTGTGCTCGGATTTCGATCTCTTCCTCCCTGGTGTTAGTATCCGTGATAGTGCAGCCCAGATATTTAAAATTCGCCCCCCCCTTATAAGTGGTATCGCCAACGGTTAGGGTACTTCGAGAAGTTCTGGTGTTCTTGAATCGGCGCATGTGAATATATTCGGTCTTCCCGGCATTAACCTTTAGTCCTACTCTCCTTGCTTCCGTTTCAAGAGTTTCCATGGCTTTGACTACTTCTTCTCTGTTTCCACCTAAGAAAGCAAGGTCATCCGCATATCCGATCACTTTGTGTCTGCCATTCAATTCTACTCCGCCATCGACCAATAGTGGCAATAGTACCTGTCTTATGACGTATTCCAGTACTAGATTGAATAACATCGGTGACAATGCATCCCCTTGCTTAAGTCCAGTCACCACATTGAACTCACTCTTACTAGATACAGCTCCAAAATCATTATTTTTACTTGCATCTCTCCAGCGGACAAGAGCCTTTTTGTTCTAATCTCCTTTGTCCCGTCGAGATCTCATAGGTTGCCGTGTCTATAACTGAACTGTACGACATAACAAACATCATAAAGTCTACATACCATGTCGAGAGCACTCCAATAGCTTCCGAGCAATAGCTTTCAGTGATATTTGGCCAATAAAATCCTATGTTTTGATCTTAAGTCAGTCGTGTACTTCTTGGAAGCTGTCCAAAACTGTCCCATGTGTGCTATAGTTTTAATAAGCCATATGGCGCTAAGTTTTTCTTTTAAAAATTGATTATTATTTAAACATAAATCAATGCTGCGCGCAATGGTTTTAACCCCTGTAAAGTAGTTCTAGGCTACCTACGTACCAAATTTTAGCCCATTCTCCATCCATTTACGCATGAATTTACTCATTCACTATAATACACACAAATACAAATTATTGCATTTATAATCTAGAATCTAGATAGCACCGGAGTACCATTTCATTTCCCCCTAACAAATCGTGCCACAATTTATTAAGGTCGCGCAAATTAATTTTTGGTGACATTTTCTATAATATAATATTATAGTGTATCCAATTTTAATCTCAATTAATGTTCAAACGAACAATAAAGAAAATCTTTCACAATATTTTTTAACAGAAGAAGGATTTTATACCTAAACTTTTATAATAAGCTTCTTTCATGAAAGTGACGTGTTATTACGTAGTTTGCTTGCTCCACTAGAAAACGTAAACAAAAGCCGTTAAGAGGATGCGACAATAATTGCCTTGTTGCTAATTAAAACAGAGTGGGGTGTGTTCTAGATTCTCATATAGAACTGCCTCTTGTCTTGGGCGTATTCTTTAGGTTGGTTTTTCAAAGCAACATTTTGCTTGAAATGTAACACATTGTAAAAGAATGTGAATTTAAAGAGGAAAGTGTGGTTAAATTTTATGTAGTTTTCACCTATTTTAAAATTCGTGTAGTTTGCAAGTATTCCTTGTGCCAAATATAATACTATATGCCCTTCAAACTTGGGAATTTTCAAGGCACGAGTGAATAGGTACCTTTCTAGGCATCTTACGTGATCCATCGTCGACCGCATTTTCACTTTCCATCAGGTGGGATGTTGTCAAACGTAGGCCTATATAGCCTATATAGTATTAAAAAAACTGTAACTCTTGCATAGCAAAGGAGTTGAAATTTTGTGGTAGGTATAAAATATTGTTACATTTACAATCAGAGAATATATTAAGAATCAGAATATAATAATATAGAGAATAGAGGAAAGTTTTGTGTTTTTAAGATTTTTTTTACGTAAAAAATGCTTGGCTGACCATAGGATACGATTGGAATTGCGGCTACCACACGATTCTAGCCGTGTCCAACAAATAGCAACCGCCTAAGGGTGATTCCTGAGAGTCAAAATTTTACGTGTCTGGGGGAATAAACTACCAGTAACATAAAAATTCTATCCAAAGGTATTTTTTTCCTGTTAGTCTAAGGTTCAATCTACTTAATGCATGATAGACATCAGGTTATATTTAGCTGCAAGTATCTAAAAAAAAATGTAAAAGCCCTGAAATTTGATTACCGTGGGCTGTCCCTTACACATTTTCGGAACAAAATATATTTTTTACACTAATTTATAAAAGGAATTTAATTAATTCCTGTGATCAAAGCTGTAAAGGGTGAACTGTTATATGATCAAAAAAATACGCGAAGGCTGTACTTAGCGTAGTTTTAGAAAAAATAACAAATTTAGGTTTGTCCCCGGACAAAAAGTGATTCCCATGGCGCGCGACATAACTACCCACATTTCACAAACCACAATACTTAGAAGCTTGTACGCACGTTATTGGCTAACTTCGATTGCGTTCTAAACATAGTAAAGAGAGGCTCCTCCTCTCGTTGTTATAAACTGGATTTACGAAGGTGAGAAATTGATTACCGTGGTTTTGGTTCACTAGATCATTGATTACCTTTTCCATGTTTAAAAATATTTTTTTATCCATTACGGTTTTTTGACTAGTGTGTGCAGTTAGAAAAAGGGTATTGTTTATCATATATTTTATTAATTTTGGTCTATAATTATGGTATTTAAAAATATTGACAAAAAACTATACAATTTTGATTTCCATGGTATTGATTCTCATGGTATTTTACCACGGTGATCAATTTTCCCCTGAGTTTTCTTGCGCATTCTTTCACTTTTTACCCAACTACAGCGAAGCCGCAGGTATGGAAGTGATTTTGACAGTTTATATTTGTATATTTCATTATTTCAGATATTTTTTTTATATTGTATACATCAGATTTTTTTATATTGTACTATAGTAGACAGCCGCTCTGGCTTATGCGGCACCATTATATCCCCACATTAAAAAGTCGCTCAGCGAGCTATGGAGAGGGCTATACTCGGGGTTTCTCTACGTGATCGAATCAGGAATGAGGAGATGAACCAAAGTCACTGACATATCTCCGCGGATCAGGAAGCTGAAGTGGTAATGGGCATGCCACATAGCACGTAGAACGAATGGCTGATGGGGTCGAAAAGTGTTCAAGTGGCTACTACAGGCAAGCAAACGCAGCGTAGAACGTCTACCTACAAGTGTGGCAGACGACCTTATTTAGGTCGCTGAAAGACGCTTGAAGCAGGTCGCTTCCAACACCGGTGTTATATATGGAGGTCTAAAGGGGAGGTTTATGTTCAGCAGTAGACGTCTTATGGCTGAGATGATGTATGATGAAAAAATAAAACGTAACTATGGGCTGACTGCAACTTTCAGTCCAGATTAACCTAACTAATGATAAATGTACAATCTGATGACAGCTTCTGGAGTGAATCCTGTCAGTGACTGTGACTGAGAACTTAATCTCATATTCTAGGACTATATATTCAATATTTTTACATTGTTTAAGACTGTAATACGTTGATTTTATTTAGTTTACATGATTATTATATAGAGAGCCAATATAGACCTTTTTAATACTTTATAAGTTTGGTGTACATTTGTTTGGATCACTGTTATTAATCATTTCTATTTTATATGAAATATGATTAGTATGTAGAGGTCAATATTTAAATAATAACATAGAATTCAAACAAAATAGTTTTAATTTTGATTCCCATGCCACACTTTATTGATTCCCGTGGCACCAAAAATTTAAATTTAAATATCTTCTGAACAAAACAAGTTATAATGATGCCTATTTGATTGATGTGTTTATAATTATGGGAAATTTGATGTTTTACATGTAAAATGCAATAATACTTTGATTTAAAATCTGCCACGGAAATCACTTAAATACGCCCGATCTCAGGATTTACCCCTAACTGGCCATCCGGTAGTGCGGCAGCCGCACCAGCCATAGTATATATAGAAACTGTGATTGAATTCATATTTTTGATCCAATAATCCAGACTGCAGCTGACTGCACTCCGATCAACCGCAAAGTGCGTACTGTGAACATAACTTCCTCTAAGTACAAGTAAATCAAGCATACTCACTTAGTACCGGAGACTGGTTGCCAGACGGCATCGAGAGGAGTTTGCGCCGGCGGCGGAGGCTCGCCGCTGTCACCACTCTCCGTCCTGCCTTCCCAACCCTGAGGAAATATATTATGTTAAAATCATCTTCAACTGGCAATAATGAATACATAAAAAATCCATCATCAAAATGTATACTAAAGTAGGATAAGTGATAATGAATAGCATAGTATGCCAGCCAAAACCACTGGGTTTCTCACAGTATTTTATGACTGAGCACAGAACAGGAAGGTTTTGAGAATCCGCCTCTAAAGGGTAACTTTTATTCAAACTTTATTTTCTTTCTATTTTGTATTTGGATGGGCAGGAGCGAAACAGTACCTACTTATTTCACAACTCACAAAACATCGTTGGCATCTCTATAGATTTCTCTTTATTCTTAGAAATTTCCTTACAAAAACTGTTTTTCCATTCGATCGTGATCTAAAATTGGCTGACAAGTTTAGCAATACCGGAACTTACTAAAAGGACATTACACTCAGAAAACTTTTGTGGTCCAACTCACAAAGAAAAGATGTTAAAAGCTCGTAATAAAGATATTTCATAGAATAAGTTTACAATTCGTACGTTACGTTCCGATAATGATTAATGGGTCTATCGAAAACTAAGTCCATTTCAGGGAAATTGTAATTTGATTACGAAATCAAGGCTGTGCCTGGTACCTATTTAAAGACAAATCGGACGAAGGAGCTAGAGTATACTCGTGTCTTCGCAAACCCTGGCATTATTTTTATATTGCTGGTATATGTTTCAAAATAATTTCGCTGCGTTACCAGCGAAATTACTGGACATAACGTGATTTAACATTTAATCTCTCAGAGTGACTGGCGCAGTGCGTGCCATTCAGAATTCAGTCAGCGGTTTAGAAAATATTTCGGTTCTCTCATATTACGAGTATACCTTTAAGATACTAGTGTCTTAGGTAGGCTTTCATGATTTTAAGTAGGCTTTCATAATTTTCAGTAACATGATTTTAAAGCTGCTAGCTAAAAAGAAGACGAGAATAAAAGAGAATAGAGAATAAATAACATAATATTTCTACCTACACCTACTGCTTCTAACCTATACACAACGCAGGATCTCACAGAGGCCAATGATAGAGCTGTAGCTCTGTCTGTTTGCTGGTCCAAGCAGTTATAGAACAACAAAATAAACATTTCGACTCAAAAAGGAGAAGAAGAAGACTACTTCTAACTATATAATATATTGATTACGTCTCAGTATAATATTAGTGGAACCAAAACTGTACACACAACACTTGTAGCCGCTTGCTTAGATACTAGTTTGAATAGTTATCTATTGTAATGTTGCAATTACGATACGGATAATGAACTCACAAGATAAGCTATTTTTTACATTTGGAAAAAATAGGCCCTACAAGAAACTATCTAAATACTAAATACAATACCTGATAAAACACTCATTTGCTTCTTGAAAAAGATCACCTCATTTGCATGCAAGAAACGTTCACCCATTTCTATATAATAGAAAAAATGTCTAGTTTCATCCCTTTTTTGAACTCCGGTGATTTTTCATACCCTTTGCTACTCTGACGTATTTTTTCCAGAGCTACCGGATTTTTTCAAGCCAATGACTCTTCTCAACTTTCCGAGAACCCGACGGAATTTCGTGATGCCTTCAAAAAGATTAGCTTTTCATGTTGCCAAGAAAATCCAATAGACCGTTTAAGTCGAAAAATGGTTTCGATAAGACTGAAATATGATGTTTGAATAAAAGTTACTCTTTTTATTATTTTCGAATAGGTCTCTTTACTAGATTTTTAGGTAGGTAGTAGGTACCTAAATATAGCTCCTCCTCCTTATCACACTAATATCATAAATGCGAAAGTGTGTGACTGTATGAATGTGTGAGTGTGTATGTTTTTTACTTCTTCACGCCTAAACGGGTGGACCGATTGAGCTGAAATTTGGTATAGAGATAGCTTAGACCCTGGAATAACACATAGGCTACACACAGCGGGTAAAACCGCTGTGCGCAGATAGTTATAAATATGCGAAAGTATGGATGTGTGTAGTGTATTTGTTACCTCTTTACGCCTAAGCGGCTGAACCGATTGAGCTGAAATTTGGTTTTCACCTACTGGTTTATATATGGCTAGTTTTTTAGCAAGCAAAACAGCTAGGCAGAACCAGTATTACGATAAACATACTTTTTATTTAGGTAGGTATACCTGACAAAACTCATCGAATTGATGCTACCGTCAGGTGATTATTTATTCATTTTACTTTAATTAAAACAGCACTGGGCTAATTACAATAATTAAATATGATAGTTATATAAATTTAAAATAGTCTAATAGAGTAATATTGCATTCAAACACCTGTCTAGTCTAATAATATAAGAAAAAGAATATAAGAAAATGTTGTCTTTTCAAGTTAAATGATTTTATATGACCTTAACATTTAATATAAAACCCATCTGGGTGGCTTTCTGTATCTATTATAAGTATGTATTTACAAAAGAAAAGTAAATAAGTATTATATCCGTTATCCTAACCACCATAACACAAGCATTAAGTTGCTTAGCTTGGGGTTAGGTGGCGCTGTGTGTAATGTCCTGAAATATTTATTTATTTATTTATCTACATAATAAAATGTCGAGTCTGTAACAAACGCAATGTTATCAACCGGACATGGAGTTGATAACAATTTACGATAGTTTGAACTTTAATTAGTATAAAAGTGTTGCCGTTGTTTATGATATACCTACTACAATACCTATTATGGCTAATAAAATAACGACTACTGTACCTAACTAATGATGACTTTCGACGTTTGTGCTGCGAAGACTAGAGTTAATATAGCGCACCGTAAAATATACATTGTATTTCCGTAACAGGTTAGCATCACTTCTCGCAAGCTTTCTCGCGAAGTGTCTAATTCTCAAACAAAGTGTACACACACAAAAAAACACACACACACACACACACACACACACACAAACACACACGCGCTAAATACACTTCGAGAATGAAAATTTGACTACTTCGCGATCTTTTGCGCCGTCGATGAGGAGCCGTCGGCAACTTAATGAAAACATTTTTTTGACAAGGTGGACAATTGTCGGTAATAATTACTCGTACTATCAACTAGCTCCACCCAGCGGTCTTACTTGTATGTACAGTAGCCTATATATTATTCCAGGGTCTATCTCTTTTTCAGCTCAATCGGTACAGCAATTTAGGCGACAAAGAGTAACAAACATGCATTCAGACATTCATACATTGTTATACAAATTTCACGTCATTATAGTATTAGTAGGAAGTAAAATTCAAAATTTTGTCCCGTACAAAAACCGATGCGATTTGTAAGCCTAAAAGAAACCTTGTGTATTATCTGGAAGGCGTTTACAACTGTACATGCACTGATCTAAGGCAATGTCGCATGCTACCGGGTTCAATTAGCACCATCTGGTCAACGTACTTTACACACAAGTACTTCCCACCAAACATGCTATGTTATCACTATACTCGTGCATAGTAACATTATAACGTTATTTGACTTTTTTTTTCAATCAATAATATTCATTGGCTTTGTAAACAAAATAAATGATAATGATAGGTATCAGTATTTCTCTCCCTGCAAAGTTGTCTGGAAGAGATCGCTTTTAGCGATAAGACCGCCAATTGTTACACTTATGTCGTGAGTCGTGATTTTGTGTTATAGTTTTAAGTTTTCTGTATGTTTGTAGTGTTTCAATGAAGAGTTTTATATTCTATTCTATTCTAAATGAAATCAAACTAGAAGAAGTCATCTGAACAATAGCGCTTATATGTAATATAAATTTAATAGTACTGTTTTCGTCTTCCCTTGGTTCTGTGATATAAAACCGCACGTTCATATTACACAAACTTAATTTGTTCTACAATAAATATTGAATTTTGTTATTGTTTCCGACTTCATATTATTATGAAAACAGCAGACGCTGAATATTTTTGGAGCGTATCTATTAATTCCCAACTGATCTTGGCGACGTACCTACCTATCTATAAAATTATAAAAATACATAACTTAATTTCTAAATTCTGTAACTACAAGCAAAAACTTCGTAATAGCGATCGGTGAATAAATCATAAATAAACAGAACTGAATACCTTTACTTAATTAAAATGTACTAAACCATAATTCTAAGACTACGTTATCAAGTAACAGTAAAAGCTTCCATTCATAAGTACCTATTTATATAAAAACAAACCGTCTAAATTTAGACGTAACAAAGGAAACGATGCGAAATTTATTGATGTTATGAGAGACTGACCTGAAGATCGTCGCCATACCGGCGCAGGGAACCGGCACTCGGTGGCCGCTCGAGCAGGAGAAGTTCCGTGAGGACGATCACACCACACACTATGAAGAATATCACGAAGATGAAGAAGCTCAAGTTCGCGCGGTTTTTGGCGCGGGAAGTGACAGCGCGCGCGCGCCACTTCATCCTCACAGCGAGCCTCTCGCATGGGCTTGGAGACCGACTCCGGGCGCGCCTCTCTCGCTACTGACTCACTAAACTATACCCCATGCTCAATGCATGCCGCGCTCACACTGTCTATCACCAAAACGTATCAACACATCACGATCACCAATCCAATGTTTATAAAAAACCAATAGAACCAAATTGATTAACACATAATATATTATCATCAATTTAATGCCATCTCAGAACATCTTTCACATCAGATTCGTATCCGCATCGGGAATCCGATTGTATTGTATTATTTTTGTGCTTCGACTGACCCCCTAACCCGCAGTGATGTGTGAACATACTGACAAGAGAAATTCAACGCATATTGACACTGTCCCGAAGGGTTGCAAGTTCCGCGAGCTTTCCAACCTGGGAAAACATTCTTCTACATGAAAACTTTTTGTTAGCATTTTGTTAAACCATTTCCCTTACATTAAGGCGTAAATTCATAACTATTTCGTTCTTATGAGTAGGAAGAAACTAATGTCCATTTTTATTAAGGTAAAGTAAGTCAAAAAAGCTTATATTTTTATGATAAAAACAAGGTTTCTTTCACAGTGGTGACTAGCAACCCTCTAAAAAGAGTAAGGCGCATGCGTAACCGCGCTCCTGCCTTCCGCTCAATGACCGAGCAATGTGAATGTAGAGATTATTGTACTTGAACTAGCTGTGTCACGCGGCTCCACCGAAATACCAAACCCTTTGTTATTGCTGAGCTGTAAAACGCGGGGTCAATACCTGCTTTATCATGCAAGTCACATGCTATTCTTGTTTTAGTTACGTAGATGAACAAGACGAGCTGGGGGCTCGGCTGATGTTAGCAATAACGCTTTCCTCATTAGGTATATACTAGTCTCAATGTTACCTAAATAAGTATGTAATTAGTACGTACGAGATTGCAGTCTTTATTCCAAATCCAGATTTTTTAATTTTTTCTTGAATTGGTAGATATACAATATTAAAAATCAAATAAGGAGTTTATACTCCAAAACAAATCAAATCAACTCAAAAAACATTTATTCAAATATGACAACGGTACTTTTGCAAGTCAATAATTTAGTTCTATTTTAAGACTCTACCATCTAACTGTATATAATCTAATTAACAAGACACTCACAGGGATTGTTTTTTTAACTGCAACATAACAGATTACCCCACTAAAACTGTCGGAGTCAAATCACAATAATTATAGGTTGTGTGTAACCTACATGTTACACTTTATGGTCGCGACGCAACTAATAAATAATTATTAACTGTAGGTAATTTATTTTCTTATGTTAAAGAAGTCTGTGTGTCAGGCAATGTGTAATTTCAAGGTCCGTTAGCTACCTACACTTGAACCACATGTGTAAATAAATAATTATTTATTTAATATTAACTCGGTTATAGGGACCCCACGAGACAGGCTTGACCTAGTGTGGGGTCCATTAGAAATGCTTGTGTACTTTGTATTCTTATGGAAAATAAATATATTTGTTGTTGTTGTATTATTTTATTTCATATAGATCCTGTTTTGTGCCTACGAATACATACCGAGCTACGTTCAGTTCAATATTTTTTTACGTAAAACCGTGTAAAATCCCTAAGGAAATAGCGGGACTCACGGAAGGGAAATTCAAAAGCCACGGAATAGCTACAATATTGCGAAAAGCTTTTTATTAAGTTAGTCAATAGATGGGGCGAATATACTTAGAAACTTTTGTGTGATAAACCAAACTGTGAGTAATATCTATAAATTTCTTGCCCGTTCTTCTCATAGAGGTACGAGTACTTTCCGCATGAGGATTAAAATATTACCCTTCATGAAAGAAGTTGCTAAATTAGGTAACTAATTTTAGCCTATTTAAAGAAACTTATTTGGTTTCAAAAAATATTCATTAATCTCCATCATGGTCATTAATCAGACTACAATTTAATATGCCCCCAGCACAAACCTCCCTTTGGTCAATACTCAAAAACTGACACACATTAAATAATTATATCGTAAGCCAATATTATATAGAGCTTCCCAATTTAAGCCCAATCTTAGATATAATAAGTGTATGTTATGTTAGAGCGTTAGAGGTGAGTATATTATGTAAAGCTAACGTATTTTCATATTAATAAAATAGCAGTTAGAAATAAATTAAATGTCAAGCCAAGCACAAATCAGCGGACCGCACTGGAACGCATTGCATAATAAAAATCAACTAAGTAATAATGTCAGCTGATCACACATTTTTTAAGATTGCTGGAAACAAATCCAACAAATATTGCAAAACTATGGATAATGATTCTCCTTATCAATCCTAACGGCAGAACCACCAGTATTTTTTTTATTTTATGCTTCGAAGCTGATTATGTATTATAATATAAATATTTAAGCATACATACAGGATCAGACAGACGCGGGGTGCGACTTTGTTTTATACTATGATAGTTATTTATCGTAGCACTAAAAATATCACACATATTATTATTACACAGAAGTTCTACGAATTCCTTGCCTGTAGAGATTTCGTAGCCAGATTTCGTAGCAGGGTCTACGAACTTATCCCGCCTTTTATCGTCACTACAATTTAACCTAGAGACGTGATTGCAATTTCTTAGTATTCTAATAGATTTATTGTAATACAAAAGCAAGAACTGTGCTACTTTTGATGATTTAATATATGTAGGTACCTATAGCGTAATATAGTTGGTAGATTTTCGTTTATAATATAAACGAAAATCTACCAACTTGCAAGTAGCTTGTGGAAAAAGAAAATGTGGCACTAAGAATAGGTATATACAAAATTAGGTAGGTACCTATCTTACACCTACATTGCGCACACAATAAGTACACTTACCTACATAGACTACATAATAATAACATGTACTTTTTTATAGTAAAGTAAGTATACTCGCTGGGAGCGGTTAGAGGAGAAAGACGGAGGACCGCCTCCATTGGCGCAGGGACACGGTGAGTAACCGGGCCACCACCGGGGTGGGATGGTGAATGCAATAGCGACCCCATCCCGGCCTACCAAGGGGTTTAGTAGGTATTCTTGCCGGTCTTGGACTCAGCTTGCCGGTTCCCACCGGACCGGTGACCGAGTTGAGTGGCGTGCCTGCGGGGAGGCCTATATCCAGCAGTGGACGAACATAGGCTGATGATGATAATGATGATGATGATGAAGGGTAGTTGTTGTTTACTTTATTTGACCTTTCCATATCACAGATAGATTTGATCAGTACATGAGATTTAGAAAAACGTAGAAAGGCATAGAAATATGTTGTAGTGCGTAAGCTATAAGTTCAAAGTTGTTCAGCGAGCTATGGAGCGGGCTATGCTCGGTGTCTCTCTGAAGGATCGCATCAGAAACGAGGTGATCCGATAGAGAACAACCAGACCGACATACCAGAAAGGATTAGCGAACTGAAATGGCAATGGGCTGGTCACATTTGCCGTAGAACCGATAACCGTTGGGGTATAAGACGAGTTCTCGAGTGGAGACAAACGTAGTGTAGGGCGCCCATGAGTGAGATGGGGCGATGATATCCGGAGGGTCGCTGGAGGTGAGTGGAGAAGAAAGACGGAGGACCGAGTTGAGTGGGGTGTCGTGGGGGAGGCCTATGTCCAGCAGTGGATGAACATAAGCTGATGATAATTATGAAGCTAGGTTACAAAATGTAGTATTATAATGCCGAACAGAAGTTGCCGGACGGTAACGCCCACGGAGTAGGTACGGACGCAGTGCTACTAGAATTCTTACATCATTTCTCATTAATTATAGAAGTATAACAAGCATAGATATAAAAAATAGGCTAACAACATCGAGATAAATCTAAATATAGTTCAGTAGCTAATAAGTGAATGATGGTGGGAAGAAATTGGTAGTGATTTAAAATCCACTCAATAACATGAAGGAGGCCTTTGCCTAGCATTGGGATGTAGGCGGCTGTGGATGATGATGATCCTGTAATTTGCCTGTGTTAAAATAATAATTAAACTCATCGACTGAGCGACCAAAAAACTCCATTGATTAGGAATGGTCATTGGTATCACTTATCACAGTAGTCCTCACTAGGCCACTGCTTGGAGACTAAATCCCTTATCATCTGTCGAAAGCTCAATAATGTTGAAGTAAAACTTCTTTAGGCGCGACTAGGGAGTAACTCAGATTTTTTTTTCTGACGGAAGTAACGCTTCCGCCATTTAAAAATAATAATTCTGATTGGTTGAAAACTTCTTTAGGCGCGACTAGGGAGTAACTCAGATTTTTTTTTCTGACGGAAGTAACGCTTACTATAGTCTGTGTAGTTTCCGCCATTTAAAAATAATAATTCTGATTGGTTGTAAGTATATGTCATATACTACACGCTTCTTGACTTCTCGACTTCATTCAACAACGCGTTTCGGTACAACGATAGATGCTGTATTTTCAAGAAAAGTAGCAAATTTAGAGAGTAAAATTTATGTTTCACATTATAGTTACCACAAACCTATAATTTCGTACGTAAGAAATTATGATGACATTCAATTACCTGTTTCGAATGAATAATATTAATATAACATTTAAATAATCTTTGTAAAGCACATGAATAATAAATATAATTAAATTATAATATAATATTTATTTTTTTAAGTTAATATTTAATCATTTCAGTGATATACAGTCTCCAATAACTTCCATACATTGAAAAAATGTATGAGATTCATTGGAGTCACGTTACCAACGCAAGGAAGCAAGTACCAACATAAAAAATAGTTTATTTTTTCTTATACACACCTCCTTTGACCTTTGAACATTGACAATAAAAAAAAAAACAAAATTAAAATTGACAAATTCAACATGACATTGTTATTTGTTTATATTTTGTAACTTGAGAAAATTATCTTTTTTTCTGCTTTAAACATTCGAATTTCTGCACTGGACAGCCGTGTTTTTAGTTTATATTCTATAGATTTTAGTTTGTTATAGTTTTTGGTTCATTTCGTACAGTTAACGTTCGTAATTCTTAGTGCCTATTTCACGAAGAGACTGAAGAGTTATCGGCTCATCATGAGTCGGAACTCGCGCATAACACCGCAAATGTGTAGTGTGTGGTAAATCTTATATAGTATGGAATCAACAACAGGATTCTACACATCATTTCCTTTGGATGAAAACAGGTAAGTTATAAGTCACAAACAGCCACCAATTGCTTTGGAGTAGGCATTTTTTTCCCTAACACCAGTTATTCTATCGCCTGAGCAGTGATGTGCAAACATTACTGTGCTTCGGTAGGAAAGCACTGTAATTAATGAAATTACTGGGCTGAAGAGTCTAAACATCTTGTGACTCCAACGAACTAGGGATGTAATAGAAGCAGAACTCAACTCAAAAAGTGATTCAACGCAAAGTACAACTACATGGGCGGGGCGTAAAAAGTACAACTTATCCGTCGCTCACACATCCTAATGTCTAATCGTAAAAAGGTCCAATTTGAAAATTGACCCTTCATGAAAAACGTCCATTCGTAAAAATGTCCAATGAAAAAATTTTATTTTATCCGTGGTCAGTATCAATAGCTAATCCTGTAGTCCTATTATGACACTATTAATAGAACAGAGACGTACCCAGTGAAAAATCTTTATTTCTAATGACAGCTGTCAAACTTGAAACGTCAATATCTCGGAAAATACTCGTCTTAGACTGACGGTGTCATAGAAGAAATTAAAGGTCTTGGAGAGATCTTTATTTCAGATGACAGCTGTCAAACTTGAAACTTCAATATCTCTGAAAATACTCGTCCTAGACTGACGGTGTCATAGAAGAAATTAAAGGTCTTGGAGAGATCTTCATTTCAGATGACAGCTGTCAAACTTGAAACGTTAATATCTCGGAAAATACTCGTCCTAGACTGACGGTGTCATAGAAGAAATTAAAGATCTTGGAGAGATCTTCATTTTAGATGACAGCTGTCAAACTTGAAATGTGAATATCTCGGAAAATATTCGTCCGAGGCTGACGCTGTCATAGAAGAAATGAAAAATCTTTGAAGATCTTCCAGTTTTTGACATATCAAGTTTGACAGATGTTATCTGAAAGACAGAAAGTTCTCTGAGAAACACTTATTCAAAGGAGTAACCACTTTTCTTTTTGAAACTACTGCTGCATACACCGGATATACATTATTCATTTGGCGTGCACCACAACGGGTTATTTTACTTACCTATTTATTTTTTATCACCAGTATTATTGCTCAAAATCTTTGAAATAATAAAAATAATGATGAAAAATACGAACAAAAAACCATTGTTTACAATAATAATAAATTTGACAGTAGGTAGTTTAAAAGAAATAGAATGTTGACATCTAAGTTATTATTTAGTTCCCTAAAATTATATAAGTACTCCTTCGTTTTGTCCATCTCGTTTGCACATGTTTGATTGAGTATTTCCGTTTCACTCAACACTGTCCGACTAAGTAAAATCAGTGGCGGCGCTAGACCAAACGTGGGCGTCGGCGAAATTAGGCTCGCGAGGCCCCCTTTTTTGGCTAGCATTTTTTTCAAACTAATAAGGGACACATTTAAGCATAGTCATACAATTTTAAATACTTTACACCTTTTTTTACACTAAACGACTCGTTAGATTCATCTTTGTAAATTAAGGGCACAGGCACGGATCCAGACCATAATTTGGGGGGGTTCATCGGCTAGAATTTTTCTCAACCTAAGATTTTTTTGGGACACATTTAAGTGTAGTCTAAGAATTGCGTATACATTACACCTTTTTTGCACTAAACGATTCGTGAGTAGGTATTTGTAAGCAGGTCGCTACGAGCACCGAAAAAATTTGAATGTGCACGAATGATGTGTTTTTTAAATATTCTAATTTATTAAAGCGCGAGCAGCTCGCTGCGAGCGCCGAGAAAATTTAGAATTTTTCAGCGCAAATGATGTGCGTTTAGCTTGCTCCGAGTGGCTAGGAAACTAAATATTCAAATTTATAAAAGCGCGAGCAGCTCGCTGCGAGCGCCGAGAAAATTTAGAAATTTTCAGCACAAATGATGTGCGTTTAGCTTGCTCCGAGTGGCTAGAAAACTAAACATTCTTATTTATAAACGCGAGCAGCTCACTGCGAGCGACGAGTAAATTTTGTTTTTTTTTCAGTAGGTACAGTCAAGTACAAAGAGAGAGAGTGAGAGAGAGAGTGTAAGACTAACATGGAAACATCTCTTTGTAGTTGACTGTACATAAAATGAGCGTTTAGCTTGCTCCGAGTGGTTAGGAAACTAAATATTCTTATTTATAAAAGCGCGAGCAGCTTGCTGCGAGCGGCGAGAAAATTTTACCTAACTATCAAAGATGCTGTGCAGCTTGCTACGAAAACCTAAGGATAATTTGTAGGCGAGGACCAAAAAGGAAATTTTGAATTTTTCAAAATGAATAATGTACGCTTAGCTTGCTCCGAGTGGCTAGGAATATAAATATATTCTTATGTTAAAAGCGCAAGCAGCTCGTTGCGAGCGCCGAGAATATTTAAAAAATTTCTGCACGAATTATGTGCATTTGCTTGCTTCGAGTGGCAAGGAAACTAAATATAAATTAAATATTCTATCTAGTAAGAGCGCAACCAGAGAAAATTTTGTATTATTGAATACGAAAGATGTACGTTTAGCTCGTTCTAAGCGTCACGAGATTACAATATTTTTGCTAATTAGAACGCGAGCAGTTAGCTGCGAGCGCCGAGAATTTAAAAAGAGTTTGCTAGCCGCTGATTTTGACAAGAAAAAAAATTAAGCACATTAAATTACTTAATTTTGGGATCCATGGCCCCCGTGACCGCGAGGCCCTGGATCCGCGCCTGATATTAACATGAAGTTAGTAGTACCTTTATATAGTTCGAAATGCTGTATGTCGCTGTTTTCGCCTTCCTGAAATATTGTAAGTCCTACCTAAATCATTATAATACTTGAAAAGGTCTTCTTTTAAAGGTCTTCTTTTGATAAATGTCTTTGTTTTGTTTGTTAACTACCTAATGTTGTAAATTTTTAATTTTCATGTGGTGTTACAATAAAGTATTAATAAATAATAATAAATAATAATAAATAATAATGCCCCTAAGTATTTCTCACTCACTTAACTCGCGCATATGTTTAAAAAAATGAATAAATAAATTTTAAATAATTAAAATTTTGCGAGGCCCCCTCAAGCGCGAGGCCGTCGGCGGTCGCCGACGTCGCTGACGCCTAGCGCCGCTACTGAGTAAAATGACACCCCAAATGAATGAATGGGCGAGTTTATGTACAGAAAGAGCGTCTTGCTGGTCTTCTTACTTCGTTGTTTAAAAATAGCCTTTTATGTTTTACAGGTGCAGATGCTATGAGTCGTAGAAGATCCTGAGCTTGTTTTTCGGCCCATTGAAAAACTTAGTCGGATTAAGTTATGTTAGGTTTTTTGGTAGTAGTTTATAGATATAAGATTCGATAAGACCATTCTTGAGAAAATTATTAATATTTATTCCTGATTCCTGTATTATAACTGCTTGCGGTGTATTGTATAATAAAATATACGTTATGTAATTTTATTGTTCACAATATTTGTATATATTTTATTACTCATTAGCACATTATTTGTAAAAACAGCATTAATAAATTATATTAAAATATTATTTTGAAATAACATGGCTTTTCTTTATTTATAAAATAAATAATAAAATCATCAATTTTCCCGTCCAACGGGTCGCGCCGACTATCGATATATTTTTATCGACCTGGCCATCACTAACAATCGACACTGCCCATCACTAATTAATGTCATACAACAGTGCAGGCAACATCAGAAATCAAATTTACATTTTACTTTTGGGTTGGTAAGGTGACTCCAATGAATTCAGTACATTAGGCGATTTCATTTTTTTTCTTCGGAGTTGACACTCTTATTTATATGCTCAGTGGTAATATATGTCGTCAACGCCAAAGAAGTTTTACTTCAATCGCGCGTAAAGGTTACACGCACACACTTTTTTTTTTTTATTATTAAATATCCATCCATTTGCGACCCACTACTTACTGGACGACGGATATTCCGTTTGCCTATCCTTGACCACCATACAGTCACAAGATAATTACTAGCAAATGCATAAGCAGTAGACCTGCGCACTATGTTTAAAAGTAATATAAAATCAATGTCATTATTTATTCAGCTATCACTGTCATAATAACATTTTTGACAGCTGATAAATGTCATAATTGTCAAACTTTCCTAGGCCTCGGCCTTGTAAAATTTTTACTTCTGCAAAACTTAAATTTTATCTTTGGGAAAATGGGGAAAGAGCCTGAGGAAACTCCACAAGACAATAACATAATAAGGGCCTTTGCTAGAGCTCTTTATACGACCGTCGATGGTCCGGTGACATGGTTTCGAGGTACGAAAATGTGAAGTGCATCTTTCGGTTTGGTAGTGTTATGTAAGACAAATATTGACTTATTTCTTCTACTGCAGAGTCGGTTGTGGAACCTAACCAGAAGAAATATCCATGGTACCATAAGAAATATCGCCGTGTTCCAACTATCGATCAATGTGACGACGGTGACGTAGTATGCGACTTCGAAGCCAACAGCCAGTTCAAACGTGATAGGTTAGATACCAAAACAACATTAATTCCATTCTAAATTTGATATTTTCATCATTAATATCTCTCAAATCATTATAAGAACAACTTAATGAAATCCTCTGTAAATTGCAGGCTTGTAGACTCTGAAATCCTGACCATTTTGCGTCAGCGCTTTGAAGATTGCATTATGTATGAAAGTCCTGATCATCTGACCACATGTGGCCCTATTCTGGAGACTTATAAGAAAGCTGAAGAAGCTTGGTTCATCAAGTGTAAGTAATAGCTATACCTACCCCATAGGATTATACATTGCTTAAGGTAGTACAGAGTCTGTCATAATATATTAATTAGCGCTTCAATTGTTTTGAAGAGGGGGTGGTTTGAATTAGTTTTAGAATCCTTAAATTAAAGCTTAAATTTGAATGGGGTGGTTGCAACCCAATCGAGCCGCTTGGGAGTTTAACCCTTTAACCGCCACCGTCGGATATATCCGACAAGCCTGTTCTGTTACGTAACCGCCAGAGTCGTATATTTCCGACTGCACTTTAAATCTACATTTTAAGTCATAACACTGTATTTTATAAAACTATACTCGTAATTAGCTAAATATTTATAATTCAAAAAACTTGCCTGGCGCTAGGGGCACGACAAGTGATTTTAAGTCTGGCGGTTAAAAGGTTAAGGGTTAATGTTTACCCTACCTACTTGTAATAATCATTTTGTATAAAAGAATAAAATAGTAAGGTAGTATGAAGAATGTACTTACAAAGGTGTCTTGAAATATTTCTGGAAATGAGCATTTCCAAGAATAAAATATTCCTTCATAAAATTATGTGGATGGGCAGTATAGGAGCTATTGAATTAAAAAATATATTTTACTGACTTTCATAATCAAAGGAAAACTGCTTAACCAATGTCAGTAAAATTTCTACATTCCTCTCTCAAAACATTACTAGAAATTTTCTAATCAGTTCAGGTGTAAAATACCTACTTGTAAAAACTTAGTTGACGAGAATATTAAATATCTTTATTTGTAGATGGTGATCTTGGTGCCTATGCTGATGCGAGGAAGGCATACATGAAGCAAAAGCACCGTATGGTCTGGGAGAGGCGCAATGGCCCACTCTCCGAGCAGACCAAGTAAACTGCTGCTAGCTTCAATCATTTCACTATTAAGTAGATGTTATTATGTAATTGCAATAAATTTTTAAAAATCTGTGTTTGTTTTTATAGTAAAATAGCTAATATTATCCTTATAGCGTCCATGGCCAATGGTTTAAGTCAGGCATGTTTTATAAGGCATTTTAACATGTTAACTGTGCAATTATTATGGAGACAACTCCCTAAGTCCAAAAGCAATTTTACACTTATTTTACGTAAAAAAACGGGATTTACGTCAGTTTTTTTTTAGTTCACTAGTCACACGTGTATACTGATTTTAGTGTAATAATTCATGCGTGTATAGAGTAACAAGCCTTTAACTTGCGAGGGGCTCATGAGCCATCCATGGGGCATTCACATACAGTAAGTAACCCAAAATGCTCCATCGATGGAGCCACTGAGGATGGGGCATGCACAGGGAATGTGTTAAACTGTGGGTTAACAACATCTGTTTCCTACATCCCAACATCTGTTTCCTATATAATATTATTAAATAAGATGCAGCTGCAAACGTCACATTGCAAGCCTAGAAGTATTGTTGGCAATGTCAATGTATGTAGGGCCATAGGCAGATCCAGGATTTTTTTCTGGAGGTGGCCAAGTTGTAGACAGGCAAAACAACAATCACCTTGATTTTGGAAGGGGATTAACTGCAAGACATTTTTAAACTAAGAAACTTTTTGCCAGCACATATCAACATTGAATACTTAAAAGATCAGATAAATTTGTAATGCTCGCTTGGAATGGTATGAAAATGACTTATATTTCTTATCGCTTGAGCTGCTGCAAGCACTGAAAAAAAATTCTGACAATGAAAGGTGAGCAATTAGGGCAAGATAATGGCTGGATGAAATGACAAAAGGAAACGAAAGCATTATTCAAAATATAACATTTATTTTCCAACACTACATTCATTTATCATGCAAATACTGATGAGATACTACTTCCATACATACATTGATTTAATGAAATACTACAAGAAATAAATGATCACAGAATTACGAAGATGTAGAAAAACAACACCAATATTTTAACATCTTCACTTACTGTACTTTGAAAAGGTAAGTACTTATTTCTATCTTATAGTTATAAACTTTATATTGGTCACATATAAGTAAAATAACTTAAAAATTACTTTTATGTATCTGCTACAGTCTTAAAGAAATCGAATTTTTTAAATCTTACCTATATTATATTCAGTGGACAAGGTTTATGCTAACTTTGAACAATTTTATAATTAAAGTTAGATATTTTGTGGTCAAAAGATAAAACTATAAGGAAATCAACAGTAACAGCGAATCTTATGAGCGCATTTTCACGGGCTGTTTCAGAGAGCAAGTCGCGTATGAATCGAGTAACTTACACCAGGAAACTTACAGCTCATATAAATAATATTATCTTTAAAAATACGAATTCTTTCGAATTCAAATGGATCGGATTTAATCATTCAAATGTCGCACTCTCTGTTTATCTGCATAAACAAGCATGTGCTTTACCAAAATTTGTACTTGAGAAACATAATAAGAATTAATTTCATATAGTCAGTAGGCCAAATATTTATTATGTACTGGATTCGTACAAGAGTAGCACTCTGCGTCAGACCGTGATAAAGAGCTCGAGCGAACGCGCCATTATTATTATAATCTACACTATAATATTTATGTGATCACCAATTTCGAAATAACTGCAAAATGCTGACTGGCAGTGTTTATTAAATATTTTAATAATACTATGTAAACATTGCAATCATATACCACATAAAATATGCAAGGCCTGCTTACTATTTTATGATAAAATTAACGATAATAAATACTTTAACGGAAAAGTAATAAATATTACAAAGCATCGTGAAGTTCCACATCCGCACATACTCGTAAGCACAATTGTACCAATTGTTTGCTTGATTTATATAAAGTGCATACACAATAAAACAATTATGTTTTATATTTTTGTACATCTAAAGCAATTCATACGTTAAGAATAGTTCATGGCATAAATTGGTACTCAAGTATCACAGTGGTAATGCCACCCATACATACTTTATCGAAGCAAAATGTTCACGAATATAACTATATAGTACTTACATATAAATGTTGCGCTTTAATTATATTATACAGAGTTGTCTATTTAAGATCATGATCAATAGTGAAGAGAGTACTTAAAATTAATATAGTTGGCTGTCTTTTCAACATATTATCGACGAGCCAATCTTGTGGTGATCCTACCTTAAACAGAGAATGTTTTAATTTTATATGAACAAATAAAGTAACCTAATTAAAAGACGATGTGGAACTCTCGAACAACACAAATAATGCACATTAGGCACAAGCATATTCTATAAAACATGGAGCATATTATATTCAACAATATTAAAACATTTCACTTTGTTAATAATAATTGACACAATAATTCTCATTAATAAAGGCAAGTAAAGGTCGTGGCTGATTTATACAGCACCGCTTACTCCTAGCAAAATAATGCCCACAGAAATGTGAGCTTCAGGACGTTATTTTAGACATACTTTACATTAACAACAAATAAGCAGACAGCTCGCTGTAAGCGAGCTTACCGCAATCGTATCACTCGATAGATGTCGTCTCGCTTACAGCGTGTTGAAGCGGTGATGTATAAATGAGCCACAACCTTTATAAAGAATCAAATTGTAAAATCCAACCGTTTAAGAAATAGATTTTTTTTTCAAATTGTAAAGTTATATAAAATACATAAGTTCCAAATAGGTAACTCTACAATTATTGTGAAAACAATACACAATCATATTCTGGAAACAGACCGAGCCATATTTCGTTTATCCATGCATTACAAAATGAGATCACATTATATCAAAGGATAAAATTCTTTAGACATGAACAAACACATTATTTTTATTGTACTTTAAGTTTGCATTCGAAAAATGTTACAGGTACATATTTAGTAACGTAAGTTAAAGTACTTGTAACCTTACAGACTAGTTTCTAATACAAGTTTGAGCCTCAAACCGCGATATGATATGTTTGCATTAATGTTTTTAACCATTCTAAGAATGCATATAATTTACCTACCCTTGATTTGATAAACAACATACCAAAAAGACGGTTCGGAATCGTAGATTCAATATAGATAACATTCTTAGAATTATATTGACATCTGAGGTTTGTATCAGTCCTTCTCGATAAGTTTAAACCTAAAAATAATATATTATATAAAAAACATGTCAAAAATTAAAATAAAGTTTGATTAGATTTTATGCGATCTTAATTTATAAATCTAACCGAACGTTTAAAATATTAATTGGGAGAAAGTCTATGATTAATAAATACAATATTTAAGTACTATAAATATAAATAAAAATGTCAAATATTAAAAAACAGAGCTTAGTAAACCTAGAAATGTATACCTAAATAGTCAGGTTGTTTTATCATTTCGTATACAAGAATATAAACATTTTAAATATTCTTACAATCTGATGGAGACTTTAAATTTTGGTGGACACAGTAACATTTGACGAATGCGCGAATATATCTTAACCTAAATAAAACACACAAAAAATATACACGATCTAAAACATTATTGTTACATACATCACAATGTTTATAGGACACTTTTAGTCTAAGAGTTGTTAAAATTCGTTGCGACCCTGGGTTCATAATATAACGATTGGTGGCTTTGGTCGGCATCAAACACATTCATTCTCGCATACAAGGAATGCATTTCTTCGTGGCACAGGTGGGTTGTTTACGATGCGTCGAACTGCGCCGCTAGACGAGTACGACCTGGGAAAAACAAATTACAATTTGCAATTATAATTACAATTATTTTTACAATTATTACAAATTATTCTCCCTCTCTTCCAAACTTAGGCAATGCCCGACAGGGTCCATACTGTTATTAGGGCTTGTTCACGTGTACCCGCGGGCGCGAAATATCAAACATACGACGCGCTATGAAAGTGTTCACGTACAAGGCACGTGCGGTGTAAGCCAAGTCTGCCGCGCCCGCGTGTTATAGCGTGAAGAAGCACTTTACCTATTATAAATTGTTTAACATCTTAAATTATACCTATGCATGGAAAGCAATAAATAAATATGAATATGAAACTGTCATTCATACAAGTTACACAAATTTCAATAAAATATATTATTACTACAAGAAGAATTAAATGGTAACCTTCGAACAAGTATGCAAAATTAAACGGTTTTTTTTTAAAACCTTATAATCGCATCTTGTGTGCATGTTTTGTCACTTTGCTATATATATATTCTTTGGGATGAACTTTTTATTGTGCACAGAAGCATGAAATTAAGAGCGATTCATAAAATCGATTTAGTTAAAGTGACCAATTGACTGACTGATCCATCAACATATAGCGTAAACTTCTGAACGGATTGGGTTGAAATTTGGAAAACAGATTTTATGACATAGACTTCCACTAAGATTTCTACACGCGGGCAAAGCCGCGTGCACAAGCTTGTTTTATTCAATAAGTGTATAAAACTTACGTTTCTCCTGAAAGAGCAGCGCGGATGGGGCCGGCAGAGCGCTGGCCGGCGGGGAGCACCAAATGTTACGTTTGGGAGATTCAAACACACGGGACCCCTGGAATAAAAACATTACATTAATATTGTTTTGTCAAGGTAATCACTAATCCAGACTTTGTAACAATGGATAATGCCTTTAGGCTTAGTCCACCTCCATCTTTGGCTGTATTAATCGTCCATTAAGGAACATTAAGATGTGCTTCCATATTCAGCTGTTCATGTTCAATTCCTCATCAGGCGATATAGCAGTCAGAAGCTAACCAGGGGCAATAATCACACACGTATTGTTACCTTCTGCCCACTTAAACTTGAACCCGCCCCCTCCATAAACAAGGGTGCGTTATATCACGGTAAAGAGATATACAGTATTTTGACTCCCAAGAAGCGGTCGAACTCAAAGTCGCGCGGGTTTGCGTCGCGATCGACAGTGATCGGCAAGCAGCGAGGTGCCCAATAGACGTGTTTATGCAGTAAGCTTCCGAATAATGGTTGTGAATTAGTAAAAATATCACAAAGTATTTAATTATTTTGAGTAATTCACAATAATTACGTCTATTCGGCACTTCGCTGCATACCGAACCCTACCGACCTCGGTGCAAATCCGCGCGACCTTGAGTTCGACCGCTTCTAGGTAGTCAAAATACTGTAATATCTCTTTACCGTGGTTGTATAATAAATAATAATAATAACACATTTTTACAATAGTCCTACAATAGTTGGTGGTTATACTTCTCGGGTGTATTTTTATAGTGCACACAGGGGTTTAATCATCAGCTATTGTCACATTACAATTTAGAGAAAATTGTCAAAGGGGCCTCTAAGTGTTGGCTTCGGCCCCACGCACGCCTACCAAAGGACCGGGACACTATTGGCCCGAGATACCTAAAGGTTGACAAACAAATAATAATAATAATAAATATTTTAGGACTTTTCACACAGCGCCACCTAACCCCAAGCTAAGCAACTTAATGCTTGTGTTATGGTGGTTAGGGTAACGGATATAATACTTATATACTTTTCTTGTGTAAATACATACTTATAATACATACAGAAAGCCACCAGCCAGCCAGTATACAGCTTGTGTGTGTAATGTTACCTTCTGTCCGGGCGGCGTGTCGTGCAGCGAGTAGTCCTCGTGTTGCGCGGCGGACAGTCGCGCGTGTGGCACGCTGACGCCGGCGCGCACCGTCCACTTGAAACCGCCCACTTCCATGAATAACTCCGGGTACGCGTGCATGTATTGACGGAGACCCTCCGCATCTGAACAAACAAATGTTTTACTTTTATTATGATTCCCAAAACTAAAACGAATAGTGGTATGAGAGAAGACTTGTGAACCTGGGACGTCTTACAGCAGAAGGAATGTGTGGAATCAAGTTGCCCCAAGTTGGGCGACCGAGACTCTCGATGTCATAGCCGCGGCATAGCAAAGTTATAGTCGTGTTGTAATCGGATCAGCTTAAGTGTATGAGTACTTACTGGATGCAACGCCCGGTAACAAAGGCTCGTATCTGTGCGCGTAGTCCCGGTACAGTTCATCTGGCATCAACGGTGCGGGTGCGTCTGCCAGGATGAGGGCGAGTCGCCACAGCGCGCGCCACTCGTCCGTGAGGATGACCCGTCCGTCTTCCACGCGAACTACGCCCGCTAGGCGCAACCCTGACACGTCCGGAGCCGCTCCTGTTACAAAATAGAAGTAAATTAAAAAATATATATATGAACAATCTTTTGTTACCAGTTTGCCAGCTTATTCGGCTTTTGTGCCAGCCAGGGAAGAAATTATCCCGCCTTCCAGTTTAGTTTGATACCTACGGCCGCATCGTCGCTTAACTAATGTATATCTGATGTAAGCCATTTGTCGGCACTTCAGTCACACTACTTAATTTCATCTCGTTGAAAGTCATCTGCCTTATGGTGATAGTTACTGCTTGCCTACTGCCTATAGACGACGACTTGAAATTCCTTTTGTCATTACAAATGCGGCAGTTGGTTGTTCAAAAAAGCGGAGTAAAGCCCTACAGATGACATAAAATATCCAAAGTACAGACGAAAAGCCAACTGTGAGCTCAATAGTAGTTGAGCTAGACCGATTTATCGACAAATTCTAGTATTTATTTGTATAGTCTTACCTGTCAGTCGGCGGTAAGTAGCCGCGAAGTAGTCAATAGTAGAGCCCCTAGCTACACTGCGGTCGGCGGCGAGGGCAGCACACGCCGCGAGACACGCGCCGCTCCAGCGCCACGCCGCGCCGGCGCACACCAGCGTCCCGTCTTCCAAGCAGCCGCTACGTATACTAGTCTTACCTGTGAGTCGGCGGTAAGTAGCCGCGAAGTAGTCAATAGTAGAGCCTCTAGCTACACTGCGGTCGGCTGCAAGCGCAGCACACGCCGCGAGACACGCGCCGCTCCAGCGCCACGCCGCGCCGGCGCACACCAACGTCCCGTCTTCCAAGCAGCCACCACAAGCGTATACTAGTCTTACCTGTAAGTCGGCGGTAAGTAGCTGCGAAGTAGTCAATAGTAGAGCCTCTAGCTACACTACGGTCGGCGGCAAGGGCAGCACACGCCGCCAAGCACGCGCCGCTCCAGCGCCAAGCCGCGCCGGCGCACACCAAAGTCCCGTCTTCTAAGCAGCCACCGCAAGCGTATACTAGTTGCTCTAGCGACTGCACTTCTAGCATGTCCGGCTGGATAAACAAACATAATGGATTTTATAAACTCAACATCAAAAGAGGCTTCAAGGTCTACAAGTCGGTTAACTAAAGCTGGTACATTCAACAAATTAACACTTTGCATTGTGAATAAGCATTCGGTGTGAAGTTACACTGCATGTATGTATTTGTCTCTCTTGTTTGATAATACAGCTCTAAATGAGAACAAAAATGAAATAAGGTACACACCTTCTTACAATTACGTCACACCTAGACCTGTGCATGCCCTGCAGTTTTACCCACTGTACTGTAAGCCTATGTGTTATACCAGAGTCCAAGCATTCTATTTACCAAATTTCAGCTCATCAATCTACCCATAGCGTAGTGTGAAAGAGTAACAAACATAATAATATGCATATCCAATATCCATACATTCTTACTTTTGCGTTTGTAATATTAGTAGGATGGTAAAGTTAATAAGCCCTTGATATGGTATTGCAACTAACCTGTGGTGGAGCTCCGTACTGCTTAGCATACAATATCGGGAGGGCATCAATCGAGGCTCCACCCAGCGCCTGAAGCCTGCCAGCTACAATCGGCCTGGCTGTCCTAGCTGTCAGTCGTATCTCTCTCTCTCCGGCTGCGTCCATTATAACCACAACAGCTGAGGAGATGTAGTCGAATAGATCGACTAATCTATCACAGCCGTAGTCGGTGAGGCATAGTTGTTGTTCAAACTGTGTGTGGTAGTCCGGGACGAAACGGGCGAACTCCATGCGTAGGTTTGGTGTGTGACAGAGGAGCTCTACCGTCTGTGAAAGGAGAGGAAATTTTAATAAAATGTTTGAATTTTTCGGCTATCGACTTCGGACCTTATAGGTCAAACATAAGGTCCGATGTTGATTGTTGAAGGAATCGTTCAACCCAATGTCTCTCATCATCATCATCATCATCTCAGCCATAGGACGTCCACTGCTGAACATAGGCCTCCCCTTTTTACTTTGTACTTCCATATGTACCGGTTGGAAGCGACCTGCATTGAGCGTCTTCTGGCGACCTTTATAAGGTCGTCTGTCCACCTTGTGGGTGGACGTCCTACGCTTCGGCCTAAGGCTCTAACATCGAGATATTTATCGCAGTGTTTCGTAGAGTAATCATCTTCCTAATGTTTAACTAGGGGGGGTTTACCAGTTTTCCTTTGCAGGAAGTCAACTGGGTGGGTAACCCAACAGTGCCAGTTATTCTACCGCCTGAGCAGTGATGTGCAAACAATACTGTGGTTCGGCGTGGGCACAGCAGCTAGTGTATTTACTGAGCTGAAGAGTGAACATATTATGACTCTTGAGTAAGAAGCGTTGGCGTAAATCACCTAGTCAGAGTTTCGTGATACCATGATAACATATTAATTTATTTATTTTATTATTCAGCACAATGCTAGGACTAACTTAATGCTAAAGTAGCATTTTCGTATTCTACCAGTTGACCTGTTCCTGGAGAAAATTTACATGGAGATAATGGAGGAGTGCAGACAATATCAAGGACAGTTAAGAAAACTCTACACTACAACATATCTATTATATATCTATACTCCTAAATTTAGTATATGACAGTCTAATAAAGAAATACGAATATCATACCTGTACATCAAATACCGCAATCCTGGCCAACTCAGCAGCCGTTGGTTGATGTCGAGGCAGTACCAGGGCTCCATCAGGCCTCACAATCAACGAGTTAGGAGCTACCCGTTGCAACAGCTCTTGCAACGTACACAGTCCATAGTCGGCCGGAGAGAACACTCGTCCGAACATAGCGTGGTATAGACGAGGGATGTCGTGGGGCTGGACGTAGCGTCCGGGTTGACATTTGACTATCTTCAACAGGTCTAATGTCCAGCGACGGCTTTGTTGGGCCGCTGAGAGGGTTATGACGCGGGATGACCCTGAGCCGATCACCTATGACAAGGAAGAAATAAATATTTTAGGACTTTTCACTAGAGATGCACCGAATATTCGGTTACTATCCGGTATCCGGTCCTTTTCTACTATCCGGCCGGATACCGGATAGTAATGTACTATCCGGCCGGATACCGGATAGTAAACTTGGTAGATTCTATAAATGGAATCTTAATAAAGACACAGTTGTAATAAAAAAATGACACAGTAGGTAAATGTTTATTAATACAAAACCACTAAGTATCACACGATAACACCACCAACTTATTTTATTATCTAAAAATACGCGAACGTTCACTACGAAACACGTCATAACCAGCACGGCGCGCAGGCGGCGTGGCGGTACGCGACACGCACCTACGAAACTCAAAATGTAGGTATCACACCGCCGGCCGGATACCGAATATTCGGCTGGTGGTCAGGCCGAATATCCGGTATCCGGTATCCGGCCAAACAACTATTCGTTGCATCTCTACTTTTCACACAGCGCTACCTAACCCCAAGCTAAGCAACTACTTATGGTGTAACTTGTGTTATGGTGGTAAGGAGAACGGATATAATAATTAGATACTTTTCATTTGTAAATACATACTTATAATAGATATTGAAAGCCAGACCAGAAACAAATACCTGTGGATCACACAAACATTTGTCCCATGCGAATACATACTTTAAAGGTAGTCTGTAAAGCAAAGGTAGAAAAACTTCTTTATTTTGTACGACAAACTGACTAGTACTCAAATACTAGTTTTTTATGTTCTACTTCCATCTGCAATCAGCCTCCTAACTATAAGCAGAGATATGTTGTCGGAGATGGGCATGTCAGGAAATTGATCCAGCGACCAGTTTCCTCTTTCTTTCATTTGTCGAGCTCCATGATGCTGTCTCTTTAGCCTTTTGGGATAACTTGAAAGAAAGAAAGAAGAAAGAAAAATCATTTAATCAAGCACAGAGACACAGGCACATAGAAAAGAAAAAAGAAAAAAAAATATATATATATATATACGAGTATATCTAACAAATAAAAATATAATATATAAAAAGGATAAGAAATAGAACTAAGGATAAGAGATAGAACTTATTGAGGTCAATTGTGTAGCCAGGTGATTTGGATGGTTTTGTAATCGTTGCTTGTATCGGGACGAGAACTGCTTCACTTCGTCACTGTGTCGAGTTTTAGTTCCCTATCCTCAAATACTAGTACCATTTTTTTTTAATAGAAAATGGGCAAGACGCTCTCCTGATCTTAACACGTAACGCTGCTCATAATCAAGCACAAAAATTAACCGCTAAACAGATTGGGTAGAAATTTGGAATATAGATAACTTTTATTGTAAGGCTCGAGCCTGTAGGATTTTGGTCATAAGCGAACGGGAGCGTATTCGCACGCATAATTTTTTTTGTCCTAATTTTGTTTCGCCGAAAATGTTTCGCATAACTTTTTTTAGCCTAATCATAATTGGGCATAATTATATCTAGACATACTTATGTCTTGCCATAACTGTCAGTTGCCCTAACGTTTTTTAGCATATATTTGTAAAGCATAAATTTGTATGTCATAATATAAGTACGCATAATTTTGTTAGTCCTAATTTAATTTGTCCGAAAATGTTTCGCATAACTTTCTCGGGCATATTCATAATTTTACATAACTATATTAAGGCATACAACTAATATTGTATTATAAGTTAATAAAATTATTAAAGGAAAGTAGTTTATGGCACCCAGTAAGACTGACTCTCACAAAACCGACTCGGATAATTTAGGTTAGTTTAGGTTTGAACAATGTCCACAGTGCCACGGCAGCGGTCAACAAAGTGCCATAAATGACCATCCACTATCTAATTCAGAGAGAGGGTAGGGTATAGAGGAGATTAAAATGAAACAACCGCACAGTAGCCAGTAAAGTTACTGGGCTGAAGAGTCTTAACATCTTATTACTCTCAAGAAAGAAGTTATCTCTTACCATCGGGAGAGCGTCTTGCCCGAATTCACACTTCGTTCTATAAAAAAAAAACCGCGAGAAGGCTAGGTTAGGTTTTAAGTTAGAACATTGAAATTAATAATTCGTTTCTTTTAGTATTAATAATATTTTGCCGATTACAATCCTGGTAATAGTATTATGACAAGATATCACTTTGCTAAAAAATTAGGGCTGAATATATCATTATACTGAAAATTATTAGGGCTGGATATTAATATGTCGAAAAATATTAGGGCTGAATATAATTATGCCCAAAAAATTTATGGTAAGATATTTTAGGCGTTAAAACAATATGCGTAACAATTTTATGCGTAAATATTATTATGCTTAAAAATATTATGGGAGAAAAATTTAGGCCAAAAAAGTTATGCCTAAAAACTTTAGGCGTTTTGATGTTTAGGCTGAAAAACGTTATGCCACATTAAATTAGGACTAAAAATTTTATGCGAGCCAATATGGACCCTAAGCGAACTACATTATAATTGTAACATTGTATAAACTAACCACAACGGAACTGCTCAAGGCAGCGAGCAAATCGGGTAGCTTTGTGAAACCGTAGTCGGCGACTCGGCACTGTCGACCGAAGTGATGATGGAATGCCGGAATAAGCCTGAAAACAATATCATTTTCAACAGCCGTCTATTTCTGGTAAATTTATTTATAGTAAAAAAAATGGCAAAGACGTTCCCAGGCAATGTGTCTCACTAAGTTTTCAATTCTTGTATGTCCAGCAATTTCTCTGGACCTTTCAATAAACTAATACATTGTTTTTCATTGAGAAACATATAGAACTGAAAGGCGAATCCTAACAAAGTCGATCTTTCATCATCAGCCTATGTTCGTCCACTGCTTGACATAGGCCTCCCCCATCGCACGCCACTCAACTCGGTCCTCCGTCTTTCTTCTCCACCCATGTCTGATGTCGATCTTTGGGCGCCCTAAAACTTTCCAACTATTACGGAAGGTATTCAGTATATCCCGACAACTTTGTCAGGACTAGGTAGCCGCTAGGTTTCATTTTACTTATTCAGTAAAATCTATAAGTAGGAGATTAAATAATTTACATACTTGTTAAAAGATATCGAGCATCTCGGCGAGGATTTTAGAAGTTCGAGGAGCTCCCTCTCGAACAACGCGAGCATCGGTTCCAATGCGGGCGCGGTGCGGGGACGGTCGCGCTCCCCGCTTGAACGGGAACTTTCACCTGAGAAAGGAACAAATAAATTAAATTACGATTGAATGGCAGGTATCGCTTGCCATGGACAGTTCTGAATAGCTGCTTTTTAAGGCAGAAACTGCAAGGAATAATCGCTGGTAAAGAAATGAGGCTTTATTTTAAAACAGCACTTTTGTCTTTAAGTAATGTATGCCATGTTTCTCTTCTCTCATAAAAAAATATTTCTTAATTTTCATTATTAATATTCATGGACTAATTAAAAAACTGAAAATACAGCTATGTAATTTTTGTGCGAAGAACAAAAATATTAACCCTTTAACCGCCAGACTTAAAATCACTTGTCGTGCCCCTAGCGCCAGGCAAGTTTTTTGAATTATAAATACCTACAACAAAAGTGATGTCTAATATTTATTCTATTTGGGAGAGAAGCATAAAACCAACTGTAAATCATAACTTTATTCACTATTTATCTAATTACGAGTATAGTTTCATAAAATACAGTGTTATGACTTTAAAAATGTAGATTTAAAGTGCAGTCGGAAAAATACGACTCGTCGGAAATATACGACTCTGGCGGTTACGTAACAGAACAAGCTTGTCGGATATATCCGACGGTGGCGGTTAAAGGGTTAATTAAAGCTATTGATCTACCAAAGCTTCCGCACTGACCTTCTGTAATTTAGTCAATTAAAATCATGTCATATCCCACAGACATCCGGCTGTGCTTCCCACCAACAGTTCTAAGATATAGTTGACAGTGTACAGTATAAACTTACTGAATGAATAGTTATTGGGTGGAGTCTCCATCAGGTCGGTGCGCCAAGTGAGGTGTCTGGACGGAGCGTCCCTCACTTCCAGTCCGGCCGCACTCCGCAGCAACAGTTCTAAGATATAGTGGACAGTATAAACTTACTGAATGAATAGTTATTGGGTGGAGTCTCCATCAGGTCGGTGCGCCAAGTGAGGTGTCTGGACGGAGCGTCCCTCACTTCCAGTCCGGCCGCACTCCGCAGCAACAGTTCTAAGATATAGTGGACAGTATAAACTTACTGAATGAATAGTTATTGGGTGGAGTCTCCATCAGGTCGGTGCGCCAAGTGAGGTGTCTGGACGGAGCGTCCCTCACTTCCAGTCCGGCCGCACTCCGCAGCAACAGTTCTAAGATATAGTGGACAGTATAAACTTACTGAATGAATAGTTATTGGGTGGAGTCTCCATCAGGTCGGTGCGCCAAGTGAGGTGTCTGGACGGAGCGTCCCTCACTTCCAATCCGGCCGCACTCCGCAGCAACAGTTCTAAGATATAGTGGACAGTATAAACTTACTGAATGAATAGTTATTGGGTGGAGTCTCCATCAGGTCGGTGCGCCAAGTGAGGTGTCTGGACGGAGCGTCCCTCACTTCCAGTCCGGCCGCACTCCGCAGCAACAGTTCTAAGATATAGTGGACAGTATAAACTTACTGAATGAATAGTTATTGGGTGGAGTCTCCATCAGGTCGGTGCGCCAAGTGAGGTGTCTGGACGGAGCGTCCCTCACTTCCAGTCCGGCCGCACTCCGCAGCAACAGTTCTAAGATATAGTGGACAGTATAAACTTACTGAATGAATAGTTATTGGGTGGAGTCTCCATCAGGTCGGTGCGCCAAGTGAGGTGTCTGGACGGAGCGTCCCTCACTTCCAGTCCGGCCGCACTCCGCAGCAACAGTTCTAAGGCGACGCCGTGATGTGGATCGGGTAGTAGTTTGCAAAACGTCGCTTCGTAGCACTCCACGAAACTGTTAGATGAACATTTTTATTACTAAAAGGTTTTTTTTGTGTTAGACACCGACACAAAAGCTGACGGCCACTTGATAGGGAGCAGTTACCGTCGCATATAATCGTAGTAGGGTTGCCGAAGCGGTGTCTGTGAATGTCGATATATTGTCGGTCAAGTAGGCAGGATAAACATGTACACCTATCCTGGTATCTATTTATTGTACCTATTATCCTGATTTATCCTGCTAGCGTTAGGCTATCTCTTCTCACGTATAGGTTAATCTTTGACATACCGCAACAAGCTACAATTATGTTGAAAATTTACTCAAAATAAATAAAAATCAAAGAAAATCGCGAAGTTATTTTCTTATTTCGACAAGTTACTAAAATAAAACATTATGTTATGATACTCCTTGAGACACACTTTTGAAACATTTAAATATTTTACAGACTAGTAAATATTCAAAGAGTAACTAACCTCAACAACGGCAAGATTCCTCCATGACTATCGAGCATCACCTTCACATTCCTCGCCAAAGCTTCCACCTCTAAATAAACCGGCTGCAGGATCCTACTTCCATCCTCCTGCCCCAATCCAAAGGTCGTATGGACCTGGCACTTCCACGGCGCCTCCTCCATTTCCGCACAAGACACCGGATTTAAATTAATCAGTTGAACCATTCTTCCGAAGCCATCGTGAATCATTACTGTATCACGGACTTTTCCCAATTCTGAAGTTGTTAAAGCGCAACCGTGACGACTCAAGTACGCATCTCTCAAACGGAGCAGAGGCAGTGTAAAATCCTTCTGGTCGAGCAAGATCGCTCGCAGTCTAGCTCTGAGTACATCTAGGCTGGGGGCTGGTGATGGTCTGCCTAGAGATAATTCTAGTCTACGTCCGTGCCACAGGTGGTCCAAGCGGCGTTTGTGCATCTTAGCAATGACAAGGCGAGCGTCCCATTCTGATCGTAACACTACGGAACCGACTGGCCCGTCGGTGCCCACCCACACTGATGTTCGTACTACGGGCACATATTGACTGAACACTTGCATTAGTGTCTCCTGTAACAAACACATGGTGTGAATAATTGGTTGAATGTACCGCTATTTTTAGTCTAATCTGTGTATTATAGGCACAGATTAAAAAAATAATTATGTTACTAGTATAACACCCAATGGACAAAGCCATGTAGTCAAGCGGTTTTTACGACTTTGTTCCAGTACAATGTTCAGTGAATTACTTCTGAAATTTATTCTTGTTTTAAGGTTTAGACTGTTACCATCTTCGGCCATACACAAATCTCTTAAAAGTTTGGCTTATATCAGCAAGCCCATGGAGCCAATATTATTGCCAAAGTGGTCTTTTAACCGCTGAAGATCCAATCAATCATAACTCATGCCTATGACATTTTAAAAGAGATACCTGTAGCACAGGTAGTTATAGAGGCGGCAGATTGCCAACAGTGAGCTCGGCGGTGGCCTCGTCTCCGTCGCTGTGCTCGCTGAAGGATGAGTTCCACGGCGAGGCGGCTGTATATAGATCTATATACCTGTAGTACAGCTGGTTCTAGAGGCGGCAGATTGCCAACAGTGAGCTCGGCGGTGGCCTCGTCTCCGTCGCTGTGCTCGCTGAAGGATGAGTTCCACGGCGAGGCGGCTGTATATAGGTCTATATACCTGTAGTACAGCTGGTTCTAGAGGCGGCAGATTGCCAACAGTGAGCTCGGCGGTGGCCTCGTCTCCGTCGCTGTGCTCGCTGAAGGATGAGTTCCACGGCGAGGCGGCTGTATATAGATCTATATACCTGTAGTACAGCTGGTTCTAGAGGCGGCAGATTGCCAACAGTGAGCTCGGCGGTGGCCTCGTCTCCGTCGCTGTGCTCGCTGAAGGATGAGTTCCACGGCGAGGCGGCGCGGAGACGGCTATCGTCACCGCTGTTGCTCGATGAGCAACCCGATCGATCTAAATTTACAGAGCCTGTGGAAAATAAACAAAATCAAAATACGATACGCAACCATCTACTTATAATGTTGGTTAGTGGTCTAACTAACAATCAACCAGAACACAAGGCTTTACGAGCTAGAATTTGAATGACATATGCCGGAAGACACATAGCATTAAAGTTTCCACATGACAGCGAAAAAAAAAAGAATTCTCAACTCATTTCAAACCCGCCCCCAAACATAAAAGTGTTAAATTCAACTTTTTGAGCTAATTTTAGACAATTTAATTCTAAATTCTGATTCAAATAAACCAAACCAACTTCCAAATTTCGCAAACTTCCCACCACGACTTCTGAATAAATCTGGTATAGATAAATAGAGTGTGTATGTGTGTATAGAGTGTGTATGTGTGTATAGAGAGTGTATGTGTCTATAGAGTGTATATGTGTGTATAGAGTGTGTATGTGTGTATAGAGTGTGTATGTGTGTATAGAGTGTGTATGTGTGTATAGAGTGTGTATGTGTGTGTGTGGAGAACTCACCATGGGTGCCCCTAATCTTGCGCGGCTTGGGCGCGGGTGGCGGGCAGAAGTCGAGCGGCGGCGGCGTGGGCGCGGGCAGCTGCTGCAGCGCCAGCGCCCACTCCTGCGCCGCGCCCGCCTGCGCCGCCTCTACACTGTACTCACGAACCTGGGGGAATACACACATTGTGAACTAGATGTCCAGTAAACTTCGTATCATCCACATCAGGGGCCGGAAACCCGCGGCCCGGGGGCAGTATACAGCCCGCGATGCACCAGGATGCAACCCGCGCGTGAAGCGTACAACACGATACCGCATTATTTTTATTCATATTCTTTTATTGCGTTCTATACATAGGTATAACTTAAGATGTTAAACAATTTATAGTAGGTAACAGTATGGACCCCCATTTTCTGGGCGCCTTCATTGCGCGTTCGCAGCAAGCTGCTCGCGCACATATTTGTTAAGAATCTTTAAATTTTCTGAACGTATATCTCATGGTCAGAATTGTAACATTTTCTAGGCGCTCGCAGCAAGCTTCTAGTCCACATTTCATATTCAGGTGTGTTGTATTTTAGAAATATTTTACCTACTTAGGTATAGCGGCTGATTGCGTATTTTTACAAGCTTTATATTACTTTTACCTGTCTGTTGTCTGTCTGTCTGTCTGTCTGTCTGTCTGTAATCAAATCTTGCAAGTTTGATTTGACCCACTTCCCGGTTTCCAATTGAGCTGAAAATTTGCATGCGTGTGTAAATCGGATGACAATGCAATATTTTTATGACATCGAGCTGATCTGATGATGGAGCTGGAAGGTGGCCATAGGAACTCCGTTATAAAACAACGCAACCCCATCGAGTTTGGGCTCATTTGATTCGTCTTGACGAGTACTTTATGATGCAAGATGATAACAATAATTAAAGCTTGTTTTTAAAAAGTATTTTTTAAATTTCACTTGTTCTTAGTCAGAGTTTTAAAAAACTCCACTCCCGTAGGAAGAACGTATAATTTGAATATGTACAAGAAAACCCAAGAGGCTTGATGAGATTGCTCGGAGAGCTTGGATGGCTAAAGTGACACAACACCCACCCGCACGTAAATTGAACCCTGGCACCTAAACGTGGAAAATTGGAAAGCTAACCAGAATCAAATTAGGCTAGCGACATAAGGCTAAGCAGAATCAGATTAAGCTCTCGCCTCTTTCATCGATCACATAGAAAACGATCTACGTCTCATTTGTTGAAACTTCTAGTATAACACCTGATGTGTGGGCATATAGTTATTGATAGGCGGCGTCGGTTGGTGCGCAGGCGCAGTGCTGTACCCCTCGTCACTCGTCGCTGGAGTACACCGGCTGCATCGAACTCCTCGCGTACCGGGTACTGATCTTGCGACCGAACACATCCTAGCCTTCCATGCTAACCTACATTGAATTAATGAAGATATTGTCTTTGTTCTAGTATAATACCTGATGTGTGGGTATATAGTTATTGATAGGCGGCGTCGGTTGGTGCGCAGGCGCAGTGCTGTACCCCTCGTCGCTGGAGTACACCGGCTGCATCGAACTCCTCGCGTACCGAGTGCTGATCTTGCGACCGAACACATCCTCGCCGTCCATGCGCTTCAGTGCTCTGTAATAGAAAGACAGCTGTAATATCCTACTAAAATAATTATAAACGCAAAAGTTTGTAAGCATTTAGGTACATTGTACATATTATGTATATTTGTTGTTACCCTTTCACCCTTTCTGTGCTCCGGTAGGAGGGCACTGTAGCTAGTGAAATTACTGGGCTAAAGAGTCTTAACATTTTATGACTCTTGAGTGAGAAGCGTTGGTACAGTGCTCCTAGAATTTCACATCATTGTGAAATCCTAAGTAGCACTGTACTCATTATGGGCAGCGTTATCTCTTAACATCAGGAGAGCGTCTTGCTCGTCTTCTACTTCGTCACATAAAAAAAAACACCGTGGACCGATTGAGCAGAAATTTGTTATAGAGATAACTTAGATCCTGGAATAACATATAGGCTACTAGGTACTGCTCAGCGGATAAAACCGCTGGGCGCAGCTGGTCGTATCCTACGAATATTATAAACGCGAAAAGTTGTAAGAATGTATTGTATGTAGTAACGAATACTATTTCACGCCTAAACGGGTGGACCGATTGAGCTGAAATTTGTTTTACGTGCAGTTCTGTAGCCTGTGTTATTCCAGAGTCTAATCTCTATACAAAATTTCAGCTCAAATGGTCCACCTGTTTAGGCGTGAAAGAGCAACAACATACATCCAGACATTCTTACAAACTTTCACGTTAACAATATTAGTGTGAAGTAAGATGGCTATGTACCTACTGAATAAGTGTATTCAAAAGGTCAGCTAATATAAAAAATATATAAACTTAATCGGTCATCCGTTCAGCCACTGACGCCGAAAAATAAACATACAAGCATCCTTAAGTTATTACAAGGACTGGATGCAAGGCTCTGCCGATTCCCAGGCCTCCGTCCCAAAGACGATGCGGGAGTGCCGCCGGGTTGATTTAGTGGGTATACCCGTGCAGCTGCCCTGCACGGGGAGCCCCACATAACCCTCCCATACCCCCGATGGGAGGGTATGCGTAACGCATTTTTTCCCGGCGTTAACAAAAAAAAAAGTTATTACAATGATTTTGAAAAATAGTAATTTAAGTCTTATAAATCCTCAACAAGTGCTAATATTTTTAATGAATTAATAGATTTGTATAATAAATCGCTTGATAAAACTATATTCCAATAAAAACCTTTACAAAAATCCGATAATTCGTTTTTAACAACGCCGATGATTCAACATAACTTTTTTCGATACGGCAAAGTAAAAGATTTTCACGCCTAATTTGGACACGAAAATTATCGAATACTTTATTAAAATAATACATCTTACTTTCCTTATATAAAGACATTTTCAAAAAAAGACCGTTACATTTAAACTTATGACGTAATCGTAGCTAATTCTCAAAGTGATTGTAGAACATGAATTAAATCAATAAAAACAATAATATAATATTCAATTTATTATATAATATCTCTTTAATGAGTCTGTGTGTCACAAGTTTCATTTCAGATTTCCTGAAAGTCGTTCCGACCGTTACGTTTCGAAAATTACGTGACGTATTTTTTTTTAAATAAATACTATAATAATACAACGATTAGTACCGTAGAGGGTCTCAATATTAAATGAAATAATAAAAATTCTTAACTAGTAAATACTTAAGTACTAAGCAAAAACTAAAGTTAAAAAAAAACGGGATATGGAAAAAAATATTATTTTCAGGCATGATATTATCATAAATTCTGCTGAAATATATACAAAAATACACAATTTTATATAGTTTTACTTTGAAAATATGGAATATCTCGAATAAATACGTGTTAACGTAGGTCAAGGAACCGATCAGCTGATCACGAAACCAAGTACACACGACTAACATATTTTCTAAATAAGATCTTTATGCGAACATTTTAAAGGACACGTATGAAAAATAATATTTAACGACTTAGTTTTTGAAAAATACCGAAAATATACTGAAAATGAAAGTTATTTAGTTAAAATACGTAAAATTATAGACAAAAGACTCACCCTGAAAGTATCATTGTGAACTAGGTTTACTTCTATACACCATTAATTATCGACGAATTTTACAATTAAATTGTAGCAAAAAAACCGTTAAACGTTTGAACAAGTGAATTTAATTCACTGTTCCTTGCTTGTGCCTGGATGTGCAATGACCGTTTTTCCTAATCCCAGGTCAAATATGAGTAAGAAAAAAATTGAGGGTAGTTTGAAAACTTAGAACGGAAGCGGCATTTTATTGCTCGATTATTTTAAAGTACCTTCACTTGTTTCATGTTTCATATTAAAGTCGCGTTCACGATAGTGTTTTGTTTTATCGTAAACAAGTCTAAAATTAAGAAAACTAGTTTTTGTGCTTCCGTGAATTAAAACCCGTATTTTAAATAATAATATAAAATTATAGTAATAGTGTGCAAGGTAAACATTTCTGAGTATATTTTGAGTAATTTATAATTACAATGTTTTTGACAATGACTTTTAAATTAAAAATAATCCCACAAGATTGGAAACTTGGACATTGGATCTGTGGCAGACAAAATCTGTGAGAGATTTTATCCACTTACGAGTAGAATGTTACATAAATAAAATAAAAATTTTACTTGTATGAATACGGAAGTTCTGTAACTAAATTCTATAGAATACTTTTAGAATATCATGAAAAATGTGTAAGAATTACGAGGAAATTGTTCTTATGCAAATTAAACCCTTCTTCGGCAGGTTTATTTATTAGTGCTGAATTTATAATCATTATACTGTGATTTGGACGTCGTTATAAATGTGAACGCTGTGTTTTTTACATCACGCTTAAAAGGCTGAACCGATTGAGGAGAAATTTTGTACGTAACATCTACCTAGATTTTTGTACTTGTAAATGTTACTCGGCGGGAGCATTGCCGTGACCCCAGAATCAACCAGTTAACATGTATTTCTATTGAAGAATTTCTAAAAGCCGCTTAGACCATTACTGGGGTATATTGTGACGCCATTTATTAATTGACTAGCTTGTGCTCGCAGTTTTGTTCGCGTGAAAAAATCTTTCTTAGCCGACTGTGTTAGTAGTCTATGTCATAAAACCTTTCATATCAGTTTAACGTTTTCAGCTGTGCGTTGATAGATCAATGACGCTTTCCTTAATATAATTTTTCCCGAAATCTTACATGATATTGAGTGACACAACAGCTGTATTCGATGAAAATTGTTTAACATCATGCGAATAAGCTCGTCTTATTCATCTACTAGTGGAACCCGCGCACAAGTGTTTCTCTACTATGTATATTAAATGAGGCATGTGTTATGTGTGTTCCGTTTGTCCGCACGAAGCGATTTAGTTCAACCTTCATTATCCAGATGGTGCAGGATGGAACTCCCTACCTGCTTCAGTATTCTGAAAATTACAACTTCAGTGTCTTCAAGTCGAGGGTCAATAGGTATTTGCTAGGCCTGTGAGACAACTTCGACCATAAATGACATTAGTCATCACTTACCAACAGGTGAGACTGTGGTCAATCGCAGTCCTATTGTATGTAAAAAAAAAGTATTATAGAAACCTTTCTCTTGAATCACTATCTATTAAAAATAACCGCATCAAAAGATTTAAAGATCTAGGCATACATAGGGACAGACAGCGGAAAGCGACTTTGTTTTATACTACATATGTAGATAGATAACCCTTTATTGTACACAAAAGTTACAGAACAAAATATCTAACATTAAATTAACACATTGACTGGTGCGGCGTTTTATAGAACTATACCAGGGGCCTAAAATTAATTTTGTATGGAATAATCCTTTGATAAAACACAACGTTTGTGTTTTTCAGCACTCGCGTTCCGACCTCAAAAACACAGCTGTTGTGTTTACAGCAGTCAATGTGTTAATAAATTAGTAGTGACGTCCACCCACAAGGTGGACAGACGACCTTATAAAGGTCGCCGGAAGACGCTGTACGCAGGTCGCTTCCAACTGGTACATATGGAAGTCTAAAGGGGAGGCCTATGTGCAGCAGTGGACGTCTTACGGCTGAGATGATGATGATGATGTTCTTTGACTTACCTAGAAGCATGGTCAGGGGTAGGGAACCGGAGCGTGGCAGTAGTATTGTTGATCTTGAGCACCCTTCCACCACAGTTATCAGCCAGTCGCTTCAGCCTCTTGGATATTTTCTCTGGAGCTTGGTCCAGAGGCAAGTTGCACACTTCCATCTCACATACCGGCTCCACGTCCTCTTCATTGGATTGACTTAATGACTGTTGGGAAAATAAAAGATATAAATAGTTTGTAGTACATAGAATACATGAAATGCCAATGGCGAAGGAAGAAATAGCGAACTATAGCAAAACAAGTGAAATTATAAAATAACTTTTTAAAAACAAGCTTTTATTGTTATTACCATCTAGCACCATAAAGTACTCGTCAAGTCACTCATTTGATTGGTCTTGACTCAAGACCAATCAAATGAGCCCAAACTCGATGGGGTTACGTCGTTTAATTACAGAGTTCCTATGGCCACCTTCCAGCTCCATCATCAGATCAGCTTGATGTAATAAAAATATTGCATTGTCATCCAATTTATACAGGCATGAAAAATTTCAGCTTAATCAGACACCGGGAAGTCGGTCAAATTAAACTTGCAAGATTTGATTACAGACAGACAGAGAACAGACAGGTGAAAGTAAATAAAAGCTTGTAAAATATAAAAACCGGCTGGACCACTACAATAACACCTTGGCCAAAGAACTGCTAGACGACCAACAACGTAAAGCGCCTAAAGAGGTGGCATATACTGGGCCTTGACCAGAGAAAGTCACACAAGCAAACAGGCATATTGACGCTATTGCTAAATAGCCTCACTTCTCCACTATCTCCGAAAACGCATCTGATAAAGGCTACAGAGCCGATTGCAGATATATATAAACAGGAGAAAAAAAATAGTTTGTAGTAAAATTATTGCAGACTGTCTGGGGGAGAATCACACCTTTGCAAATTAATCATCTGCCATCAGTGTATTACAGAGTTCTGGATTGAAGGGCAGCGAATTTAATGGGCATTGATGTTTGTTTTGTTGTACGTGTGTGACTTGTAAGATTGAGATTTTTTTTCAATTTAGACATTGGGCTAGCTGTACTGTCTCTGGTAGTGCCAATTTTGTTAGAAACTATATTCACTAATGAAAGATAGCAGGTTGAGTAGATCCCTACTTTGAGAAAACCAATGCCCCGAGGTCGCATCCAGAAAGAAAGCGCATCGTTAGCAGACCACTTGCTTGATGGTTTGATGACATCACAAATATGTCAAGATGTATGTAATAGATGCATATCACAGAGGAATCCCTTGTCCTGCAGTGGAATAATATGGGCTGATGATGATGATGAATGAAGGATATGATTAAGTTAATCAACTATACCTTTTGTTTCCGAGGCAGGGCAGCCGTCAGTTGATTATAACAATAATGTGATGATGCACACGCAATCAACGCTGACGATGTGTTCTGTTTGTGCACCAATATTACTTCCATATTTTTCCTAAAAAGAACAACTATCTATAGTATATCTTAGTATAAAGTTTACTATTAACAGCTTATGCCGACTTCCTACTTATATTTAAGAGAGTAATAATCACCTAATCATTTGATTGTAGCGAGTGATTATTACTCCTTATTATCAAAACCACATAGCAATTTGGGTTGAAATTTTATATTATAAATGTGCATGTAATTTTATTTATTATTAAATTTCAAATATATAATATTGTCATGAAATAATAATATCAGTCCAGTTTTCAATATAAATATAAGATATTGTTTTCAATATATGTAAATATAAGTCATTTTCAATATCACTATCATCAAAAATAATCAAACTGCATAAAAAAGTGATAAGAAAAAGGGGCTTGGCGAAGATACTAGAAAGAATATGTTTAATAATTACAAACTTTTATCTTGAGATGTACTCAATGTTTGGAGTATTCTTAAATAAACAATAACATATTGTGGTCATATGATAATAAAGAAATAAAGATATGTTTTATCTAAGAAGTGAATACAATTTAATCTCTTTACAAATGTACCTATTTTAAAGAAACTGTTGATGGCCTCCAACCAATATTGTAAATGCTAAATTTGCCCAAATCACTTGTTATATAAGTAACTGATATATATTATGAAGCACCCATAGTAAGCTCAATAGGCATTCTTGATTTAGAAGAAAATGTCGCATTATTCACACGCTTAAAAGTTACATAATATTATGCCCTATATAGAGGTCAGTGTCTCAACCAATTTAAAAATCTAGTTATAGTCGAAGATAAATATGATACACCTAAGTTTTAACAAAAGTGGCTACACAATGGTTTAGCGAACTAAAGTTGTACCCAAAGAAGTCTGATAATGCTAAGTTTAGCTACCCATGGCCTGGTTCATAGGTTTTTGCCAGCTAAATCTAGGTGTCATTGTATAAGTAGCACAAACTTAACATTAGCTGTGACCAATTACACCTAGGTGTAACCATAGGGTTTAAGCCATAACAAATATTATAAAAATATAAAGTAAATTATTAAGTTTTATTTTTAGCTGTTGGTTTACCTATAAATAAATAATTATACCAGCTCATGCTCGCGGCTTTGCCCGCGTAGCAAAATCCTTTCTTAGGGGAGGTCTACAGCATAAAAACTATCTGTGTTCCAAATTTCAACGCAATCCGTTCAGCGGTTTGAGGTGTGCGTTGATAGATCAATCAGTCACTTTTCCTTTTATATATTTAGATAAACTTACAATTAGATAAAATTACAAGCAGTAAAATAAATACCTATGTCTAAAATCACTGAGATCAGCAGCAAAGTTGATGTCTCCCGAAATCAACAGCAAAGCAGCGGGTGCCGAGTGTAGTTCACCGAACCTCCGCATGCATTGCCTTAGCTTTTCATCTGCTGCATTCTTTTGAGTTCCACACACGTGTATTAAGCTCACCTAAGGAAAAATATACATGGAAAAACATACAAATGAACCTATGTTCCAAAATTTCATCATTATTATTATTTAATAATGCTCAAGCAGGTCTGTAAGCTGATGCGTGCATATCACTGCACTTGTGTTTATGATTTTTTTAAATGTTTGTCGAGTCTATTTTTAAAACTATTCACAGATGTTGCACTAATAACTGTGTCAGACAAATTGCAAACTTTTCTATAAGTTTCAGGAGTAACTTTATTTAATACTTTAATAGAAGTTGAATAATGGGAGAGCTCACAGTCTCAATAACATTCTACTTTTGGTATGAAATTAAGGCTTATAATCAGGTATTTTTTTTACTAAATAGGCCTACATTTGACTACACCCCAGCTGATCACACAGTGAATCACGTAAAAAAGGTGGAGTGTGGTCAAACCTTATATGCCCATTCAACATAATAAAATTCACTAAATATGACATGACATTCATATTTTTTTGGAACAACATCAGATAATTTGAGTGTATATTGGCCATTTGCCTTTTAGACGTAAGCTTTGGTAGATAAGCATTTCGATGTAGTCATCATGATCTTTTTTATTGAAAAATTTTTCTTAGTATGTACTTGAAACATTTGATAGGTATATGCTTGATAGAATTAAAATTGTTTAATACTACTTACTTGAGCATCATTCAACTCCTGAAGCCTGTTAGCGGCCTCCTTCCTCACGTCACATACAACTACAAAGTCAGCCTCCCTCCTCCCCTGCAGGAATTTGGCACGGATTGCTGCTACTACATCTATTGCTGAACATCCACGTGGCACCTACAAATACAATACAATTATTAATATTGGCTTTGAGGTTTTTCTTTTTTTTTAACTGTTGCTACTACAACATTAAAGAGGTTTTTTTTACACAGGATACGCCTACGTTTGACCACATCCCACCTGATGGAAAGTGCAAATGCGGTTGACGATGGATCACGTAAAATGCCTAGAAAGGTCGTTCACTTGTGCCTTAAAGATACTGAAGTTGTACCGTTCAAGAAAAGACACTGAAGTTGTAGTGTTGCTGGCCTTCACAGCTCCCATTATAGATATTGGTATTGGTATACGGGCTGTTTTCCGCAATTAGGCCGCCTGGCCCATTTTGCGTGCGGGTAACCTCCCATTATAGGTAAGAATATTAACTTTGGTAGAAAGACCAGCCAAGGATTTAGCGAGTCAAGGCTAATAATACCTTAAGCACCACTGTAGGCAGACATAGATGAAGAAGTAGTGTGTTTTCACAAGCTGATTGTCAAAAGACAATGGATGACGTAGCAACAGCTGTTCTCTTATTTTGAAGTTATTCATGGTGCTGCATGTTTGATATTTGTTATCTTTGCAGGCAATATTGTTGATACTTATTTTATTAACTCATAATTGAACACTACAATTCCAAAAACTTAAACACATTCCCAAAACTAAGTGTTACAATGGTGCAATTCTAATACTTTAGAGACAAGATGTGTAATGTCAGAGAGTTCATCAATTTATAATTTGTATAAATTTGTAATTTTAAAAGAAGTAAAGTTTCAGTTTCATCATTAATTTCTATGCAAATACAAGCAAATTACGATCAAGAGTACAACAATCTTAGCAAATTGTACAAGACCTTTCAAATATATTTTGTTTGTTATGCAATTTTATAAGCTGTTAGTTACCTGACAATTCTCAATGTCCCAAAATATTCCAATAGGCATGGTGACGGAGCGGGACTTGTGATGACGGAACCGAGACCTCACTCGCTGCCTCTCCACCACTACTCCTTCATCCTTCCCGCTGCCAGTTACTTCATCTGATGACTCATCTTCTATGTCTATAATGTTGAAACAACAGGGCTTAATGACAGAGATAATAGATAAAACACTTTATTGTACACTGTACAATTTATCTGGTTTTGCTGAGTCGCACAGGGACTTTTTGTGTCACCATAAAAACATACAAAGATATTTGTAGCCTACATGGGCCTTTATCTATTCTACTGCATGGGCCTTTATCTATCCGGCAGCACTTAAAACACAGAACAGAGAAAAATTTTCATTATTGTATTTTTTATTTTGTGCATAACAAGGAGGAATATTTAACTAAATATTGTCAGCAGATCCATATACTGCTATTCCACCACAGTACCATACACTTTTCACTTTTTTCAATTCATATAATTTTCTGTTTTAGGCGCTGCATGGCAGTATTACAGATGATCTAAACAGTGTTCAATTGAGTACTTCCATTAAGTAGTGGGTAACCAAACCGATCCTGGAACGGCAAGGTCAACACAAGACGGACAAATTATGTGCATATTAAGCTAGGTTGAGTGAATGGTGCTTTTGAATTGTGTTTTCTAACCCGTGCTGCATTTTTTGAACATGTACACACAATATATTGTCCGATTTTTATTCAACAACATATTTAAAGTGCCTAGTGTTTTTTTTTTTTGAGGATTTGACTTTGCAACAGTGTCCCAGTGAATCCATGTAACACATGAAATACACATTATGCTAAGTTGTTTCAAAACAAAATTTAACCTAAACAATTCTGTACCTGAGGTAACAAAGTACATTTTGTATAAGTAGGATATTACACAAGACTATATAATTTAAAGCCATATTTTTTCAATAAAATTTTGAACTAGAATTAATTCTCAATATTGCAAACGAGTTTAAAATAGCTGTAACACTAGCTGACATGGCATGAAATTGATTTCCTGCTCACAAGTCTAAATCCCTAAGTCCATAATGTAACTAAACAGCTTATTATGGCACGTTATTATTTTGCAACTATTGAATATAATATGAAATAGGATCCATGTTAAAGTATCAATGTTTTTTTCACTTACCAGTAATCCACATCCTAGGAGGAAGTGGTATTTTCATAGCAGGACTGGAAATTATCGTCGCTAGACCTTGAGCAGAATGACTTCTGCCACCCCTGCTGCGATGTTCATCTATATCTTCGAAATTTCTGATCAAACTCATCTCGCTTATCGTTACGTACTATTTAATAATAAATGAAAGTAGTCCAACATATGTTGGAAAAAAAAACAACAAAGAAAACTAGGCTATCAGTAGTCGTATCGTACTGGGCGTCACATTAACCAAAACATTTACAGAACTAAGCCTATCATTAAACAAGCTTAAATCCCATGAGATTTGCGTCAAAAGTAAAGCAATTTACATCTAAAATGTAAAAATAAATCAATCGACACCACTACGCCATAATTGCACTTTTCAGAAAACACACCACAGATAGTAGCATACCGAATACAGATGATCATAGGTTCATTCTCGTTCAAAGTTTCGTTCATTCATTCATTTGACTTTAAAGGATATGACGTAATAGAATAGAATGAAAAGACCGAAGAATTGATTTATTTTTGTACTGGCAATTCTAAAAAAAGTTGTTTACATACGCTCAAACTTTTAACTTTTTTTATATAGTCTATGCGTTTCGTTCACAATCGTCATTCGTCAGTAAAGTGTCATTTTCATTTTTCATTCATTCAAAATATCTTGCTTTGGTCATCGGTAAATCGTGAGTTTGCAATTTATTTTAAACAAGAAAAGTGAAAAGAAACAAGTTCTTTTTAAAACAACTTATCGTAAGTTTAAATAAAATTGAGCTTTATGCATTCGTGTTCTCAGTAATTACTGTGAGTATTTTGTTTCAGATCAAGACAACAATGACTACTAACGGAGATATCGGTGGCCTGGATGCCAGCGGCAAAATTATTAAAATGGAAGTGAGTATGAACATTACTTTCGTCGCATAATCATTAGGAACAATACACAAGAAACTACTATCTTAATGAAACCTCTACAACATTAATATTTACAAGCAAAAAGTGTAAGATTGGTATCACAAAGTATGTTGATGTTTTACAACAAATAATTTCTTTTTCTTATTCTCTTTTTTGTACTTCTACTTGCATTTTCTTAACAGGACTCAAACATTTATCCTATTCCTTAGAAAGCCACTCAATTAAAGTGTTTTTTTTTACCACAGGTGGATTACAGTACCATTTGTGATGAGAAAATTCCTCTCTGGAAGTCATGGGCTGCCAAGGGCAAGGTACAAGAAGCCATTGACCAACTGCTTGCACTGGAAAAACAAACCAGAACTGTAAGTATTTAATTTATTAACTACTAGCTGTACCTAGCGGTTTTACCTGCTATACAGTGCCGGCGTTAGGGTAGGGCGCGGTTGGGCGACCGCCCAGAGCGCCGGATAAAAGGGGCGCCACAGGCTCTATAATGGGGCGCCCGTGGCGCCCCATTCGTTCTGGAAAATTCAATATTTCTTGGTGCTCGTAGCGAGCTGCTCGTGCTTTTATAAGAACATTTAGTTTCTTTGTCACTCGAAGGAAGATAAACGCACATAATTCGTGCTGAAAAATTCAAAATTTTCTCGGCGCTCGCAGCGAGCTGCTCGCGCTTTTATAAATGAGAAAATTTACTTTCTTTGCCATTCGAAGCAAGCTAAATGCACAGCATTCTTGCTGAACAAAATTTAAATTTTCTCGGCGCTCGCAGCGAGCTGCTCGCGTTTTTATAAATAAGGTCATTATGATTCTTTGCCACTCGAAGCAAGCTAAACGCACATCATTCGTGCTGAAAAATTCAAAATTTTCTTGGCGCTCACGCTTTTATAAATAAAGACATTTAGTTTCTTTGCCACTCGAAGCAAGCTAAACGCACATCATTCGTGTTGAAAAAATCTAAATTTTCGCGCCGCTCGCACCAAGCTGCTCGCGCTTTTATAAATAAGAATACTTATTTAGTTTCTTTGCCGCTCGAAGCAAGCTAAACGCACAACATTCGTGCTGAATAATTCAAAATTTTCTCGGCGCTCTGGAATTTTTTCCTTTTTCGTTTTTAGTATGGGTTTGAATTGCTTTTTAGGGGGCGCCGTAGAAATCTCGCCCAGGGCGCTGGTAATGTTAAAACCGGCCCTGCTGCTATATACTATGCTTTGCTGCCTATGTGTTATTCCAGGGTCTAAGCTATCTATCTATACCAAATTTCAGCTCAATTGGTCCACTTGATAGGTGTGAAAGAATAACAAACATACATCCAGACATCCACACATTTGTACAAACTCTATATAATATCAGTAATTCTACTTCAACTTATATAACTACTAATACTAATTAGTTACTAATTTATTGCATGCGACGACGAACATTAATATTGTATTAACCCATTTACGCCCAAATGAAACTTCGCCAGTAAAATAACGATATTTTTTAAATTATTGGTAGAAAAGGACATTATTAAAACATAAATATAAAGAAAATAAAAAAAATATTTTCTTTTCTTGAAAATAAAACGCCGTCCTTAAATGGGTCCGCTGGGCGTAAGCAGGGTAAAAAATTCCGAAACATTTTCTTTCAATGCTTAAAGTTTTTACTCACTTCTTGCATTGCCAACGTGCCTTCTTACGACACACAGTGCATCGCAGTTGTTTTGAAAGTTTTTCTGGACAATGTCCTTTTCCATCATGCTGCCAACTTGCCACTACAGAAGCTGTCAGGTGCAAATTTTCTCTACCAATATGTCTCAAATAGTGAATCGGCGTCGAAATTGAAGCTGATCTAACTTTATATCATTAGTTAGAAGGTAAAGGCGCGATTAGTTTTCAACAGCTAGATCCAGCATGTCGGTGTATACCTAACACCCACCACTAATTTTTGCCACGTATAGCAGTGCGGTACAATAGAATGTATTGATTAGCTTGATGTACAACGCCCATAGCTTTATTGTAGGTTTAGAAAACATGGATATTCCAAACGTCTACTTTTTTCTTCTCGACAGTGCACTCTCTTCTTACTTTCCCCAGTGGGGAAAACGTTGTCATAATTAGACCCCATGGCGCAGCCAACGAACTAATAAAATTTCGTTGAGTTGGTCAAAACGGTAGTCGAATTCAGCACGGTATTACTTCTTCATATACTTGAATGTTTTGTATATATATAGTCTTCATCATCTTCTTATTCTTCTTCTTTGGTATGCAGTAAGCACACTTGGTTCTGGTGGAAGTGCAACGAATTATATATCGGTAACATAATCTTCTTCAAGCATCATAGCATCGTGTGTATCAAGTGCTTCTTCAAGCCCCAGGAACTAGTCATGACTCTTAAATGTTTGTTTTGCCACTTGTGAAGACTCAAACTATAAAATTTTCGACGAAGTATAGTCTGTAACAGCAGAAGTGCTTCAATTCACCACAGATTGGTTGATGCATAAATAAAAACGCTCGAAAGTTTAAAGAGTGTTTCTCGTTACTACGTTACTTTGACATCAACTGTCAGCTTGGACGTTGCCAGCATCGCAATGACATGGTTGACTATCGGTGGTTGGGCTTCTATACAACCGATCCTTTTTTCAGTCAGTGTAAACGGTAACTTTCATGTGCCCTGTCCTTACAGGACAGAGAGAGAGGCTATGCACTTAGGTACACTATATCACTCAAGTGGTGTACAGTTATCCACCCTGGAAAAAGTTCCCAACCTAATCCGAGTTTCCATAGTATATTCATAAGATACAACAATAGATTTTCGGTGGCTGCTATTATTAATCTTAAGGCTGTCCTAAAAATGCATGTATTTTTAACAGTTGGCTATTTCTATAGTAAAAAACATTATTTTTGTAGGTTTATGACTTTAACGGAATGACTTATTTTTCAATTATTTATATTGTTCGCTTAGAATTATCGTCTAAATAATAGTTATGCTAACTATTATCTTATCGGTCATCCAAAACAGCTTTGTCAGAGCAAATATGTTCTGCCAGTAAAAAAGGATTTTTAACCTCTGAAGTACCCATTGGCCCCAATCGGGGACATCGTTGTAAAACAACAAATTTTGAAAAAAATATTAACTTTTTTTAAAGGTATTTTATTTTGACTTATTGTCAATAGTATACTTATGAGTTTTATGTAAGAAAGCCAGCGCACTTGAAGGAAAAAACTGCAAATAAAAAATACTTAATTTGTGCAATTACTAATTCCTCAAACCGCTTTACAAAATGCGTCATAAAATCACTTTAAAATGTATTTAAACAAAATTGTGTTCAAAAACACATAAATAACTTCATTAACATCAAAGTTCTAATGCAGATATGAGAAAAAATAGATATATATTTTAATTGTGGGTACTTTTATATGCGGCCCTGTTTGGGGACGGCGGACGTATATGGGTTAATACTACATACCTAAATTATGTTATCACGTAAGTGGCGAATAGCCTTTGTTGATAATAAAGATCTTGAAACCTTAAGTTTTTTTTTGTAGAAAATACAAATTCATTAATTTTAAATAAAATAGGTAACATAATTTCAATTCAATTTTTCAGGGTGCTGACATGGCTTCCACTGCTAGAATTTTAGTGGCAATAGTGCAAATATGCTTTGAAGCTAAGAACTGGTCGGCTCTTAATGACCACATTGTTCTGCTTTCTAAGAGGAGGTAAAGATCTTATAAAATAATAATAAAGTTGGGAAGTATTTTCAACTTACACAGATGTAGTTACTCCACGTGGAAAATGGGCCCTGGGGTTCTACTTGCAGAGAATAATAACATGAGGCTGCTATTAAAACTAGAAGTCACTCCCATATTACAGGAAAGAGTGACTGATTTATCAATCAGAAGTAACCTCTGAATGGATTGATATTTGGGACACTCATAGGTTTTGTAATGTAGACCTTAAAAAGGTTTTATCCATGCAGGCAAAGCTGCAAACAGAAGCTAGTTATTTTAGACATATAGGTTGGCCACACAACCTATAAATTGTAATTTGACTCTAACAGTGTTAGTAGGTTAACCTGTTCTGTTGGTAAACACCAATTATTATTGGAACGAAGTTCCTTATCGCGCGTTGTGAAAGGGGGCTAGATGGAAAAAATTCTTACGAAAAGTTGTTAGGACACTTTTTGCTATTGTAAGCTGTGCGGCGCGCGCATGTTTCTCTGTCTGTCTCTCTCTCTCTTATAGAAAGCAAGCCAGATATTTTCATTAATCGAACTTCGTTCCATCCGGGTGTCCCTTGACACCTCTCAAGTTTTTTCTAAATTTTTCTAAACTTACCAAGCAACAAGTTAACACATTGACTGCGGAAAACACAACAGCTCTGTTTTTGAGGTTGGAATGTGAGTCGGACACAAACATGTTTTGTCAAAGGATTTTCCATACTAAAATCAATTTCAGGCCTCTAGAATAGTTCTTTAAAACGCCGCCGCAGCCGATGTGTTAACACTGTTTAATTTCCTTAGGTCCCAGCTCAAACTAGCAGTAGTAAAAATGGTGCAAGAATGCTACACTTATGTCGACAAAACACCAGACAAAGAAACGAAAATCAAGCTCATCGAGACACTGAGAACTATCACTGAAGGCAAAATCTACGTAGAAGTTGAACGAGCAAGACTGACTCATATCCTTGCTAAAATACGAGAAGAGGAGAACAATGTTGCCGAAGCAGCCAAGATTATTCAAGAGTTACAAGTGGAAACTTACGGATCAATGGATAAGAGAGAGAAAGTTGAGCTCATCTTGGAGCAAATGAGACTGTGCCTCGCTATCAAAGATTATGTCCGCACTCAAATCATTTCTAAGAAGATTAATACTAAGTTTTTTGAGGAGGAGAACACTCAGGTTAGTATTTTTAAGATAACTTAAATATTTGGTAAATTTTTGTGAAAAAAATTAACAAGATGCAACATTTATCTCATGTTGGTTTATTGAAAATCAAAATGCATTATATTCAAATAGGCTAACAATGCTGCCCTGCACTGTTTAAAATGCAGTAAGAGAAAAATTTCATAATTGATTGTATTCATTATTTTTGTGTAATATTTTTTTTTTTTTTTTTTTTATGTTATGAAGTAGAAGACGAGCAAGACGCTCTCCTGATGTTAAGAGATAACGGCTGCCCATAATCAGTACAGTGTTACCTAGGATTTCACAATGATGTGAAATTCTAGGAGCACTGCACCAACGCTTCTTACTCAAGAGTCATAAGATGTTAAGACTCTTTAGCCCAGTAATTTCACTAGCTACAGTGCCCTCCTACCGGAGCACAGTAATGTTTGCACATCACTGCTCAGGCGGAATAAGATGGAATATTTAACTAAAAATTTTAAGAAAGTTAAAAATTAATAACAATACATTGACTGCAGAAAACAAAGCTGCTGTGTTTTTGAAGTTGGTAACAATAAAAACTTGTTTTTAAAAAAAAAAATTTAATATCACTTGTTAGCTTAAGCTTAATATCTTATCAACAGGAACTTAAAGAGAAGTTTTACCGTCTAATGATAGCGGTCGACCAGCACAACGCAGCTTACCTCTCAGTGTGCCGACATTTCCGAGCACTCGGTCCCTCAGCCGGTCACGATGCGTTGATCGGAAGCGTTGTGTTCTTGATACTGGCGCCCTATGACAACGAACAAGCTGATCTCACGCATAGGGTCAATGAGGAGAAGGATTTGGAGAAACTGCCTGAATACAAGTAAGTAACACAATAAAATTAATATCTCACTCGATAATGATGACATGACATCTCAAAAAGTGCAAATTTACAAAATAAATGTTGAAATTTTATGGCCATATTCTGTAAAATGAACCTTTTTGAGATTCACTTTCATTGCAAGTAAGCGACATAATTATTTTCTTAACCCAAAATAAAAAAAAAAATTATCTTACTGACTGATAAAATATATTAAAATAAACTAGGTTTTATTGTCATGGTTTTGCAAAAGACAAAGTACCAAAATTCTTCGTTGGTTTTCCTAAAACAAAATAAATAAACATTTAAACAGATGGAACGAATGTAAATTGGTGTGGAGTTTCATCTTTAAATATAAATTGTTACATTTTTTCAGGCAGTTATTGGAGCTATTCATCAACCCAGAGATAATAAGATGGAGCACCCTTTGTTCTACATACGAGAAGATGTTACGAGCTACACCTTATTTCAAGTCTTCTGAAGAAAAGGGACAGGAACGCTGGAATGACCTGAAAAACAGGGTTGTGGAACATGTAAGATTTTTTTTTTTTTTTTTTTTTTTTTCTCCTTTTTTTTATATATCTGCAATCGGCTAGGTAGCCTTTATCAGATGCGTTCTCGGGAGATAGTGGAGAAGTTTGAGGCTATTCAGTAATAGCGTCAATATGCCTGTTTGTTTGTGCTACTTTCTTTGGTCAAGACCCAGTATATGCCACCTCTTTAGGCGTTTTACGGTTTGTTGGTCGTCTAGCAGTTCTCTGGCCAAGGTGTTGCTATGGTGGTCCAGCCGGTTTTTATATTTCCTGCTATAGTTCGCTACTTCTTCCTTCACCGTTGGCATTTCAAGATACTCATGTATTTCAGAGTTTTTGACGAACCAGTGTGCACAAGAAATGATTCTGAGGGCTATGTTCTGAAATCTCTGTAATATTTCGAGGTTGGAGTTACTAGCAGATCCCCACAGTTCTATACCGTATGTCCATACAGGCTTTATAACAGACTTGTATACAAGCAACTTGTTGCTAAGCGAGAGTCGAGATTGTCGGCCTACTAGCCAGGAAAGACTTTTAAATTGCAAGTTGGCTGCTGTTCTCTTGGCTTTTATATGGTTTGCCCAGGTCAGTCTCCTGTCTAGGTGTAGACCTAGATACTTAACAGTACTATTTGTTGGTAGAGCTTTGCCTTCCATGCAGACAGGTCCGCAGTCTCCTTTTCGAAGTGCAAATGTTACTTGGGTTGATTTGGAGACACTTGGCTTTATTCTCCATTTCTGTAGCCACAAATCTATTTTGTCCAGTTGGATCTGTAGCTTTTCAGATGCTTTCATTGGATCCGTGTCGCTTGACAGACATGCGGTGTCGTCGGCATACGTTGCTGTTACTACTCCCTGTGTCTCAGGCAGATCTGCCGTGTATATGGAATATAACACCGGGCCCAAAACTGAACCCTGTGGTACGGATGCTTTAATGGGATATAGTTCTGAGTATTCTTCACCATATTTTACTTGAAACTTCCTTTCTTTCAGATACGATTTTAAAATCATGTAGAATGTGTTTGGAAGTTGTATTTTCAGTTTATAGATAAGACCCTTATGCCAGACTCTATCAAATGCTTGTTTTATGTCTATGAACACAGCAGAGCAGTATTCCTTTTTTTCAAGTGATTGCCTGATTGTATGGACCACTCTATGTACTTGCTCTACGGTTGCATGTTTCTCTCTAAAACCAAACTGATGGTCCGGGATGGTTTTGTTTTCTTCTAAAACAGGTTTTAGTCTTTGCAGCAGGACCTTTTCAAAGACCTTCGACAAAATTGGAAGCAGGCTTATCGGTCTATACGAGCTAGGTTCAGTAGCTGGCTTTCCAGGTTTTGCGATCATGCATATTTGTGAGATCTTCCACAGTTTGGGGTAGTAATGTATTCTAAGGATTGCATTAAATAATATCGTTAAGAATACGATGGTCTTTTTAGGTAATTGTTTTAAAACTTCCCCCGTTATTAGGTCAAATCCCGGTGCTTTTTTGTTCTCTAGGTTGTTGATCATTATTTTTAATTCCCTGGGAGTGACAAGTGTCAGAGGTGGTGATAGCTGCTGATCACTATTGATCGTGCGATCTACTTCATCCTCGAATTCCTCCATAGAGGAGTTGTTAGGGGTAAAGATTTCACTAAGATGCTTAGCAAAGAGCTCAGCTTTTTCCTTGCCACTCCTAGCCCATGGCTCATCGGTGTTTAGCCTTATTGGTGGGATATGATTTTGTGGCCTTTTGAAGTCTTTTGTGATTTTCCATAGGGAATAGTTGTCCTTTTTTCGAGATGACAAAGTTGATAACTTATGTTGAAATGTTTCATTTTCATTGTCTTTTATTAGTTCTTTAAGTTCTCTGGACGCTTTATTATATTTTGCTATGTCTCTGCGTGATCTACTTTGTTGTACACATGTAAGATGAATAGGGATGTTGACTAATTTTTGGAATTGCTTTTATATGATATTTAGACCCATTTCATAGACGAATATCTTATTTTTATGCAAAATTATATGATATTTCAATATAAAAATACGTAAATAAAAATGATTTTTTGAATTCTGGCTAAAACGTTCCGAACTGTCATCTGACAGCGCGTGACGTCACACCACTGGCCTGGACTTACGTTTCCTAGGCAATGTCCCTGATTTCGACACATTTTAATTATACATAACTTAAAAACCACTGAACCGATTTTGATGTAACTTATACTGTGCCCTTAGTTGGTCAATATTTAAGCCAAAAATAAAGTCAATAACTAAAATGTCTATCTGAAAATATAAGGTCCATTTTGGTTATTGACTTTTTTTTGCTCAAATTTGGACGAACTTAGAGCACAGTATAAGTTGCATCAAAATCGGTTCAGTGGTTTTTAAGTTATGAATAATTAAAATGTGTCGAAATCAGAAACATTGCTTAGGAAGCGTAAGTCCAGGCCAGTCGTGTGACGTCACGCGTTCTGATTGGCGTTCGCATTCGCGTAATAATAAGTAAAAATTATTGAAATTAAAATTGATTTTATTCCATTTTGGCTTGTAAATAGATCCTTAAAATGTGATTGTAGGTTTTTAAATATTGTCTTTTATGTGAAAAACATAACTTTATATGAATTCGTAACATGTGTCAACATCCCTATTGTAAACGTGCTTATTACAAGATTTAGAAGTCTGTAAAAAAATCGAAAATAAAAACAAAGTTACATCTGTAGAAGCCCTACTTTAAAATATTTCTATTTAAAATTAGACTTTTTGTCTTCACTTTTTGACCCTGGAATCCTGAAAACGATTGTACTAAGACTAAATTTAATCGTCTCCTAAGAAAGCTACTCCTGGTACGTAAGTCCACGTCTTGTAACGCGGTATAATATTATGTTATACACGATATACTCTTGGGGAAAAGTTAGGGCAAAATTTGTGCTAGTCAAACTTTAAATTGCTATTCTTACACAAGTAAACTCAACAAACATATGATGAACATGGGGCTTATCCAAGAGGCAGAGTGCAGATTCTGCCAAGAGGAGGAGGAAACCGCAATGCACATCCTTTGTAGCTGCGGACCACTCATGTTCAAAAGAAGTATCCATCTAGGGCGACAAATGATGCTCCCTGATGAGATACAACAAATCACCCCCTTGAAGATCTGGAAGTTCTTAGAAGCTACGGGTTTAGGGAGTGAACTATAGCTCAAGAGGGCGTCACAATAGACCAGCAATGGTCGAAGCGACAAAAACCCCTTGATCTAATTTTAATAATACACAAGTAGTTTTTCTGGTGTTACTATTTTTTTTAGATAAGTGGAAAGCTAATTGTTTTAATATGTTTTTTTCCAGAATATCCGCATAATGTCAATGTACTACACGCGTATAACAGTGAAGCGTATGAGCGAGTTGCTCGGCCTCAGTGAAACAGAGACGGAGGAGGCTTTGAGCCAACTGGTCGTCAGCGGCGTCGTCAAGGCTAAGATCGATCGACCCGCCGGCGTTGTACATTTCAGGTAACTAGTTAACATATATCAGCAGACCTGCAGGGCTATGATGCGCACATCGACAAAATTTTGTCGACTGTTTTTCTCGACTTTTTATGTCAAAATTGTGTTTGTCGACTGATGCCAACATGCGCACCGAATATCTCGTGTAGACATACGGTACAATTGTGAATTACTCTATTATCTGTGGTGAGTTTTGTTTACAAAACTCCGCATGCGTAACCTCTTTTCATCAAATTTTGACATTTCAATCGAGTATTTTGTCGTAGTCAATATTGAGCGCGAGATGTTTCTCGACAAAATGCGAGAAAAAATGACGACTATTGAATTTTGATGTGCGACAAATTTACTAAGTTAAAAGTAAAATAACGATACTAAATTAATGTCTACTATTCTTAATAGTGGAAAAAATATGAGAGGACCTTTGGCCATCCTTTTTGTTCAGAGTTTTTATTTTATTTAGGATAAAAATCGCTGATTAATTTTGTGGCCACTCAATAAGTATTATCTGATACCTATATAAAGTGGTTGTGCCTTTTAAATTTAGGGCTATTAAAAGAAATATAGTATTATATAAGTACAAGATTAATTATCATATCATTATCTTCTTTGTATCCTTCTCTAATGATGTATAATGAAACAAATGATTTCTTTATGTCACTAATTTAATCAATAGTTATTACGCAGATCACAGGAAAACTATAACATTTTAATTCACAGGATAGCCACGATCTTGCACTCGATTGTCTTAGTTTCTTAAACAATATGGAACACTATTTAGTAGACGGAATAATTCCTTGCTTGGTGAAAACTATTTTGCCCATCGGTTCGTTCCACCTCTACACACACTTTCACTTCACTTGAAGATTTTGGTCATTTGGTTAATATGCACCCGACATTGTGGGCTTTGCCAATTCCTAAAAAGGGAAATGAAATTAATAATTATAATGAAATAAGATGAATGATTATTATTTATAATGAATTAAAATGTTAATTCGGAAAACTTTGTGTACCTTTGTATTTCTTCTGAGTTTACCCCCGTTTTTTTTTTTTTAATAATTCAATATGTAGAATGTAGACTCACGCGTTTGTGTATATGCGAGATTTCGATCACAATAATTCTTTTAAAATACTTATCTTCATTCGTACATGAAAAATTCGAATAAATAATAATTTTAACAAGTAATAATGCGTAAATATTTTAAATTCAACATACTAAACAGCACAAAATTGGCAAAAAGAGATAACCGCCATTTTTAAGAATAAGTTTGCACGAGGTGATCTCCATTTTGTACATAGACAAAGAAGACTATGTCTACACGACAAAATTATGTCGTGGCTTATTCAGGCTTATGTCGATCGACATAAATGTCGATGTGCGCATCATAGCCCTGCTGGACTCGTCTCGTTAATCTTATTTGGGGTTACGTACATCGAAAGGACAAACGGAACCCTTATAGTATCACTTTGTTGTCTATCAACTTCACTCGTCACTTTGGTGTCTTTGTTGTGTAGCGTCCGTGGCCCAGTGGTCATACGTCCGGCTTGTAAGCCGGAGGTCCTGGGTTTAAATCTCAGTGTGGCAAAGATTTTCAACTGAACGCTACCGTGTTTCGGAAGGCACGTAAAACTGTGGGTCTCGGCTATTTCCTATAAGATATGTAGGAGGCAGTCGTTAGGTCATGTTGCAGGCCCTGTAGTAATCTCGGCGACCTGAAACTGCAACATATAGGTTCGCCACACAACCTATAAAATTGTGATTTGGCTCTGACAATGTAAATAGGGAAACCTGTTCTGTTTGAGTATAAACCCAAAATTTTATTATTATTAATTATTATCAAGACCCTTTTAAAAGTAAAATGGAGGGAAAGAAGGAGGAATCCGAGGTAACACTGTACTGATTATGGGCAGCCGTTATCTCTTAACATCAGGAGAGCGTCTTGCTCGTCTTCTACTTCATCACATAAAAAAAAAAAAAAAAAAAAGGAAACCAGATTCATAGAGGTAGGTGCGTATGGAAAAATAAAGCTGAACAAGACAAAAAATAATCTCTTACGAACATTACACTATTAGAAAAGGAAAGTGAATCAATAGATTCATCAACATCATCATAGATTCATGACAATAGTCATTGTGATCGTTTCAGCCCCTCTAGCATATACAATGCGTAGACTTGTCTTGGTGTCAAGTCAACTGTCATCTCATACATTCACAAAAGTACAATGTATGGGATGACAGTTCTACTCTTGAAATTTCTGCGGGATCCCATGTGTCATGCTAAGGCCACTGCGGGGTTATGCCGGTCCAAAATCGCTTCTCGTTTTGCTGGCGCCCACTGTCAAATTTTAACAAAATTTTGAAAAAAATCTTGAAAATTCTTACGATGCCAGTACAAACTCAAATGCAACTTCATTTTTTTTAATTTAGCATCTTTTAGGCGCCTCAAAATGGCGTTATTGGAAATAAAAATGTGTTTTTTTTTTGCTTACGTTTTGCTGCGCGTTGTAGAATGTAGTGATATTGACAGCGTCAAACATCTTAAAATTAAAACATAGGAAAACAAGGAAAATCACTGAATCCGAATGAATAGGCATAATAAAAAAATCGGTTAAATATAATATTCATTGTTCCAGTTTGAACATGGACGCATCAGACCGCCTCAACGAATGGTCCAACAACCTGAACACGTTGATGCAGTTGGTCAACAAGACGACACATCTCATCAACAAAGAGGAATGTGTACACAAACATCTGTTAGCGACGGCTGAGTAATAATATAATAATAAATGATACTATTTAATATACACATACATTAAGTTTTTTTTACTTAAAATTCACTTATGCATTTTTCATTCAAAAATAAAATAGATAACTCTTTCTTGAATACAATTATTACCAATTAACATTAAAGGTGAAATCGCACTAAGCGGCGACTACACTGCAGCTTCGCGAGGCGGTACGGCGCGGCCAAGAAATTTGTATGAAAATGTCGCGTCGCTGCCGCGTTTTACAGTATGACCCATACATTTTCATACAAAATATACATGGCCGCGCCGCTGCAGTGCAGTTGCCGCTTAGTGCGATTGCACCTTAAATACATGTAGTATTTGATAAAAAAAGTGTTACAATTGGCGGTCTTATCGCTAAAGTAACCTCTTCAAGACAGTCAAACAAGGAAATAATAATATATTTATAAAGCAATGAAATTTATAGCGATCTTTTCTAGGAAGAAAAGAAAAATAAAATGATATCATTGTAAAATGGATATTTTAAATAATATTATGTCTATGTGAAAATTTTAACACTCCAACTTGAATCTTGGCAAGAATATCTTAAAATCTTAAAATCTATCAATGCGTTTCAGAGTTAGATTTTTTATATATTATTTGATATTTAAATTTCTTCACTTATTGTTTAAAATGTCCTACTTTTAAAGCCCTCGTTAACTACAAAATGTATAATAATAATATGTATCAGATATAAAATAAATAGGAATAAATAATATTATGTACGAAATTCTAGGTGTAATAAATATTTCCGTGAAATATTTTTGAAACTTTTATTTATATGAACCGAAATACATGTCACTGGTCCTTAGAATATCTTTTAGAGATAATTTTGAAATATTCACAAATGTATCTACGTCCTTATAGAAAAAGTTCTTTAAAGGATCGATAGACAGATAACTCTTTATTGCAAACTATAATATTACAAACAAAAATATTAACTTTTTAAAAAGTGTTACAAATTGCCATCTTATTGCTAATAGCGATCTCTTCCAGACAACCAAGCAGGAAAGAAAAAATACAAGTTTAGAATGACGCTAGTGGTGGGAAGGATGAGGTTGGCAAAGAAATAGGGATGTTGACTAATTTTTGGAATTGCTTTTATATGATAGATAGACCCATTTCATACACGAATATCATATTTTTATGCAAAAATATATGAAATTTCAATTTAAAAATACGTAAATAAAACTGATTTTTTGAAGTCCGGCTAAAACGTTCCGAACTGTCATCTGACAGCCCGTGACGTCACACCACTGGCTGGACTTACGCTTCCTATGCAATGTTCCTGATTTCGACACATTTTAATTATTCATAACTTAAAAACCACTGAACTCTGAACCGATTTTGATGCAACTTATACTGTGCCCTTGGTTGGTCCATACTTAAACCAAAAATAAAGTCAATAACTAAAATGTCTTTCTGAAAATATAAGATCCATTTTGGTTATTGACTTTTTTTTGCTTAAATTCGGACCAACTTAGGGCACAGTATAAGTTGCATCAAAATCGGTTCAGTGGTTTTAGGTTATGAATAATTAAAATGTAACGAAATCAGAAACATTTCATAGGAAGCGTAAGTCAGCGGTGCGGTGCGTGTCAGTGGTGTGACGTCACGCGCTCTGATTGGCGTTCGCATTCGCGTAACAATAAGTAAAAATTATTGAAATTAAAAATGATTTTATTCAATTTTGGCTTGTAAATAGATCCTTAAAATGTGATTATAGGTTTTTATATACTGTCTTTTATGTGAAAAACATAAGTTTATATAAATTCGTAACATGTGTCAACATCCCTATTGTTTGAAACATTATTTTCTTTTCAACAACAATATAATTCTTTTCAACAATCAATGAGATATAACGAATCAAACTCAAACCCAAGTTTGGTTTGTTATATCTCATTGATGATGAAAAGAATTATATTGTTGTTGATAAGAAAAGAATGTTTCAAACAATTTCTTTGCCAACCTCATCCTTTCCACCACCACCGTCGTTCTAAACTTGTATTTTTTATTTACTGCTTGTCATGACGTATTTTTAGTACTTGCCCGGAACATTTTGTACTTAAGTTTTTTTTTATTTTTGACCACTATCTTGCATCATCGACGATTGACGACCTCTGTGGCGTGGTGGCTAATACCCGCCTGCAACGCAGAAGGTTGCGGGTTCGATTCCCGCATGGAACAAATGTTTGTGTGATACACAGGTATTTGTTTCTGGTCCGGGTGGTTTTCAATTTTCAATATCTATTATAAGTATGTATTTACAAAAGAAAAAGTATATTATAAGTACCTATTATATCAGTAACTACCTAACCACCATAATACAAGCATTAAGTTGCTTAGTTTGGGGTTAGGTGGCGCTGTGTGAAACGTCCTAAAATATTTATTTATTTATTATCATGTTAAGCGACGATGTGGCCTTAAATGGTAGCAGACTAAACCAAGAAGGCGGGATAAATCCCTCCCTGGATAATTTTAAATACTATTTTATACTATCTCAACATCCGTATTACTAAAAGTGACTGCACAGTAAAAGTTATTCAAAGTCATGAATACAACGAACCCTTAAGAGGACACTGATAAGTTATCTATTCGTTTGTCGAGTATCTTAAGACCGCACACCTGACACCTGCAATAATTGCTTTCTAGTTAGATTTAATGATATTATCTTAGTGATAACTACAATTATAGCCAGGTGGATGCCGCAAGTTGGTCAAGTTCATTATACAGGGTGACTGGGTTACTAAAAATCTGTAGTAGGGTACTCATACATATATTTTATTACTAGATAAGTAAATTTAAAGTTAATTACATGATAACCACAACTATAGCTAATAAAATAGGTTTTGCAAGTTAATCAACTTCATTATACAGGGTGACTAGTGTTGTCTCGTTGTAAATAATTAAAATATAATAGTTTTTTTACTAAGATTTTATTTATACCTTCTGTAAACTGTAAAACAAAATGTATTCGCAATGCAAACGCTGCACCAATATCGCTGATCTGCGGCAGTGTTTCTTTTAAATTTATAACATTTTTTTGTTTTTTATTTAGATAAGTACCTATATTGCCATTCTGTATTTTATCTAATCCTTTAAGCTTCTAAGTGTTTAACCAGTCTTCTATAATGAAAGACTAACTGCTGTCGAGTCTTTTAAAACATAAAACTACTTTTATTCATTTTCATTTTATCTGTAGAAATATGCGTCTAACATTATTGGATAGTTTTCCAAAATCTTTCATTATGCCTACTTAGGTTTCATAGAAACTAGATACTGACACACTCGCGGCAACTAATGTGATAGAGTTATTTGATGATAATACAAAATTTATTATTAGGTATGTGTAATATGAAATCTGAAGTAGTTTCACATGCTAATATACTGTCCAGTACCCTTAAGGACATCGGAGCAAAACCTAACCATACTCGTTACAACCATGCTACTCATAATATTTAGTTTAATAATATTACCGATCGCCATAGTGTCTGTATCAGATTATTTAAATAAAAATACCCTTCCGCCTATATATGGGGTGTACCAACAAGAGAATAAGTTCTATTGGTTGAAATTTCTATTTATGTATGTGTACCTTACAATTAGACAGGTAAGCCGAGTGTTTTTTTTATTCTCACTTCAAAATCGCTCGACCGGTTTAGATCAAATTTTAAAACTGAATTTTCTATGGAACTTTAAAAATAATTCAACCACGATTAAATTTAAGGATAGATACGTATTAATCGTGACTTTGATATATTTATATGAATGTTTTTTTTTAGTTTATTATTCAATATAAAAGATCTTATTTAGCGAAGACAGGAGAAAACAGCTCTGGCGCAATACAAACAACTCGCGATGATGAGGCTTTGGAACGCCACTATAATATTGCGGATCATCCTAAAGTAAGTACCTACCTTATTTATATTCATTTTTAAAACAGTAAGACTTTTAAAGTACCGGTGGAAGGACGAAGTGATGAAAGACCAGAGAGCGCTCCAAGCTGTCTTGGGAAGCGACAGCGCAGGACAGGCAGGAGTGGCGTCTTCTTGTGTCGGAGGCCAATTTGGGTAGCTGCGCCATCTTAGTTAGTTTAATACTATAAAAATAGTTTTTTAAATTACTTAGTTTAGTTAATTTTCTTATCAACTCTGGCTGACCTATTGTACTCGTAGGGTAGAGCAATAAATATCTACGAGCAACACCGGGCCCTTAAATGTGTCTACGAAATGCGTGAGCCTCCTTGGGACTGCATATCCCAAACCGGAGGCGGAAGAATCCTCTTAATGGGATCACCACTTTTAAATTACCCTTGAATCTTCAAAGAGCATAAAATAGAAAGGTGTTATCACAATAGATCCCAAATCCCAATGGGTCGAAGTGTTGCTGGCTTTGTTGCTGACAGGCCCCGTTATAAGATAGAAACGTGAATCAATACCCTATCTTAACTTACTGTATTTTTTGTTTCTTCTGATATCCTATAATATTATGTTGTATCCTTGCAAAATCTGAGAGGTTTGTACTTGAATAAACATTTCATTTTAACACAAGCACCTGAGGCGCTTGCCTCGATATCGCTCAACCTAGTCGATTACCAGGGGTAACTCTTAGGACGTCCTCTAGATGAGCAAGAGAAACTACGAAATTTTGTAATATTAGGAATAAAATACCCTTTTTCTTTTATAACAGGGAGTAGACGCAGTCTATTTCAATGGTATGAGCAAAGAAGCTGCCGTCATCTGTGGACTGGCGCGTAGACCGCAACAAACCTGTGACACATTCCTCTACATTAAGGTATGATATACAATATTATGTAACCCTATTTATTTATATTTAGCCTAGACTGTCTTACTGCTGGGCAAAGGCCTCCCCCAAATTCCTCCATTCCTTTCGATCTATCGCCGCCTCTTGCCAACCCTTCAGATACATGATCAGGTCGTCACGCCATCGCTTCCGGGGCGTGACGACTTCATCTATCACCCTAATAATAAAAAAAAACATAGATATTCCTTCGCTGGCCTCCTTACCTCTCCAACCGGAGAAATTAGCTGCATAATATTGGATCTTACTTAGAGACACGCTTCCACCGCATCCCCTCCTACTTCCTCTACGCACTTTATTTTACTTAAATTTAATTAATTTTTGTTAAATTCCGCGGAATTTCTTTCGTGAAAAGCACTCTAAGTAACCCAGACGAGATCTCGCATGGAGTAACCCTCCTACCAATAAGAAAATCAGACAAACGATTTTTTAAAAAACTTTTTAAAAACAAGCTTTTATTATTATTACCATCTAGCACCAAAGTACTCGTCAAGACGAATCAAATGAGCCCAAACTCGATGGGGTTGCGTCGTTTAATTACGAAGTTCTTATGGCTACCTTCCAGCTCCTTCATCAGATCAGCTCCATGTCATTATAATATTGCATTGTCATCTGATTTATTCATGCATACCAAATTTCAGCTCAATCAGAAATTGGGATCGTGTGTGTGGGGATAGTGGATCAAATTAAACTTCCAAGATTTGATTACAGACAGACAGACAACAGAGAGGTGAAAGTAAATAAAAGCTTGTAAAAAGAAGAAATCTAATAAAAGAAATATTATAAATTGCAGTTGAATAACAAAGAGCTCCTGCTATCTCCAAAGCTTCCTGACTCATATCATGAACAAACGACCGCTGAAGCGGGACATTACATCGCAGGGGGGTTGAAGATAGAAAACACTGTACCAATGCGGACTTGGAAACTCACATATAACGGTGAAATGAAGTAAGTTCATTTACGTTTCAGTCTAAAAAATATGGGCATGTCCAAAAAAATATAACTTTGTCCGACAAGACGATAACATTTCAAAATATTAGATACGAACCTATTTCTCTATGTAGATTTATTAAAAAACGGCCGAGATAAAATGCACTAAGTTCTTGGTGGGGTGCCATGACGTCACAGCGTACCCCGTCAACACAGTATAAAGTTTAGCAGTAATAGGTTTATTTTGAAACAGTTTCATAAACATGGTACTAATTACAACAATTTTCATAAATTCTTCAATTTTATTCTTCCTGCTCTTTTCCACTAGGTGGGGTCGATACAATACGTCTTACTCCTCCATTCCGAATAATTATAATCCTTCATATGTACACTCACTCCTCTAGCAAGCATATATCCTCTTTCACACAGTTCATCCAAACCTTTTTAAAACGTCTCTTCAGATTTCCACTTACTACCATAATTTCTTATTATTTACAGAGTACGCAACAACCCAGAGAAAACAATCAAAGTAGAAGCCGAGTTTACATGGAGCGCTCAGTGGGCACCATTCAACTATGATTTCCAAATGTCTCCCAAGAACGTCGCTAGAGACATGGCGAGAGAGCCGTGGTCACGGGAATACTTCAAACAATTACAGCAGTAAAGTATCTTTTTAACCCCCGACGCAAAAACGACGGGGTGTTATAAGTTTGACGTGTCTGTCTGTCTGTCTGTGTGTCTGTGTGTGGCATCGTAGCTCCCGAACGGATGAACGGATTTGAATCTAGTTTTTTTGTTTGAAAGTAGAGTTAGTCGAGAGTGTTCTTAGCTATGTTTGGTGGAAATCGATCCAAGATGGCCGCCGCTACAAAATGGCGGATAATTTTTTTCTTCTACAACCCCCTCAATATGGGTATCAAATGAAAGGACTTAACGAGTAGAATACAACGCACTATAATAAATTCAAAATCCAAGATGGCCACCTCCACAAAATGGCGAATAACACATTTTGAATGCGTTGCGTTGGGGCTATTTTTAAATTTTTAATTTAATTCACTTGTTATGTAATTATATTTTTAATTTGACTTCGCATATACGCTGACCAATATTCTAATGTATTTTTTTTTACCCTTTTCACGGCAAACATATTATATGTATTTATTCAAACAGCTAAATGATTAAAATTAACAGACAATGAATAAAAAAAAATTGTATGTATTTAATATGAGATTAGCTTACGCTCGGGACTTTACCCGCGCAAATAATTCCTTTCTTAGCAGAGGTCTTCGTCGCATATTCTAATTCTATTTGTATTCCAAATTTCAACCTAATCCGTTTAGTGGGTCAAGCTGTGCGTTGATATCTTCTATTGATCAGTCACGATTTCCTTTTATATAATATGTACATATTTAGATAGATAAAAGCTAAATAAAAAATCATGAATTTTAAATATCAGTATCTTCTTTTTAATTATATTATACCTATATAAAATATATCAAACTGAAAACACTTTTAAAATTAACAATTTACAATAATAACTTATTGAAATATGTAAATAATAAGTTATATGTGATGAAATAATTAAAAATATACATAGTATATCGTAAATTTAAAATTATAAATTGTCAAAAAGACCGCTTCGAGCCGTTCCTGATGGAAAGGTGCCCATAACACTTGCTGCGTTTCCACGTTGTATGGCAATGGACATTCTTTGCACCAGGAACGACCCTGAACGACTATCTCCACTTTAATTCTAATTAAGGGGCTGCGCAGACGACAGACTATCCATGACGCACTTTTAGTCTGTGAAAATAGAACCTATGCAATTATTTGTGCGCCGGACTTTTTGCGCGTCGTGTGCGTTACTGCATACGAGTATAATTGCATAGGTTCTATTTTCACAGACTAAAAAGTGCGTCATGGATAGTCTGTCGTCTGCGCAACCCCTAATTCTTTCTTTTTAATTTACAAGATCATCATAATCACCTATGTTTACATATTATTAATAACATTAAAAAAAATATATAATTTTTTTTACAGATTTCACCAATCTCACTACGAACAAATGGGCATTCTGAAAGGAACCGTGAAAGTGGATGGAAAGGAACAATTATTGCAGATGCCATGTGTCAGAGATCACTCTTTCGGTAAATAGAAATGTGAATGTTATATACATGTTTCCAATAAAGGTGAACATAAGGTTATTAGTAGACATCTTATTTTATATTAGAGTTTAGAGCAAAAAAAACTAGAAACTAACTTATCAAATCGATCTATTTTTACAAGCTTTTATTTACTTTCACTTGTCTGTTGTCTGTCTGTCTGTAATCAAATCTTGCAACTTAAATTTGACCCACTTCCCGGTGTCCGATTGAGCTGAAATTTTGCATGCATGCATTAATCGGATGACAATGCAATATTATTATGTGACCTCAATATTTCTGTAATCCCATATTCGATTCTTAATTTTGATACATCGAAATAAGCCACTGAAACGCAGATGTTTTTCAAAAAATCTGCCTGAAATTTTATTCTATGATTTTTTTGAGAAATTTTGCAATTTAGGTGCAACGTATTCATAATTTTGCCAAAGTTTGGTACTTCTCTTCTATTCTTTTATTGTGACAAATTAGATTTTATTTGATTAATTAAAATAATATTCTGATATTTTGTCCACGTAATGAGATAATAAAAAATAAATAATTATACAGGGTTATTTTTTTATGAATTTTTAAAATGGACACCTCGATTTTTCGAAAAAAATTAAATAACTCAAAAACCGTAAATTTTCGCGGAACATATATTGCTCTCAAAACATGGCCAGTGACCTCCCCAATAAGGCCCTGTACACCAATGTACTGAATAACCAAAGACCCTGTATATTAGCCTGCTTACTGCTTAAATTTTGTATTATACTTATGTACTGACAAACTGGCGACAATGCGGCGCGGTGCACCTGTAGTGTGAGTTGGCAAATATACAAGTGATACACACGGATTATTGTTATAAAAAAAAATTAAATGAGAATGAATGAATGAATGAGTGAAATGTTATGCGATGCATTCGCAGTTTTGCTTTAGCCTTTACGCTATTTCAGAGTCCAAGCGCTATACAAATTTGTTTATTTCAGGCAAGTTTCGTGACTGGAGCGTGTTTCACCGCTACGTGCTCCATTTTATATTCCTTGATAATGGAGACTGCATGGAAATCGGCACTGTTTGTCAACCAATTATACTGTCACAGTAAGTCACTCGATTATTAAAAACATAATAATATGTGTTTATGTGCTAGTGAAATTACTGGGCTGAAGAGTCTTAACATTTTATTACTCTCAAGTAAGAAGCGTTGGCGCAGTGCACCCATAATTTTACCTTTGTAAAATACTGGGTAGCACTGTAATAATTATGGGCAGCGTTATCTCTTACCATCAGGAGAGCGTCTTGCTCGTCTTCTTACTTCGTTGTATAAAAAAAAGATATTTTACTACACACCCACACACACATTTTAAAGAGCATCTCTCTATGTCTGATCCGAATCCGACCCGAATCCGTCATAACGGTTTTCGTACAAGTAAATAATGACGGATTCGGGATATAGTACAGAAGCCATCTAGCGGGCAGAAATACCTTCCTGTCAAAATTCTTACGAAAACTATTATGGCTACATCAATCCGTTATAGATTCCGTCATTTGACGGATTCGAATCGATCGATTCATATACTGATATATTACATAACTTGGCTATTATAATAGTGAAATAAGCAAACTATAGTGACAGATATAACGCAATTACTTTCAGATTGACAATCGGCTACCTTTGTCGCAAATCCGATCAAGCGGTGGTACCGATTGAAAGCTGCAGCTTTAATCTGTACCAACATGGAGAAAACCAAACTATGCCTAAAGATTACGAATTTACTTTTGTAGCTGGTATGTAATTAAGTGAACTTATAAATGAGTTTATTCCGACTGATAAGCGATAAAACAGGATGAAATGCACGTTTTAAATCATAATTTGAAAAACGCTCTGTGTATTAACTACCTTTCAATATTGATGTAGGTATTCTAGATATGTATAAATATAAATTTTAAATCACCCAGACTTTCGAGTAATCAGTGAAAATACCTACCTAGTCATAAAAAACAAAGGGTATAACTCCCTCGACCTATTACGATAAAATTTTAAAGGGACCACTTTTAAATTTTAACAAAACCGGTCAAGTATTTTTTTAAATTTGCGTGTTGGTTATTGAAATCGTGCTTGAAGATGATTCTTTTAATTATCTCATTTCACACATCCATCCTATAATTTCGGGCATCCCTTTGCTTTAAATTTAAAGCACTTATTATAGACGCACAGTGTGTGGTTTTATTTTTATTTCTATTGTAATTAAATATGTTAACTTTATTTAAGGTGGCGATCAATACACAGTAAAAGTGCTAGTAGATGATGAAGAAACATTTTACATCGGGAAAGATAGAATAGCTAAACTGCACGAGCGATGGTCACGTGTCGAAGTGAACGGCGTGCCAGGCCGAGCTTGTCTTGAATGGCATTATAACAATGCTAAGGATTCTGGAAGAAATAACAAATAGTAGGGACGTTGACAATGTTAAAAACTGAAAATCTATTACAGGACTTTACAATAATGTCGGATCTCTTTTTAAAAACTATTCGCTTCAGAGCTTGTGTTTGAGATCCATAAGGCCAGATGTCGTTAGGCTTAAACCAGACATCCGACCTTATTAACGTCGAGATTTTGTGAATAGTAATTTAATGTAATTACTATTCATTACTATATTTATTATAACGATGTATGTATGTCGTATGTGTAATGGGTAATGTATTTAATAAATAATTGTGTTATTAACATTAAACGTATTTTATTTATTCCTACTCATATACGGCTAGGCATTTGGGTCGTTTATAGACCGTTTTATAGTCAGAATGAAAATCCAGGCATTTCTATTAACCGTCTGTATAATCTCCATTAGCTCCTATAATATATACTTAAATGAGATATATAATATGATGTAGGATATTTTATTGTGCGGTGCGGCTTGCTCGAGTATTTGCCTGAAAGCTAGCGTCAAACAGACGCAGAAACGCGCGGAAAACCGTATAAGATCTACGACGGAATTTTAGTAATGTTCGAATTTAGACGCACCCTGAACCCTGACACAAGATAGCAGGCGCGGTCCGGAGTCCGTAACAACCTGAAGATAGCGATCGCTTTCCCGTTCGTGTTGGCGTCTGTGTGCGTCAAATTAAAAGTTTTTAATACGACTTAGTAGGTACTATTCTTGTATTAGTAGATGCTTTGAACTGATTTAACAAGATATCATCAGATAATTGATAATAATTAGTACCGGCTACCAGACGCCAAACCTTTACTTATCAATGAAAGAGATAAGATTACTGTAATGTTCATTAATTTTGTACTCAGTTATTAGAAGATATCGGAAACAGCACAATGTTGTTAACATTTATATTTTCTGTGTTCATAGTTATAAGAGTGGTTTTACTATTTAGGTTTATAAATACACCATTAAAGCCTCCATTATTAGGGATTTATCAGCAGATGAATAAGTATTATTGGTTTAAGTTCCTCATTTTGTATGCTGTCCTGAATGTGAGACGGGTAAGTCTTTATTATCTTTTAATTAGTCTATAGCTCTATCATTAACAAAATCCGGGTAGGGCATAATCCAACCGGAAATCCCCATACTGTAGGTATTTATTGTTTTATATATTATAGGCAGAATAGGAGATAATTAGGAGTAGATACTGTTGACTGTTATTGTCTTCTCTACAACACCAGTGGTATTGCCAACGCGCTGCCGGTAGGTACTATAAGTTATTATTAAGTCACTAAAACGGAGACTAAAAAAATGATTATGCATAGATGTAGCACGCAGCACGTCTAGGAGTTTATAGTTCATTCAACCATAATACACAAATCTCATATCAAAGATTTATTTTAATGAGGCAAGTCTGTTTGCTACTAAGTACGAGTCATAATATAAGTCATACGTAAGTCTCCTGGTTATAAATAGAATTACCTATTATTATGTCTACAGTACCTTGGGACAAATGCCTTTTCTCTTTTCAATCCTCTTTGTAGCTATTTGAGACAGGTTTTCCATTAACAATTTATTTGCAGTGGCTGTGGCTAATCAAGCGAGCGTATGCAGTCGATTCTGGCAAGAGTTGCGACGGCACCATACATGTTCACGATCAAGACGCTCTTTTGGAAAACAAGTACGAGCTTGGACAGTACCCATACGTAAGTCAACTTACTTAAATGATAGTAGGGACCTACAGGAAATTGTAATTGCTTAAAGGCACAATTTTTATTCTTATACTTGTTAAATTTTAAGTATTTACTGTATACAGGGTTATTTTTAACCATCGAGGACATATCCAATAGAGGGGCAATAGACAAAGTTTTCCTTGAAATAAATTTTTTCACAATTTGACGACTCCGCCCACTTTTCCTATTGGCTACGCTGGTTTTAGTGATGGGCAACGAAAAAGTTTCAATTTAAAACTCGATTATGCCAAGTAATCGATTACAAAGCGATTAATATAATATTTTTGACTAAGAGGCAGAACATACGCACGGTTGCAAATCTGATCTTTTGTTTTAAATGGTGTTAATGTCGGAAATCATAAAGGAAGACTTTTGCTTTTCAAAGACATTGTTAGTTCCGATTTCATCTTATAGCAAAAATAGCGTTTTAGTTTTAAACAAGTCAAATATAAAATACTAGCTTGTGCTCGCGGCTTTGCCCGCATGGCAAAATCCTTTCTTAGTGGAGGTCTACGTCATTAACCCTATTAATATTCCAAATTTCAACCAAATCCGTCCATCGGTTTAGGCTGTGCGTTGATAGATCAGTCAGTCAATAAGTCAGTCACTCTTTCCAAATATAAATTTAGATTCTTAAAGACATCCGATTTAATGCAAAGTTTAAGCTAAATTGAAAAATGGGAAGTAGATTAAATTTTACTTGCAAGATTTGATTATAGACAACAGGACAGGCGAATGTAAAAAAAAGCTTGTGAATTAAATTTAAAAAAAATTGCCCCCTACGCAACGTTTTCAAAATTACCTATTTTGTGGAAGGTGGCCATCTTTGATTTTAAATTTATCATAATAATATATACTACATACTACTACTAGTCAAGCCCTTTCAACTTTCATTTGATGCGCACATTGACGGGATTATGGAGAAAATAATTAATCAGCTATTTTTAGCGGCGGCCATCTTGGATTTTAAATGTATTAAATGTAATGCATATATTTTACTAGTCAAGTCCTTTCATTTCATACATTTGACGAGGTTGTGAAGAAAAAAATTAATCCGCCAAATTGTAGCGGCGGCCATCTTAGATCGATTTCCACCAAACACGGCTAAGAAAACTCTCGACTACCTTTAGACTCTACTTTCAAACAAAAAAACTAGATCAAAATCCGTTCATCTGTACGGGACCCAGAAGTAAGACAAAGTACATGAGCAACGATGCCACAGACAGACAGACAGACACGTCAAACTTATAACACCCCGTCGTTTTTGCTTCGGGGTTAAAAAGAGGTCAGGTTTTTATGTTTTTGGTGAATAACTTTTAAAAAGAGTTTTCATTTCCTTCTTGTTCGGAACTTATTTTAGTCTATAACAAAAAATGACGTTTTCATGATATGGATGGTATATTCTCATCCGCTCATAAAAAAGAAAATATTAAATTTGTAGGTATCTCGATTGAAAAAAAAAACAGGGGAATGGCATCGGATGAATGGTGTTATTAATGCAAAATATTTGCATTAATAACACCGTTCATCATTTAGTCGTGCCCAATAAATTATATTTTTGCATGAGTTACAGCGCCCTGATGGGGCGCGTGAAGTGTACTTTTTTTAATATTATCACCCGCCACACTAAAACGCAATCAGTGGGGCGCGTGAGAAGCAAAAAATATTTGACAGTTCCACCTGCCCCACTAGTGGGACGAATAGTGGGGAACACGGGAATTACCCAATTTTTACAACACAAGTGAATTAAATTAAAAATTAAAAAAACCCCCAACGCATTCAAAATATGTAATTTTGTGGTTGCAACCATCTTTTAGTTTTTCAGATGTTAGTTTATTAAAATCTGTTTATTATAGTTTGTAGTTTTCTACTAATCAAACTTTTTCGTTTAATTCCCATATGTTGAGGGAGTTGTGGAAAAAAATGTAAGCACCATTTCATGGTGGCTAAGAACACTCTAGACTATTTCTACCTAAAAAAAAAACAATCTCAAAAAATAAAAAAATAAAATCCGTAATACTGAGACAGACAGACACGTCATACTTATAACACCCCGTATTTTTCCGTGGGGGGTTAAAAAATAAATTGTGACGATACTGCCACGATAAAATTTTATGAGAATAACCCACTATAAAAAATCATCTGCTCTAGTTGTCAACTTATAAATGACATGGACTTCAAGGCGACTGTCCATTATACCGTATCATACAATAATAATAATTGTCTTAGGAACATGCCAAACCGAAAAATAACATCAGGCCCTTTTTACACTAAACGATTCGTGAGTATTCACCTTTGTAAATAAACGGCATAAACTCACTTGTATTTACTTCGGCTTCGTGCCGACTGCAGCTACTCCTTAAAGAAGATCCTCGTACAGGATCGAACCGGTCGGCACAAAGCCGAAATAAATACAAGTGAGTTTATGCCGTTTATTTACAAAGATAAACATCTGGCCCATGCCATTATGAACCTTATTTTCATTTATTTATTGCTCATAGCTTAAAATTAGGTTTTGGTAGATAACCGCATTATATATTATATATATATACCACGGCAGTATTGTATGTATTAAAAAGTAAGAGAACATCGTTGCGAGCCTTGCACGGAGCGTTAACAATAAATATCGCTGAGAATATGTTGCTGATACTGACAGCTCTATCCATGGCATGCGATGTTGCCAAACAACTGCGTGTGGGGACCAGAATGCAGTGAGTGTACGGGTTTATAGCCACGAATGATGACCGATAAAACGATAATAATATAAACTTATTTTCATTATTAATAAAGAAAACTCATCTAAGTTCATCTGTTGCCAGTTCAACGAAAAAGGTTAACACGTAAAGATGCTTGAACATGTAAGCAACATATTATATTGATAGGCATGCAAAAATGAAATTGGTACTGCATTCTCGTGATTAGATTCTGTTTTGAACACGGGCAAAATACGAGAGAAAGAAGAAATGCAACCGAGCATATGGTACGGTATAGTGGGCAAACCCCTTAAAACTCATTTCTTGCAATGTTATTTTGGAATATATCTAATGAACATACACATTACACATTAGCTATTTTTAACATATTTACAGCTGAACTAATCAAATTTGGTATAATAGGTAGCTTAGGCTCTATAAGTCTCTCTAGGCTCTTGACAATAGGTAACAGTAGGTGCTTTTCAATGGGTAAAACTGGATAGGAATAAATGAATTTCCGTAGTAGTCGTACTGAACTATGAGTCGTCAACATGGGCCTACAGAACATATTATGCGCTAGTTGTACCTAAAGATAGCATGCAATTAGACCTGGTCGAAGATGTGGTACGCATTTGTCCTCTAATCGATTATCATGCATCGATTCAATCGTCAAAATATTCACAACACTGGCTAAATACGAGTCAATAGACAAGGATAGCTATTTGGAGAAAATGCTTTATTAGAAAGAGAGGCAATTTGCCTGACCAGTATAACTTGATCCCTCGCTAGAACAAAAAATAATCATAATTTTGAGGATTATTTTACATTTCTGGGGATATTAAAATCGATTTAATAAATTTAGATATTTTATATGTATACTTTATTATATAATAATACGGTAAACAGTTTTATAAAAAAATAAGAAGTCGTGATTTTTTTGTTAAAAAGAATATTCCGTGAGGCCCGCGTAGTTCCTTAAACTGGCCGCTACTAAACGGCGCGTCACGTGGCGCTACGAGTGGGGTAGCAAATACAACCAGTGTTGATATACAAAAAATCCGCCGATGCCCTCCCCCTGTTTTTAACACACCTGCAACTTCGCAGGACCTGAGGGCCTATTGGCTATCGCCAAACGACATGTAAGACACTAGAATCCATAGACAAAATTGCGTACATTACGTGCTTAAACCTCCTTAGTAATATGAGTAAAGTAACAAACGCAGCAATGTACATTGAAGTTGCCATTAATCGTAGTGGGTGAGAATTAGCCAATAGGCCCTTAGGTAGCCAACATCATAAACAACATGTAATATGTGTCTTTTTGATATTTTGTTACATTTTACTTTCAAACAAAATAAATATCAATTCAATTTTCCATCAGAATGAGGTGGCGCAATATCAGAGACACGTCAAGAAACTTAGGGGAGGTCTTTGTCCAGCAGTGGGACAGCATAGACCAAATAAAACAGACATTATTTTACTATTGTTGTTTATGATGTTAGCTGTCTGGTCCTGCAAGGTTGCAGGTGTTTTAAAAATAACCCTGTATACCATATTTATTAACATAAGGCGAACTTGGAAATCTTTTATATTTTATCTTTTTTATATAACAGGCAATCGATGCTGCGTACTTCAATGGTGTAGCAAAGGACGGATCAGCTATACAAATTTCAGTGGCTAGAAGGCAGAACAACTTTTGCGACGCTTTGGCTAGCTTCAAGGTAACATTTTATGAACCGAAATTTTCTTCAAGTCTTGATTTAGGACTTGGGTTAATCCTGGTCCTTGATAGAGAGGGAAATACGTATAATTATTCACATTTTTGACGCTTTTCAGAGTCTTTTAACAATTAAATGTATTTGAGAAGTCCTTGGCCCTTAGCTTGATATCTTTAATTAATTGAAAGTAATAACTAATTAAGAACTAATTAAGACCACAAACAAATTTTATACTAGACTGAAAGAGACAAAATTTGACGGCCTCAAGTCAATTTTTTGTAATTCGTGGTTATTAATTCATTTCTAATTATTTTTTCTTATAGTTAAATGGTGAAGAATACGAATCACCGAAGTTACCGGAAACATACATAAAACAAGATGAAAGTGATTTTGGAGAGTTCAAGGTGCAAGGCATCCAGACGGAAAGCTTTATACCGATGCGAGCTTGGAAGCTGTCGTACAACGGGGAAATGAAGTAAGTCTTAAGGCTGCTTAGTCCGCTCCCTCGCTCACACTATTTGACACATTTTGAAATATAAATTCATAGAATTAACTTTTTGAAAATCCCTCAAGAGGGTCGCTGCACAATATTACTGCACACATTTTAAAAGTGTGAGCGTCCCGCGGACTAAGCGCTCTTAACGGTGCGGTGCCATCACCTGAGCAGTGATGTAAAAACTGTGACAACCTCTGTGGTGCGGTGGGCTAATACCCGCTTGCAATGCAGAAGGTTGCGGGTTCGATTCCCGCATGGGACAAATGTTTGTGTGATCCACAGATATTTGTTTCTGGTCTGGGTGGTTTAAATATCTATTATAAGTATGTATTTACAAAAGAAAAGTATATAAGTATTATATCCGTTATCTTAACCACCATAATACAAGTATTAAGTTGCTTAGTTTGGGGTTAGGTGGCGCTGTGTGAAACGTCCTGAATTTTTTTTTTTAACTTGACTGTTCTTCGGTACAGGGCACTGTACCTCTAGTTAGTGAAATTACTGGGCTGAAGAGTAACATATGTATTTGACTTTTGAGTAAGAAGCGGCAGTACACTACATCTACAATTTTACATCATTGAAATCCGCGATTATGATTTATTTCAAAATCGCGGCCAGCGAAGAAACCTATATAAATTGAAATCTGACCTCAATACCAATAAATATTCTTAAACCCATCCTACTAAAGTGTCACGTTGTAGAGTTATTAAGCGTCAAAATTGATCACGTGACTTAATTTTTTTGCCAGTATGCTACATCCTACGAATAAAAATAAGTCTACATCCCATACAATGAACTTCAAACCCCACCATTTGCTCAAAGGGAAATGTAAAAAAAAGTCAAAAGCACTTTTTGAATGAAAACGAATGTGTGTAATCCAACGTCTAAAATTTTTTTTCAGACCTAAGAGTAATCCAGAGTCAAAAGTTGCAGTCAAAGCGGAATTAGTATGGAGCGCATTATACCCTCCTTTCCTTTACGACTACCAAGCGTCTACCCGAGGCTTGGCCAGAGATCTGGCGCGTGAACAGTGGTCGAGGGATTATTTGAGTCTTGTGAAGAAGTAAGTTACAAAGTACCAAACGCTATTTTACTTTTACCTTCTTACGTGTCATTATTAATTTATTATTGACATACCAAATACTGGCTTGGAAAGCATTAAGTAATTTTTTAGTGTTTTTACTCTTCATTTTACGTCGAAATCGATGAAAGGATTGATGAATGTATAGGTGTATCAGTAAAACCGCTAGTATGTACCTACCTAAAATTAATTAAATAAAATTGATTGTTATTAAAGATTAAAAGGGAGTGAATTACATTTACATATGCCTTATTAATCAAAAAGATGGCCCTGATTGTTCACAATTCACACCAGAACATCGTCAAAGTGAACAAATTGTTAAAATGCAGTGTTAAGTCTTACATACGTACTTCATTTTATTTTGTTATGATACTGGTTGCATTTTTCAGCAAAAGTACTTACTATTTTTTGTTTCAGATTCCACCGAACGCATTACGAGCAGTTGGGATCTTTAAAAGGCACCGTGACTATTGATGGAAAGGAACACATCCTAGCAATACCCTGTATCAGAGATCGCACTTTCGGTAAACTATACATACGATTATTTTGGATCCATTTACAAAATATTAATTTTACCCACATATTAGGTACACAAGAGATTACGGGAGAATTTATTTAAATAACCAGCTACGTCGTTATGACGTCATATTTAAGAGGGCTTATACAGCTGGACGCTCTCTCGCTCGGACTATTTGATTTTGAAATATAAATTCATAGAATTTTTTTTTGAAAATTCCTTAAGAGAAGCCCTGCACAATATTACTGCAAACATTTAAAACAAAAGTATGTCCAGTTTAACATATTAAATGGTAGATGGTTGGTGGATGGAATGGATGGGTTGATGGTGGTAGCAGAACTTCTTTTGAGGAATTTTCAAAAAAATAATTCTTTGAATTTGGAAAATGAATCAAATAGTTCGAGCGAGAGAGCGTCTTGCCGTATAAGTGCTCTTGAGAACTTGCTCGGAATATTTTACTCACGTCAATCTAAAGAGTCGATTTATTATATTTCAGGTAAATACCACGATTGGCGTAATTTCCACCGCTGTGTATATCACACGCTGTACTTGGATAATGAAGACTGTATTGAGTTCGCTACTTTGTCGCAGCCATTTGTCGTTTCTCAGTAAGCATTTGTATTTTAACTTGTTAGAATATTTTGTAAGAAGCCCATTAAGTTTAAAATTTATAACCATGGTCCAAACTAAGAGACCCAAAGTCACTAAATCTTCACTCCTGCAAATTCTCTATTTCTATTAATAGCCTACCTATTGTAACTTAAAGGGATTTTAAAAGCCCACATACTTACGAGTACATGGCCTAGCCATCCAAACTGAGTCTTAAAGACACTCAATTAAAGTCCTTAATAATATTAAATTTAACTGTCAATACTCAGTTTGGAGCGCTCTCTGATTTTTCTCTAGGTACTTAGTCCTTCCATCAAGCGCTTAAACTTTGACTCATGAGAAATAGAGGAGTTCTTGTTATAGAGTCGATTACATAGAAGGCGGGATAAATCCCTCGCCAGAGGTACAAGTACCTAAAATAATTACGCGATAAGTCCCGATTAATAAAACAAGTTCAAATTGCGAAAGTTTAAAGTGCTATGTGGCAATACCTATTTGAAAACTGTTATTTATATTTTAGCTTGACTACGGGTTTCTTGTGCCGAAAATCAGACGGCGCATTAGTTCCTGTAAAGAGTAGCGACTTCAACCTCTACCAGCATGGAGAAAATGGAGTGCCGCCAACAGATTACGGATTTACCATTACAGTTGGTAAGTATTGAAGAGATGCATAAATAACGCCCCCATTGGGGTTTTTAGTACCAAATTAGCATAAAGGTATTATTGACTGGATTGTGGGCCCACTAGAAGCGGTCTAGTCCAGGACAAATACATATATTATGTAAGTTCATGATGAAGCTTACGTTTGTCCTTGTCTAATAAGTGATGTTGAAGTCTAGCAGCTTACCAATAGAATTAGAGCTAAATATTTTTTGAAATTTTGGAAAAACCTGTTGCGATGGGATGTTCAGCGAAGTTAGGGGAGGGAAATGCCCGCCTATTTGATCGAGATCACATTGGCAGACATCTGTAGTTGGCAAGACGGAAACCGTTCACCATCCATACCTCTAACATAAAAGTGTGCTAATTTTAGTTCATGATGAGCCTCAGATTTTGACGAAGAAATTTTAATAGAAATATAAACAACAACAAGCGTACTAAACAAGCGTGCTACAACTTCGACTGCATCGTCACTTACCAACAGGTGAGATTGCAGTCAAACGCTTGATTAGTCTTCTATAAAAAAAAAATGTAGTTACGTTACTCATCATCATCATCAGCCTATGTTCGTCCACTGCTGGACATAGGCCTCCCCCATCGCACGCCACTCAACTCGGTCCTCCGTCTTTCTTCTCCACCCACCCCCAGCGATCCTCCGGATATCATCGCCCCATCTCCTACGTTCCTATTACACATTAATTATATGTAACTACTCTTTGTTCAGGTTGCAAGAACTACACAGTCCGTGTGACAGTAGACAACGAGTCAATAAGGTACATCGGCAATCATCGCGAGTTTAAGTCGTTCGAACGATGGGTGACCGTCGACGTGAACGGAGTCACCGGCAAAGGGCTAGCGAGGTGGCAGTACAATCATGTTAAAGCTGAATAGTTCCTATTAAATTGTTTGATAATATATTCTCTTTTAATTTAGATTTTTTAAAATTTAATTTAGAGATTATTCCGAACACCTTGGCCGAGACGGATGACGAAACAACAATCTTAAGACTCTTTACTCCGCTTAACGATCTCTCGCTCGTACTATTTGATACATTTTAAAATAAATTCACAGAATTAACTTTTTGAAAATTGCTCAAGACAAGCCTTTCATTATATTGTAGGTACACATTTCAAGTGTTTGCAGTTTGCTACCATAAATGACAAGGTAATTGTACAAATAATTAATAATTTTTTTTTTTTACCTTTCCATGCCTTTTTTTAAAAATAAACTGGAAATACTTTTAAATTGTGTGTAATAATATTGTGCAGGGTATCTCTTAAAGAATTTTCAAAAAGATAACTGAATTTTTATTTCAAAATGTATCAAAGAGCGTCGAGCGGAGTATTTTGCACATTCACTGTTATTTTCGACTTTACATAACATGAAATAACATTCTGAGATGAAAGTTAACTTTATTCGCATAACATCTGTTCAACTTAAGTACAATAACTTATTCTATAAAACATGGACTAGGAAAAATACTTTCACGTTAATATACTGACAACTTTATCGTATCGCTAATTTGATGCTAAAACGACAAAATATGCATAAAAAATCAATCAAAAGTTGCTTTTAGGAAGGACACGAGGATTCCTTTATTTAGATTCTGTACGCATATCGATTTGGCATGTTGCATTGGTGTTTTTTTTTCATCAACTGTTTCCCAGTACATTTTTTAGCCGCTTAGCTAGAGCTGTATTTTAATTCTTTCAAAGAAAATGTGAAACAGTCGTTTTTGCAGCAAAGGAAGTGACAAGTGATGCATACCATCGGAAGTTGTATTAAAATCAATAAAAAAGCGATCTCAAATCCCGACTCTACGATCTTTTAAGTTTTAAGGTGGTAAAATGAGACGGCTCTGCAGGGCTATTCACATATCTGTCAGGGTATTAAACCAAAGACCGAATTGTCAAAAATGTATGAAATGACAATGATGATGAAATAGCTGATGTGAAAGGGATGCCGGCCCTTATGGATACCTACAGTATCTCAACTACTGCGGGTACGTTGCCATCTAAACTCTATTCACTGATAATCAAATGGGATAGAAAAACGACGCTAAGTATTTGTTTTAGGCATAGATCGGATTTTCACTGGACTTTACAAAAAATGCAATACACGATCGCACACTTTTAAGATAGTAGACACACATTTCGTTAGTATGTGCAAAACGCACATAGCCACGCATAAGTATAAAATTCTATGCGCAACCGTGAATTGTACAGTCACTCCACTTCGCGCGAAATTAATTAAAAAAATGATTTTTTTTGTGTCATATTCTCATTCAATAAATGCTTTTGTCATTTAGTTTTGTTTGAGAATTTGATACTTCGCATGGAATTTTACGCAAAGAAGAGTCAGCATATAAGAACAAAAGAAAGAGCACAGGCCGGTAACTTTATATCCTACAGAATATTCACAGCTAGCTTTGAGTTATTTAGCTCTCCAGTTACTAAAAGTATGTAAAACTTTGTAAATAAACAGCATAACACCCTGAAGAAGATCCTCGTACAGGATCGAAACGGTCGGCACGAAGCCGAAGTAAATACGAGTTTATGCCGTTTATTTACAAAGATGGATCTAAATACTCACGAATCGTTTATGTAAAACTTGACTGTAATAAAGTTTTATATGGTACTATTTCATAAAACTAAACATTGTATTCGCATCCCGCCTTGCGTAGACTTATAGTACAAGAGAAAGAAATAGCAGTCTTATTTGAAAGAAGACAGGAGACATATCGAATTTGGACAACCTTCATAACTGATTACTGATTAGCTTAATAAAAAAATGGAAAGCTTTAAAGAACATACTAAGAAATCTTTTCTTGGACTGTCTTCAGTCCATGTTGCGTAAGAGCATAGGTTAATGTAACTTTGATACTGCAAATATGCATACAATTTTTGCTTCACTTTACAATTTTTGCTTTCCAATGAGTATAATAGTTGACACTCTTTGGACACAATACGTTCTGCGATAATTTCGGCGCTTTTCAGGCCGAACAACTGGCATTGAAACTACGTGTATGAAAAAGTCAGCTTCCAGAAAATTCAGTCAGTTTCAGTGCCAGTTGCTCTAAAAGTAACTTTGTCTGCGAAGCGCCTCACTCATTCAATTTCGATATGTCCTTCTCCATTTAACGTACGAAACAAGGATCTTATGGCGCGCGGCGCAATTTTGAACTTACAATAGAGCTACTTCATCAAAAAAAGCTACGTGCCAAAAGATCCTTGTTTCTAGTACAGTGGTACTAGCAGGCAGGTTGCGAACATCAGTTTATAAAACCCTATAAATTGTACTCTTATCAGTTTTAAAGTTAACCAGCCTCTTACTAGATCAGTACACATGTACGTTAAGTATTTAGTTTCTAAACATTCCGACTACATTTTAACACTAATTAACACTAATTTAAAATTACATGAAATCGTGGAGATTGTGCGATCTTATGATATAATTGTGTGGCAATGAAGCAAAAATATCTATGCTAATTTAGCCAAATGACAATAATAAGAACGACATGATAGGAAGCATTTTTAAACAATTCCTTAAGCAATTTTTCCTTACAAACAATTATTTTTTACTGGCAATTTGGACATGCTTTTAACACTTTGACTGCGGTAATCTCACCTCGAGTTTTTTTACGATTGAACACGTCTGGCGTGTTTTATTACGTATTAGTTGTTATTCTTTTAATTCGTCTCGCAGCCAACGTAGTAAGCTTATAAATATAATTAATATCATAATGTCTAAGTTAATTTGATTGAATATAATTTAATAAATAAATTGAACAATAATTTAGCTCAATAAATACGATTATAAGAATAAATGGTAGTGAGATTTCTATTCTAATATGAGCGTTTAGCCCAGTCAATGAGTGCCCAAAAAGGGTATGTGGATCGAAAAGTCGAAAGCAGAAAAACCAACTTAGGAACTTTGTTTGGACTAGTTAGGAGATAAACATACTTAAAGTCCCCACCCCTCCGAGGTGAGCCCGAGGGGGGGGAGGCCGAAGAAGATCCGGTTTTTTGCTTATATGTCAAAAACTGTGCGTTGTACGATATTTTGTTGTACTACATTATGAAACCTCATAAAATTTTCTACAACTTTGGCCTTGACACTTTTTATCTATGTCCAATCGTTGTTCAGCTATGAGCTTCGAAACATGGTCTATTTTAAGACGGTTATTTTAGTATTCCATACAAAGTTGGTAAAAAAATCTAAAAAGTAAAATTTGACCAACTTCTGGTTGTCGTACCATAATGAAATTTTGCAACTGTCTAGAAATATGATGACAGTTCAATAATCTGGTACCACTGAACTGATCTGATGATGGAGTCGGGAGGTGTCTACTGGAACTCTTCAATGGCTTTTGGTAAACCCGTCGAGTTTGGGCACATTACATTCGAATCGATGAGACTTTTTCATAACACTTGCTGTCGAGGGTCTGATAATGGACCAGGTGGTGCCTACGTCTAATCAATCCGAATGTAATGAGCCTAAACTCGCCGGTTTTACTAATAGCCATTGAAGAGTTTCAGTAGACACTTCCTGGCTCCATCATCAGATCAGCTCAGTGGTACCAGATTATTGAACTGTCTTCAGATTTCTAGACATTTGCAAAGTTTTATTATGATACGACAACCAGAAGTTGGTCAAATTTTATTTGCAAGATTTTTTTTACCGACTTTGTATGGAAAACTAATTTAAGCGTCTTCAAAATAGACCATGTTTGGAAGCTCATAGCTGGACAACGATTGGAGATAGATAAAAAGTGTCAAGGCCAAAGTTGTAGAAAATTTTATGAGGTTTATTTATTTATTTATTTAATAAGTATTTCGACATCACATGTATTAAAGAATTTTCAAGTAGCATATTAACATTGTGTATAGTATCTGATACATATTATGACAATTTAGAAATACATAACATTACCAAAAGATTTATAGGAAAATTAATTAAAACTAATTAAATCTAATTTTAGACAAAATTAAATTTTAGGTTTCATAATGTAGTACAACAAAATATCGTACAACGCACAGTTTTTGACATAAAAGCAAAAAACCTAAAAATGGGACCTTCTTCGGCCTCCCCCCCCTCGGGCTCACCTTGGAGGGGTGGGGACTTTTAGTATGTTTATCTCCTAAGTAGTCCAAACAAAGTTACTAAGTTAGTTTTTCTGCTTTCGACTTTTCGATCCACATTTCTTCCTACTGGACTAGTTACAGTTAGGTACAGAAAAAGCTAGGGATTTACTAAGGGACAAATGTCAAAATTGAACTATGAAAATTTGCTGAGTGATTTCTCTGCTGAGATGACATTTTACATTACAAGACTTTTGTCCCTTAGTGCATGCATAGCTTAAAGCTTGTCAAATACTAATGAGACTAATCGTATGTTTTATTGTTATTTACCGACGAGGAGATCGCGACCTTTTTTTTAGATTTTTTGCAATTATTTTTGTTTCCTCGCCAGTGACAATATACAGAATTTACATTAGGAAATATGGAAGACAGCCTGATTCTAGATTATAGAAAATTTAAAGAATGCTTTATATTAATTTAATTTTCCAATTTGTAAATATTTGGTTCTCATTGGCGCAAGTTCCTGCAATAATTGACAGAACTCCGTAGTGTGACAAAATAGACGGTTGCATTTAGATTGTTTTCAATTAGATATAACATTGGCTTTTTAATAAAAACTGTTTCAATGAACAGTCATTAGTAAATAGTGTGGCACACAGAAAGATAATATTGACTACTATTTTCTGTATCTATTATAAATATTAGGTATATAATTATAATATTCGTTATCTATTCACCGTAACACAAGCACTGAGTTTGGGGTTAGATGGGACTGTGTAAAATATTTTTCTTTAACATTTATAATGTTTTTTAAGCTAACCATCTCTTTTGAAGATTTCAATATGGTATATACAAAAATATAAAAATGTTGACCATTGAAAAATACCAAGAAAATACAAAACCTACTATAGAACACGCCAGGCGTGTACTGCTGTTTCGAAACTCGCCTAACATGTTAAAATAAATTCTTCTGCGTGCCAAACTATTCACCCCTATACCTTAAACCTTAACTATAACACATAACTAGATACACAAACAATCTTACTTATCTTAAAGTCCACACTAATTATCTAATACAATATCAACAATACAAGATATTGGACCGACATATTGCTACGTAATAGTTAATATTATAGTTTTATAACAAGTTTACAACAAGCTAAATAGACGCGCGACTTTCCAAATTATTTTCTATTGAACACATACTACATACACTGTGTTCTATGAAAAATGAAAAACGATTTTGTTATTAACACTTTATCTGCTGATATCTGCAGTAAACACATTTTTAGTGTTTTATAAATGACTAGAAATTATTGTTTAAAATAATAATAAGATTCAGATACGTACTACAGCAGTAGGTACAGCTCATTACACTGTTGTCAAATATTTCAAGTTGTGTGACAAATTTGACCACCTTTCTTTGTGTGTCAAATCTCGCTTAGCTCTGTGCCACTGAAAATTATGCGACAGTTCAAGTGTTAACGAGTCAAAAATGGCAATAGAAATCAGATAAATTTAGAGTTTTTGCAAATATTTAGTCGCGCGAAAATGTTTAATACTCTTAGCCTTTAGCAAACTACTATACGATTAAGCGCTAACCATAAAGACGGGAGCTCTCATTTTGTGCCCAAATTCTAAACACTTAGTTTAACATTTATTTAATTTGGGACAGGTTTACAACCGTATGTTTTTACTATAGATATTTCTCTCAGTTATTATTATGAGCACTAAATATATTATTACATCAAAATGTTTAATAAAACACGGATTCACTTTTATAAAGCAAAATAACGTTAAAAATATACAACTTATATAACAACAAATAATAAAGTTAAAATATATATAATATACCTACATATTATGTTAGCTTCATCATTAAACATTTTGATGTCACAAAGCCGTATATAGAGAAAACTATACTTAAACACAGATGGATCGCTCATGTCGCAATAGCAATAGAAGAAGATGAGCTTAGACGAATATTAAGAAGAGAAATCCTTCCTAGTATAAACGTTCATAAGAAACATTAGGAATGTTCTTCAGAATTTATATAGCAGCTAAAAAACTGCTTTATCTTTGGTAATTGGTATACTTAGATTAAATTAAAAAGAGAAAATACGAAGATACGGTACGCGCAGTATCGTTGCTATAGTCAAACTTGAGCCTGCTCCTTTAGCATTGACAAGACTAAACTGACATACTATATCTTGATATATGACAGTTTAGCGTCTTGACACACTACTCTTGCTACTCCCACTGTCATTGCATACAATTTGTAGCTACTCCCAGTGTCATTATTTTCTTACAAACGTCAATTACTCTTGACAGTGGGACGTGAGTTGCTAGTCTTATGTCAATGTCGAAATGTGCTACGACGGCTGCTGGGTCGAAATAAGTCGGTTGCCGCGCCGACTCGCGCCGAAGTAAAATTGTGTGCATGACCCTAATTGGAGCAGTCCATTTGCGAGACGCCTGTACCGTATATTCCCTTTTTATTTCACCCTTAGTTGGTACAGTAACCAATATTATATAATTTTATTCATATATGGAATATACAGTGCATTTTTGGAATGAATGGACTAGAATCAGTATTAAATAGATCACAGCACCTAATAGTATATTTATGGAAATGTTTTAAACATTTCAACTAAGGCAGAGTGACATATAGCGTACACATTATAATATAATGTATACTAAATGTTTTGACATAGTTAAGTACTGTATTGTAACAATAAATATTATTTATTATTCGTCGAGTCATTATAATTATTATACAAGTTTTTATAATAATAGTGTCTAAGGTTGGGTAACTTTGTCAAAGTAACCCGACCTTACATAATTTTTTTTTTATTCTCTTTGGCCGTATATACGTGTTAAGATTGTAAATTCACACGTCAATTTTCACGACTTCTTTATAGAGAAGTCGATTTTTTTTTAATTTATAATTAAAAAAAATCGATTTCTAATAGATATTAGATATCAGCTGATATGAGCTGATTCATAGAAATCGAATTATTTTCAAATCATGCATTTCATCAAGTCCTACATTTTTTCCATAAAAATCAACGTATTATTTATCTTGTTTTGGTAATTTTTTCCTTGCTTTATATTTTTACTATTACTTAATAAGCGCTCCTTAAATCAAATTAACATAATAAATTAATACTATAACATAATCTATGACTATATAATTTAATACTATTGATTCATTGTTAACATAAATAGTATTGTTTCAAATACTGATGTTCGTTTTGGACTGACTAGATTTGTCTTTTGTACAATGAGCACGATTTAGTCCGGCATTTATCATCTTAGGCGATATATTTTTTTATAAAGGGTGAGTACCATTAAATTGTCGCTAGCATATTAGGTTTTTTTTCTAGACCCCTGACCTTATATTGTAAAACTTATTATATTTCAAATTTAGGACGTATTGGCATGTTTTATTTATAAAAGAAAACAGCCACTTGTTTTTATCTATTAAGATGTCTTCAACGGAAAAAAGCGTTCGCGATTTAATTTTGCAAAAATGTACTATGAACTCTTATATATCTACTTTGTTTGCAAAATCGTGCAATACGACTCGGAGAACAGTGTAAAGGACCATAAAAAGTTAAAACAAGGTAAAACTACTGAAAGAAAGCAGCGAGAGCGTCATCCGACATTATAACGGAACAATAAATTGGAATCTAACGTGTCTAAGTTGTTTGATCAGAATTCGGCTATTTCGTCCCGAGATGGGTCCAAAAAAGTTGGAACAAGCCAAAGTAATGTACAAAATATTTTTAAAACTATGGTATTGTTACTCACAAACAAGAAAAAACTCCGAAGAGAACAGTTAATCAGTATATCCGAGCAGTTCGACGTTCTAGATTACTTTAGGCCTTGTTGGTTAAAAATACAGGTTGCTCAATCATTGATGACGAAACGTGTGTAAAAGCTGATTTTAAATCAATACCAGGTAATCAATACTTTTCTTCCCGCGACGTCTCAGGTCTGCCTGAATCAGAAAAGGTCATTCCAGGCGAGATTTTGCCAAAATGTTCCTCGTGAGGAAAGCGATTCGCCAGTGCGGCATGAGAAGTTCGCCTTTTGTAACCACTGGCACAATCAACACAGATATTTCTATATCCGAATGCCTCAATAAGAAGTTGTTAACACTTATTAAAAAGCACAATTCTTCGACATTATTTTGGCCAGATTTGGCAAGTTGTCATTATTCATCCAGAGCTATGGATTGGTATAATTTGAATGCTGTCGATTTTGTACCAAAGGAAATAAATCCACTAAATTGCTCAGAATTATGGCTGATAGGAAAATACTCGACAAATATCAAAGCAAAATTGCGGAAAATATGCCAACCGGTCATATCATTGCCTGATTTCAAAATAAAGTGAATGAAATGTAGTAAATTTCTCACAAATTATTCCGTGCAAAAATATTTGCGTTGGGTCAAGAGTAAAGTCCGAGAATTTTCTCGACGTGCTCCAGACAAGCGATAAAATTATTTTTGCTGGCCTATTTTGTCATAAACTTACCAATAATAAACAATTTTGACTATTATTGTACATTATTTTATTGTATTAACCTTTATTCAAATAGCGACAATTTAATGGTACTCACCCTTTATATTCTTTAGATGAACTCACGGACAGACTGCGGTAAGTGTCACCCATTAAATTTAAATTAAGCCTGTTTAAGAGCGACATAATATTGGGGTTTATACTCTTAACAGACGAGGTTACCTAAATTAAACTGCTAGAGTCAAAACATAGGTCGTGTGGCCAACCCTTATGATGGAGTTATAGGTTGCCTATAATACACCTACAATCAGGCGCGGATCCAGACCATAATTTTGGGGGGGGTCATCGGCTAGAATTTTTTTGGAGACTCGTTTCAGCGTAGTCTTGAAAATCTTAAATTTTTTAGTACGAATGATGCGCGTTTTGCTTGCTCCGACTAGCAAGGAAACTAAAAATTCTTACTTATAAAGGAGAAAATTTTTAATTTTTCACCACGAATGATGTGCGTTTAGCTTGCTCCGAGAGGCAATTAAACTAAATATTTTTTTTATTTATAAAAGCGCGAGCAGCTCGCTGCGAGCACCGAGAAAATTTTGAATTTTTCAGCACGGATGATGTGCGTTTAGCTTGCTCCGAGAGGCAAGGAAATTCAATATATTCTTATTTTTAAAAGCGCGAGCAGCTCGCTGCGAGCGACGAGAAAATGTTGAATTTTTCAGCACAAATGATGTGCGTTTAGCTTGCTCCGAGAGGCAAGGAAACTAAATATTCCTATTTATAAAAGCGCGAGCAGCTCGCTGTGAGCGCCGAGAAAAATTTGAAATTTTCAGCACGTATGACGTGCGTTTAGCATGTTTCGAGAGGCAAGGAAAATAAATATTCTTATTTATAAAAGCGCGAGCAGCTCGCTGCGAGCGCCGAGAAAATTTTGAATTTTTCAGCACGAATGATGTGCGTTTAGCTTGCTCCGAGAAGCAAGGAGACTAAATATTCTAATTTATAAAAGCGCGAGCAGCTCGCTGCGAGTGCCAAGAAAATTTGGAATTTTACAGCACGAATGATGTGCGTTTAACTTGCTCCAAGTGGTAAAGAAACTAAATAATCTTATTTATAGATCGCGAGCAGCTCGCTGCGAGCGCCGAGAAAAATTTGAATTTTCAGCACGTATGACGTGCATTTAGCTTGCTCCGAGAGGCAAGGAATCTCAATATGTTCTTATTTTTAAAAGCGCGAGCAGCTCGCTATTAGTGCCGAGAAAATTTTAAATTTTTCACCACAAATGATGTGCGTTTAGCTTGCTCCGAGAGGCAAGGAAACTAAATATTTTTTTATTTAAAAAAGCGCGAGCAGCTCGCTGCGAGCACCGAGAAAATTTTGAATTTTTCAGCACAAATGATGTGCGTTTAGCTTGCTCCGAGAGGCAAGGAAACTAAATATTCCTATTTATAAAAGCGCGAGCAGCTCGCTGCGAGCGCCGAGAAAAATTTGAAATTTTCAGCACGTATGACGTGCGTTAAGCTTGTTTCGAGAGGCAAGGAAACTAAATATTCTTATTTATAAAAGCGCGAGCAGCTCGCTGCGAGTGCCGAGAAAATTTGGAATTTTTCAGCACGAATGATGTGCGTTTAGCTTGCTCCGAGAGGCAAGGAAACTAAATATTCTTATTTATAAAAGCGCGAGCAGCTCGCTGCCAGCGCCGAGAAATATTTGAATTTTTCAGCACGAATGAGGCGCGAGCAGCTCGAAAAAATTTTGAATCTTTCAGGATGAATGATCCGAGTTTTGCTCGCTCTGAGCAGTATGAAAATTAAATATTAATTTTTATAGGGCGGGTGCAGCTCGCTGCGAGCGCAAAGACTTAGCTGCAAAGACGACGTAAAGCGCGAACAGCTTGCAGCAGTTATTATAATCCAACTAATCCCAAATATGAAAGACACTGTGCAGTTTGCTACGAGAACCTACGGAAAATTCGTAGGCGAGAACTGAAAAAAAGTAGCTTGGTAAAAAAAATTAAAACAGCGAAACAGTTTTATGAACTTGTACGTAAGCTTGCAGCTTAGAGAAAATTTCCTAATTCTAACTGTAAAAGTAGCGTAAAACCAGTTCATATGATCGGTTTTTTTTTCGACTAGGATTTTGGGGGGGGTCATGACCCCCTTGACCCCCCCCCCTGGATCCGCGCCTGCCTACAATGCCTGCAACAATACATATCTTATAGGTGTCAATAACGTCACGCACTAAGATAAAAATGTGGTGATTGTGTTAATCCTAAGTTCTCAAAATTTTAAGTCGAAAGCATTTTCTATCTTGTTAAGATATAATAACTATTTCATATTGTTTCTGGCAACTTCTAAGATGATAAAGGCCGGACTTTCCTAACATTTATTTTATAATTGTGTTAGTAGTTTTTGTCTTTTAAAATATTGCACATTTCTTAACTAAATAAATTAAATAACATAAATACTAATACATTTAAAATATCAACAAAAAAACTTAATAAAAATAAAACATTATAGTGTATACTATACTGAATCTTTCAGTATCGAATTGAATACAACTGCAGGGGGCCTAGACAAGCGCGCGCCCGCCCGTAGCGACCATTCGCAATCGCTAAAAAAATGTACTGAGATGACAGCTCTCGTCGCTTGTCACGTGACCGACAAGCGACGAGAGCTGTCATCTCAGTACAATTTTTTAGCGATTGCGAATGATCGCAACGGGCGGGCGCGCGCTTGTCTAGGCCCCCAGGTCAGGAAACAATTTTTTTTTTTTCAATATACATAAGTATTATCAACGACGTAGATTCTACGATATAGCTCAAGGTGATGACGTCACGTGACACTAGTATCAATTTCAAAATGGCGGTCATATCCCTTCCCCTCCCCCTTATATGGTTGACTGTTAGTTATAAAGGGTAGAAGACACTCGCTTAGTGTCTTCTAGCGTGTGTCTAAATGGAGTATTTAACCGGAAACAATGTTTTTTTGGACTGCATTGAAGAGTATAGACCTATGCATTCTCTCCACCAGCTGGATAAGTCCCGGCAGCGCTGCAGCGCCGGTTGAACAAGTGTCAGCAGCGCCGGTAATGAAGTCACTAGTGTCCTTACTGTGTGCCCTCTCCGGGCGGGTCAGCCCCGGCAGCGCTGCAGCGCGTCCCCAGCGAGACGCAGTAACACTGCAGCGCGGTGCAGCGCTACTGCAGCGCGCACACGGCAGAGGTGGAGTGATGACGTCACAGTGTCACTAGTGTCCTTACTGTGTGCCCTCTCCGGGCGGGCCAGCCCCGGCAGCGCTGCAGCGCGTCCCCAGCGAGACGCAGTAACACTGCAGCGCGGTGCAGCGCTACTGCAGCGCGCACACGGCAGAGGTGGAGTGATGACGTCACAGTGTCACTAGTGTCCTTACTGTGTGCCCTCTCCGGGCGGGCCAGCCCCGGCAGCGCTGCAGCGCGTCCCCAGCGAGACGCAGTAACACTGCAGCGCGGTGCAGCGCTACTGCAGCGCGCACACGGCAGAGGTGGAGTGATGACGTCACAGTGTCACTAGTGTCCTTACTGTGTGCCCTCTCCGGGCGGGCCAGCCCCGGCAGCGCTGCAGCGCGTCCCCAGCGAGACGCAGTAACACTGCAGCGCGGTGCAGCGCTACTGCAGCGCGCACACGGCAGAGGTGGAGTGATGACGTCACAGTGTCACTAGTGTCCTTACTGTGTGCCCTCTCCGGGCGGGCCAGCCCCGGCAGCGCTGCAGCGCGTCCCCAGCGAGACGCAGTAACACTGCAGCGCGGTGCAGCGCTACTGCAGCGCGCACACGGCAGAGGTGGAGTGATGACGTCACAGTGTCACTAGTGTCCTTACTGTGTGCCCTCTCCGGGCGGGCCAGCCCCGGCAGCGCTGCAGCGCGTCCCCAGCGAGACGCAGTAACACTGCAGCGCGGTGCAGCGCTACTGCAGCGCGCACACGGCAGAGGTGGAGTGATGACGTCACTGTGTCACTAGTGTCCTTACTGTGTGCCCTCTCCGGGCGGGCCAGCCCCGGCAGCGCTGCAGCGCGTCCCCAGCGAGACGCAGTAACACTGCAGCGCTGTGCAGCGCTACTGCAGCGCGCACACGGCGGAGGTGCCGGGCGCGTGCTCCAATAACGCTCGACGACGCTTGATGCCCTCCAAGTACACCTCGCGGTTGAACAGACCCGCTGCCAAAGGGACACTGTAAAAAAATACAGCTGTTATTTCTTATTCATGATAGGTTAGCCTTTGAAAACGATCTGCGATGATGCGGCCGAAGACAGACCGCAGACTAAATCTAAAGGCGGGATAAATCCCTCCCTGACTTCAAAACCAAATAAACCGCCACGCAATGTCGCCACGGTTTTATCAAGTAGGTGGTATCTAATAACCACAGCCGAAGCCTACTGACAATGTTTTGTAATTTGGTGATATCTCATGGTCAAACTCTTAAACTATAGGAAAGCAAAGAACTATTTTAAAGGTTAAATTACTACCAAAGTTGGCGAAATAGAAATCGTAACGTGCCCTGCCGTGTTTTGCCCCGGTTGGAAGTTTTATATGGCGGCCTGGAAAACTATTGTGTGCTATCAAGACTACATCTTATGTATTTGGATGAAGTATTGCGTATTATATAGCTTTTGAATATCTATATAATACGGCTATAAAACGACCTAATGGCCCGTTATTTATTTAATAAGTATTTCGACATCACATTTATTATAGAATATAAGTAGGATAGGACATTATCGCTTAACATCAGGTTCATTTCGTTCATCTTATGTAATGAAATGTAATACTTACACATCAGTGCCCGGCCTTAAAGTAGTGGAGAAGAGCGCCCAAACTGGTTTATGGTCACTGGTGCAGACTGACTGGACTGAATTGTACGCGAGACATTGTACACCACTGTTGGAGACTGGCACTGAACTGATGCGACGAAGACCTACCATAGGAGAGTTTTTTTTAATCGGATTGGCCGAGGGGCGCAGGAAAGGGAGAAATATAAAGATTTGGAGATCTTTGCCCAGCGCTGAGATGGTGAATGTCATCGCGACCCCATCACAGCTCGCTATAGTGAAGGACTGTTCAAGGGAGTTTTTAGAGGACGATAGTTCACACTATCTAAAGATAACGGATATGAGCAAGAATGGAATGAAAGTACGAGAGGCAGCAAAAGCGAGAACTGGTATGAATGGTAATAGTGTAGAACAGGCCTCCACACACTAACACAATAACGGAGGTAGGACGTAAAAAAAAGTCCCCGTGGCGGAAGGGGCGTGTGAAGGCACTTTCCCTTCCAAAAAAGTCTTTGCCTAGCAATGAGGCAGTACATAATAATATTATTATGTCGTTATCCAGAGACTCTGGGGTCAAATCTGAGTGTGGCAAAAAAAAACACCCAGACTCTGCTACCGTGTTTCGAAAGGCACGTAAAACTGTGGGTCCCGGCTGTTTCCTGTAAAATATTTAGGAAGCAAGCCTCAGGTTGCAGGCCTTGTATTAATCTCGGCCTAAAACATAATAATATAGGTTGACCATCTGACAGTGTATAATATAGGACAAAATGTTCAATTGGAGTGTTCGGTGCACCGAACACCTGACACAACATTCTAGTGCAAAAGCCGACTATTTTGGGCGCTGCAGTTTACGCAGCCGCGATATATTTTACATCAGTGCGATCGGTTCCGTCCGCCTAAACACTCATCTATCATTTTATCAGTGCATTCATCGTAGACTTTAACGTAATCTCTAATATACAAAGATTCTCCAAATCACGGACTTATCATTCATATCAGTACAACCCCCAACATTTTATGGTCCTTCGAGCCGGATACAACCCATTATAATAGTATTTACCAGAGAAGGCAGAGCTAGAGTTTCCAGTGAGAGAGCGAGACTTGTACAGAATCCTGTCTGTATAAGCGGGCGCACGCTGCTTGCTAGACGTGTCGAACTGTTGACTGCCGGGGTCATACTGCAAACGAAAGATACAATTTAAAGATACAAAACGTTTAAGCTGAAGCCACACTGCGGCTTTCGTTCTTGCAGATATCCAAGTTTTTTTTTTATACAAGTAAGACGAGCTAGACGCATTACAGTGTTCGTACCCAGAATTTTACAATGATATGAAATTCTAGGAGCACTGCGCCAACGCCTCTTACTCTTAAGTAACTCTTTCTAAAGTGACTTTTAAGTGATAAGGTGTTATAAGACTCCTCAGCCTAGTAATTTCTAACCCTCCAAACTCCTTTTATACTCCTATGTCACACCTTGTAAGTGGGCGGGAAGGTGATGGGTGCCTCCCTGAAGTCGCGGAAGGCGGCGCCGTCCTCCAGCACGGCCGTCAGCTGGTCCGCGTGCAACAGCCCGTGCGGCAAGTGATGCGGTAACGGGAACTAAATACAAACACATTAGGTGTATAAAAGATTTTATTTTGGTCTTTTTTTTTCTAGCCCAGGACAAAAAGAACTCTGGAAACTCTGGGATCTTGATCCCAGATAGGCAAGTGTATGGTGACGGAGACATTGGCGTTCGGTACAATTTCCTCTCAGTCTTTCTTTCTCCACCTTGCGTATCTCTCACGAATTCTACTTTCATTTCTTCCGTGCGTCCTATTCCTCATAATCACAACTTTCATAATCTTCTCAGCATACTCCAAAAACGCCCCCACTTCTTTTTAAAGAAATTTGATTAGCTTTTTTTAATAGATAGAATGATTCAAGGTTTGTAGGTCAAGGTAATATCTACATGCATACCACAGTAGAGCATCACTGATAATAATGTTAGGTGCTACGCAGTGCGAGCGAGTTTATAATAATATTAAAACAGTCGCAATAACTTAATTGTTTTTGTAGAATACCTGGCATAACGGATACATTAGGTATATTGTGGTAAATTACCTATATACCTAGTCAGGTCATAAATTCTGTCACATGTTTAATATAAAATTATTGGAACAAGTTTATTTATTATGTAACCATTTATATACCAAAATGAACTTAACAAAACATAGATTCTTATGACAATAAAGTTTATTCAAAATGACCTCCGTGATTTTGAATACAGGCCTTCAATCTGCGCGGCCAGTCGTCTATCGCAGCACGAACGAGGTCCATGTCAATATCGGCTGCTGCCTTAATCAAGGATGTCTTGAGTGACTCCAAATTAGGATGAGGCTTTGAGCACGCCTTTTCCTCCAAGTGTTGCCATATCTTGTAATCTAACGGACTCAAATCTGGACTGGAGGAGGGCCAGTCTTCGTGCCGGATGAAGTCGATTTCACGCGCCGCCAGCCAGTCTTGTGTGCTCTTCGCTCTATGAGCTGGCGCCGAATCTTATTGGAATACCCAGTGCCTGTTATTGAACATGGTATGAGAAACAGGTTCCACAAGGTTCGTCAGGACTGTATTTTGATACACAACTGCATTCGTTTTTACACCTTTCTCACAAAAATGTACCTCTGTTAAGCCCCAATAAGAAACTCCCAACCATACCATGAGCGAGGATGGAAAATGACCTCGTTGGACACGCGGAATACGGTTGCTCGCTTCTTCATTACTGTGTGCGTACACCTTATCATTTTGTTTGTTGTAGCTCTCTTCTACGGTAAAAATTTTTTCATCCGAAAAAAGAATTTCTCGATATTTTTTTCTCGCGTACCGCTTCAACAAAGCGCGGCATCTCTTCAGTCTCAGGTCCATTAGACGAGCATTTAAACGATGTCCTGTTTTTCTTCGATATGCCCGAAGCCCTAAGTCTTCATTTAACACCCTTTTCACCGTGGTTCTGCTTAACCCCATCTGAAGGGCCAACAGTTTCTGCTTACGTTTGGGATTTCTTTGAATTCGCGCCTTCACAGCTTTTATCACTGCTGGAGTCCTAACATACCGAGGGCGACCACTTCTTGACCTGTCATCTACACTAGAGTCTTCATTGTATCGTTTGATGGTACGATAAACGAATCTTTTGGTTATATTAAAATTTTTCAGTATGTCAAAAATTTGAATTGGCGCGTAACCGCAACGATGCAACGCAATAACTGCAACACGGTCTACTTTAAGCGTCCACTCCATATTTAAAAATGAGTAAAATTCTAAAAAGTACACATTTTTATTTTCATGAACAATTCGAAATTCGAATTCAATAAACTTTTTTGTGGCCAGCATTCTTAAAGAAAAGTTTTTACTGTGTGACAACACTTATGACCTGACTAGGTATATATACCTTTGTCTGTTCTATCCATCGCATGACTGCCGCTCTTGGCTCGCCGAGTCTAAAGTTCAGGTCGCCACACCAAAATACGTAGTCAAAATTGTTGGTAACATCTGTAAAAGTTAAATATGTAGTCAAAATTGTTGGTAACATCTGTAAAAGTTAATGTACAAATTAGTAATATTATTTCTTATTTATACATTAATTAACTAGGAGACTAGAAGGTCCTTTATATTTCTCCCAAATAAAAAAAGTAAAAAAATAAATAAGGGTCAAAAAAGGACCCCACGAGAAAAGCCTGACGTAGTGTTAGGTGCGCTACAAATTCTTTTTATTACAGTAATATTATTATTTATTTATTAAATAAATAAATAATAAATACATATATTAACAGAAGTCGTAAGTTATCTTCTTTTCATTTATATATAATATTTCTAACCTTTACTTTTATGGCGACACGGCAAATTCTTAGGCAGATCAATCGACCGAATAATCCTTTTAATATCCGACACCCTTTCCTTCACTTTCTCCTGATGCGCTGTCAAATGCGCCGTGACGAATAGAAACGTAGAACCAAACAGGGCAAAGGATATAGCGACCGCGCCTTTAGTTCTGAAGGCGGTACCGGGCCGTACTGAGAGGCTTGCGTCTTCGGGTAACGAACAGAACCATATTAGGTCTCTTCTGATGAATATTGTTAGGTGGAGTGTTCCTGAAATTTTTAAAGATGACGTAGATAAACTTAGGAGTAGGATCTTCTAAGTAAATATTCGAAAGAGACAAGCTATACACGACCGATTCAGTTCCCAATTTCAGTATCAGGTCGTCCAGATTCCTGAATTACCTGACTACCTCCTGCATATCTCTTAAGAAAAAGACTCAATGTTTACACGCATTAAAGCGATAATGTGATTTCATGTGATAGCGCTACTATTTAATAGCAATTTAAAAGGAATCGTGACAAATATTTGCATTTTCTATTACGAATATGACCTCCATACTTATGCCCGAGATGCGAACCGAATTTAGTAGGTCATCGTTGAACATTGTTGAAGTTGAACATCAAGTGATTGACGAGCTCATCACGATCATTGAATTTTATAATTTGTTCAATTTCTAGCCCAACGTCGCGTCCACCTATCGGCGCCGTAAGCGTTAAGTCATCTGATAAATATGTTTACACAGATTTTGTGTACATTTTATATCTTCTATCAAGGTCTGTTATAAATTACAACTAAGATTCTCAATTAAAGTTATATATGGTATACATAATATACTGGATAATATATAAGTAGTCTTCATAAAGAGATTAAAATGTACCTAAAGACCATGATAATTTACGTTATTAGGCTTCCATAGTCAACTAGGAAGCCTTATAGTTTAGCTTTGTCCGTCCTTCCGCGCCTTTGCGGAGAAACTATAAAAAAATTCAAAAAAAATTCAAAATTTATTGTGATTACGTAAGGACCACCGACTACCACAATGGGGATGCCAGAATACCAGCGCTGGGTGTCTCACAATCAGCACAATGCTAAGGCAGTTGCTATTGGGCGGCTTAGTGGCGCATTTTGTTACTTATGTACATCATAATTGTTTAATTTTTCTCATGTACCAATTTAAGCTGTCGAATAAATATGTTTTCTTCCTTTCTTTTCTAATGATTAAGGTAAGAGAATGGTGTGGTGTTAAATAAAGTGTTATCTGCAGCACCTACGACACCCTGAGTTGTTAAGAAGAAAGGGAATCAGGACCTATACTTTGTTTCAAAAACAAAGATAATTTTTGGAGGGTTCAAAGGATCATATCTTAATAAATTGGATATATATATTGGATATTTATTATAATATATCAGATATATATCATAAAATATATCGTATATAACATTTATTTATAACAGTTTTTGTGAATATATCAATGATATTTTCATTGATATATAACCTTCGAACCCTGCAAATATTATCTTTGTTTGTGAAACAAAGTATAGTTAGTATAGGATTACCTAGATAATATGAATGCAGTAGAAGATGCGATGGTCCCAAAACTTCTTGTATGGTGATCTCCCATTCTGTTCTCTCTGAGTATGACTCTTGTGTGCCAATAGCGAAAATATCAGGAACGTGTTTCACTTGGTTTGGGAATATGAAGTCTGCTAACTCCCTGTAAAGTGAATTTATTGATATAAAATGAGATAATACTAAATGATATACCTTAAGGTCTCCAAATTATTTTAAGCCGTGTTTTGAAAATTTTGGATGAAACATATGAAAATACATAGTCTACAGACATTGGCTAATAGTTGGTTTTGAGTCTTGCCTTTGGCTTAATTGATTCTACCATAAATAGACTTGACGAAAGCCACATCTTTGTATTTTTTTGTAGTAGTACTAACCTACAATGTTTTGTGTGCCTTCAGCCAGATGGGACCATACTAAATCAAGCTTTGGAGCCTAACTTCTATCTAAATTTTTCAATAAACTTACTTATCACAAAAACTATAGGTACAGCTGGCTGTACTCACATATTAATTTCACGTTTTTTTTATAAAATGCGAGTACAGTCGTGTCGTTTTTCGAATGGGTTATCCATTAGAAAAACGACACGTCTTCATCAGTTGTTTCCAAAATCGAAATGTAGATACTTGTTATACTCACTTGGGAGGAGCTTGTCCATTCATATTCCATGTCCCAACAAACACTTTAACCTCTCTGTCAGGGAATACATGTTCCAACTCTGCTGCTCCAAGCAACGAATGAGATGCTAACCTCCCATATAAATAATTCCTGGAAGATTCATAATTTAATAACTTTGGGTAAGATGACTTTGAAGTTGACTAAGCAAAATATTGTTTTTAGTTTTTGATAGGCCCACTTTTTTTCTACCTGATGGAGAGTGATGATGGCCTTTTACACTAATGTACATAGTTTAACAGTAGGTACCTTTAACCCTGTAGATTGTAGATATTCATGAAATTTGGAATAAGAAATTTAGCAGACTTGTTCCTCAAAATAGGTTTTTTTGGTATTAAGAAACTTAGGAATGACCTAATGTACATTATGAGTTTTGTAATTAGTAAATGTAAGTTTAGTACCTATAATGAAATAATACAAACCAATGATTTGTAAAAAAAACATGAGTATGAGACAATATGTATGAAAAAGAATGAGTTAGTAAAAGAAAAGTAGTAGGTCAATATCAGGGGCTCTAGACTTGGAACTACACTCTGGAATGGCAGTTGCTGTGGAAAAGCAAACAAAAACAACAGTCATCTTTTTTTTAGTGATAGTGACAAACAATTGGCGCTTGTCTATGGCCCCTGATGTTTCCATGAAACAGCAGTAGAGTAACATGTACAAAGCTAACCTTTCCCTGGCCTCCTGCGTAGGAATAAGACGTAACACCTGTGCGGCAAGCAGAGAGTTCCGAGCCAAGCTGTCTGTGCTGCCCGCACGGGAAGCAGACCGTGTTATCGTAGACTTGGTCCTATTTGAGACACAACACTGTTACAGACACAACCACAGATTGCATGTCAGGATAGACGCAGTAACTCTTCTATGTCGTAGTAAGAGTAGGAACACACTAGCGGTTAACAGCTGGGGTGGCTAATCGCACCTTTCTGGTTAATATCCACCTAGCACCTAGGTGGCTTAAAGGTGGCCTACAGAAAAACCAGAAATGCGCGGCTAACCGCTAGTGCATAAGAGGGATAAAGGAATGAGCAGAGACATTTTATTTTACGTTAATAACATTATTTTGACTCATCAATTAAAATACTGATAATGCAAAAACACATAAAAAATACTTGATAGTTGAGTAAAAGGTAACATACTCCGGTTTTTTTTTATTTATAAAAACATTCTGCATCTATCCTGATATATTTCTGTGCCCATAACCACATGTAAGCTTTTATATTAGAACATAAATTAGTACCATAGATGAAGCATATGTTATTTATAGAAGTGAAGCCACTTTTCCATGTAAGAAAGTGAAGCAGAGAAGTAGGTATAGGTAGTATTCATATGATATCAAGAAGAAAGATTGTCTCCTTTTATGACTTATTTTGTCCATTCATTTTAGCACACTAAAAGATTCCAAATTGTTAAACAGTGCAGTATCTGCTTGTAGAATCTTTTTAATAACACACAAATTGCTTTTCTATCCTATTCATCTTATTTATGAAAGGTTGCCATGGTGAAGCTGGTCACAAGTTTTTAGCTTGTTTATTCCACAGCTATTTAAAATAAACATAGCTCATAATATAGAAAATCACTTACCTTCTTTTACGGTCCAGAGAACTGCTTCTATCACTCTCAGGAGATGATGATCTATACAAAGGTTTGCTATCATTTGAAATCAAATGATCAGCTGACAATCTTTTAACAAACAATTTATTCTTCGTTTTAATCCCCTCAAACGATCCAGAATGTTCAAAACACTTCCTAGGATCGTCTGTTTTAGGAAACTTTATAGTTGCTTTAGGTATTTCTTCCGATTTTGTTTGAGATCCTGGGTCACTAATACTGTTTGAATTATTCACTGGGCTGCAATCTCTAGAATGTGTTTCTTCTTTAGAATTACAATGATTATCTACTAAACTCTTTGGACGAGAACGTCTGAAGAAGGTTCTGCAGCATTTTGGGTTGTTATCGTCGTCATTGTTTGTGTGGTCAGCACTGAAACTTGTGTTGTTACAAATTGGTTCAGAACTTGAGTTTTGACCACCATCACCTATTTCTGTGTTCATATCAGCATAGAGTGCACTGTGTGCCAAGAAAGGATCCGCAGGAGAGATCGGACGAGACGTAGACTGGCTGAATTCATCGTTAGACTCTGTATCAACATAGCACCCTACTTTAGGTGATTTTTTGACAAACAGCCGCTTTCGAAGCGACAGCTTCTGCTTGGTTTTTGTAGGTGATGTTGTCATAGTTGGTTTAGAACCAATTAAACTAATAATTTATGTTATTTTATCACATCTTTACTGAATATAAAAATCCTAACCTCAACACTAAACTGATTGACATTTTTTGATGTGCGAAAACTGTCAACGTCAAATCAAGTCTATTGTAGCTGCGTTCAAATTATAATAAAGCCGTGTTCTAATCTTGATTCTTCATGAATTAATTGTTCTTTTAATCAAGAAGTATTTACAAGAAAATAAAATATCTCAATACCTTCATATAACTTCTAGATGCACTGTTTATAATCACATTGTCATGACAACAGCGCCTAGAATTATTTTAAAAATATGCTTGACATTGATTGCGATTAAAAACTTAATAGGCACTTGCGTGATTTAGGACAGGATCACACGAAAACTTTAACACGCAGAGTTGAACTATTTTACCGTACGTACTATATTAAGACTTGATTAAAAATAAATAAGTAGTTTATAATCAAATTGCATAATAAGAAATCGTTCCACTTAGGTTTATTCATATATTAAAATACCATTTCAACATAATATAATGAAGTAAGTACCTTACAGTTAGTATCTGAAATATAGCCCAATAAAGCACAAAATCATTAGGGATAAGCTTATCTTGATATTCTGACTTGCACCATTGTCGCTGGTCCCAGGAACGAGGAGATTTTCTCCATTATACAGCGGTGATGGTGATAGATTCCCTCCCACAACGGATTGAACTCCATCACCTGAGGGAAAAAATGCGAAATTACACATGTACAAAAAAATATTTGATAGGTATAAAAAAATTCCGCAGTTAAATCAGATCACATTAATTTTCAAAATAGCACACTTTACCTCTTTAAATCTTATTCAATAGAATAAGATAATAATCTTACTTACCGATGTTGCAAAGATCACTAGTACAGGCGCGATAAAACGTTCTATAAGTGGAATCCGTTACTTCATGATTCAAATAATCTGGCTGCGATTCGCATCCACGAGTAAAACTGACAACTACTCCACTTGGATCCTGTAAAATAAAATATGCAACAGTAGTGAGCCGCGCTTCCTGTGACTTGAAGATAACAAGTGAATTAAATTAAAAATTTAAAAAACCCCCAACGCAACGCTTGCAAAATATCTAATTCGCGTTTTTTTGGGTGGCGGCCACCTTGAATTTTAAATTTATCATAGTGCGTTGTATTCTACGCATTAAGCCCTTTCATTTGATACCCATATTGAGGGGGGTGTGGAAGAAAAAAGTAATCCGCCATTTTGTAGCGGCGGCCATCTTGGACCGATTTTTACCAAACATGGCTAAGAACACTCTCGACTAACTCTACTTTCAAACAAAAAAACTAAATCAAAATCAGTTCATTCGTTCGTAAAACACACACACACACACAGACAGACAGACACGTCAAACTTATAACACCCCGTCGTTTTTGCGTCGGGGGTTAAAAACGGTATTATTTGAACGAAAAAGGTTTGGACTTTCGGGATGACAAACTTGAAAGAAAACTTTTAGTTGTAAGACGTTCTGCGATCCTCGCACTGCGCATACGTCACACTGGTCTGGCAAAGCTGTACATATATTGGCTACTAGCTGCGCCCAGCGGTTTTACCCGCAGTACTTATGTAGTCTATGTGTTATTCCAGGGTCTAAGCTATCTCTATACAAAATTTCAGCTCAATCGGTTCACCCGTTTAGGCGTGAAAGAGTAACAAACATACTGACATCCAGACATCCATTCTTACAAACTTTCACGTTTATAATATTAGTAAGATAGGCACGGTAGTCTCTATACCGTGGTATACGTCTCTCTCTCTATCAGTGGCAAATAAAAGTGTAAATCAATTATTATAATTAATAAATTAAACCAGCGCAGCGTTATCGCTCAACATAGAGAGAGTCGAGCTCGTCTCGTTCTTGTGGTACATTTGAAATTTTCACTCAAAAAATACATTGGTGACTTACCAAAAACTCCTGCCTGAGTATAGTACAGTAAGTGTACGGACACTCAACAGTGTTGGTGTTGTCATTGATGTACAAACATGACTGGTCAGAATCCGACGAAGAAAAACTGCACGCGTAACATCGGAGATTGCCTGAAAATTATTCCACACTTTCTAGTTGATTGGGAACTACTTTCCATGGAGACTAGATCATAAATTGCTCTGAATTGATTAATATTGCTAGTATTTATTGCCTGGAATATCAACATCTAGCGTAATTTAATACCTGGTTGTTTTCAGGGGTTTTACCCGTCTAAAAGCAACCTGGGCATTTTTTCAATCTTAGCTGCTACCTATATACCAAATTATAGAAAGGTTCAGCCGATTTATTGCGAATGGGTAACAGACAAGCACTCATTCATACTTCAGTAAGATTATCTTAGTAAGATTATTTTTAAGTAAGTACTAAAATGTAACAATGATATTAAAATTGAAACAAGTAATTATTATTTAAGTACCTACACCTAAGTAACCTAAAAGAAAAACAACTGCACAGCAAAAAGATAGCTTCTAATAAGCTTAACTATTTAATAATTAATAAGTAATTTAAAAAACAATATAGCTTACCTGCTGATTTACCAATCACCACACTCAATATAAACAAGGTTATTTTCAAATCCATAATAAATTATTGTACTTATTTCTCTTTGTTAATGCGTGACGGCTTTTCATCAAATGCTAATTGCCATTAATATTGTTATTTCCACTTATCATTATCGGATTCGTAGCATTCTGTGATTATCTTATCTTTGATTTAGCATTCAGTAATATCTATAATTATAATCTATCCTTTCGTTAAAAATACCCATATTATTGATACTTCCCAATTTTAAATACCATAATAAGTGTTATGGAAACACGCAATCTCTAACTTCCGGAAAACGTTTTTTTTTTTTTTTTTCTTTTTAATAATATGGCAACATGTGCATTTTGCCAGTGTCGAGTAAAATTCGTGAATGTTCACGGGATATTAAATTGTGGTCTCCACTTTCGTGTTTTGCCAGTGTCAAGTTAAATGTTATTTTTTAAGTAATAAGTTAGTTAGTCAGGTCAGAGTCAGAGTGAGCTTAATAGCTCGTCTAGTCACGTGAGTCTTCCAGTAAAATGGGTGGAATTTTACTGAAAGTTCGGAGGAGTTTTGGAGGGGGCACCAAAATTCATATTTCAGCACCATATCACTTGCCTACATCTGTGCACATTCAAAAACACTTAACACGCAATATTCCACCATTATTACACGCTAACAATCAAATTCTACATGATTATTAAGCAAAAGACGTGGAGCTAATGATATGATCAAGGCTTGCCGCCAAAAACTCCCGGAAAACGTTGACCTTTCTACTTTATAAAACTCTTTGAACGGTTTACTGTTTCTTTGTTTCCGGTAAGATTTTTAAACGAAATTAGTAAAAAGTTTAGTTTCTATTCCCCTTCAGATGTCACTTCTATGAGCTTTACAAAAGGTTAAAGTTACTGTTATTTTAATTAAAGAATAATTTATGTATTTATTACACACATAAAATGCTTTTATTAGTATCTAAATATTAAATAGATAGCAACTATTGTCCGTAAAAAACTATTATCGCACACCATCCGCCATCCGTTACAAGAGCTGTTGTTATTGCTACTCAGCACTAGATGGCATAGTTTTAAAATTTCTAAAATGCGTTATAATTTAAAATAATAACATCGAATTGAAATTTTTGGATGCAGCCGGCAGAAATAATAATTCTTACAACGAAAAGTGTGTGTTTACTTCGATTATCTTGCTGCGATCGTCGAGAAAAAATTGTAGGAAGGTACGTGTACCTAATATTGACTATGAAGTTGGAGTGCCTTTCACGAAAGGAGTCCTTTTTGAGTGCGCCACTATCGCACATTTTAAAAGTTATAATAGGTATCTGGGTGATTCCTGAGAGACAAAATTTTACGTGTCTGGGGGAATAAACTACCCGTAACATAAAAATTCTACCCAAAGGTATTTTTTTCCTGTTAGTCTAAGGTTCAATCTACTTAATGCATGATAGACATCAGGTTATATTTAGCTGCAAGTATCTAAAAAAAAATGTAAAAGCCCTGAAATTTGATTACCGTGGGGTGTCCCTTACACATTTTTGGAACAAAATATATTTATTACACTAATTTATAAAAGGAATTTAATTAATTGCTGTGATCAAAGCTGTAAAGGGTGAACTGTTATATGATTAAAAAAATACGCGAAGGCTGTACTCAGCGTGGTTTTAGAAAAATTAACAAATTTAGGTTTGTCCCCGGACAAAAAGTGATTCCCATGGCGCGCGACATAACTACCCACATTTCACAAACCACAATACTTAGAAGCTTGTACGCACGCTATTGGCTAACTTCGATTGCACTCTAAACATCGTGAAGAGATGCTCCTCCTCTCGTTGTTATAAACTGGATCTAGGAAGGTGAGAAATTGATTACCGTGGTTTTGGTTCACAAGATCATTGATTACCATTTCCATGTTTAAAAATAGTTTTTTATCCATTACGGTTTTTTGACTAGGGTGTGCAGTTAGGAAAAGGGTATTGTTTATCATATATTTTATTATTATTGGTCTATAATTATGGTATTTAAAAATATTGACAAAAATCTATACAATTTTGATTTCCATGGTATTGATTCTCATGGCGTTTTACCACGGTGATCAATTTTCCCCTGAGTTTTCTTGCGCATTCTTTCACTTTTTACCCAACTACAGCGAAGCCGCAGGTATGAAAGTGATTTTGACAGTTTATATTTGTATATTTCATTATTTCAGATATTTTTTTATATTGTACTATAATAGTAGACAGCCGCTCTGGCTTATGCGGCACCATTATATCCCCACATTAACAAGCCGCTCAGCGAGCTATGGAGAGGGCTATACTCGGGGTTTCTCTACGTGATCAAATCAGCAATGAGGAGACCAGAAGACGAACCAAAGTCACTGACATATCTCCGCGGATCAGGAAGCTGAAGTGGTAATGGGCAGGCCACATAGCACGTAGAGCGAATGGCTGATGGGGTCGAAAAGTGTTCAAGTGGCTACCACAGGCAAACAAACGCAGCGTAGAACGTCTATCCACAAGTGTGGCAGACGACCTTATTTAGGTCGCTGAAAGACGCTTGAAGCAGGTCGCTTCCAACACCGGTGTTATATATGCAGGTCTAAAGGGGAGGTTTATGTTCAGCAGTAGACGTCTTATGGCTGAGATGATGTATGATGAAAAAATAAAACGAAACTATGGGCTGACTGCAACTTTCAGTCCAGATTAACCTAACTAATGATAAATGTACAATCTGATGACAGTTTCTGGAGTGAATCCTGTCAGTGACTGTGACTGAGAACTTAATCTCATATTCTAGGACTATTTATTCAATATTTTTACATTGTTTAAGACTGCAATACGTTGATTTTATTTAGTTTACATGATTATTATATATATAGAGAGCCAATATAGACCTTTTTAATACTTTATGTTTGGTGTATATCTGTTTGGATCATCGTTTTTAATCATTTCTATTTTATATGATTAGTATGTAGAGGTCAATATTTAAATAATAACATAGAATTCAAACAAAATAGTTTTAATTTTGATTCCCATGCCACACTTTATTGATTTCCGTGGCACCAAAAATTTAAATTTAAATATCTTCTGAACAAAACAAGTTATAATGATGCCTATTTGATGGATGTGCTTATAATTATGGGAAATTTGATGTTTTACATGTAAAATGCAATAATACTTTGATTAAAAATCTGCCACGGAAATCACTTAAATACGCCCGATCTCAGGATTTACCCATCTATAACATTTTAACTCCTTATAATTTCTCATATTTTTTTTTATTAAATAGGTATTTCTTTTATCTAACAAATAAAAATTATTTAGGATATTAAGTCCAGTAATAATCGATAAAATTAAATTTAGTTCCGCTAAATTTCGCGGGACCTCTTTTGTGAAAAGGACTCTAGGGACCTGTGCGATCGGTTTATTCGGAATCGGACACCAATAATTCGAAACTCTACAATGCCGCTGGGCCTTGGCCCCTGAACCTGGCCGGATATGCTTGTAAGTTGTTAAAATGTTAGTAAAGTATACCTTTATCACTATATCTATAGTAAAGTTATGCTATAGACTTGCATTCTCGCACTATGTGCATACCATAGGTAGGTATAGTATCTACCTAAACATTAACAGGACTGCAGACAGGTTGTTCGAAGCCAAGCTGTCTATCGGTAGAGCTCATTAGCTCTCCATTACCAGTAGGTAGGTAAGTAACTAGTAACTAACCAACTCACTCGTCTAGTAAAACTCGTTATAAGCACTAGATATTTAATACACAACTTAGTGAGAACATAATGTTAAAAAAAGTAGCTGGCCTAGCTTAAATTAAAATAAAAAGCTGCGTACTTTTTCAAAGACGTGATTCGATTTTTTTATTATGTTTTTTTTTATTTTACGAACTCTTCGAAATCACTGCGCCTGTCAGCCAGCAATAAAAAAACAAAAAAAAAAGGATAGAGAATAGAGACTAAACGATTTCTCTATTTTACAAGCTTTTATTTACTTTCACCTGTGTATTGTCTGTCTGTATGTCTGTAATCAAATCTTGCAACTTAAATTTGATCGACTTCCCGGTTTGGCCTCGTTTGATTCCTTTTGACGAGTACACTTTATGGTGCTAGATGGTAATAATAATAAAAGATTGATTTTAAAAAGGTTTTTTAAAATTTCACAATTAAAAAATCAGTTTTATTTAGGTACTATTGATTAGACTTTCCCGTCTAATTTTATGACGATACGACTCGAGCACACAATCACTAAATCTAGAAGGTGTCGGTGCTAATAAATCCTAAGCTTCCCTGTTATATTGTGTTCTACCAAAGTACTTATCCCTTAAAATGTGCCTTCTATGAACTATATTCTCTAGAGCGAGCAGAAACAAAGCGACGATGAAACCATAAGTCAACACCAGTAACGCAGGGTAGCAGTCCACCATACTGACTGACACGAAATTGGACTCTCTTCCCGAGCACTTGGGGCGTTTTTCGTAGAGCAGGCGATTCTCACGACTCTGGAGACCATGTTCTTGAATACGTTTCATACTGAAAAAAAAAGGTGGTAACATAATAAATTTCGACCAACTTTTAAATAAGATTCCAAGGCAATAGCTGTTCCAAGCGCTTTTACTCGTTGAAAGGAAGTTTCGCTGCGATTTGCAATTTTACCCTGGTAAGTTCTGATTCTGTTGAGGTGGAGTGACGAACTGAGGAAGATGGCTGGCAGAGACTGGATGAGAAGAGCAGAGGAGCTTGATCAGTGGCGCATTGGGAGAGGTCTATGTCTAGCAGTGGACGAGTATGGGCAAGTGAAGTTCTAATTCATGATCTTTGCGTACTCTTCCATCGGAAATACGTAGGGAAGGGTAATGGGGCTCCCCGTGAATGACGACTGCACGGGTATACCACTAGAACAACTTTGTGGCACTCCCGCTTCGTCTTTGTGATAGAGGACTAGGAATCGGTAGAACCTTGACATCCTGCCCTCCATCAACGACTGCCGGCCTTTAAAACAGCGGGCCCTTCATGCCCCTCCCGCTGGTAAGGGTGATAGGGAAGATAATATTATCATGTATGAAGCCGTAGCTTCTAAGAAAATGAAAACGAACCCAATTTTAAACATCTCCTTATAGGGAGTGTTTTTCCTTACAGCGAGCCAAGGGTCAATCACTTGCAGGTACTGGATCTCTTTCAGGCCACATTTCTGACCCTCCTGGAAGAATTTGCCCACGAATTTGTATCCCACTCCTGTTTCCATGTGAAATGCAAATAAACCCTGTAATAAAAATGGAAATTAAAAGTTCCTGTAAGGTCCAAAGTGCTGTACTTATAAATCAGTTTAATTCCGTAATGGAAGAGCGCGGTAGCGATTGGCGATGCGTTGAATAGAATGAAAAGATATTTAGCAATGTTGCTCTACTATATTATGCATGTATTATACCTACGTATAAACCTTTCTCTTGAATCACTCTATCTATTAAAAGAAATCGCATCAAAATCTATTGCGAAGTTTTAAAGGTATAAGCATACAAAGGGACAGACATACACGGGAGACGACTTTGTTTTATACCGTGTAGTAATAAATTTACTATGTATTTTCTAAAACCCCTACAAAAAAATGGGTAGTATTTTTTTGTAAGAGAAAAAGGGGGTTTCAAGGATTTGTAAACAATCATTCAGAAAGCAAGCAATAAGGTCACAGTGAATTCACAATATTACTTCCCTGATTAAGAAACGCGACTAGGTTTCGATTTTTTAGAATTCAAGATTTAACTTTATAGAGACTACTAAATCAATATTGTATTTAGCTATTATATTCATACATAGACAACTAAACCTAGGTGGCTGTGGGTAATGAGTACATTATTATAGCATAACATTATAATATTATGGTAGATACTTTCATCCATATCCATATCCATCCATACATATAATAAGAATGGAAATTTCTCCCCATTCATTGTGATCCTTTACTAAGGTAAACTGTGAAAATACGCATATGAACAAAACGACGCGAAAAAGTCGCTTGCGCGATCTAATTCGTAAAACATTTTGTCAATTTTTCCTAGGAAAACGTAAAATAATATAATAAAATAAATAATAATCATTTATATCAGACACATCGCCCCTAATTTACATCAAAAATTCGAAATAAAAGTAATAGAATATAAAGTAAATTCAATTCAAAAAAAAATAGTGCCAAAAACGCTACAGACGCCATCTATCGGTGTGGCTGTAAACTTGTGGTTGACCTTTAGTTTAATTTGGGCTAAATTTGTAAATAGTTTGTGTCACTGGTGTGGTTAAACAACACCACCGATTTGAATAAAATTTTCACTAATACGTTGCAGTTTTCTCTACTTGAACCTTAGTCTTGGTTTTAGTCAAATCGGTTCATAAATAAAAGAGTTATATCAATCTAAAGATTCGCATATAAAATGCTAATAAACAAGAAAGGTAGTCATAGGAACCGCGTAATCAAAAGACAAAACCTCATCGAGTTTGGGCTCATTTGATTCGTCTTGACGAGTACTTTGATACTATATAGTAACCAGGGTCCGAAACGGAGCTGGAAGGTGGCCATAGGAACTCCGTGATTAAAAGAAAAAACCCCATCGAGTTTGGGCTCATTTGATTCGTCTTGACGAGTACTTTGATGCTATATAGTAGCCAAACAAATTAGAATTCATTTAAATTAGTAAATGTAACTTATTTCTCAAATGAATCAGCGCCAGCGGAAAATAATCTAATGTGCGCATGATGCGTGTAAATATCAGTAATAAATATCTTTTTGCTGCTTATTTTTAATTTCTAAAACATGTAAAATCATCTGAAGATAAATAGAAAAATTCATTTACAGTTCATTGTAAAAGTAAATTATTTTTCATACAAGCTAGCGCCACGGAAAATAATGGAACTAATGTCCTAAGAAAAAGAAATATCGTTTATTCTGCAAACAGTTTTAGAAAAGAAGTCCCGCGTAACCTAGCGGAACTAAATAATAGATTTATAATTACTGTGAATACTTCATTTATTATATATTTTTTATTTGTTAGATTAATTAAATATTATGTACCTATTTAATTGAGAAATTAAATATGAGAAATTATGAATTGTTAAAAATCTGTAGATATTTTAACTTAAAATCACGCGATTGTGGCGCTCCATCTAGGGGGATCTTTTGTAAAAATCACTGGTTATCCGGAGACACACAGACATAAAATCTGTTCACACCCATTTAGGCATACATCCAGACACAAACTGTCACGTTTATAATGTTAGTAAAATTTTGCAATGATTATTACAGAACCTTTTATCTGTGTTATAGATAATCATAGGCGGATTTAGGGAGGGGGGGCAAGGGGCCAAGCCGCCCCCCCCCCCCCGAGTCATTAAGCAAGCTGCTCGCGCACATATTATAAACGATGTTTAAGCTTTAGGGGGGGGGGGGGGCAGGGGGCCAAGGTACCCCCAGAAGCATTGTAGAGTTACGAATTTCGCACATATTTCTGAAATAATTTTTTTTTTCGGCGCTCGCAGCTAGCTGCTCGCGCACTTATTGTAATGAATGTTTAAACTTCCTAACCGCTCAGAGCGAGCTAAACATACACTTTTCGTAATAAAAATTATAATATTTTTGCCCGTCTGCACCTTGCCCCCCCCCCCCCCCCCCCAAACCAAATCCTGGATCCGCCTATGATTTTAGGTATACACCTCAGTGGTAGAGTCCTTCTCACGAATGAGGTCCCGCGGAATTTTGCGGAACTAAATTACATTTTTTCGATAAATTCTGGACTTCATGCCATAAATAATTTTTCACCACTCTCGCACGAAAATAGTGTCTTTGGTCATCGATTTCAGTGAGCAAAAGCCGTTTTTGCTCTCTAGAGAGGCAAAGTGATTTGAATTTCGAACACAATTTTATTGGATTAAGAAGAAGTTGGTGTGTTCTGAAACTTATTTGTGTACAATTTTTATTTAACTGAGATGCACATAATTTTTAATGTTATTTATTGAATTTTAACTTTATAAATTGTATTTTTTCAATAATATTTTAAATAAAATACTATTATAGAATAATAAGTCGTAAGTGAGTTTTTTTTTTTTTAAATATTATTACAATTTGTTTTTCATAAATATGTCACACACACAAATTTCGAACGCAACTCTTTTAATAAAAATAAAAAAATACAAAATGGCGGGATGTAGAAGTTTAGAGTTTACAGTCAAATGGAGAATGCGTTGTGACGTCATCGATAAATGCCATCTTTGTCTCTCTCTTTTGTATGAGGTAAGTGAGATGGCACTTATAGTTGTCATTTTTCTTGCGACAGTGGTGTTCACAACACATTTTCCATTTGGTTCTAAACCTCTTGGTAAAGATTCAACTAAATATTTTCAACTTAAGTTGTAAACTTTTGCAAATTTCTATTTGTGATCTAATAGTCTGTTTAATTACAAAGAAATGAGTGACCCCAGTGATGAAGGTAGTTGTCTTACGCCAAAAAAGTTGAAAGAACAAGTTTCGAATGCCGAGTTCAGCTATTTGCCTGAAAAATCTAAAGTGAAATATGTAAAGGCGTACGAATCCTTCAATAATTGGCGCCTCTCAAAAAATGCAAAAACATATTCCGAGACCGTGATACTATCATATTTCATGGAACTATCTAAAACAAGAAAATCCAGTACATTATGGAGCATTTTTTCTATGATAAAAGCTGTCTTGAAAACGAAACGTGACCTTGAAATAGAAAAATTTCTGAATGAAGCACCAGACAGTAAATACCTCGCTTTAAAAGTAAGTAAATTGATACAAAAGCTAATTTATTTCAAAGAAAACCTATCTAACTGTACCTATCTAAAAATAAGTAAACTAAATTATTGTTATTTTTTACAGGTTGTGTTAATTATTGGCATAAATGGTGCGTGCCGCTCAAATGAATTGTTGAATCTTAAGGTAAACGACGTTGAAAAGCATTCGGACAAATTAATATTAGTAAAATTATTGAATACAAAGACTAAAATCGACAGATCATTCGTCATTAGTGAAGAATATGTGAATGTGGTGGACAAGTATATGGCATTACGACCCGCTAATACAAAAACTTCAAGATTTTTCTTACATTATGATAATGGAAAAAGTAAAAAACAGCCCATAGGCATCAATAAAATCGGTGATATGCCAAAAACGATTGCTAAATTTCTTCAGCTTCCGGACTCCCATCTTTACACTGGGCATTGCCTGAGGCGGACGTCAGCAACACTCTTAGCTGCCTCAGGCGCTGATATTACAGTTCTTAAACGCCATGGTGGCTAGAAGTGTAACAAGATTCAGTTTAAAGACATTTATTCTCATTTCGACATTGTCATTTACATGAGAACTTAATAATTAGAGTACAGAGTAATTTCGTCGTCCAGTAGGTATACATTGAGACAATAAAATAAGAGTATGCTAAACAGTTAAAAGTAAGTAAAATATAAGTTATACAAGAAATTATATTGGAGTAGCTAGACTTACAAAATGTTGAAATAAGGAGAAATTATATGACCATATCATTTTGGACAAATGATATGCTCATACAACTTCCTCTTAAAACTTTTGAAATTGATTTCACTTATTATAGATGTGGGTAGATTATTATATAGTTGTGCTCCCTCGTAGTATATAGATCTTTTTCCATAATTTGTTCTAGTTGTTGGCAAAGCAATTTGATTCGCCCTACGGGCAATGTGGTAATCCGATTGACTTTTTGTTCTAAATTCAATGTCTGTGTGAATGGATTTGTCTAGAATTTTTCTTACCAGTATGCATGTTGTGTATTTATATAATTGTTGGATATTCATAATCTTTGTTTCATTGTATACTTTATCTGTAGGTGTTAAGAATGGGTAATGAAAGAGTATTTTAACTAATCTATTTTGTAGGGTTTGCAGTTCTGATAATTTAGTTATTGCAGCGCTGCCCCACACTTCTATAAGGTATAGTAAGTGTGACTTGACCATTGAGTTATATATATTTAAACGGACTTGTTTTGGAAGGCATTTGGCTATGTTGCGGAGTAAACCTGATAGTGATGACAGTTTATGTTTAATGTGATCTATTTGTGTGTGCCAATTAAGATTTTGATCAAGTCTTAGTCCTAAATATTTTTCAGAGTCTTTCCTGTCAAGTGCCGTTTCATCTAAGGTTAGTGGTTCATGTGATGGGATTTGTTTGTTCTTGGCCTTGAATAACATGTAACATGTTTTAGATGTGTTTACTGTTAATAGATTTGTTCGAAACCATCTTAGAAGTTTGTCTAGATCAAGTTGCGCTTTTGTGATCAAATCATGGATTGATGACCCAAAATAGAAAAGGCACGTGTCATCTGCATATAACGTGATCTCTCCATGTAATTCTAGTTCATGTATGTTGTTTATGTAGACCAGAAACAGTAAAGGACCCAATATGGATCCTTGCGGGATACCGTAGGATATTGGCAATAGGCTACTTTGCACATCATTCATTTTAACTGTTTGATATCTATTATTTAGAAAAGAATCGTACATGTTTAGTGCTTTGTCGCTTATCCCAACGCTTTCAAGTTTCTTTACTAGAAGTGGGTGGCTAACGGTGTCGAAAGCTTTTTTTAAATCTATAAATATGCCTAAAGCTATATTTTTTGAGTCAATGTTATGTCTGATTTTTGTTACCAAATCAATGGTTGCTGAGAGGGTGTTCGATTTTGACCTAAATCCGTACTGCCGATCAGATATGTAATTTATGGAAGTTAGATGGTCGTCTAGTCTGGTGTATAAAATCTTTTCAAGTATTTTTGAGATCACTGGTAGAACGGAGATGGGACGATAGTTACCAGCCTCAGTTTTTGGTCCTGACTTGTAAATGGGAGTGACCTTCGCAATTTTTAAAGATTGTGGAAATTCGCCTTTAGATAATAGTTCGTTAAAACATAATGTCAGTGGAAGAGTTATAAGGTCTTTTATGCATTTTATTGCCTTTGTGCTAACCCCGTCTACGCCGGTGCTAGAATTTGAGTCAAGGTTATTTATTATTTTACCTATTTCGTTAGGACTGCATGGCTTTAGGTCAGAAACAATCACTCTGTCAGTTTGATTTAGGCAAGGTAATGTGTGAGTATTATTGTCATGATATTCTGCAGGAATTTGCTGAGCCAAAATTGAACCAATTGTGGAAAAGAAGGTATTAAAAATTTCGGATATTTCAATGGGATTAGTTATCGTTTGTTGGTTGTATATTAATTTTGAAGGGGCACAGCTAGATTTAACTTTATTATGAGCCAGTGAGTTTATTAGAGACCATGTTTTCTTTGAGTCGTTGCTGCATTTCTTAAATTCTTTATAATAATATTTATCTTTAGTGTTCTTTATTTTCTCTGCTGTGGTGTCTTTGTCTTTTTGAAATTCTAATTTAAATTCTTCATTTTCTGGGTCTTGTCTGTAATTGTTCCAAGCTTTGTTCCTCTTGCTTATAGAATCGATGATATCTTTATTAATCCAGTCTTGCCGTGGCGGATTGAGTATCTTTATTTTTGTTACCTTGCTATTAGATATATGGGTTTTAATGAAGTCTTCTAGTATTATGTAGTTATTTTGTGATAGGTTTAGTGATGGTATAGTTGTTTTAATTGTGTCATGTAGTTGTTCATAATTAATAGCCTCATAAGTAGTTCTCTGTTTCGTAGGTTGTAAAGTCTTTTTTAATTGTAGTATTATTTGTTTGTGGTCTGATAAGGGTGAATCAACTATTTCCATTTGAAATTGGTCGTTCATCAAATTTGTGCTTATGTGATCTATTATTGTCTTAGTCGTGTTGGTTTCTCTTGTGCAGTAGTTTATATCTATATTGTTCAGTATATTATATCCGGATGCCTCTAGAACTGTCTTGTATTGTTTAGTCTTTCTGTCTGTATTAAGTATGTTTATATTAAAGTCACCGAAAAGTATAGCTCGTTTTCTTTTTTGTATTTGTTCGTCTAATGTTTCTAGGAACTGGTTGTAGTTAGTATCCCCTGGATAGTAAATAACTCCTATATCTAATCCATAACTGCCAAGGTTGATCCACAAGTAATTGTTCCCACTGTCATAAATTGAGTCAATCTGAGAATGTTTTAAATCATCGTGTATGTAAGCTGAGACGCCGCCACCTATTTTGTCTGTTCTGTAGTTATAATAATGAGTATAATTTGGTATGGTCATCTGTTGTGCTTGTTCCTCTGATTTAATCCAGGTTTCAGTGAGAAGAATTGCGTGTATTTTGGCAGGCATAGATTTTAGAATGCATTTTAATTCATCAAACTTGCCTTTTGTTCTGATGCTCCTAATATTAGTATAAAAGAAATTCAGGCGTGATTTACTGATTGATAGATGTTGATAATCCGATATAAGCTGGTGTGTGACATTATCACAGACAGTTACTGGTTGTTGGTGTGATGTTTGTTGTAAGTGTTGTGGTTTTTTGAGTCAGTTTCAATTATTTTCGGGACTCCTTTGACATATTTTATGATTAGGCTCTTTTCCCCGTTTTGCTGTCGTTGAAGCAGTTCAGCCTTAAGGTCAGCCATATATTTCTTCTGCGAAGGAGTTTGATCCGAGTAGATCTTAATATTCTCAGGTAGGTTGCTTTTGTTGCGCAATAGGCGCTTAGTTATGTCATTATCAGTGAAACAGGCTTTTATTAGGCGGTTTTTTCCAGGTGTTTGCTTGCCTAGGCGGAAAGTTTTAATTGGTTTAGGGCAGTCTTTTATTATGGCCGAGAAAATAGTGTGAATTTCGGCGGTATCTCTCAATTGACTATCTGATAAATCAGAGGTCGTTTGCTCAAGCAACCCCGCAATAACAACATTTTTCTCTCGCGACATGCGCTCTTGTAGTTCTTGTATAGCAAGCTCATTGGCGTGAGTACTTATCTGTGTAGCGTTATTAGGTGGTATTATTGTTATAGTCTGGACCGTGGACTCAAGTGAAATAATTTTGCTGTCGTGTGCGGCGAGCTTATTATCAAGTCTCGTGATGTTACATTGAATGTCCGTTTGCTCATTTTCAATAGACTGTCACGAACTGTATTCATAGTATGTTCTTGCGAAGTGATGAACTTCTCCAAAAGATTTGAGATCCGAGATAGCTCGCTACGAAGCCCAATTACGTGATTTTCACATTCGCAGTCGTGGTCCGGCTGACTTCTTTTTCGATCAGTAGTATTGCTCGTTGAAGGAAGATATTTTTCGATTTGGCCCCTTGTTAAGTCGGGGTTTGAGCTTGATTTTGTCTCCTTCATTCGCTTCATGATGATATCTCGGTGTATTCAAATAATATAACGAACAGTTATTAACGATAACCAATGTTATAATAGCGTTAACAATCAGATGCAGTAAGTTATTGCAAGTCACTGTGCAACTTTGGACCGGCGAGCCGAGGTCGCGAGAAGAACGTCGTAAGCGCCGTGCATATCGCGTCGCTTACGCGTTTAGTTCGGAAGCCACCTTGTTTACGTTGTTATTGTAACTTTATTGGTTTAAAAGTCTATTTAATGCAAATAAACACGAAAAATAATCACTGCACTATGTTCAGCATATTTGTTTTAGTAATATTATCAAAAATTTTGTTGGAATTTGTCACCTTTAACCACTTTAAAGTAATTAAATCACGGGAGTTAATATTATGCACTGTTCACTGTTTGCGAGCGGACGACGAATCAAAGATTGCAGAAGGATACATCGAAGATTCTAAAGTTATTTAATATGCTAACTTTTAAAATTTGCGATAGTGGCGCCCCGCAAAAAGAACTCCTTTTGTGAAAAGCACTCTACCTATCAGTCACAGTTCCCGATTGAGCAGAAATTTTGCATACCGGGAATCGGATGACAATGCAATAATTTTATGACATGGAAGTGATCTGAAGTCTGATGATGGAACTGAAAGGTGAAATTTGATAGATATATTATAATAAATAGTTTGAGTATGTAGGTATATGATAGTTTCATTTCAGAAAATTTCATTTTAGTTTTTTTTATACAACGATGTAAGAAGATGAGCAAGATGCTCTCCTGATGGTAAGAGATAACGCTGGGATTTAACGAAGGTTAAATTCTGGGTGCACTGCTGAGTCATAAAATGTTAAGATTCTTCAGCCCAGTAATTTCACTAGCCACAGTGCCCTCCTACCGAAGCACAGTAATGTCTGCACATCACTGTTCAGGCGGCAGAATAACTGACACTGTTGGGGTACTAGCCGATCTCCTGCAGAGGAAGTCTACCCACGGTAAAGAGATCACCATTAAATGACGCGGAAAAAAGTCAAGAGTAACTGTACGGAATCAAGCTGTTATTATTCCGTATTTTTATTAGTTTTTCTGATTTAAATGATAATTTGATATATTTTTGTTTACTGTATTTAATCTTGATGTACTATATGTGTAAGTGGTAATTTATTGCCGTTCTAATTTGTACTGTGGTATAGGTATAACGATAGTTCTGGGACTTATCCCAGGACGTCTCTGAAATCTAAGTATTATTCACAAAAAATGTTTCATAATATTATTTACTAGCTTATGCTCGCGGCTTTGCCCGCACGGCAAAATCCTTTCTTAGCAGTGGTCTACGTCATGAAACCTTTCTATGTTCCAAATTTCAACCCAATCCATCTAGCGGTTGAGGCTGTACGTTATACAGATACATCAGTCACTAGCTTATTCTCATGGCTTTGCCCGCATGGACGGGTTACGTTTCATAATACCTACGGTCGTTTCAACTACGGTCGATATAACTACGGTCGATTCGCATAAGTTCATTTCACATATTGGACGACTCGCTTACAGTGCAACTCGCCTGCGGTTGATTAAACTATGGGCATGTGAACTAATGGGCGATTCGGCCAATGTTCATTTGATATATTGGTTAATTCAACTATGGACGACTCACCTACGGTTTATAAATTCTTTGCTACGCGTGTTTTTAGTACAGTATTCAGGGCAAACCGAAATCTGTTGGTTAGGTTAGGTTTGAACAGTGACCACAATGCGCGAGCCGAGCGAGCGAAGCGAGCGTGCCGCGGCAGCGGCCGGCGAAGCGCCAGATATTTTTCTTATTACTGAATTATTTATCCTGTGTCATGGCATCTTCAGGCATTTTGGCATCTTCTTTCATCTACCTCATCATGGCAAAGTGGCATAATAAAAACAACACGTTTCTGAATTCTGTACTATAAACAAGTATTTTTTAGCTGTCATACCTGACTAGCAGCCGGAAACGTGGTCTAAAAATACGTGAACGGTCCGTTAGTTCGGTCAAAAATAGGCAAATCGTCCAATAGTTTAATCAACCATAGCTCAATCGACCGTAGCTGAGTTAACCGTAGGCGAATCGTCCAATATTGATTTCAACCAATAGTTATTATGAACGTAGGCGAAACGTCCAATAGACATTTTGAATAGTAGGTGATTCGATCGTAGTTACATATTGGCAAGGTTTGCCAGCCTTTACTAATTCTACGCCCATTAAGTCGCAGAAAACCCGTGAATTGAATCCCTCTTTTCCGTGGAATTGGAAATCGAATTAAATGGTCTGTATCAAATTCATTAATATATGAATAATTTACTGTCACGCGCTACGAAGTGCGCGCGGGTCAGCTAGTAGGAACTAAAAATACCTTTCCCATCCTCTTAACGCCTTCTTCCATGGTCATAAATCTCGGCTCAACTCCGGGCGGTGCCACTTTCTTTTCATAAATGGCTTTTCTTACTGGTTCCGTTGCAGTCTATAAAGTATTTACAAAACTATGTAAGACTTAACTATATAGGTACCTAATACCTTTTTCAGATGAAAAAAAAAAATAGCACTCCGGGAGTGCCGGCAGAAGTGAAAACTTCAATATTAACGTTGTGTTTAATTATAAGTATAAAAATACTATCATTTATGAGGTAGAATACAATGTTTATTTATTGCGCTATCGTACACAAATATGACAATTTATATGTTGTTATTTATAATATTATATCGTTATTTATATATAACATTAATTTTATCTCTCAGAAAAATCAACTTCCATCCATAATTTCGACGACTTTTACACCATCGTTATTATCAGAATCATCATCGCAAATTTTTACAACTGATACAATTGGTTTATGATAACTTAAGTAAGAAACAAACAGTTTTGATTCGAACCTATTTAAGTGTCTAATAAAAAAAATATAAAATATAAAAATATAAAATATAAAAAAAAAATATCGGGCGCGCGCTTGTCTAAGCCCCCTGTGCCGCCTAAACAGAGCAGCACACTCAGGCACGGTAGAAAGAGTGGGAGATACTAGTTCCTCTCCCTTCCCCTCGATCTTACGCTTTTTCGATCAGCATCACGTGACCCTGACGCGAGTTTGAAAGTTTTTACCCATACAAAAAAGTGCTCAGCGCCGCTAAAGAAGTTTTCACTTCAAAAACTAGCTGTGCCTAGTAGTTTTACTCGTATTTTATCCTTTTTCCCTTACTGCTTACTACATGTATCTACAATATGGGATATTTTGGGGTTTGGTTGGCCAGCATTCCTTATTGTACGCCTCCACTTCGCTCTACCATCGCCCTTGTCATTGGAAGTTTTGCAGTGTTGTCTTTATTAACTAAGTGCATCTTTCTATTGTGTATGGAAATAAATCTAGGAACCCAATGCAGGTGGAACTTTGGATTCAATTATCTACCTTACGAGCGTGAAAAAAATGTGAACCGTGGATAATATCTTTTTTATTTGAAGAAGTACGAAGACGAGCAAGACGCTCTCCTGATGTTAAGTCTCCTGATGTAATCCTGATAAAATTATGGGCAGTGTTATATCAGGATTACATCAGGAGGATCTACACTGCCCATAATTATATCAGTACAGTGCTATCTAGGATTTCAAAATGATGTGAAATTCTAGGAGCACTGCACCAACGCTTCTTACTCAAGAGTCATAAGATGTTAAGACTCTAATCTAATCTTATTTTCGTAAAAATATGTATTAAACTTATTTCCCTAATTCGTTGTATTAAACCTTACCGAAAAATAATATCTATTGAAAACAGTATCGTGAACTCCGAACATAATTCGAGAGTGCAGGAGATCGTCAAGTGTTTTTATCTGCGAAGAACTGGACTGCAGTAGGGCCACAATGTTGGCTGAATACGAAGTGTAGAGAAACATTAACGCTAGGAATAGCACTAACATTACTACTCTTCCTAGGGCTCCTGTAAAAAAACATCTAAGGTTTAGTAGAACAGAGTTATACAATCGTATTTTTAGCCCTGTCCTTTACCTTGACTCTTCTGTACTTTTTCTAGAAAAACCCTTTTTTTGAGTTTCTACGTTTAAAAAAGCTGTAGAGGGGTCACGTATTTTTTTCGATCTTTTCCTCAAAAGGTTGAGTAAAGCAACGTCGAGCGTGAGAAGTGAGAACGCGACTATAGAGTTGCGCGCGCGCGTAAATTCTGTCCATAGGGACAGAATTTATTACCTACCTTTTAATTCCACTGTGCTTCCCTGTTGGCATGTAGCTCCTAATATTAAAATTACGACGTCTGCAACGCTCGCTCTCAGGATGCCAGCATCTTGTTCTTTCTAAAATATTTTTAATTATTTATTTTAGGTAGGTAGGTTACTTATCCTACTAATTTTATTAAAGTGAAACTTTGTCTATGTGTTTGTTGAGCTTTCACGCAAAAACCACTGAACCGATTGCCATGAAGCTCAAAATGGAAATATTCAGCTGGAAGTCTGGAATAGCACGAGATTTTTCAAGCTAGGGTTAGTTAATTTCTACTGACCTGTAGCTATTTCATTTTATAAAGGATTATCAACTTTTCTTAGAAACGTTCAAATTCTATCGCTGGTAATATTTTGACGGGGGTATTATAAACTATATTAACTTCTGTAGATACTTTTTAAAAAGCCTTACCAAATCCTTATCAGGTCCATGTTTCTTCCACTCCCAAACAGCAACAGCTAGCAGTGCCAAGAACAACAAGAACAGAAGTCCCGCGGTAGAGTACCAGACGGTCCATCGAAATGATAGCAGGAACAAATTGTTCTCATACGACAGTTTGGGTTGTTGGAACACGAACTTGGAGCGAGTTGGTGTCGGGCTTGCGATGTAATCCACTATTGATATGCGTTCTGATGTGAAAAACATTGGAGACCCTAAAAATAACACAGGAATTTATTACACAACAGCCTTTTTTGACCCAGGGCCAGTACGTGAGACCCATCTTCAGTGGGGGACCATTGAAGATGGGTATCCCACCCACTAAAAACCTCGGGGTTTCCTTGGGAGCCCCAATACTGGAGCGTGGCTTCGGGAATGCAGCCTGCTTTAATAAGGTTAGCGATTAGAAACTAGAATTTAAAACAAGTGAATTTCAAAATGATGTTTTAAGCTGACTTCAAGTTCACTTTCAATAATTTTAAGCGAGGATGTGACGCTCATTTAAATTTTTTAATTACATAATATATTTTTAATTACATATAAAAATAACTCTACTTATTTTAATAAAATTTAAATGGGACCTTGAAAATATAGGGTATACTATAAAATGAAGTTTCCAAATCGGTTCAGGCGTCAGCGAATATAAACCTTTCTTCCTTCTTTTCATGAAGTCAGAATTTATGTAGTAGTAAAGTCCTTTAAAAATTTTATAGTAAAATTTTAAATAATTTACCTCCAATCTCAACTTCTTGTCTAACCAAATATCCTGTCATGCCATTCCACGTGCCATTCAGCTTGTAACCCCAAGTGTTATCGAAGTAGTAAATCCGACCGGCGTTGAGGAAATCCAACAAATGATTTGTAGTGGGAAAGTTTACCTTCGTAATCGTATCGATATGATCGTTACTGGAAACATTAAAGAATTATAAAATATTTGTTAAGTGACGTTGGTAAAATATTACAATACTAACGTAGGTAATTCTCTAGGAAGCCCTATGGGTAATAGGAAAAAAATATGACGAAAGAATTTACAGCAATTTATAACATGATGCAACTATTGATTAAGAACCCAGGAGTTTCTGCGATAAACAAATTAAAAAAAATTAGGTAGGTTTTGTAAAAGATTGCAAATACAAAGGACAAAGGCATAGGGGGGACAAAGGGTAAAGGGTTAGGAGTAGCTCTTCATAATCCTCACACCACCAAACCATGTGAATTTAATTTTCTCCTCTCCCTGCACGGTTGTCTGGAAGAGATCGCTATTAGCGATAAAACCGTCAATTTGTAACACTTAGTTTTTTATATTGTTTTAGTTCTTAAGTTATTTTTTGTATATATTTGTGTTCCAATAAAGTGTTATCTAACCTTTAAGTATTATATAAACCAGTTTTAATATGGCAATGCTGCCAGCATTCTGGGCACTCTGCCAACTGACAGTGGTTTGGAGCACTTGGATTTTCTGTAGATCGGCTTGTGGCCGATCTGTGGTTAATAAAAGTGTTCTTTACTGCTGTAGTAGCTGTAGTATTGTTAGTTTGTTTTTCTCAATAAAGGCATTAAAAAAAAAAAAAAGTTTTAATATTAGGTATTCAGAAACATCATCATTAAGATCCATGCAAGAGGAAAAATGCAAAACTTTTGATGCTTGGGAGAATACACTGAGATTGGGGTATTTTAAAGTCATTTAGGGTATCCCAAATAATTAGTCACGTTGTAGTAAACTTGAAGCTATTCTCTAGAATATTGTAGGAAATCCTATTTTTTTACAAGCAATGATATTCTCGATAGAGTTTCACCATACTTATATTGCAGGCTGTTCCCATAGTCGCTAGAAAGAGTTTATTAGGCTGTAACCTGTCGGCAATTATTATATGATAGCGCGCTTTACTAAATTTAACCCGAATAAACTAAGAACAATTATTTTTTCTTACATTTCATCAGTCAAATGATTAATACTATCATTATCAGTTAGAACATAACAGATCTTAATTTGGTATCCATCTAAATTTAGTCTTCGCAGAACTGTAGCCTCGTTAGTACTCTCAGCTTTTTTAATTCCTTGATTTTTGCTCCAATGCCCAAAGAATTCTGTCTTCCATGTAGCGTTGGGACTTATTTTGTAAACTGAAAGGTGTAAAACAAAGACTAAAAGATTTCAGAATAAAATATTATCTTAACTAATCTAACGGGTATACGGGTATTGGGTATGAAAACCTAGGTCTTGAACCTGCACGACTTATTCTTTTTGAATCGCAAGGCTACCTTATAAAAAATAAAAACAAAGAGTGGCAGAACATAAACAATTGACTCAATGACTGATCAGACTCTGACCAATTTAACCAATTTGTAGGTACGTCGTAACTCACTTTCGACCAGGTAAGGATAGTCAAACGTTATCCTATCAATCATAAAAAAACGTGCTTATTTCAATACCTAATTAAATTTAATATATTGGCTAATAAAGTAAATTGACTTACTGAGATATAAATCAAAGGAGCCACCACTCATTCGACGAGCTAGAGTCACTTCAGCGTCAGGTAGTATGTCAATATGAGATATGGATTCAGGAATAATGATGTTCTGTGTATCGTTGGAGCTGCCGATGAGGATCCATCGGAATGGTGACCGAAAAAGAGTTTTTGCACTTCCCTGTGTAATTACAACAAATGGGTTTTACTTTTTTGTTAAAAATTAGCTACCTACCTTCTTTGATTTAAATTGAAATAGAAGACTTTTTATAACGGTACTGAGTTTTTCTGGTAGAGCTTGACTTGTATAAACTCCAATTTCTTCTGTGGACTGTATCATCTTTAGGAGAAGGATTCCAAAGCAATGTTTCTAGTGCATATTTGATGATGGTGGGGTAGTCTTTTTTAAATAGAATCTCTATTAGAATCTCACTAGCTTATGATTTTATGACAGGAAATTGTTAATATCCTGATTATTTAAATTAAAGGCATTTCAATTAAATAGACAAGAATTTACCATTTCATTCGTATTTTTAAAAATCACTTACATCTTCCAAATGCTGAACGACGTCAGGGCAGTCAAGATCAGCTAAGAATACCACAGTCTGTTCCTGGAAGTACATGACTGGTGTCTGGTTTCCATTGAGGAACTGCATCATACTGACTCTTGACGCGTTTTGTCCAGCCAGTGCAGAGTACAGCTGGACTTTTTGATCTATAAATGTATTATATTTTTAAATTATGCTTTATAAATTAAATTAGCACTGGAGATGGGGAGTGAATGGAAATTTGACGGAAAATAGTTTAGAATGGAAATGGAAAAACTTTGTGCTAAACGTGCCTGAGTGTCATCATCATCTATCATCATCTCAGCCGTGGGAGGTCCACTGCTGAACATAGGCCTCCCCTTTGTACTTCCATATGTACCGGTTGGAAGCGACTTGCATCCAGCGTCTTCCGGCAACCTTTATAAGGTCGTCTGTCTACCTTGTGGGTGGACGTCCTACGCTTCGTTTGCTAGTCCGTTGTGCAACTGAGTGTAGCAAGATTTATAATATACGTTTTGAATAAAAAGGGAATTAAATGGAGAGTGAAGCAATATAATATGTTGACTCTACATAGGAAAAGAGAAATAGTATATGAACATTGATGACTTACTGAAAGACCAACATAATGAAGAAATTACATTAGAAGGTCGGTCCATTGCCTTGAGCACGTCAGCAACCATCGTGATATCATGATTAAACTCAGCATTACTCAAAACTAAAGAAATAAAAAATGTTATTAGAAAAATCATATTATTTCGTATTTTATTTTTGTTCTTCCATGTTGGAAAATCATTGAAATATCCGCAAAATAGAAGTAGTGCTGCGATTTATATAATAAACTTTCTTGAAAATGTTGTTTACTTTGCAAATTGAAGTCGCCCTTCAAGGAAAGACACTTTGCCGATCGAAAATTTATGAAGTAAAATTTCGCGATGCTATTACTGAGTTATTTTTGAAAAATTGGTGTTGGTCGGGGTATCGTTCGAATATGAATTTAAATCTTTAAATTGCTGTTCGATCGATTTACTTTTTGACGATTGGATAGTATTTTCACGGTTATCTGAAAGAAGTAGCTTTGTGCGATAAGACTGCCAGTTGGTGTACCATTAGCTTTAATTTTAATGGTTGTAAAATTTACTTTTCTATGTGGTTATGATCTCAATAAAGACTCAATGAAGAGTGATTTGTGTTTTCCTTTTCTGGCGAATAAATGCTTATTTGACCTGTAATATAATTTTAGAATTTCGTCAACTCCGAAGTGATTATCGTAAATCCGTTCATGAAAGAAAGTTAAGCAGATACTGATAAGAAAGGTGTATTTGTACGTCGACTGGTAATTAGCAGTTTATCTATAGCCATTTAGTACATACTATTAGTTTGTTTACACACACGATATCTACGAGTAAATCGTGGGTATTTTTCCGTAAGAACTCATTGCTAACCGCCGGTAAGTGGGCAAGTCACATGGAGTTCATAAAATATGGATATTTATGTGAATACCTGTGTGCACACAATTTCGCAATATTTATTTGATATCCCATTCATTAATAAATAATTGTTGAGTTCCTAGTTGCAACTGGGTCACGTGTTTAGCTTTCGGTCTAGTATTTACTGGATAGGCTCTGGCCGTGGCTAGTTACGCGTTCCAGCATGATGGTCAATGAAGTCAATGAGGGATTTATCCCGTCTTCTAGGTTTCATCTGCTATCATCGTCGCTTAACATCACCCGAGATCGAGGTCAAAGGCTTATGAATAGAAAATCTTGTAACTTAGTATAGAATATAAAACAGTTTTTTTATTCTTTAGATAACTGTCTATTTGGTCTTAAATAATTATTAAGACCCCTAAATTATCTAATTATAATAATTGAACTTAATTGTTTATAAATACAGGAAATTTCCTTCCATTATTTGTTGTAATTTTGTTGCAGTAGATAATGATGCCACTGATAAGTTCAGAATAACCCAGTTCCTATTTTTAAATACACATTGTTTCTTATCAATAAATAGGCAGTTTCATTAATAAATCAACAATTATTTCCCACAGTATGGTACCAGCCCTTGATGAAATCGGATGTTTTTGAAATAGTGGAGACTTTTACACTAATAAAAGACTAAATTTTAACCAAATTTTCGAACGGCGTCGGTGTGTTACATAGGTCTTTCGTAAAATGGTACACACATTATTTGCAAAAGTATTTTTGTATGGCAGAGCTTCAGATCCAGTTACGTATAGTGGAAAAAGGGTCCCAAATGAATGGACGCCGCTTTTGGAACCTTCAGGAACATCTGATCAAGGTAAGCTCTTTGTAATATAAGTAAGTAGTTAAAATTGTAAGACAGTTAAAGAGATCGCTATTAGACGACTGGCAATTGTAAAAATCACTTTTTATAAGCGGCCCGACTTCTGTAAAGTTTGGTTGGAAGTTGGAAACGGATCACGATATCGGTTGTAACAACTAGTAGCACGGTAAAGAGGTATACAGTAGTTTGACTCCCTAGAAGCGGTTGAACTCAAGGTCGCGCGTGTTTGCAACAATTTGGGTAGTGTTCGGTAAGCAGCAAGGTGCCGTATTTATTGACGTTTTTATGCAGTTAGCTTCCGAATAACGGTTGTGAATTAGTAAAAATATCACAAATTATTTAATTATATTTGATATCTTGAGTAATTCACAATAATAACGCCTATTCGGCACCCCGCTGCCTACCGAACCCTACCCAAATTGTTGCAAACACGCGCGACCTTGATTTCAACCGCTTCTAGGGAGTCAAACTACTGTATATCTCTTTACCGTGGTAGTAGTATCAATACAAACTGATCCCGAATCCCGGTATGCTGTAGATCAGAAATCTATGCGGCTCATGTGGCTTTAGTCTGCGCGAGCCTTTGTGGCTTATTACAATAATATTAGTGAGTTTTCTAGTTCTTTATTGTCACATGACACATGGTAGTAATGATGAACGATTATGCTTGTAGCATAAACACTAAACACAGCATTTATCGATTGTTTGAAGAATTAGCTGTTAGATTTTACTTCCCTATTGTTTTGTGAAATTGTTGTTTGTCTCTACTAAGGTTTTTTGTAATTATTACTGATTTACTTTGACTTTCATAGCTTGTAAGAGTATTTATTATACTTCCTTATTTACTACAGTTATTTAGTAAATAATTTAGGTGCTTAAGTAGTTTTTTTGTGCTTCACACAACCCCCTCAAGTAATATCTCGAGTTGTGTCGTCTAACGAATTCCTATGGCCGTTCTGTTCCATCATCAGATCAGTACAATCCACATTAACATTATAAATGCGAAAGCGTTTCACTACTGAACCGATTCGGATGAAATTTCAAATCATCATCATCATCAATGTAGTAAGTAAGAAATTCAGTACTAACTCTCAAGTTAGAATTTCAGGTGACATTAGAATAGAGATAGTTCAAGTTTCTAGAAAGAACATAGGATAGTTTTTATCCCACGGCATAAAAACTGCTATATCGCAGGTAACACTGCGGAAAGTTACTAGTCCTTTCATATTTACTTGGTAAATATTTTTTTTATTATTGTAAAGGTCTCGTGCCTAGATATCACTATGTAAATCATTGTATGTGCATGATAAGTAGGTAAGTGCTTGAATGTAGGTCGTGCGAAAAGTTCCACTGACCACTTCATATGCATACAAAGTTAGTCGGTTCACTTGCTTTGCGATAGGTGCTGAAGGTAGTACCTAGGTAATTAGGAGCATGTACTTATAGTAATTAATTAGTTTCTTTTAATTTAATTACATTTAAGAAAAAAAAAATGTTTTTAAAACATGGCGAATTTATGTATTTTTTAATTGTTAGGAATATATAAAAAAATCATAGACATAATAATACCTAAATTAAGGTAATAGGTAGGTACCTACCTAATAAACTCAAAGATAGCTAATAATTTATTTCCTTTAGAATAGAAAATGAAATGAATATTTGTTAAAACATGGCGAATTTAGAAAATCAAATAATTTTTCGTCAAGAACATGGCGAACATGGCGAATTTAGAAAATCAAATTATTTTTCGTCAAGTTCATAAATAAGCACTATGTATACATAGTACATGAAAGCCACTAGGGTGGCCAGTAAGGGAGCCACTAGGGTGGATAATTGTAGGAAATTATCTACCAATCTCTACCTACCTATGTATATTTTTAGGATTCCGTAACTCCAAAGGAAAAAAACGGGACCCTTTGTTTCAACATATAGAAGGTTGGTATAATTCTGAACACTTTGTCTACAATATTTATCTTTTTTTTTAAACGGGATTTTTTTATAACTGTTAAGGCTATCTCGACGATGTCTAAAAGTTAGATTTCCTCACGAATTCCAATTAATTTTTAATTTAACCGTATCGGAAGGAAGTATTGAAAAAGCAGATTGGCGATTGAGTGACCTTGAACTCGTATTTAATTTCTTTCTAACAGCCGCGAAATTATATCGACAGTGACTAGTGACGATTGACGATCGTTGTTGATTTACAAATTAAATAAAATTAATAAAAACAAGCTCAGTAGCGCAACTTCGTTTGCGTCTATTGAAATATATACTTTACGCCTTATTCTTTGACCTACCGGGGCGGGGGTAGACTTCCTTTACGAGGTCGAGTAGGTGGATAGTGGGTACCTACCCTAACAGTGCCAGTTATTTTACAGCCAACAGGGCTATTATTCACTTATCATTATCCGTCAGGGAACCGAACCGAAGACCGAATTGTCAAAAATGTATGAAACGACGTATTAAATCGATACGACATAATATGTCATTTCATAGATTTTTGACAATTCGGTCTTCGGTTCGGTTCCCTGACAAATAAGTGAATAGAAAGCCCTGCTTAGCAATGATGCGCTGTATTAACTCTTGAGTAGGAATCGTATGTAAAATTTTAGGTGCACTGCTGGTGAGTAGCTCTAATACCTACCTAGAACTATCTAGGATATTATTAGTATTGGATCTACTTCACTGTATTTTTAAATCACGAAATAAATTGTTAATCTTACCGTGGCGAAGGACGAGATCGTCAGTTCTGTTACAAATATAGAACGAGGAAACTGTGTTCGGTAATAAGTAGATGCATTTTTTTATTTGATAAAATGACAAATCTATTGAAATCAAATAATTTATAATAATGTCTAGTTTGTTAAAACTGCTTTATTCAGAACTCGTACCTCGTAACTTTTCAGATTTTAATGGGGAGGGGAGAACGCTCATAGAAAAGTTTTAAACATGAATTTATTTCAAACGGAACGCTAAATCGAAAAAGTTTCTTAGCAATCCATCCTCATTTTAAAATACCTATTCGACGATAGATACATTATGATGGAATCAGCCAGAAAAAAAATGTCATCCCCATCTTACGTATATCTTACCCTAAATTAATTAATTTAAAAAATTGTAAGACAGTTAAAGAGATCGCTATTAGACGACTGGCAATTGTAAAAATCACTTTTTATAAGCGGCCCGACTTCTGTAAAGTTTGGTTGGAAGTTGGAAACGGATCACGATATCGGTTGTAACAACTAGTAGCACGGTAAAGAGGTATACAGTAGTTTGACTCCCTAGAAGCGGTTGAACTCAAGGTCGCGCGTGTTTGCAACAATTTGGGTAGTGTTCGGTAAGCAGCAAGGTGCCGTATTTATTGACGTTTTTATGCAGTTAGCTTCCGAATAACGGTTGTGAATTAGTAAAAATATCACAAATTATTTAATTATATTTGATATCTTGAGTAATTCACAATAATAACGCCTATTCGGCACCCCGCTGCCTACCGAACCCTACCCAAATTGTTGCAAACACGCGCGACCTTGATTTCAACCGCTTCTAGGGAGTCAAACTACTGTATATCTCTTTACCGTGGTAGTAGTATCAATACAAACTGATCCCGAATCCCGGTATGCTGTAGATCAGAAATCTATGCGGCTCATGTGGCTTTAGTCTGCGCGAGCCTTTGTGGCTTATTACAATAATATTAGTGAGTTTTCTAGTTCTTTATTGTCACATGACACATGGTAGTAATGATGAACGATTATGCTTGTAGCATAAACACTAAACACAGCATTTATCGATTGTTTGAAGAATTAGCTGTTAGATTTTACTTCCCTATTGTTTTGTGAAATTGTTGTTTGTCTCTACTAAGGTTTTTTGTAATTATTACTGATTTACTTTGACTTTCATAGCTTGTAAGAGTATTTATTATACTTCCTTATTTACTACAGTTATTTAGTAAATAATTTAGGTGCTTAAGTAGTTTTTTTGTGCTTCACACAACCCCCTCAAGTAATATCTCGAGTTGTGTCGTCTAACGAATTCCTATGGCCGTTCTGTTCCATCATCAGATCAGTACAATCCACATTAACATTATAAATGCGAAAGCGTTTCACTACTGAACCGATTCGGATGAAATTTCAAATCATCATCATCATCAATGTAGTAAGTAAGAAATTCAGTACTAACTCTCAAGTTAGAATTTCAGGTGACATTAGAATAGAGATAGTTCAAGTTTCTAGAAAGAACATAGGATAGTTTTTATCCCACGGCATAAAAACTGCTATATCGCAGGTAACACTGCGGAAAGTTACTAGTCCTTTCATATTTACTTGGTAAATATTTTTTTTATTATTGTAAAGGTCTCGTGCCTAGATATCACTATGTAAATCATTGTATGTGCATGATAAGTAGGTAAGTGCTTGAAAGTAGGTCGTGCGAAAAGTTCCACTGACCACTTCATATGCATACAAAGTTAGTCGGTTCACTTGCTTTGCGATAGGTGCTGAAGGTAGTACCTAGGTAATTAGGAGCATGTACTTATAGTAATTAATTAGTTTCTTTTAATTTAATTACATTTAAGAAAAAAAAAATGTTTTTAAAACATGGCGAATTTATGTATTTTTTAATTGTTAGGAATATATAAAAAAATCATAGACATAATAATACCTAAATTAAGGTAATAGGTAGGTACCTACCTAATAAACTCAAAGATAGCTAATAATTTATTTCCTTTAGAATAGAAAATGAAATGAATATTTGTTAAAACATGGCGAATTTAGAAAATCAAATAATTTTTCGTCAAGAACATGGCGAACATGGCGAATTTAGAAAATCAAATTATTTTTCGTCAAGTTCATAAATAAGCACTATGTATACATAGTACATGAAAGCCACTAGGGTGGCCAGTAAGGGAGCCACTAGGGTGGATAATTGTAGGAAATTATCTACCAATCTCTACCTACCTATGTATATTTTTAGGATTCCGTAACTCCAAAGGAAAAAAACGGGACCCTTTGTTTCAACATATAGAAGGTTGGTATAATTCTGAACACTTTGTCTACAATATTTATCTTTTTTTTTAAACGGGATTTTTTTATAACTGTTGAGGCTATCTCGACGATGTCTAAAAGTTAGATTTCCTCACGAATTCCAATTAATTTTTAATTTAACCGTATCGGAAGGAAGTATTGAAAAAGCAGATTGGCGATTGAGAGACCTTGAACTCGTATTTAATTTCTTTCTAACAGCCGCGAAATTATATCGACAGTGACTAGTGACGATTGACGATCGTTGTTGATTTACAAATTAAATAAAATTAATAAAAACAAGCTCAGTAGCGCAACTTCGTTTGCGTCTATTGAAATATATACTTTACGCCTTATTCTTTGACCTACCGGGGCGGGGGTAGACTTCCTTTACGAGGTCGAGTAGGTGGATAGTGGGTACCTACCCTAACAGTGCCAGTTATTTTACAGCCAACAGGGCTATTATTCACTTATCATTATCCGTCAGGGAACCGAACCGAAGACCGAATTGTCAAAAATGTATGAAATGACGTATTAAATCGATACGACATAATATGTCATTTCATAGATTTTTGACAATTCGGTCTTCGGTTCGGTTCCCTGACAAATAAGTGAATAGAAAGCCCTGCTTAGCAGTGATGCGCTGTATTAACTCTTGAGTAGGAATCGTATGTAAAATTTTAGGTGCACTGCTGGTGAGTAGCTCTAATACCTACCTAGAACTATCTAGGATATTATTAGTATTGGATCTACTTCACTGTATTTTTAAATCACGAAATAAATTGTTAATCTTACCGTGGCGAAGGACGAGATCGTCAGTTCTGTTACAAATATAGAACGAGGAAACTGTGTTCGGTAATAAGTAGATGCATTTTTTTATTTGATAAAATGACAAATCTATTGAAATCAAATAATTTATAATAATGTCTAGTTTGTTAAAACTGCTCTATTCAGAACTCGTACCTCGTAACTTTTCAGATTTTAATGGGGAGGGGAGAACGCTCATAGAAAAGTTTTAAACATGAATTTATTTCAAACGGAACGCTAAATCGAAAAAGTTTCTTAGCAATCCATCCTCATTTTAAAATACCTATTCGACGATAGATACATTATGATGGAATCAGCCAGAAAAAAAATGTCATCCCCATCTTACGTATATCTTACCCTAAATTAATTAATTTAAAAATATTTTTATTACCGTTCTCTTACCCTGATCATTACCTTCCTCTGAGCAAAATTACAGCTTTCTAAGTCTAATAGTTTCTCCGTTAAGCCGCGAACAGACGGACGGACAGACAAAGCGAAACTATAAGGCTTCCTTGTTGATTACGGAAGCCTAAAACTACAAAAGGATGGGCAAGAGGCGATTTAATTCATATCTGAAAACTACCGAATACTTAGACTGTTGAAATTTTCAGTGTGCCTAATACTTAGGTATATGGTGCCTCAGGTGTGCCATAAGTTGGTCGATCTTTTTGTTTATTCTTCTCTGAACGAATCACTTCGAGAAAACCAAAAACTGTGTGGACTTAGAGATAAGGAAATACGTGTGGTATAAGTATGGGTCCATATTGGCTCGCATAAAATTTTTAGTCCTAATTTAATGTGGCATAACGTTTTTCAGCCTAAACATCAAAAAGCCTAAAGTTTTTAGCCATAACTTTTTTGGCCTAAATTTTTCTCCCATAATATTTTTAAGCATAATAATATTTACGCATAAAATTGTTACGCATATTGTTTTAACGCATAAAATATCTTACCATAATATTTTTCGGCATAATTATATTCAGCCCTAATATTTTTCGACATAATAATATCCAGCCCTAATAATTTTCAGTATAATGATTTATCCAGCTCTAATTTTTTAGCAAAGTGATATCTTGTCATAATACTATTACCAGGATTGTAATCGCCAAAATATTATTAAAACTAAAAGAAACGAACTATTAATTTCAATGTTCTAACCTAAAACCTAACCTAGCCTTCTCGCGGTTTTTTTATAGAACGAAGTAAGAAGTCGGGCAAGACGCTCTCCTGATGGTAAGAGATTTGTATTTTACAAAGTAAAATTCTGGGTGCACTGCGTCATCGCTTCTTACTTGAGAGTAATAAGATGTTAAGACTCTTCAGCCCAGTAACTTCACTAGCTACTGTGCGGTTGTTTCATTTTAGTCTCTTCTATACCCTACCCTCTCTCTGAATTAGAAAGTGGGGGGTCATTTTTGGCACTTTGTTGACCGTTGCCGTGGCACTGTGGACATTGTTCAAACCTAACCTAACCTAAATTATCCGAGTCGGTTTTGTGACAGTCAGTCTTACTGGGTGCCATAAACTACTTTCCTAAATAATTTTATTAATTTACAATATTAGTTGTATGCTTTAATATAGTTATGTAAAATTATGATTATGCCCGAGAAAGTTATGCGAAACATTTTCGGACAAATTAAATTAGAACTAACAAAATTATGCGTACTTATATTATGACACACAAATTTATGCTTTACAAATATATGCTAAAAAACGTTAGGACAACTGACAGTTATGGCAAGACATAAGTATGTCTAAATATAATTATGCCCAATTATGATTAGGCTAAAAAAAGTTATGCGAAACATTTTCGGCGAAACAAAATTAGGACAAAAAAAATTATGCGTGCGAATACGCTCCCTATAAGTATACCTTTTACTGCAGTGGACATTTGTTTTTGTAGATAAGTGGCCACTTTGCAACTCACCTGAAGCTAGGGAATCCCACTACGTAACTTTTATCTGGCATCTGGATCAAGGCCTACCACACAGGTGCGCGCCGCGAAAATTTTCCTTTTGGCGTCTCTTGAATTTTTTACTGTGTAATTTATTGTTTTGATGAGGTTTCCTCAAATATTTTCATTAAATAACTAGTTACGCTTCGCGATGTTGTCCGCTCGGTTTTGAAAAGATTTTATCGAGATAAAAATAAATCTATGTATGCACACTTAGGATGTAAGCAAGCAGCAAGGTCCTTGGTAGGTAGGTACATAAAATTAGTTTTAAAAATATTTTATCGGGATAGAAATAATCATTGGATGCTTCCAGGGTCTAAGCTAATGGTGTCTGAACTAAGGTGCTCTAAGCTACATAATATCACCATCACAGCTCGGCGGTTTCAGTCTATCATTTATCTGCAATTTCAGCTCATTCGGTTCAGCTGACGATTTGGACGTGAAATGGAGACAAGAGTAAGTATTATTATAAACACACATCCACACATTCGCACTGATAATATTAAATTTATCAAGGCCTTTCCCATAATGACGACCATTTGACGACCTCTGTGGTGCGGTGGGCTAATACCCGCTTGCAACGCAGAAGGTTGCGGGTTCGATTCCCGCACGAGGCAAATATTTGTGTGATCCACAGGTATTTGTTTCTGGTCTGGGTGGTTCAATATCTATTATAAGTATGTATTTACAAAAGAAAAAGTATATAAGTATTATATCCGTTATCCTAATCACCATAATACAAGCATTAAGTTGCTTAGTATGGGGTTAGGTGGCGCTGTGTAAATTGTCCTAAAATATTTATTATTATTTATTATAATGAAAAGTGGTATACACATTTTAAAAAGATAAATGTATTATGTTGGTATGCTAAATGTATTGATATTTATACTCGTGCGAAAAACTATGCGTACCTACGTATGAAGTCAACATTTGTTTGTACCACCACTAGATTAAATTTCCAAGAAATATATTATTGCGGTCAATTCACACTTCACACGACAGTTTAACTGCGATAATAAATGCGATGAAAAATGGAACTACATTTTCTGCCCTATCCAAAGTTTCTACCACAAAGACAATGGTGCCCTCTTATTGCCGTTTTATAAGGATTGTAAGCAAATCGTTGTCTTTTTGAGCATATTATCTCCACGAATCGGGGACATACCCATACCTAATTTATTTGTTAAACATACAGGGAAATACGCACATAGGAAAATACATACTTAACTTTTTGTTGACCAAAAACACATGTTATACGAGTAAGTAGGTACCTACGTTATTTTAGCCTATTACTATGGAAATAGTGGAGTATATCCCTAATTAGGCAATCCCTGAAACTTTAATTACTCTATGAAATCGGTAAAATCAACCAATCGATAGCCTATTAATTCAATTAAATATTATGTAAATAAAAGACAATCGGTTTAATTTGATTTTCATTTTCCTTTATCACAAATTATAAGTCAGTCGTTACCTCCGTGGTCGTTACGCTCTCTACAATATAAAGTATACAGGGTGTAAAATTACGATTAAGCTGATGTTTATTCACCGTTGCAATTATAATTTATACCTTGTCAACCAAAGTATCCTACTTCCTATTAGGATCTTAGCACGCCTTGCAACACAGCCTAAAATGCATCATAATGAGACGATCCCTGTATAGAGGCAATCAATTATGACAGTTCCTATTACTAGAAATTATCAAATCGCGACGATGAAGTCTTAAAACATGAACTAACGACTGCAACTTGCAAATTCAAACTTCAGCCTGTATAACGTCATTTTCAATGTTCGTAGTCTACGTTTGTTCCACAATTAATAAAAACTTGTCGTTAATATCATTGCCATTTTCTTGCATAAGTAATATTAAATTGCTATAGAAAGTGGAGCTAGGTAACAATACGTGGTACCTAACTCAGTTATGAACAAAAAAGTCAAGTTCGCGTTGTTACGACACTTTGTTGTGTTGGGTATTACCAATTTTTCATAATTCTTCATTTAGTTGGCTTTGTCGTGACTCGTAACAATGGACTGCCTTAACCAGTACATGTAGAGACTTCTAAAGGGGATCGGCCCCTCTAGCCAAGCGCAAAATCGATGGTAAAATATTAGGCTTACATCTGCTTAAGTTGTGATTTGTAGTCAACGATATTACATCTGGGAAAAAAACTCCTAGGAGTAGCCCTCTACGTTTTGTTATCTTATAACGGGGGTTGACAAGGCCAGCAACACTTCGACCTATTGAGATCTATGGCCCTCTACATATTTCGGGATTATTTTCCTTATATTAATGTTGTATGTTCGTTAATTACTCTGGCGCCTGAATGGAAAATTCTTTTTTATATACTTTCAAGGTGGCCTCTTATAATTTTTTCTCAACTATTCCATGCGAGCTTCTAGCTGGGTATTCTAACAGTGTCAGACTCTTGACTCTAGAGTAAGAAGCGTCAGTGCGGTTTAATAGAGCTAGAATTTAACATCATTGTGAAATCTTAGGTAGCACTGCACCCATCAGGAGAGCGTCTTACTCGTCTTCTTATTTTTTTGTATAAAAAATCTAGCAATAGGAAGCATACACGTGCTGTACTTTTTTCCACAACTAGATACAACCCGTAAGGGGCTTGGCACCTCGCACGTCATAAAAACAAAATAGTTAACAATGTACCCATTACATGTGCGTATTTCACTCATTGTCCACAATTAAAGACAACGAATCAAATACGCAAGACGCAAATGTAAAAAATACGTCCTATCTACTATTGATCATACAATTATAGAGTATCAATTTCTGCGATCGATCAACTCTGAGTTGTTCAATAAGGTGACAGGAAGTACGTCACTTACATTTATGTTTGTGTTTGAAGATTATTTACATCACTAGCGATTTCAAAATTGGAATTATAAATTCGTTTTGTACCTAATTTGAAGTAATAATTTCAAGATTATTCTAATTTAAAAAAATTAGAGGTGTATTTGTCCTATGTTTTAATAATTATCTAATGATCATATTTGAAATATTTTTGCAAGCCTACAATTAATTAGTAGTGGTATTGTTTGAGAATTCAACATTTCGCTCAAACATTTTCACGAAGTAGGCCTGGCATATTTTATATAGTAATCGGTGAACATAAAAAAAATTCCTACATAAAATTATGTAACCTTCTTTTGTAGAGTCAGTTAAAAAATATGAATTATCCAAATCAGGCTCAAATTTTTTGTTACATAAATTTAGAGTTTTTAGTTATCAATACCATAATTTAGCAACAGTTGTGTCACAACAATGGCTTACCGGCGTGGATTGTGTCACAGATTTCCTTTCAGCGGACAAGGTTGTAGCGACCCTGGTCGTCTAATATTAGATTATATTGGCGTTTGAGGAAACTGCCTTCTTCACTTATTTAAAAAATTCGACCATTCCTAAATGTGCCAAGTTTTTTTAGAGTGTAAAAACATTCGTACATCTGTATCTAAATAGATTCATCTCAAAAATGGACTAGTTTGAGTTATGCACACCGTCAAATTCACGAACCAAAGGTTATGGACCAATAAAACAAATAAATTAAAAATTCTTTGCTATAATAAAATATATTATAAACAAAAGAATATTTCTATTCAGAACACTTCTACAGTGCACAAGCAATCAGTGATTAGTTTTTCGTCTATTTTGAAAAAAGTTTTTTTTTTGAATTGACTCCCTTTGGATATAGATTGCATCTTACGTGATCTATCGTCGACCGCATTTTCACTTATCATCAGGTGGGATGTGGTCAAACGTAGGCCTATTTAGTATAAAATGATAATAATAGATGTGTGATATGCGACTATTGGTCGCGATTCTGATTGAACCAAAATTTTCTCGTAGAACTTACGAAACTGAAAAGAATGAGATTTATGTCAGGGTTGATAAGTTGATATAACACTCATACTTTTCGGCGGATAAAGACGCAGGGCGCAAGAAGCTACATGTATTTACTCGAACTTACTTATAAAGTCAGTTTCACTATATAAACTTGTTTATTTCTATAAATATTATATAATCCGTCAAAAGGTTTCTCTGTTGGTTCACTTTTAAGCTTTTTAAATAGATGACCAGAGTAAATTTTAAAATAAATATTGACTAACAATTATTATAGCGAATATTCTGGTCAAGCCAGCATTCTGGTATCCTACCTAAACCTAGAATTTATAGATATCATTTTAAAATCCTGGGTGGAACTGTACTGATTAATACTTATAATATTATAGGCAGCTTTTTTTCTTACCATCATATCAGTACAGTAGAGCGTTTTTCTTACTTCTTAGCTTAAAAAATCCGAATAACTAATTTTAAATTTAATAACCCTAGGTGGATGGATATGTGGGCTGCATCACTATTTATTTCGTTTTGGCAAAATACAAGCCCGCATTCTGGTCACCTACCTAAACTAAAATAATTTAGGTGCGTAACTGTCCAACCACATTAAATTTAGGAGTTTTCCTAGAAACTAACCAGATGTTAGTAAACACACGACATCATATTGATCGATGCTATTTATTTAACAATTAAATATCCGTCTCATAATTTTAATGACCTCACTGTTTGATTTACACCTGATAAAACATTGCAAATAGGTAGGTGCCTTCATTTTTTTTTTTTTTTTTTTTTTTTTTTTATGTGAAGAAGTAGAAGACGAGCAAGACGCTCTCCTGATGTTAAGAGATAACGGCTGCCCATAATCAGTACAGTGTTACCTAGAATTTCACAATTATGTGAAATTCTAGGAGCACTGCACCAACGCTTCTTACTCAAGAGTCATAAGATGTTAAGACTCTTTAGCCCAGTAATTTCACTAGCTACAGTGCCCTCCTACCGGAGCACAGTAATGGTTTGCACATCACTGCTCAGGCGGTAGAATAACTGGCACTGTTGGGGTACCCACCTAGACGACCTCCTGCAAAGGAAGTCTACCCCCGGTAGTACTTAAATTAAATTTTGTGTTAGAGGCATACAAATAATATTGAGTCCGGCGAATTTAAAGTAAACTTTTCAACATTTTGTAGTTCGCCTTTTCTGGAATGAGGAGGCAAAACAAAACTTTGAACATTTTAAAAGTCATCTATTCAAAAATTAACTATTCTTTCAGAATATTGAGTAAAAGCTTTTTAATTGAAATTTTTATAAAAAGAAACATTAAGAAATTTTTAAACACAATTATTGTAAACGCAATTGAAAAAATTATAATACAAACAGTGTTATATTTTTTTCTTTAATTATAATTAATTTTATTTTTAAAAATATCCTATTGTATTTGTGGTGTTGTAAAGAGTTTTCTATTATATTCTAAAAATATTCCCATATAGCCATTTTTGGGAACATGACGTAACGGTTTCGACGCCTAGTGTGTACACTGATTTATTCTCGACACATAATCTCGACGCCGTTCCGTGTTAGAGTAGTCGCTGCAACTAAAATTGGGGACGAGTCGACACAGTAACATTCGGTTTGTAATTTACGTCGCTGTGTCTCAACATTGTTACCATATTTTAACCAGTTCCCACCTACCTAATCTGTGGTTCACACAAATCATTCATTCTATTGCTCATAACCGTTCATTCGTTGACATTGACTCGAGAACTGACGTGAATTATTAAAAAATAAGAAACGACCATTTTATCACCTAGGTAAGTAAACAAAGAGTTTGTTTTTAATTGATTATTATGGTGTTCTATACTCAAATCTTAATGGGAAATTAAATCCATCGTGTAATTTAATGGGAAAGGTTGAAATTTATCATCGCGCCACATTATTATTATAATTTTACCATTCCGACGAAAATACACATTGTTTTTATTTTAATGATATTTTTATTTTGTATTCTCAAAAGCTTCTATTTGAATGCAATAATAATAAAGTGGAATATTTAATAACTATTTTAGCAGTAATAAACCGTATACTATCGATAAATATGAAAAATGTTTTTTGTTAAGTGAAAAATATTCTCGTCACAATAAGTTACAAAGTTACGATAATGTGTCGACATTGTGTGGACATGTTACGTAAAGTCGTCACAAAGTGACTGATTTTTTAAAATGGTCTCCCTTTGATTTCTTGTCCACAGTTTCCCAAAGTTTGCTAGACAAAATGCCATATTGCATTGTTTTAATTAAATTCTTTATTCAAACAAAATTAATGCATTATATTATTTAACTTTATTCTTTTACAGACGATACACCAGACACAAAAAAATATTCCAACAAATCATCGAAAATAGTGACTGTACTCTCTGACGTGAAAATAAAAAACAAGATTTTGTAAATGATGAGACCAAAATTATGAATTTAAGTACAAACAGTGATTAACTATACGGATATGCTGACAAATTATCTTCATGATTAATAGATGATGGAAACGACAGTGATGTTGAATTATAAAATTTTGTTGTTATTATTGCTCTATTTAAGTTTAGTCAATAAACTATTTTTGATACCACTTTATATGACTGCATATTAAACTGATTAGGTACACTTATTATTAAGTAGCTCTTTTAGATTGATGGTCTTTAAAATGATCTGTAGATCATGATGAGTAGCTAGCAAATGCTAGTAAAGTCATAGTGTGTTAAGTGTCAGTGATGATTTTGTGATTCCGAAATAAAAATCGTTTCTTCTTATGTTTTCATTTTCTAATTACCCGTAACTAATAGGAATAACTTACTTGTACTTGTGTTATTTTGATTCGTTAACTCTCCTGTAAAATGTTGAAATCCATCGAAATCTACGTGATGTTTTGGGTAGTTTACTCATTTTTTATTTTAATTAAACGGAAAACCGGCCGTTAACACAAGATAAGTTTGAGAATGACTGGATCAGGTGATTTCCATTTATCCAAGTTAGAGTTATAAGTATTCCGGAACATTGACGTAACATTACTACACATGTTACCACTCAGTTACTACACATTGTTACCAATGTTGTACACTAGTTACATACAATGCGCAAAGTGTTTAAAATGTGTGTACACAAATGTTTCTGTAACAAGTCGATACAGCTACAACACAAAGTTACTAAAACTACTTACTGTCACTTTGTTACTAAACGGTAACGACACATAGAAGTGCACCCCCACACAGTCGCAATATGTCGTATCAGTTACGGAACTGATGCGACTTGTTACACCTTTTACAAATCTGCGACCAAAAATGGCTATATGGGTTACACTACATACACACATATACATACATTATATTCTCGATCGCATGATATGATTATTTTTTCCCACTGCTGGGCAAAGACCTAATTCTAATTTATTTTGGTTAAATTTTCTTTTGTAAGTAGTTTATGTCCAGCGGTAATGCGATCAAAGAATAAACGGGACTACTTGTAAGACGAAATAATTTCGCTGAATTTCAACTAATTACACTGACCAATTATGCAAATTTTGATTCACTATCATATTTTATTATTACAAGCTTTTTACAAGCTTTATATTACTTTCACCTGTCTGTTGTCTGTCTGTCTGTCTGTCTGTCTGTCTGTCTATCTGTAATCAAATCTTGCAAGTTTAATTTGACCCATTTCCCGGTTTCCAATTGAGCTGAAAATTTGCATGCGTGTGTAAATCGGATGACAATGCAATATTTTTATGACATCGAGCTGATCTGATGATGGAGCTGGAAGGTGGCCAAAGGAACTCTGTCATAAAACAACGCAACCCCGTCGAGTTTGGGCTAATTTGATTCGTCTTGACGAGTACTTTATGATGCAAGATGATAACAATAATTAAAGCTTGTTTTTAAAAAGTATTTTTTTAAATTTCACTTGTATTATAATAAACTCGGCCGTCACAATTTAATACAAACTTCCTAAGTAAACAAACGATTTATTCAGTTATTTTGGAACAAAACAGTTATAATTACGCTTTGTTCGGTATAAAAGCCTTTGTTATAATATTTATGTCGTGAGGTATAGAAGACTGCGTGAATAAGGGGCAATCTCTACGAGAGTAAACTAAAATTACCGTAATCTCTTGAAAAAAAAATTAGGAAACCAGGTTAAAAACATTGCGATAACTATAACAATCTATTCAAATACTGGGTCAAAGTTCCTATGAATAATATTTTTCTTTTCGATTGTCGCTTTTATCTCGATTCATCGCCTCGCTTGCAAAATATCACCAAATTGTGAAGAAATCCCTTTAGCAATTCTAACCCTCCTCTTATTTTTGTAACAATGTTAAATGATAAATTCATCTCTAATTATATATGAAAGGACAGTGTGTCTGACTGATCTATCAAAACAATCTTCAAACCACTGCGACGCACGGATTGGGTTGAAATTTGGGAAACAGACAGCTTTTGAGGCCTCCGCGGTTAAAGCCCCGAGCATAAGCTAGTTTTTTTTGTTTCATATTTTATTAACTTAACTTGTGTAAAGTGGGGAACAAGTCGACATTCGCTTGTGAAACCAATTATCGTGGAAAATGAACTAGGTAATGTACTTAGTATTGCTGCGGTCTCTACAATAAATAATTGGCCACGGCCAATAGTTCAAAGCTTTATGTCGTTCAAGAACAAATACGTATTAATTTTTAATTATTATATTTAATTATGTCCAAGAAGATCATAAAACAATATGTTGTTTTATGATCTTCCTTTTTCATACCTATTTTAAATTTTGATGTTTCCAAGATCTCGTGATAAATAGACATGTGACATGTGCGTTCTTAGTTTGTCCCACGGCATTGTTTTCATAATATGTAACAAACAGTAGCCTAATTATTATAAAATTAATAAAAAATAGGGATTAAATTATATTTAAAAATGAAACGATGTTACATTTCACACGTTTCGGATTCTCTATATTTATTAAAAGAGTCACACGAAATCTGCGAAACTATATTATAAGTGCTAGGAGTCTAAAAATTCATGAGGATTCCTTTTAAGACTGTAATTTAGCATTACGGCTAAACCCAGATGTGCGGCTACACCTAGTTTTAGCCGGTTAAACGTGATTTGCCGATCGTTGTTGGTTAAAGTTAGGTTCTAACGAAGCACTGTAATGTTAGCACATCACTGCTCAGACGGTAGAATAACTGGCACTGTTGGGAGTTGGGATACCCACCTAGTCGACCTACAAATTCAATTTCAATTCAATTTCATTATTTCAGTATCAAAGGAAGTCTACCCCCGGTGTAATGCCCCGGTTGATGTTAGTTTTAGAAATTTCACATGACAATATAAAATTAATATTATATTAGGTAGCTTAGTTTTCATGGTTGTCATTTGTCATAATAATTATAATTATATTTCTATGTAGATTGCAATCGTTATTTGCCCTATATTGTATGCAAAAATCATTACTCCGCTGAAAAGTACCAATTTTCGTCCTAATCGGTTCAGGCGTTTATATGTGAAGGGGAAAACACACACGTATCTATTTGTTATAAGATAAGATAATTTATTTTTCAGAATTTTGGTACAATAAATAAGATCTTAATACTAATAGGTTCCATCAAAATTCTGCCTTAGCAGGCGTACAGATATCGAATTCAATAATTGTAATATTAGTAGGATGGCACTCAAAATACAGAATAACCAGTTTTTTAAGATTCCGAGCAAATCTCGTAGGATACTGCAACAAAATATATAAGTGGCGGAAATCCGATATAGTAAGAACAATTAAAATTATTTTTCAAAAATACAGATATAATAATCAACTAATAGGATTTACATCCTCACAAATGTATGAAGAAATTAAGCTAAGTGATTAAAATTTTCGTTTATTCATGAATATCTTAGGGATACTTACCTGATATGATCGGCATATCACTCGTCTTTTAAAAAATCTAATAAGATCTTTTTGTCTGCATAGCTATTTACCTAAAGTTTTTAAGCAGAAACAGTCATAAAAAGCACGATAATAACTCGTAACAATTAAAGAATAATTAAGTAATCCTACATACGCACGCTAACTCCATTCACTCGGAATATCCGTCGATTTCGTAACTGAGAATATGCATTGAACTTGACCGATTATTTAGAGCGTTAATTTAAGGGAGGTAAATGTATTGTTTTCATAGTAATGGGGCGATTTTGTACGGTATAATCAGCTGGTAGTATATAGAGGCGGGAAAACTGCGCGGGCGCCTTATTGCAAGTTGTTTATCATTCAGAGCTTGACACTTAGCGCGCGCGTTTGATCGCTCTTTTCCCGCGAAATAAATTAAAATGAAAAATAGTCTAATTAAATAATCATTTAAAGAATAACAAAATTGAATGAACGATTAAATTTTGAGTGATCTGTGGTTGTGAAAAGTAGTGTTTCGAATTTGTGGTGATTTTTCGAGTACAAAATGTTGACCGGTTGGCAGTTAATTTTGTCTAAATGTAAGTTTAAATATTGTTATTGAATAGAATAGATAATAAATAACACCTTGCAATTCAAAAAATAGCAAATGAATTTACTGAACTAAATAAATTAAATTTGGTGGTCTTATCGCAGTACCTATGCTCTTATTATCTTTATGTCTTACAACATGGAACAAACCCGGATTATATAGGAATGATTTAATGAATAAAAATGTTATTTTAAGGTCCTAGATAATTAAGTAAGCAATATTATTATTATTTCACGCTTGTTGTTTTGAAATTACATTCAGTAGGTGCGTAGATATTAAGACAGTTAACCTGAAATAAATCATGTAGCATGAAAATTCTTGAATGAAAATTATAATAGGGATGTTATTTTTATCAGAATGCCCATTTAGTAGCCTCAATTATGACAGTTATTATATTATTTTTAAAATTTAAGTAATCCACTCGATTGATTATAATAGAGAGCGAGCGAGCGAGCATTTATTTCTTCTTCTTAATTTAAAAATATATAGTGAAGCGCGCGGTCTCGTTAGGGAGATCGGTCTGAGAATATCAGAAAAAAGTGGTGACTCCCGCTCCGGGTCGTTTTTGGTGCAAAGGTTGGCCATCGCTATTCAGCGTGGCAATACCGCGAGCGTAATGAGCACCTTTGCACCGGGAACGATCAGGGGCGGGTTATTTAATGAATAATACTTGACATATTTGCTTTATTATTATTGTATTCCATTTCGATAATATATAAAAAAATTAAAAATAAAATGGAAATAATGGATGATTGACTGACTGACTGATCTATGACACATAGCCCAAACCACTCAGATTGGGTTTAAATTTGAAACCCAGATAGATTTTATGACGTACCTATATTCAACTAAGATAAGATTTTCCCACGCGGACAAAACTGTGTGAGCATAAGCTATTTTGTAATAACTTATCTAATAACTCAACAAATTATTGACACTTTCGTAAAATTTACAATAATTCGAAAAAAAAATTACGACTTTTAATAACCTTTCCTCCTTTTTTTGTGAAGGCACTAAAAATGTAAGTATATATTTTTTTAAATTATGTTGTCAAGCTATAAATTCTATATATATATAAATAATTAATATGAACATGTATTGTACTTATTTGCGCAATTTTTATCTTTTTGAGATGTCAAATTTATGCGCTTGCACAAGTGTTCAAAGTTCAATAGGAAAGAAGGAAGGAACAAGTATATAATTTTATCAAGGCACAATAATAAATAGATCACTGCAAAAAATAAAAGTATGTAAGATTTGTTAGCGATTCCGCAAACCATTCTCTACCTAACCTTCAGTCAGACAAAGTAGAGTTTTGCTTTAGTTACTTCTACAAGCACTAATTATACCTAATTATTCGACGAATTATTTTACGGACTAATAAAAACAAAAATAGGTATTTAACATTGCGAACAAATTACTGAGTTGCTAAGAATAAGAAAATTAAGTTAGACACGAGTAAATTAGTAAGGATTATGAATAAAGATTATGCGAATACGAGACGGTTTCTATATAAATTTATGTAGAGGTAAGTTTAAATGGATGTTTGCTATTCTTTCACATTTACCGGGGGTAGACTTCCTTTGCAGGAGGTCGACTAGGTGGGTACCCCAACAGTGCCAGTTATTCTACCGCCGCGCCTGATGTGTGAAAATTACTGTGCTTCGGTAGAAGGGCACTGAAGCTAGTGAAATTACTGGGCTGAAGAGTCTTAACATCTTATGACTCCCCAGTAAGAAGCGTTGGCGCAGTGCACCCAGAATTTTACCCTTGTTAAATACTTGGTAGTAATATACTAATTATGGACAGCGTTATCTCTTACCATCAGGAGAGCGTCTTGCTCGTCTTCTTACTTCGTTGGTATAAAAAAAAACATTTAACGTCTAAATGGCTGGACTGATATTACAATTATTTTTTATATAAAATACCTAGTCTAGAATTTCTTTAACGCGGGATGCGGTGGATGCATTTTTCGCCCTGAGGGCAAAGGATGGCTCGGTGCTGAAAATATGGCAGTATATAAAAGCACACCCTTGCATAGTTCATACATTTTTTAGAGGATAGGTACAACCGCTGGTTGCAGCAACCTAGGTATATTACCACGGTAAAGAGATATACTCTTTACCGTGATATTACTAAGCGGTATCCGAAGCCTCGAGATAGTCAAAGTTTTAAAAAACTAAGACTACCTAATTAGATTTACTAGGACCAATTGCATCCTTCAAAACCGTGCGTCATAACCGTGGAACACTTTTAACGGTGCATTAAAAATTAAAGTCAACCTGATGGTTGACATCGTACAGTATCATATTGCCCGCCATTCCACTATAACCCTGGAACATTTCATACGGTAGGGAAGTGTGATTAAAAGCTGGACGAACTCTATGTGACTGCTAACATCAGTTAATTGTCCGTTAGACAGATGGACATTAATAACGCACGTGTCACTCACTATGGTTCCACATCACGTGACTTAAAGCCGGCTATACAATGTGTAAGCAACGAATTAGTGTGTAAGGCCAAAATGAGCAATTCTGTACTGAATTCAGAATACGTAGGTACATGAAAAATTACTGAATATTCGATTTTTTATACGGTACTTTACTCGTGATTCTATCAAACTCGAATTTAATTGATTTAAATAGGCTACAATGGAGCACTTTTGCAAGTCAATTTTACAATTATTTGGTTCTATTTTGAGACTGTACCGCTCGTTCGAAAAGTACCTCTATGAGAAGAACAAACATGAAACTCATAGGAATTGTTTTTTTTGTCAATGTTCTGTTAACATTTTAAAGATAATTAGTTTTTGAAGTCACCATGCGGAGCAAACACTATTTTTATCTTGTCTTGAGTCTTAAATTTTAGTCTTCTAGTTTGTCGTTCTCCAAAACCTAGTTAAAATTAGCACGGACGTAGCGGATTTTATATTATACTTTTTTTCAGCAAACAATTTCCTTCGTAGGTATGGAATTTCCATTTTGCTCACCATAACTTTAATACAATTAGGTATAGCTTATAATGTGAGAAGTTATGATAATCAAGTATGCCAGTTATGCGCCACACTGCAACTGTAATGATTTTATTATAGGTAGGTACGACTAGCTTATGCTCTAAGGGAAAAATTTTTAGCGGAATTTTAGACATCATAAGACCTATCTGTGTTACATATTTCAAACAAATCCCATTTCAAAGGTTCAGACTGTGCGTTGATAGTATAAAACAAAGTCACCTCCCCCGTCTGTCTGTCCCTATGTGTGTATGCTTAGATCTTTAAAACTACGCCACGGATTTTGATGCGGTTTTCTTTAATAGATAGAGTGGTTCATGAGGAAGATTTTTATGTATAATACACGGATATTATAGTAGAGAAATATTGATAATTTTCGTTTAGTCGTAACGAACTGCGCGCGGGTTCACTAGTGTTAATTAAGTAAAATTTTAAACAAAATAATATTATGGTTGGAGGCCTAAGCTGTCATAGACATACGTATCCACAGACAACTAAAATTCTTTCTGTGAGTCTGTGAAGTAAAAAATCAAGATGACCAAGTCCGCCAATAGCTTCTCTAGCATATTTGTATAGGAATTTAGGTAAAGCAGTTACGATATGAGGCGACCTGAAATTGAAAGGCTGATAAAAGTCGCATTAGCGCTTCAAGTTGTGTGCTCAAGTTATCTCAAGTGTGTTTAAAATATATCCATAGTTCTAAATGGATATAGGTAGGTACCTAACAGAGGCACACAAAAAAATTGAACACATGCACTTAAAAAATTGAATTTGAAGACTTACAATTCGATGATTTTTTTAATGAATTTGGACCAAAAAGATCAAAAACGTCCGTTAAACTTTCTGATCAAAGATGATATATATTAATATCCGATATATTTTACTGCATCATTTAAAATAATATAAATTCTTCAAATTCCAATAATACCGGCATTACGGTGAGACCTGCATCTACACCCGTATAGATTTCGGAAACGAATTTCCCAAAAATGTTCCACAACAAACTTTTCCACCCAATGATACGTAGAACGTTTACTTCGAGCTTTTACTTTCTGTATGTAACAAATGGAAAATTCCCTCATCTCCACGGGTCTTATCGATTGACAGTTTTTACTTAGCGCTATTACTTACGGTGAAAGGGCCGACTGGAGGCAGTCAAACGACTCTCATAACAACTGCCAATTAGTCCAACACCGCACTGGTGGGATCGGGTTCTAATCGGATGGTACCACTTCCAACAATGTCAAATAGGAAATGGGTGTGATGCGCACTTCCTCGTTTTTCCTAGACCTGGAGACGCCAATACTTAATGACTCTGAGCAGTTAGCATTTACCATATAGACAGGCCATTAGAGCAACCTGTAGAACACAAACACATCTAAACACATCTTTAAAAAATATAATCTCTGTGAGTTTCTTGCTCGTTCTTCTCATAGAGGCAGAGATTCTTTCCGAATGGGGCGATAGAGTCTAAAAGTTAAATAAAATTACTCTGTAAAAATTGACTTGAAAAAGAGTATATATGTAGTCAGTAGTCTTTTAATTTACATTTGAGTTTTATTGTTATTACCAGTGTTTTATTAAGTTATGTACCTACTACGGCATATGTCGTGTCCTTTGAAGTATGTCCGAAACCAAAAACTTCCATGGTTTGTTGTCTCAATTAACCTTTATTGTAGGTGATTCAAAATGTTTTACAATGAAAAATGTGGATGTGATAATAGTGGTCATCAGCCAACTCATAGAAATAGGAATATAGCAGGCAAGTCACCAGTCCTCGATAGATGAAATTTAAATGTAGAGATTTCTTTGGACCAGATTTCATATATAAAAGTCAAGTAAAGAAGGTATTATTTATACATAACAAGGTGCAACTGGCAACTAGAAAAAGTGGTCACTATCTGCCTCTAAATCCCTGCTATAACATGCATATGAAATAACGTCCTTAGAAATGTAAATTAAAATGATGTTAACATACCATCTAATCGCTAAATAACTTTTAAAAACCTAAGTGACGATGAGTAACTGGTGAGTCATCATTCACTGAAGACGCACTGGTGCATTGCAAATTATAGCTACTGCGTGTGTATGAGCTAAAAGGATTGCAATGTTCAATGTTCGCAGAGTGGAAACTAATAGGTACCTTAGTCGTATTAGGTATTAACAAAAACTTATCAAAATAATTGGCCAACAATAAGAGCTTCCATCCATCATCCTTGCCTTGTTCTGTGCCAAAAGAAGTACTTACCTAGTGTCAAGGTGGATGCTCGTATTGGTTGTTTGGGCAGTTGATATTTCCTCGTTGTTTGGGCAGAATGCACTTAGGTATGTCCTATGCCTTCACGACACAAAAGTAATACTTAATACAAAAGTTAGTTCCTGCAATTTTGATCGACTTATGAGTTTCTCTGCTCTGATCACTAATCGTAAGTATTTCTTTACCTTTAATAATAAGCAAACTCAACGCTGGAAATCGGTACTTTATCAAGTATATAGCTTAGACTCTCGAAAACATGGGGGGTACCTACGTTGTATTTACACATAATGAAAACTTGTTTACTGCGGGTAACACCAAGGGAATAGCTAGTCCTCTATACATTAGTATACATTAGCTGCCTGCCTGTCTGCCGTTCTAAACTGGAACGGCGAGTATTGGGGATCGCTCGCCGTCGGCGGAATGCAACGTGCTTAGTAGAAATCTGGTCGATGCAAAAACTGGCGACTCTAACGAGTTTCTCAATTCCATTGCCAAGTTTGGCAACAGCTGGAACGTGCTCAGCTATCGTGGTAGTTTCCGAGTACTATGTGCTGCGTAATTAAGAATTATGAAGGTTCTCTATTGGTAAGAAATTTTTATGGAATCACCATTAAAATGTCGCTTTACCAATAGAGTCAATACAGGATTAATAAGTAATCGGAAATCGGAATGGTTGTGGTAGTCACAATTTTGTTTTTTTTTACCGTAGATACCATAACATACCATCATTTCCTCCTCGAAACAAAAATTAGATGTTCACAGTCAAACAAAATCGTTACTACCACGGACCACGACTCTGTAATCAAATCAAATAAAATTTCGCTTTTCCTAATATTCTGGCACGGTTTACTCTGGAGACCAGGGTACCTAATTACAGGGCTAAGGAGACTTAAAATCCTATGTCTCTAGATGACAATCGCGGCGTAAAACTTCGCACCTCTTGAAAACTAAGATAAAACTGCGACTATAATGACCAGCGCAGCGTTATCGTTGAACATTTGAACAAGTTGAGTGCAGCGTCTGGCTGGCTTCGTTTAGGGGGCGTCCATAAATTACGTGAGGTGTTTTTTTAAATTTTTTGTCCCTCCCTCCCCCCCTGGTGAGATGTTGTGAGATTTTATTCAACCCCCTCCCCCATCCCCCAATCTCACGAGAGATTTTTCAAAATGTGGGTTTCTTACGTAAACACGTTGGATTGTTATTGTAAAAAGAAAAAAAAAATTGCTTCGTGCTTTTATTTACGACTAGTTAAGACTAATAATCAATATTGTTGAGAAGTTTAATTATAAGTGTAATAAAAATTTAACAATAGAATACTTAAATCGTAACTAATGTGATTAAAAAAAGAATATCTACTCTAATTCAGTCCATGGAACATCAAATTTTTTGTTTCAATCAGAAAAAAAATTGCGTGATATTTGCCGAGACCCCCCCTCTCTCCAACGTAAGATTAGATGAGATTTGAATCGACCCCCTCCCCCCTTAAACATCTCACGTATTTTATGAACGCCCCCTTACTTGCTCTCAATATGCTGCTCATAATAAAAGTGCGCCAAGCAGTCTGGTAAATATAAACCTCTATTTAAAATATTTGGCAGTCTGTCTGTCTGGTCATGTCAACGGGAACTATAACGGCTAACGGAGAATGATATTGTATTCTAACTGCGTTGCTCGACCGGACATAATAAAAAGTTATGTGTTCTTACACACATAATAAGCGTACAATATATGTACAGGTGTATTCGAGTAGTAGGCAAAGAAGAATCTTGAGATAAAATATAAAAAAAAAACTTAAAATAAAGCTCTACCCGTGCCTGGCTAATTATACTCATAATCTTTTCTATCAAAGTTTTTTGCTTAGTCATATTTGGAGGGAGCAGTGGCTTTTTCCCAGCCCTGCTTGCATTGTAAATTGTAATATCCCTATTACAATTTACAATGTATCCTGTTTTGGAACAAACCAGGTTACATAGTCACAAAAATTCCAAATTAAAATGCTCACGTGAAATAATTGTAAACATCACTCTTAGCTAAAAAAATCCATGTCTGTCTGATAAATCAAGGCCCCTCTCTCTCGAAATAAACTCGACTTAAAAATTTGAGCTAGAACCACGTTTGTGTGTGAAATTAAGCCCCTTCCCTCAAAAGAAAATCAGCCGCAGTTCCTAAATCAGCCTCTAAATCATCTGCAAACTATTTCAGAGAAACCACTAATTAACAATCAGATGGAAAGCGCATGTCACAACCTGCACAGCACGAGTACATCTAGTTACGTGAGTCTCAAGTCTCAAGGCGTAAACAAACGCATCGTTTAGCGGCAATCACAATTAGTGTGTCAATAGAAACACGGACCTAACTAGTTAACACAACTAGATAATGGCATTCACTTATCCATTCATTATTAGTAGCTTGGAAACGAGGAGTTAATTAGATTGGAGATCGGCCACGACAAGCTTTCAACTGCGTTACAAATAAAAAATCCTGGGGGGTTGGAGAACTAAGAGATTATATTGGAAACCCCAAATGTACACGACTAGAGTCAAATTATAATTATTTATTTCATTTAGTAAAACATAAGAAGTAGATATCAAAACCACTGGGTCGTATGTCCAAAGTAATTTTTTATATAAAAAAAACGTTTAAATTCTACTCTACTTTTTGTGATAAATAAAAGCAACTCTATATCTATATAGGTATAACTAAATATTTCCTATTCCTGATAAAATTGCCTACTTGGAATGAGTTAGACGAAGTACCCTCTATCGCTGAATTTCGTTTTGCTCTTGCCCAACTCAAGAGTGGTAAAAGCCCAGGAAGTGATGGCATACCAGCCTAAGTAGTGAAGTTGAGCTGCGTTGCTCCACGACTATATAACTTGTTCGTGAAGTGCTGGGATGAAGGCTACGTGCCTCAGGATATGCGAGACGCTAACATAATAACGCTGTACAAAGGTAAAGGAGATCGCGGTGATTGTAACAACTACCGCGGTATTTCTTTGCTTAGCATCGTGGGTAAACTCTTTGGCCGTATTATATTGTCCCGGCTACAAAAACTTGCTGAACGTATTTATCCTGAGGCCCAGTGTGGCTTTCGTGCCCAACGCTCCACAACCGATATGATTTTTACTCTTCGTCAACTACAAGAGAAATGCCGCGAACAACGAACTCCCTTATTCGTAGCTTTTGTTGACCTAAACAAAGCATTCGATACTGTGAGCAGGGAAGGTCTTTACGCTGTTCTTGAATCTATTGGCTGTCCACCTAAGCTATTGATTCTCATTAAGTCTTTTCATCACAATATGCGGGGTTCCGTAGTCTACAATGGCAATACCTCTGATTCCTTCCATATGAATAGAGGCGTCCGGCAAGGGTGTGTTCTGGCACCTACTTTGTTCGGAATATTCTTTTCGCTTCTTTTACATATTGCGTTTGGTGACTCCACTCAAGGCATCCACTTGCATACCAGATCAGATGGTAAATTGTTTAAAATAATCCCACTTCTTAAGTCCAAACGAAACCGTCAGGATTTGTTTATTGACAGCCTCCTATTTGCTGATGACGCTGCCTTCACAGCTAGCTCATGTGATGTTCTACAACTCATGATTGACAAATTCGCAAAGGCCTGCAAGCTATTCTCGATGTCGATTAATGCTACAAAGACAGTCATAATGACGCAAGGTACAACGGAAAAACCAACAATAGTGCTGAACAGTAAGACTTTGGAAGTAGTTGATTCGTTTTGCTACCTTGGGTCGACCATTTCGAACAATCTCTTGCTTGATGCAGAGATTAACACGCGCATCGGCAAAGCGGCTACGATGTTCGGGAGGCTCAGTACAAGAGTATGGGACAACAAACACCTGTCGATCAACACCAAAACCATTGTGTACCAAACCTGTGTGTTGAGTGTACTCTTGTATGGAGCTGAAACTTGGACATCGTATGCTAAGCAAGAGCGACGTTTAAACTGCTTCCACATGCATTGTCTTCGTAGCATTCTAGGCATCTCTTGGAAAGATCGGCAAACAAACGAGAGGGTTCTAGAAATCACCAAGATGCCCAGCGTGACTGCTCTGCTAAAGCAGAGGCGTTTACGTTGGCTTGGACACCTGCATCGTATGGATCCGTCTCGCTTGCCAAGGAGAACCCTTTTGGGGCAAATAGCAAACGCCAGCCGTCCCATTGGCCGCCCTTTGCTGAGATTTAAAGACAGCGTTAAGCGGGACTTAGCAACCTTCGACATTGACTCTACACAATGGGAGGAGCTTGCTGAGGATCGATTATCCTGGAGAACGCTAACTTTTGATGGCGTCAAAACGCACGATAATACGTGGTTTGAAGCCTTGGCCCAGAAACGGGCTCGTAGGCATGAACCACCACTACCATCTCACCCGGACTCTGCAACTCCCTACATGTGTGACCTTTGCGGTCGTTGCTGCAAGTCTCGAATAGGCTTGTTCAGCCATCAAAAAAAGTGCCGCACATTAACCTGACGCTACTTACACCATCTATAATAGATGTTTCAAGGCCAATGATGATGATGATGAAACTGCATCATAATACAAATTATTTCCGGTAAGGTGACGTAGAATGGAATACCTTGCTTGGCTGTACCTACTGCCTTGATCACAGTGCTAATCTAAATGGGTCGAGAAAAACACTACACAAGCTCAAATTAGGTAATAAGCTCAAAGTAATAATTTTCCGTTCGTCAGTTCACGAGGATATAAATAATTATTTTCTTCTTTCATAACTTCAATGATGACCGTTCTAATCATAATACTTAATGTATTTAGGGTACGTTCAACTAAAGGTACTTCTAGCTATTATTCTGCACGTGTTCGGAGTTGGACGTCACATTTCTCTTATAAAATGTTTTATTACCTTTTTTCTTTAATTTTTGGGTTACTTCTCTTTGAAGCAGTGTTAGTTGTGTAAATATGCGGTTTTAACGGTTAAAATTCACTTAATAATCGCACTAATAAAAGCTCTATTTTAGATTGTTATACTTTATACCGGCATAAAGTTAAAAGCGGTACGCTGGCCCATTAGAGTCCCAATGTTACCTAGATATTCAACACAGCTAAGTTCTATATTTTTCTTAAGACGTCCTTCATTCTTTATGTGCATCTAGTAATGTATGAATATGCACCTAGCTATGCTAGGAACAGGAACTCATCATTTAAGGGAAATCATCAGGTTTTTCTATTACTTAGGAACCTAGTACTACGTACGATACGTATGGGCCGCCATAACTTCTAGGGTTCCGAAATAGAATCAGTAGCAGCTAAATGGGTCTCAAACTAGATCTTACACAGGTCGTCTAAAACATATAAAAGTATTGACTCATATGCCCCAACCTTGCAGTTAGAGTAGCTATTGAGTTCGTTTCCCATTGAACACGCTCCCAGATTCCAGTCACGCTTCGCTTCATATCCACAAACGTAACAAAAGAGCTTTAAAAATAATTTATTAACCACCATAGATGGTTACTATTCATGGAATGCATATGGAGTGGGAACGAGTATTATTATGCTTCCAAAACGCACTAGGTTTTTGTAAAAAACACGATAAACCCTATTTTGTTAAAAACACGATAAGTCCCGATAAACGGGACGCTTCGTCGCTTCGCTTCGTCATTATTTTTAGGTATTAACTGAGCCCTGTGGTTGTTGCCAAGGAAATTATTGGACCAAGGAGACTTAACATCTTATATGTCCCTAGATGACGAGAACAGTGCAGTGTAGCGTAGGGTTTCGTGCTTATTGAACGCCTAGTCCATTACGAGTTGTCTTACGTACCTAGTAGGCAGTTCTTAGTTTCATTTGATAAAAAATAGCGTCATGTAATGTGATTTCTGATTCAAAAAGCTATAACATCGACTTCATTTCCCTATCATTGTCTGCTCTGCTCCCGCTCCCATAGTCCAGTAGGTACCGACTTTTTCGCCAGTTCCAGGACAACTGGTTTTTACTTTAGCTTTAGGATATTACATTAGCGTTGTGCTGAACAATAAAATAAATAGCCAATCTAATGTTATTTAGAAACTTTTTGTGTACCTATAACAGTGTACCTATAACAGAATTTATTATTGTCCAAGCAGCGGAACGGCAATTACATTTGACATCTGAATGTTTCAGCTGAAAAGCTTATTACGGGCACTCCAACATCATCAGTCATGTACTAGGAACAGGAACTAATCTCGACTATCTATTATGATTTGCATTGCAGTTCGAGGCATTGTATTCAAGCGGTAACGTACCTGGTTAATTATTTAAATTATACCTTATTGTGATGTTGTGAAAATTCTGTTAGTTCCTGTAACTATCTAAGTTATTGCGAAACTGCATTGTTGACTTGACTTATTTTTTCTGCGCCTCTAAATGAAACGTATTAAACGAAATCCTTTATTCCGAGAATATTTTCTTTCATAGAATAAAATTATTGTTCTCAGTGGTGACATTTTGGCAGATCTAAAAAAACCTGTGACTTTCTTGCTCGTTCTTCTCACAGGGGTACTTTTGATGCGACTTCAGACATCAATGCACTAAGTGTCGCCGCACATGGGCCACCGGCCACAGCCACAAACGCCGCCACGAGAAGCTAGAAGCGGCCGCAAAGGTAGCTGAAGCTCGCTACAGCCACTTGTGGCCGGTGGTCGCCACTTGCGGTCGTTGGCTGCTACTTTTTTTAACCCATGCATGCAGTATCAGAGAGAGAGACAGAGTTTTGTGTCGGCGTTTAGTGGCCAGTGCGGGCCACAAGAAGCAAGCTGCGACGATTTGTAGCGTGTGGCCGCCACCGACGCCAACCGTGTGCGGCGAGTCCATATAAAATGTACGAAAATTACAGGAAATATGCCAGTGGCGGCGTTTTGTGGTTGTGGCCGGTGGCCCGTGTGCGGGGACCCTTTCATAGACGTAGCCACTGCGCTGTCTTTCGAGTTTTGAGCACGGTTAGAATCACAGAAGTAATACAACTAGAAGTAGCCATTTTATGTGTGAGTGTGATGGCAATAGGGAAAATTCTGTGTGAAGAAAAAGGAGAACCTATCTTTTTCCGTCCCTTTCCGCGTGGCCGGTTTATGTTGTTTGTCAAACTCTGTCTAACTGCTTCACTTTGACAAAAATACCTATGTGTTTCGTTTTTTTCCAAAATTTTAAAGCAATCTGAGACAATACAATGTTATTCAACTAGTTTATGCCTAAAATATCAATATATCGCGTATTTTCATAAAATAATGAAAATACGTAAGCTGTTTCTTGTCGCACAGGTGGCCACGATGATGTGACCCCTGGTTAGAATCCTTAATAATTTTTTTGATAGATTTATTATCACCATCCGTCATCAACAGACCGTATCGTTCCACTAATGGGTATAGATTGTCTGTACCATTTACCTACGTATTTACTCACCTAATATATAAATACTTATTCTTTAAGGTGAACCCTATCAACGACAGGTCATTCGCCATAATATTGTCAAGGTCGATTGTTCATTCAGTCAACACAAGCGTAACGAGTTTCAAAGGGAGCATTATAGAACAGCGTTGAGCGTTGTTAGAAGCTGCATTAATTTAGTCTCTTCATCGTGCTTACTGCTTTGCTAGCACCCGAATTCCTTTCTTTGAGGAAGTTCCTAGTATCAATTTCTACATCTATAGGAACAAAATTTCAATGTAATCCATTCAGCAGTTTTAATTTTGCGTTGATAAATGAATATAAATATAACAAAGCAACTTTCCTCACTTTCCTTTTTGCATTATATTATTAGGATTTTACAGTAGGTACCAGGTACCTACCTATTGCTCTCACTTAGATCATTAATTTTAAGGCGTTAACCTAGAGACCGTAACTTATTAGTCTGTGATTTACTCACTGCACTATTTTTATTTTCCTCGCATATTGTCCTACCATAGTCAAGGATATCCCTACCTATCTATAATATCACAATTCCTTTAGACTTTACAATAGGTAGGTAACAAAATATTATTTATTACCTGTAAATAAATATAATTTCTACTAATGAAATCTTCTAGTAACTATGAGTTATGAGTATAAATTACCTTCAGGCACCTTACAGCAGGTATTCTCGTAGTAAGAGCACTTCCGCGCTACATCCGAGTTCCGATCTTTCTGTCCAGCAATGTAAAACATTATGTTTGGTAACTTACGCATCACAGCCATCCAACTCCACCAAAAAATGTTTGGAACTGCTCATAGGCGGATCCAGTATTTGGTTCTGGGGGGGGCCAAGGTGCAGACGGGCAAAAAAATATAATTTTTACTACGGAAAGTGTGTGTTTAGCTCGCTCTGAGCAGTTAGAATGTTCAAACATCCATAATAATAACGCGCGATATAATAATAGTGCGCGAGCAGCTTGCTGCGAACGCCGAGAAAAAAAATATAATCTTTACCATGAAATATGTTCAAAATTCGTAACTCTACAATGATTCTGGCGGGGGGGCCTTGGCCCCCTGCCCCCCCCCCCCCCCTAAATCCGCCTATGGAACTGCTTGTTATAATGTTATTTATCATTTCCTAAAGACCACATTCTTTTGTTTCAGTATTCATAATACCGCAGCGATGGGTGATGGCGGTGATGGGTTTCCTGGCCGTTGCCAACGCGTACACGATGAGAGTGTGCCTGAATATAGCCATCACACAGATGGTCAGGCGACGGGCCGTGTCCGCCGGGCTGGACGATGGATCCTGCCCTGCCGGAGAGACCGAGGAAATTGTAGCTGATGATACAGTAAGTTAGAATACTGGCATCATAATTAGCCCTACGCTTAAATTTTCTTCAACAATAGATGGAATGTTGAGCTTCAATATGAGACTCTTCAAAAGGCAAGTGAATAGAGTCTTGATAGGTAGGCAACGTACCAGCGGTACCCCTGGTATTGCAGGTATCCCTAGGCGACGGTAGCCACTCACCATCAGGTGGGGCCGTCTGCTTGTTTGTCACCTATTACATTAAAAAGATACGGCAATGACCGACACCGCGTCGCGTAAAATTATGGGTCATGCGTGTTTCCTATGAGATAATATGTGGGAGGTAGTCGTCAGGTCATGATGCAGGACTTGTAGTGTAATCTCGGTGATCTGAAACTGCAACATAATATATTATAGGTTAGCCACCAGATCCCCTGGAACCACCTGTGTACTACAATATCCCTTTAAATATTGTGATTTTTGTTTCAGGAAGTGCCAGGTTTCGACTGGGATGAAGAAACTCAAGGCATCATCCTTAGTGCGTTTTACTATGGTTACATAGTAACGCACTTGCCTGGAGGCATGTTAGCTGAGCGGTTTGGAGGGAAGTACTCCCTTGGTTTTGGAGTGCTGAGCACAGCTGTGTTTACTTTACTCACTCCTTGGACGGTCAGTGTCGGTGGTGCTACAGGACTTATTATACTTAGAGTACTTGAAGGACTTGGAGAGGTAGATTTTTTTTTTTAATTTTATCTTTGAAATATATTTCCATAATATAGTGAGCTTTTGATTTATTTAATGATATAAAATGCAATTCTTTGCATGGCGATCTGATTCATTGACGAAGATATTAGCGTCTCTAAGCGGGTTACCTACTCACGGAAATTACGACATGTGATTAAAAACTATTCCAACTATTCCAAAGTGTTTCGAATTCAGCCGATTAGATATCAGCGTGAAGCTGTTTCTACAGCACTTGTTATGCCCTAAAATGTCTTTAATTCCGATAATTTACCTGACATAGGTACATTAATCAACGAGTTATTGACACCACTCAAGTTTTCATTTAGATTGTGGAGTTCCCCCCATTTTAGAATTGCACCTATCGCTCTAGCAAATGTTTCCAAATAGGAACTATCGGCAATTTAAAAGAACTTTTGGTGCTATAGTTTTATTCTAACTCATCTGTTTTCTTTCCAGGGTACAACTTTCCCCGCACTGAATGCAATGCTGGCTCGATGGGCACCAGTGTCTGAACGAGGTCGAATGGGCTCTTTAGTCTTCGGAGGTGCTCAAATTGGCAATATCGCTGGGACTTACCTCTCGGGTCTGGTCATGACGGAGACTGGAGACTGGGAGTCCGTCTTCTACTTATTCGGCGCCATCGGAATCTTTTGGTTCATCCTATGGGTAATTCTATAATTGATGTCAATATAAACCTTTTATATTTATTTTGACCGTGCATAGTAACAAGCTGACGCATGATTTCAGGCTCTTCTCTGTTACAATGACCCGGAATCTCATCCCTACATATCAGACAAAGAGAAAAAATACCTTGAAGAAGCTCTAGGAAGACATCATACTAGTCAACCTTCGTCTATCCCTTGGAAGGCCATCTTCATGTCAGTGCCTCTTTGGGCCCTTGTTTGCGCACAGGTAGGCACTAATTACTCAATACCTTGGAGAAGATTTATCGTAAATCGAGTTGTTGTTTCTTAGAATCCATTCATTTATTTCCTGCTGAATTAATCATGTGTTGGCATTTTCACACGACCATGATAATGAACTAAACTCACGAGCCATCTCATTGAGAAGTAGGTTTCACGGAAAGTAGATACTTTCAATTACCAGCTGTATTATCCTATGTAGTACCAGTGATAATGAGATAAAAAATAATATTTTTAGCACCCAAAATCATAACAACTTCAACTCAAATTCGCAATAAAAAACATACCGTTCTTAGAATCTTTTATGCTCTAGCTATTTTTATTTGAAAAATCAATTATGATCACTTAAGACCTCCAGGCCTACAGCAGACATTGCTTCTGAAGGCTCTATTCAAATATTGCAAGTGGAAAATATTGTTAATTTTCCACAGATTGGTCACGACTACGGGTACTTCACAATGGTAACGGATCTGCCCAAGTACATGACCGGAGTGCTCAAGTTTGACATCCATCGCACGGGAACACTCGCAGCATTGCCTTACGTCGTCATGTGGATCAGCTCCATCATCTTCGGATGGATATGCGACAAGATTGTGAAGAGGAACTGGATGACTGTTACTAATGCCAGGAAGACATTCACTACTATTGGTTAGTATCATAAGTTTGTTAATAATATCAGACTTATTTAATTTAAAAAAGTCCTTCAAGAGGAAGAGAACATACCTGCTCTAGAGCTACATTCCTCTTTACCACGACATGTTTATTCGAGCCGAACTTGTGGATATTCTTAACTGCCCCGTTTCAGCAATTATTTTTGTGAGCCTACTAGAAAGCATTAGAAAACCGATCAGTGTCAGAAAATATGGAGAGGTATGAAGTCTCTATTCCAATATTGCAAACCAATAATATACCTAAATTGCAATATTAAAAACCATTCCTGCATCTCGGGTACATGGAAAAATTTTGTAGTATCTAAGTAAAGGGTAACTAAAATAAAATAATTTGTCTTGTTTTACAGCATCAGTCGGCCCCGGCATATGCATGATCCTAGCATCATATTCAGGCTGCGACAGTCAGACTGTAGTGATTCTCTTCACCGCCTCCATGGGCCTGATGGGAGCGTTCTACCCCGGGATGAAAGTAAACGCGTTGGACTTGAGCAGTAACTACGCGGGCACTATCATGGCGATTGTTAATGGAATCGGGGCTGTCACTGGCATCATCGCGCCCTATTTGGTTGGATTGCTGACACCTGATGTGAGTTCTTTTTATATTATAAAGAGCGGCAAACAAACAGTCGGCCCACCTGATGTTAAGTAGTTACCGACGCCTATGGACCCCTTCAACACCAGAGGCGTTAATGGAGCGTTGCCGGCCCTCCGACATTAAGAGTTTTACTTAGTATCTGGTATAAATGCCGTACTTACACGTCTTATATACTGCCCTATAGGACCTAAAATGCAGTATGTACATATAAGACTTTGCTGATTCCTGGCAATTTTTATTTGTGCACAAAATAAAAGATACAAGGGAAGGGAACTTTATCCTAGTTTATATTTTCTCTTACTGCATTTTAAGCGCTGCAAGCAACGACATTTAATAAGTCACCAGGCACCACTACATGTAGAGGGTTTTGAGGTAGGTTCTTCGCCCCGCAATGGGACAGTGTAGACACGAATAAGTTTATTTTAATATGAGAAATAGGAAGTAACTTGAAGTTAACCTTTTCTTAGAAGGAATTCTAGTAGATTGACAGATTAAAACACTCATGCACTAAATCACTTACAACTATCTCGCTAACTACTAATAAGTACTTAGCAAGTACTTACCATTTTGTTAGACCTTGTATAATTGCCATTTCCACTTGACACCTGACCAGAAATACATTGGCATCCATGTTTTACATGATGTAATACCGGAACACGCACATTACATGTCGTAACGGACATGTGAGGCTGCATCCATAAAAAAAAAATGTAGAGTAGGTATGTTGAAACAGAAATGAAGCACCCAAAGTAAGCCCTATTGCTTGCACACAACGTCCACACTCTACACACACGAACACTTAGAGCGCTTCTTATTTCCTGACCACGATCAATCCGAGTATGTTTGATTAATAATAGAGTTTGAGATATTCGGAATTCGGATTGCTTTTCGCAATTCCTCCAGTCCGAATCCGTCATAACGGTTTTCGATCAATTACCATGGCTACTGTGGTCTATCATTAGGTAGGTAGGTATAACAGTTCGATGACGGACAGAAATCGGATAACTGTAGCGTGTATACTTACACTAAACACAAAATATTCTACGGCTGTAGCCGTAGCGAACCGTCGTCAGACAGATTCGAATCGGACTCGGATCATATGTAATGCGAAAGTGTTCTTACGAGTAAAAGTTAAATCGTAGTAATAATGTAATGTGGAAGCAGTATAATATGTTTGTGTGCGTACAAGTGAGCCTTGTGTGCTAGTGGGCTTACCTCATTTCTCTACTCAGCAACCTCAGTCCAGTAGTTTCTTCGTCCATGGTTGCAGCATAGAAACACAACCAATGGGTCACCCGGTCACGTTTGACAAATGACGCGTACGCAAGCGAAATGGAAAATCGATGCCCATCTTAAATATTTAACAGTTGCATTACCATGCACCTGCTTAGAACTTAGGACTGTGCATAGCATGGCGTGTTTACTAGAATGTAGTAGGGAAAAGCTGCAGTCAAGAATGAAAACCAACGACTGACTAAAAGCGCTGTACAATATATTTATGCAGCGGTGTGCGGTTATTTTTTGAAAAACATGGGAATTGTAAGGTTGTAAACGGTGTTACCGCTTAAAATCTTGTCTTGACAAAAAAATAGAGCAGACCCGATTTTAACACTATACAGGTCTCTTTAGGTTTTTCTATGTTATTACCTTCCAACTATTTTCGTAATTAAAATTGATTTATTTTGAGGGTTTCGTGGTACCTACTGCCTACTACCTACCTACCTAATAACCATTTTAATTATGTTATTATTTTTCACAGAGCACACTAGTACAATGGCGTGTGGTGTTCTGGATAACCCTGGCAGTATTTATAGTGACAAACTTGGTGTTCGTGGCGTGGGCGTCTGGCGACGAACAGTGGTGGAACAGCTCCTCAAACGACCCGCGGAAGCAGCAGGAAGTGGAAGCGAACCGCACGAAGGAACTTAACGCGGAGGTCAAGATCTGATTACCATCACAACGCGAACCATCGGAGGCTATAAGCATTTCCCTGTTTGTCTTTTTTGTAAATATTTCGTCTAGTGTTTGGACAGACAGAGATTCATTTAGAGGTTAATCTCAACTTTTGAACAACACAAGGCCGATTTTTTTTTGTTTCTGTTCGGTCGAAACAGCAATACGCACTATGCATGGTCGAAGTAGCATGCTCAGGACAAAATCATGTAATGGCAGTCTTTGTCTTTTTAGGGCCTCATTGAGAAAAATACGTCTGTATATATTGCATTTGTGTGTTAGTATGTTAGTGGTGATGTCTAAGATTGCTATCAAGTATTATTAACAATATGATAGTTAGAGCACGCTAAATAGGTAATCCGAATCTGTAATAGAGGGTCTGAAAAACCGTAGCATATCTTTTATGGTATAGGTAGTTAACACTACAGCTATTCGATTTTAATCCGTCTGACAGACCGAATCAGCCATAGTATTTGTACGAAATCCGTAATAACGGTTAATGTCGGATTCGAACCGAACCGAAGGTAGTGCGAAATCCAATATTTGAATTCGGTCCGTCATGTGTCATTCCGGACAAGTTCGGATTTCGGATGTACTTCGAAAGTCCACGAAGAGATTATTATGTAAGATGAGGAAGCGAGATCTTAAGGCTAAAGAACGATCATAAATATAAAGTAAAGTATATAATATTTTTTAATTAAGTAAATACTTTGGTATATCAAAAATAGTACACCTATATAAATCAGACTCAATAGCCAATGTTGTGATTATAATATATAAAGAAATGAAAATATAAGAAAAATAGAGCAATTAAATGAATTAAATGCATATTGTCCTTGTAATTTACCGCTTGTTATAAAAAGAGTAATTAATATAATTATACTAGGAAATGAAAAATGTTGTTAATACTAATTTTGAATTTTTCATATTGAAATAATATTAATTAGATTTAATGCATCTTAAAATTTCTGTCAGTAAATTAGGATTGTTATATTGTTTGTACATATTAGGTAATTAAAAATAATGTAGTTTAAGAATTAGTAAATTTTTTTTAAAATTTTTAAAACAAATTTTAATTTATTTTTTTAAAATTGGTTGATTTGCTACCTTATTGCAACGTACCTATGTACAATTTTTGTATAATCTCATTGAAAAGGTATTGAAATAGTGCGTATATGATGTATATTTAATGGCTACACTTCGCTGAGTATATTCTTAAAATCCCTTTAAAAGAAAAGTTTTTGGAAAGGATTTTTAACAAATTTTCCGTATATTTTTATTAATAATCGAAAATAAATAGTAACAAATATTTAAAAAAAACAAAATTATCTAATAAAATTATCACTTTTAAAAAATCGATTGTATGACAGTGGTTTTAAATCACCCTTTTCTCTTCAAAGAAATAAACCCACGCAACAATCATAAATAATTACGTAATTATACTTACGTAATATCTTTCAAGAGCCAGATGATTTTCTATAAAATAATATATTTTTGTCTAATTTATAATAATAATTTATTTATTGTGATTGATTTCTTCAGAGCGTATATATCGAGGTGGATATTTCCTCGTTGATATCGAGTGTACGCTCTCTCGCTCGCGCTATTTGACAAATTTTGAAATATAAATTCATAGAATTAATTTATTAAAAACTCCTTACGAACAGCCCTCCATTATATTATTGCACACATTTTAAAAGTGTTTCCAGTTTGATATATTTAAAAATGGAAGGAAAAGAATTTAAAAAAAAAATATTTCTTTCAAAATTTGTCAAATAGTGCGAGCGAGAGAGCGTCACTTGATATCATAGACAAAGAAGCTCGATATATACGCTCTTAAGTTACTTAAACTTTCGTCGATTACGTCACTGGGCGATTAAGAACATACCCCATTTTACATAAAAATGCAGTCTTCTTTGATATAACAAATATTTTGCACGAAATGGTAAAAAAAAACTAGAAAGGCTGTGAACAAACTGTATTGATTTTAATATCAATTGGTTTACAACAGAGCCGTGCCATTTGAGAATATGCAACAAATTATGTATAGTTCAAACTATGTAGTAAAAATAACATTAAAATGATTATACATATGAATATGTAGTAATATTTAAGTTGGTACATTTATATTGGTTTTTTTGTCTATTTTTGTATGAATAACTTTATGCGGTTCACATTTACTTACCAAGTTTCAACAGTATAGTTCTTACAGTTTCGGAAAAATGTGGCTGTGACATAATACGGACTGACAGACAGACATGACGAATCTATAAGGGTTCCGTTTTTTGCCATTTTTTCTTTCTTATATATTACTACATATTTTTGTATAATTGTAGGAGAATAAAGCTGACATGATAAATATTACTTTTGTACAGTGCTATTGTATTTTTGTTAAATAAATATTGTTGAAAGCATGTTTGATTTTTATTAACAAAAAATAACTATTCCAGAACATTTCCTTAAACAATAAATAATATAATACACTTATTAATTATTACTAATGATATTAAAATAATTAACAAAAATATATTAATTTATAATTTAATAAAATAATCGAAAATAAAAATATCAGCAAGATTACATAATGAGACAAAAACAGTCAATAAAAGAACATTTAACATTAAATCGACATTTTATTTTTTTTATGACATTGATCTACTTTCCTATTGAATAATAATATTAATAATTTATTATTATAGCCACCATTGATACTTTACGATCTATTCCATCATTTTGTCACTTTTTATTACATTGTTGTAAATTTTAAGGATTTTACCTGCATTTTCCGGACCAAGACTTTTCATAACAACCCTTATTCTAGGTAACATTAAAAACAGTACCTATTACACATATTATTCGGCATATAATGGTGTTCGCACAACTATCCGCATCGACCGCGCCGAAAGAATTTTTGTATAGGAAATCTTCTTCCGATTCGGACGATTCCACTCCGGCAGGTGTGCGGGGTTTAATGACATTTCATATAAAGAATTCAACACTCGATTCGGTCGGCGCGTTCGATGTGTATGGATGTGCGTTCACCATTAGACAGCACTCGACGTTACCATAAGGTTGGATGTCTGATTTTCAACAATCGACATCGGACCGGAGTGCCAGTTATTCTACCGCCTGAGCAGTGATGTGCAAACATTACTGTGCTTCGGTAGGAGGGCACTGTAGCTAGTAAAATTACTGGGCTGAAGAGTCTTAACATCTTATGACTCTCGAGTAAGAAGCGTTGGCGCAGTGCGTTGGGTACTAATTAGCAGGCAGCGTTATCTCTTACCATCAGGAGAGCGTCTTGCTCGTTTCTTACTTCGTTGTATAAAAATCTTATGTTTGACCTTTAAGGTCCAAATTCGATTGTTGAAAAAAATCAGACATCCCACCTTATGGTTCTAAAGTCGTCTCTTACAAATCTAAACTCATATAGTTTTATAAACATTTAAAACATACTAATTCGCGCATATAAAAAGCTGAGCATAATATCGTATAGATTGGGTCGATTATATGAATGAATTTGAGCCCTATCCTATATGAGACCTATGATAAATATGAATTTTCTCTAGTGATTGACAGATTATAAAAGAACAAAATTAATGAATTTAAGTCCTATATAATCTGAGTCTTTTATAGTGCCCGCAACTAATTATGATTACCTATATACATTTAACATTGAATAAATAATATCTTGGAAAAAAATCCCAGGGCCACCAGACCTTAATTATTTTTCTTAGGTTAACCTCAAAAGTACTTACTTATTCCTATGGCCAACTACTTCTTGGAGTGGCAAATTCTAATAAACGTTATCTTCCATCCACCTATGGTGCAGATTTTTTGGTCACGACTACTCTATAAATTTCTAGACATTTTGCCCACATCTCTCCCAGAATTCTGCGTTGTAATAAAACATGTTTGAGACTACGCATTAGGCATTCTACTTTTTATTCATTCTTTGCAATACGAGTAGTATGCAATGCATGTAGAATGAAAGAATCTTCCCAGATCCCCGAATCCCGAATCTTAACGGATCGCTCATGTAAAGCTATAGCTATGAAGCTAACATCATTATAAATTATATCGGTCACTGTGTGACCCTTTGACTGATTAAAATAAGTTAGGTCAATAGGCTCTGGGATTTTCGACTATTAACACATTTAATTAAATTCAATCCAAAATCTATCATCATCAATTTAATTAAATTTAATTTAATTGTAAAATAACGGAGAGATGCGTCGATCAGACTCGCTTGCGGTAGTCGGCGATGAGTGATATTTTAATTCATGATTTGCACTGAATAGAGCATGAAAGTGATTTGAAACTATAAAACTGCTTGTGCTTGAGTGAGAGCATTTTTTTATCTTAGTTAATCAGCTTTTTTATTATAAAAAAGCTTTTTTAAGTTCAGCAGCGGAACTCAACTAGTAGGAAAAAACAATTATATTAATATTATGTAAAAGAAAATAATTATGTAAGGAATAAATTATATATGTAATTTTTTTTTGGAGAAGTACCTAGAAATTAACTGTTAACTTGGTCTTAACTATTATAGTTAAACCATGATTGTTTTTTTTTAATGATGGAGTTTTTTTGGTAAATTATATGAAAAAAAATATATTAAATATTATGATTGTCTAATTTTTAATGTTTTTCATAAGAAATTTATGAAAAACTACACGGTTTTCTTTGAGCAAATATAATTCAGGTAGCATTATAAGCGTGATTAAAATATATCAATTTGAAGAATTATTCTCTTATTTTAAATTATATTAAAATTTAATTTTGCTCTGGACCCACCATAAAATTAAATTATCGAAATAAAATAAGATTTCAAAACGTAAAGTAAATAAGTATAATAACTCGTAATTTTAATTGGCAATAAGAAGAGTGATTTATAAAAATGGCTTGTGAACGGCGAGGAAGTAAATAAAAGCGCTATAAGTATAAGACGCACGCAAAGTATAAAATAAAACGATTTCGTCATATTTTTTTCAATAAAAAAGGATTGCCTGGTGATTGGAATACGGAAACGTATGGGGGCAATAAAATGTAGTCTAAATAGAATGGAGTATTTTTTGTTGCTATAGTCTCAGGAATATTAATCCATTTTTTATAAGTTTAAATAAGTTTTTAAATTAAATATATTAAGGTCATGACACACTGCGTAAAGATTAACATGACGGCTTTTATGACAATGCCACTTACGATTTAAGGCTCAAATTTGAACGGCGAACTAAAGTTTCGCCCATCCGATAGTATGCCATGATTTTAAAAATACATGACTAAAACTGTGGGTCCCGGCTGTTTCCTATAATTTATGTAGGAGGCAGTCGTCAGGTCATGTTTCAGATCCTGTAGTAATTTCGGCAACCTGAAACTGCAACATATAGGTTGGGCACACAACCTATAAATTGTGATTTGATTCTGACAGTATAAGTAGGGTCACCTGTTCTGTTGAAGTATAAACCCCAATTATTTATAACTAGCTTATGCTCGCGGCTTTGCCCGCATGGCAAAATCGTTTCTTAGCGGATGTCTATGCCTTAATACCTACCTGTAGGCCAAATTCTCAATCCGTCCAGCGGTTTGGGCTGTGCGTTGATAGATCAGTCAGTCACTCTTTCCTTTTATATATTTAGAAGACAAATCATCAAAGTAAACATCACTCACAGACCACCTGTTGCTTTAAAGCCCTCGCCAGACGTCCCCTCCGTCTTGTCCTCAGAATAGCTCGAGGACTGAAGCGGGAGAGTTGGCCTCGCTCAAATCGGTCCTTTGCGCTAATAATTGTTGAGCTTCAGCCGGCGTCAGGTCGGTTATGTCGTGGTTGCTGAGGAAGTCTTCGCCGGCTGCTGGGTGTTTGGTCATCATTGTGCGCAGGCGACGGGCGTCTTCGTAGTCTAAGTTTAGTATTTTGCAGCCTTGGATCAGCCTGGTGACAAATGAAAAATCTAGTAAGTGCTTTTCACGAAAGGAGTCCTTTTGCGGGGCGCCACTATCGCACATTTTAAAAGTATCTCTATAACATATTAACTCTTCATAATTACTCATATTTAATTAAGAAATTAAATAGGTATTTATTTTATCTAACAAATAAAAATTATTTAGGATATGAAGTCCAAAAAACAAACGATAAAAATAAACGATAAAAATTTAGTTCCGCTAAATTCCATGGGACCTCTTTCGTGAAAAGGACTAGACACATTCTGGATACAGTCAAACATAAGCATTCAACAAAGCCAAAGCGAAGGAAACATTTCTGTTTAAAGTTCACAGCCTTGATTGAGATTGAGGTGGATAATTAAAAAAAAAAACAATCTAATACATACATTATTACAGAGTTTTGCTTTACGTTAAGAGTTAAGCGGTTCTGTGTAGGTCATATTATAGAATGCAGATGTTGTAGGAATCTTATCGCAGAGGTCGCAGACAGATTATATATATTTGATTACATTGTAATGGGCTGGCAAAATGTTTCTTAATTAAAAAAAACTAGCCGAAGATTCCCGTCAAAATCAAGGTGATTATGCCCGTCTACACCTTGACTCCCCCACAATAAAATCTGGGTCCGCCCATGACAAATAGTATCTTACTTAGCCAGAAGGTTAGCTTCCGATGCCACCTTGTTAGGCGGTGCGAAGGCAGGCAGCAAGTTGCGCTTGACGTCGTGAGTAAACAAGGCACAGTTTCACTGTTGAACCACCTAACATCACCTGTTAGTATAATAGTATCTTACTTAGGCAGAAGGTTAGCTTCCGATGCCACCTTGTTAGGCGGTGCGAAGGCAGGCAGCAAGTTGCGCTTGACGTCGTGAGTAAACAAGGCACAGTTTCACTGTTGAACCACCTAACATCACCTGTTAGTATAATAGTATCTTACTTAGGCAGAAGGTTAGCTTCTGATGCCACCTTGTTAGGCGGTGCGAAGGCAGGCAGCAAGTTGCGCTTGACGTCGTGAGTAAACAAGGCACAGTTTCACTGTTGAACCACCTAACATCACCTGTTAGTATAATAGTATCTTACTTAGGCAGAAGGTTAGCTTCCGATGCCACCTTGTTAGGCGGTGCGAAGGCAGGCAGCAAGTTGCGCTTGACGTCGTGAGTAAACAAGGCACAGTTTCACTGTTGAACCACCTAACATCACCTGTTAGTATAATAGTATCTTACTTAGGCAGAAGGTTAGCTTCCGATGCCACCTTGTTAGGCGGTGCGAAGGCAGGCAGCAAGTTGCGCTTGACGTCGTGAGTAAACAAGGCACAGTTTCACTGTTGAACCACCTAACATCACCTGTTAGTATAATAGTATCTTACTTAGGCAGAAGGTTAGCTTCCGATGCCACCTTGTTAGGCGGTGCGAAGGCAGGCAGCAAGTTGCGCTTGACGTCGTGAGTAAACAAGGCACAGTTTCACTGTTGAACCACCTAACATCACCTGTTAGTATAATAGTATCTTACTTAGGCAGAAGGTTAGCTTCCGATGCCACCTTGTTAGGCGGTGCGAAGGCAGGCAGCAAGTTGCGCTTGACGTCGTGAGTAAACAAGGCACAGTTTCACTGTTGAACCACCTAACATCACCTGTTAGTATAATAGTATCTTACTTAGGCAGAAGGTTAGCTTCCGATGCCACCTTGTTAGGCGGTGCGAAGGCAGGCAGCAAGTTGCGCTTGACGTCGTGAGTAAACAAGGCACAGTTTCACTGTTGAACCACCTAACATCACCTGTTAGTATAATAGTATCTTACTTAGGCAGAAGGTTAGCTTCCGATGCCACCTTGTTAGGCGGTGCGAAGGCAGGCAGCAAGTTGCGCTTGACGTCGTGAGTAAACAAGGCACAGTTTCACTGTTGAACCACCTAACATCACCTGTTAGTATAATAGTATCTTACTTAGGCAGAAGGTTAGCTTCCGATGCCACCTTGTTAGGCGGTGCGAAGGCAGGCAGCAAGTTGCGCTTGACGTCGTGAGTAAACAAGGCACAGTTTCACTGTTGAACCACCTAACATCACCTGTTAGTATAATAGTATCTTACTTAGGCAGAAGGTTAGCTTCCGAAGCCACCTTGTTAGGCGGTGCGAAGGCAGGCAGCAAGTTGCGCTTGACGTCGTGAGTGATCTGCACTGTTCCACCCGTGTTGAACCAACTCTCTAACATCACCTCCTGTGAATATAATACAACATTAAATTAAATTATTATAGAGAGGTTCAAGAGGAACGTTTATAGGTATAATACACGCATATTATCGTACAGTTACTGTTAATTTTCTGTTAGACCCTACAGAGTGCGCGCGGGTCCACAAGTTGTGGAATGAAGGATGCTTTAGACTCTTACCTCAGTAGCGAGGGGTGGAGCCAGCCTAGAGGTGGCAGCGGCGAGTCTCGCGCGTAGTCCCGTTAACGGTATACAAAGGGAGACTCTTAACTCGAACACATAGTTATCGCCTTATACCGCTGAATAGACCATCTCTTGAAGGTATAAGTCTCTTACCTCGAACACAAAGTTGTCAATATGTTGTGCCACAGTGGCCCTCAGTGTAGTGGCGAGCGGTGGAGCCAGTCTTGAAGTAGCAGCGGCGAGTCTCGCGCGTAGTCCCGTTAACGGTATACAAAGCGCGCCTGATACTGTCAGCGCTTTCATCTCTATTGTTATCATTGCGTGCCATCTGTGGATAAGGAAAATAAAAAAATATAACCAACTTAAATATTGCTTACAATAAGCGAGGGCGACGTTTAAATGAATAACCAGTGCACTCCGCTTGACGGTTTAGTCCAGTGAGTGGTAAGCGCCACGGCAGAAGCCCACCAAAAGTATAGCAAGTGGAAAAATCACATATATCTAACTATAGACATTGGGCGAGATTTGAACTCGGTGATCGCGAATCACATATGTACTACAGATAACTGCTTGGCAACCACCGCTTCGAGTCTAGAAAATAATATTTGGAGTGTTTAAAGCAATCACTTCTGCCTCATGTAATCCTTGATGGTACCCTTGAACTCTAGCAGTATATGGTCTGCAATCGCGTCCAATCCCGCCTCTCTCAACCTCGTGAGGAGGCCTGGAGCGTCCGCAACCACTCCTTCAGCTTCCTCTTACCCTTCTAGAGGTGACGTCACTGCTAGGAATCAATATTTAAAGGGTTTACTCACTTCTGCCTCTTATAATCCTTGATGGTAGCCTTGAACTCCAGCACTATATGGTCTGCGATCGCGTCCAATCCTGCCTCTCTAAACCTTGTGAGGAGACCGGGAGCATCCGCAAACACTCCCTCAGCTTCCTCTTACCCTTCTAGAGGTGACGTCACTGCTAGGAATCAATATTTGAAAGGTTTACTCACTTCTGCCTCTTATAGTCCTTGATGGTAGCCTTGAACTCTAACAGTATATGGTCAGCGATCGCGTCCAATCCTGCCTCTCTCAACCTTGTGAGAAGGCCTGGAGCGTCCGCAAACACTCCCGCTGCCTCGGCTTCCTCTTCGCCCTCTAGAGGTGACGTCACTGCTAGGTTGGCTATTGGTGATGCCTGGGCAACAATAGATAGGTCATTCTTTATTAAACACCACAATTAAAATAAAATGCCATATGTCTCCTTATATATCTTTATAACCACCGTCGCTCTATTTTATGTATTTCCTTTTTCTGCTTGGTTGTCCGGAAGAGATAATTGGAACACTTATTTCTGTGTAATCTTAGTTCTAAGTTTACATTATTGTATTTGTGTGTGCAATAAAGAGTTTTCCATTCTAATAACTTAAAACTGTCATCCAACGAGATAATGCTGTTAGTATTGTGGGTATAGGTGGATACAGGATTTGGCCCCCTGACCCATGGATCCGCTAGTGATTCTGGGCAGGCATCTGATACTTGGATTTTCTGTTAAGTGTTCTTTTTAAATATTTTTATATTAATTTTAATGTAATTTTACATAATTATTATTAATTATGTATTTTATTTTTAATTATGTGATTTTATTATTAAATTTTGTACTATGGTGAATAACTGAAAATTAATGAATATTGAGTTTACTGCTGTAGAAGCTGTGGTATTCGTCCCTTATTTTCACAATCCAGTCATTTACCACAAGAAAATTGAAATTCACATATTACAATCTACATACATACACATATCTACATACATTTTCAAACGCGAGGGGTGTTTAGTGGTCTTGAATTGATCCTATACGCTAGTCGTGTGCCTACAGTTGCGTTAATTAATTATAACATTTTGATACTTACAATATCATAAAACATAGAACTTTGCCGAGACAGTTCCATCATGGCTAACTTCTTAGCTTGCTGTTCTACTTCTTTCAGCGACATGGCATCGGAATCTGTAACAATAGGGATGTTGACTAATTTTTGGAATTCCTTTTATATGATAGATAGACCCATTTCATACACGAATATCATATTTTTATGCAAAATTATATGATAATATTTCAATATAAAAATACGTAAATAAAAATGATTTTTTGAATTCTGGCTAAAACGTTCCGAACAGTCATCTGACAGCGTGTGACGTCACACCACTGGCCTGTACTTACGCTTCCTAAGCAATGTTCCTGATTTCGACACATTTTAATTATTCATAACTTAAAAACCACTGAACCGATTTTGATGTAACTTATACTGTGCCCTTAGTTGGTCAATATTTAAGCTAAAAATAAAGTTAATAACTAGAATGTCTCTCTGAAAATATAAGATCCATTTTGAGCACAGTATAAGTTGCATCAAAATCGGTTCAGTAGTTTTTTAAGTTATGAATAATTAAAATGTGTCGAAATCAGGAACATTCCTAGGAAGCGTAAGTACAGGCCAATGGTGTGACGTCACGCGCCCTGATTGGCGTTCGCATTCGCGTAATAATAAGTAAAAATTATTGAAATTAAAATTGATTTTATTTCATTTTGGCTTGTAAATAGATCCTTAAAATGTGATTGTAGGTTTTTAAATACTGTCTTTTATGTGAAAAACATAACTTTATATGAATTCGTAACATTTGTCAACATCCCTATTACATTTGTAGACATATTAGATAGGGCAACATTGTAATTACGCCATTTCCTTTAATTTTATCGGTGGGCAGAGTTTATAATGGCAAACTCTGGCGTAACACTTATAACGGGCGCTGATTTGTTTAAATAAAACTGCTTCGCTTCGTGGCGGGCTGTGATTGGTCGATAGTCGGGGGACGCGTATTGGCCAATGAGCGTGGAGCAAGTCTTGAGGAAAAGATCCGATGGTGGCGCTAGTAAGCGAGTTTACGTTGTACGGATCTCTGTGCGGGAGCTCACACACTTTTTTGGCTTGGGATCAGCAGAAGCACGTTGGGACTCCGACAACTGGGAATATTAGTGTCCATTACGAGTGGAACGCCGAGTCCACCGAATAACCCTAAAGCTAAGTATAAGTAGTGTCTTTAGCTAGGTAGCATTTTTATCATTGTCTAAGTGAATAAAATTATAATTAATTGTACCAGTAATGTTTTATTATCCTCGGCCGTTATTATCCACACTATCTAATGATGAGGGGCTTTAGAAAGCGACCATATATATAGGCAGGCGGGGCTCACCCTATTTCTACACATTAATTAATTGTACATACACAATTTGGAACAACTGTAAAATTACATTATTATGAGAAATACTTTTATAAATATAGAAAAATATTTCCTAAATTTTTAAAATTACTCAGTAAATTGTTATTAAATTACTCAGTAAATTAATTGTAAAAAACTCTTTTCAAATTAATCATAATATTATCATACAAGCAAGAAGTCGCAACGCGTGGTTGAAACCCCTAAGCGAAAAAAAAGGTCAGCACATTAGAGTAAAGTAAATAGCTCAGTTACTTGGATTTATGATAGTTTTTCGATTTGGTTATGTACAAAATTTAAAATAGTTAAAAGCATACTTTTAGTGTCGTCCTTTTCAACTTCCTCGTTGGATTCGGAGGAAGACGACGATGTGGTAGACAGTGACTCGGTTTCTTCGTCGTGGTGTTGCAACTGAGTGTAGTGTTGGAACTGACGCTTGTAGAAATGCAGTTGGAGGTAATGCTGAAAGGATATTTATATCATAAGATTGGTGAAACCAGAAAGGGTTATTAAGGTAAAGTAGGGATAAAAAGAGGGAAGTAGAATGGAGTTTTAGGTTTAGTTTGCCTCCCACTTCACCCAGAATTACAATAGGGGGCAGGGATACATGCCCCAGAGCGAGCTAATCGCACACTTTTTGTAGTCTGAAATATAAAATTACCTCGGCTATACTCGTCTATATTTACTTTAGTATTATTATGTATAAGTATTTACAAGTGAGTGTGCCCTTTGCAGTAACACAGTATGCGTCGCATTAACAACAGCCAGCACTATTCCCCCCACTTTTGGTCCCACTCCCCCCACTAACATATATGTATCTACAAAACTTCACATTAGCATAAAAGTATTTACAAGTGAGTGAGCCCACTGCAATAACACAGCATGCGTGTGACGCGCCGCATTAACAACAGCGAGCACTATTCCCTCCGCCTCTAGACCCAGTCCCCTCACATTACCCCCCATAGACATAAACGCGTCTACAATACATCACTACTTAAATTATTAGTAGACATAAAAGTACTTACAAGTGAGTGAGCCCACTGCAATAACACAGCATGTGTGTGATGCGCCGCATTAATAACAGCAAGCACAATCCCTCCCGCGTCCGGTCCCGTTCCCCCCACATTACCCCCCATAGACATAAATGTGTCTGTATTCAACGCGTCGCGACCACCACCCAATAACTGCGTTAGGGGGATCATTACCCCTCATACACATAAACGCGTCTACAATACATCACTATTTAAATAATAATTATTAATAGACGTAAAAGTACTTACAAGTGAGTGAGCCCACTGCAATAACACAGCATGCGTGTGATGCGCCGCATTAATAACAGCAAGCACAATTCCTCCCGCGTCCGGCCCCGTTCCTCCCACATTACCCCTCATCGACATAAATGTGTCTGTATTCAACGCGTCACGACCCGCGGCCAATAACTGCGTTAGGCGGATGCGCCATTCTTCTATTAACTCTAGTTGAAGCTCTAGGAACTGCAACCTGTGGATAGAAATCTGTTTTTTTAAGAACTCGACGTACCTATTATATTGCAAGAAATTATGAATTATAAGTTTGTTCATCGAGTAGAAAACCTATTAAAAATATATTAATTAAATGTATCATAACTATAAACTTAATAACGCGCTAAAGTTACTTACTTAATGGAGGGGCAAGGCGTTACAGTGTGCAACATTTCAGAGCAAAGTGTGACATAGTGTTAACGTTATATATTATCTTTATCATTTTTTACATGATAAAAAAACATCATTACAGCATTATTATCTTAGAGAAAGTGCTTGATGATAAAAAAAAAACCTATGTAGTATCATTTTACCTATGTCCAGGCTGTGGTAACGCACAGTATCTGTCCTCAATAGTCTTCAGTAGCGTGATGAACCAATCAGCGCCGCGCGGCACCCACAGCGACGCTCCCACGGCTGCGCCGGCGCCGCTTGCTAACGGCTCTATCCATTGCTCGTTCTGTAGCGTTTCATCCATTTTGGCTAGGGCATCTGTATGAAATATAATTGTTATTGTATAACATTTATGACATATGATGTATGTTAATCTATGATTGATATTCTGAAGGTAATGTTTTTTGTTGTAATATTGAGAATTCAGTTGCATTTATGACACCTTAAACACTAATGCAAACTGCAAAAGTAAGGAGGTGTGTACATCTCTTCATTATATCAAAACTAATTGACTAACGGATAGCACAGACTTTCGAATAACAAATACTAATTTCAGATTTTATTAAAAAACACTGAGATTGTAAACAACTGGGTGCTGAGCTGAAATTTGTTAGCTTAGGCTAGAGCCTAAATGACCCAGATGAATGATGATGTGATTCCAGAATGACGCATAGGCTATTTTCAGCAGAAAAACTGCTGGTCACAGTTTCAGCCATAGGACATCTACTGCTGAACATAACCCAGTCACAGTTTAGTTAGATAATTTTATATAGTAATAAACATAATAACTTAAACTTGCATTTCCTATCAACAGCCACCTCAGCACAGATTCAGCCTTAGTTAATACTGAGAGTGCACTATTAGAGTCCTTCCCGGTAACTTGAACCAACTCCTTGTTGAAGCCTAGATCTAATTCTATAAACAAAATTTAATTTTATCTGCTAAACAACTTACATTTCTTCTCAACAGCGAGCCACCTCAGCACTGTTTCAGCCTTAGTCAGCACTGAGAGCACACTATTAGAGTCTTTCCCGGTAACTTGAACCAACTCCTTGTTGAAGCCTAATGTTTCGTCGACGGCGTGAGCGAAGGCAGCGTCTACGTCGACTATTTCCCCTTTAGCTCCTTGCGTGTGGTATGTGGCTAGGACTGTGTGGAGGCGTTCGGCCGCTACGGCGATTAGACCCGCGTTGAATTCATTCTGATACAAGGGAATTGAAATAAAAAAAAACCCAATGCTATAAAAATATATATTTCGCCTTTTGTGGTGGCGGACATTTAGGATTAGAATTTTATCGTAGTGTGTTGTACTTTACTAGACAAACCCTTTTATTTAGTACCCATAATGTGGGAGTTGTGAAAAAATAAGTAAACCACAATTTTGTAGCAACAACCATATTGGATTGATTTCCACCAAACATAGCTAAGAAGACTCTCGACTAACACACCTATCAAACAAAAAAACTAAATCAAAATAGGTTCACCTGATCTCTCTCACGTAGAGTTTTGAATCACCTAGCAGATTTCTAATAGACAGTACAGAGTACAGACTCAAAACATTACTAGATTATTGTAAAATTAAATCTCACCCAGTCAATACTGGCCAATTTTTTAAAAATATTCATTATTATAGCGTTTGACCAAGATCTCGCGTGATGTTAAGCAACGATGCGGCCGTAGATGACAGCAGACTACACCTAGAAGGCGGGATAAATTCAACCCCGGCTAATATTTACTTTTTAATAACCATTCAGCTGTTTGGACTGTGCTACGATTGTACTGTCAGTCAGTCACTCTACCCCCATTTCCCATATATTTAGACAAGTAACACTTTAAGTATTGTGTGAATTTGTGAATTATCCGCGAACACCGCATCATCACAACCACAACCGCCATCTTTCGCACCGAATCCCGTACCCAGCACTCGAAAGTCTGTTAATGTTGCATCGCCGTCAGCACTGACCGTCGCAGCCGTAACAAAACAGAGGCCGGTACGATCCGTACGTGCAAATGCAGCTGCAGCCAAAGCGGTCTCAGCGTTGGTATTGAAGAAAGGTGAACGTCTGCCAACATCGCCGACAGATAACGGCACTCAGAAAGAAAATAAAGACTCGGGTCGCGACACAACGGTTCAGCCTAATGCGCGATCTACGATTAACACAACACTATCTGTATCACACCCGACCACGGAGAGTACACTTGACACTAAACACACATCTGATGACGATGGGGGCCCGGAATCCAACGGACAATGGCAGCAGGTGACATCCCGTCGCCGGCGCCCGAAGCAACAACGACCTGTAGTGGTCGGTGTAGGTACCAACAACGTACACGATTTGCAGGCTGTTGAACGGATAAGACACATCCAAGCATGGCGTTTTAAAGCTGAGACAACATCGGAGCAGCTTCTGAACTTTTTAAATAATATTGTAAAAGCCAAATATACCGTCGTCAAGCGCGAGATTAAAACGACAAGGCATGCCTCATTTTTAATAGGGATACCGGAGAAAATATACGACCAAGTGACACTGCCATCTGCGTGGCCGCAAGGTATACGTTTCACCGAGTGGTTTTTTCGCTCACACCCGCGCCCTTCGGGTCTGCCGGAGTGAGAGCGCAAATCTTGGTGCAACCGCAGGCGCATGCGTCACATACTCTGACACCGACTTCGCAAGTTGTGCAGCCTATAATAGCTAATGTCAAGATTAACAATACACCGCATTTAACTATTTGTCAACAAAATATCGCATCACTTAAAAACAAAACAAACCAATTGGAAGTGTTATTACAATCGAACTTAAATTGCGATATACTTTGTATAACAGAACACTGGTTACGGAGTAACGAAATTAATTGTATTTCTATAAATAATTACACTCTCGCATCTCATTATTGTAGACCCACGATTTGCCATGGTGGGTCATGTATTTATATTAATAATAATGCTAACAATGACTATAAAAGTTTAGATCACCTGACCGCGTTATCAGTTGAGCAGGTATGTGAAATATCAGCTGTTGAGTTGATTGACAAGAACATAGTCATTGTTTGTATTTACCGTTCCAACCTAACGAGTACATTGTTATTTTTTCCTATAATGGAACGACTACTCGATGAATTATGTAAGATGACAAAACAATATGTTATAGTTGGTGACTTAAACATTGATTTGAGCGATTCACTGAGCAGTGATCGGAAGAAGACGAACGATTACTTAGCCACAAATAATTTACGTAATATTGTTGATTTTCCAACTAGGGTAACTAACACGACGAACACTGTTATCGACCACGTATATGTCAGCCATGACCTAGCCGGGGAGTCGAGCGCCGCGCCGGTGCACACTCACCTGAGCGACCACTACGCGGTGCGCGCCGTCGTGCCCTTCGAGTCGCGCGGTGCGCCCGCGCCCACCAGGCTCGGCCGTTCCTTCACTCGATCCAACTTGTGCAATTTTATTGCGGCAGTTGAGAGTGTCGACTGGGACGAGTTAATGGAAAAGTACGCGAGCACACCGGAACAACTTGCCACCATGGTGGTAAATGTTCTTAAAAATAAAATTGACGTTTGCTTTCCATTGAAGCGGATAAATTTTAAATGCAAAAATAAAAATACCTGGGTAAATAATGACATTGTTAATGTAAATAATATATTATTTGACATGAAAGAATTAATTAAAAAATTTCCAATGAATAATGATTTAATTTTAAAAACTTATGAATTACAGATTAAATATAATGACATGCTAAAATCCGTAAGAAGTAAATATTATACAAATATTATTAAGAATTCGGAAAATGTAATAAGAACAATGTGGGACGTCGTGAATACTGAGATCGGGAAAACAAAGAAGTTCCGCGATTACACTGACATACTGACCAGACCTGATGGCTCTAAGTACCTCAGCAAAACGGAAGCTGTAGATGATATTAATAAACATTTTGTAAGCGCGGCTACAGCGTGCGGCGCACCCGCAGCCGACGTCATGCTAGCGAGCAAGGCACTTGCAACGGCGCGCCCGCCGGCCGACCGCTCCATAAAACTCAAAACGTTCTCGGCGGCAGAAGTCTTTAAAATTCTCGCCTCCGGAGTAGCACATAAAAAATCTAAAGATATATATAACATGTCTACCACTTTATTGTATCTCGTGGCTGCTCCCTTAGCTAACACTTTGGCCCGATTATACAATATGTGCATCAACGTTGGTGTTTATCCAAGAACCCTGAAATTTGTGAAGGTATCACCTTTATACAAAGGAAAGGGGAAGCAGGAAGATATGAACAATTATAGGCCGGTATCTATAATTCCGGGTATAGCCAAGGTTTTCGAACACGGTCTGAGCAACCGCTTGATCGAATACCTATCACAATGCAAGTCACTCTCGGACAGACAATACGCATATCGCGCGGGTAGGTCCACCACAGCTCTTGCACGAGAGGTAATAAGGCGCGTACTGGAAGCCCGAGAGAGAGGTCAGCAGGTGGCAGTCATCCTCTGCGACCTGTCAAAAGCTTTTGACGTCGCTGATCACAATGTGCTCGCGACGAAGATGAAACATTACGGGATAGACCGAAAAGTTCTAAGCCTGCTGACTGACTTTATGACCGGACGATGCCAGGTTGTGGTCGGAGAGGGCGGAAATGTAAAATCAAAGCCCTTGGAGACATACATTGGTGTCGCTCAAGGATCGTCACTTTCAAATATTATGTTTTCGCTCCTATTGAACGACTTGCCAGAGAACGTGCACGACGGGCATGTACTTATGTACGCAGATGACGTTGCTGCAATAGTTACTGCTCCTACAGTTCATCAATTAGAGCTGAATTTAAATAAAGTCGCCCATGATTTAAATCAATGGTTCAAGACTAACGGGCTCATTCTAAATGTGAATAAAACCCAATTTATGATCTTCAATCTCGCCGGTCGAAGACGGGAAAAATTAAATGTCAAAATTGATAAGATGGACCTGGAACAGGTACAACGAGCGAACTTTCTCGGATTCCAACTAGACAGTGCCCTTACGTGGGAATTTCATATTGACAACTTGTGCGAGAAAGTCGGCCGCGCATGCTTTGCTCTTTGGCGAGTGTCTGCTGTCATACCGCTAGAGATGGCACGAAATTGCTACTTCGCGTCAGTGCATGCCGTCATTCAATATGGTATCGAGCTATGGGGACGCGGCGCAGACTGGGAACGCGTCTTCCGTATGCAAAAAAGAGCCATACGTGCGATTAAACGAGTGCCTCAAGACACACCCGCCAAGCCATTGTTTCAATCGATGGGAATCCTAACAGTCCCCTCATTAGTGATCCTCCAGGCAGCTCTCTACGCCAGAGGTCACTTGGCCGAGTACCCGAAAAGAGGTGACGGACACCACATATGCCTTAGGCACGCGCACCGCCTGCGCCCAATATCTCGAAAGTTATGTAAGACTTCGAAACTAGTACACGTCATGGCACCTGACGTGTACAATCGTCTTCCAGACTACATCCGTGATACTGTCTCAATGAATTGTTTCAAATATAAATTAAAGAAATGGCTTGCAGAGAAAGCGTTTTACAATTTTAAAGAATTATTTGAATAATTAAATTATTGTGTTTTATATTATGTTAATACTTTATGTATCATTTTGTGACTTGTAACTTTATAATGTTATTAATAAATGAGTATGAGTATGAGTATGAGTATGAGTATTATAAAGTCACTTACCACAGCCCTAACATTCCTCAGCTCTAGTTTATCCGCAACCGGCTGAATATGATTCCTCACAAAGCCCTGGTGATCTTTGATCCATGTCAAGGTCTGAGTGAGGAACCATTCGGGCCGGTCGATCCGCGCCGTTTGCCTTGGCCCCGTGAAATGGAACGCAAAACGCTTCTTCAATGGCCGTAGCAATATTTTCACTGGAAGACATGGTTCTTGATCTGTAACAAATGATAACATCTCTAAAAAATAAGAATAGAATAACACTTTATTGCATACCAAATAATTACAAAGAAAATATCTAAATTCTAGGTAACAATCGGCGGTCTTATCGCACTAGACAATTTCTCACAGACTACCTGGGAATGGAACAGGACTGGTATTACAATAATAGACTTTGGTGTGCACTATCTGAATACATAGACTAGTTACAAAAATATTTATAAAAGATGGTTTATATTTAAGGGGGGGGGGGGATTAAAGGTTTATTGGTAAGTTCTACATTTAAAAGTTTTTCTTCTTAAGCTCCTAAATCCTATATAAGTAGTGTAAGTTCTTCCAGAAGTGAAAAACATAACACATCCCAGAGCTGCAAAACGGTAGATAAGGCTCCGTCTCACAAGGCCGAAAGAAAGTGATTTGTGAAAGAAACTTTTTTGTTCAATTTTTTTAGAAGATGCCTGGTTTTTGTAGGCGATGCTATAGACTACAGTACTGTATGCAGTATAGCATACATGTCACAGCTAAATTTAACCAACAGTGACCGGCTACACCAAGGTTTAACCAGCTCAACCTAGGTGTAGCTACACCTTTGGCTTTAGTTTTTAACCAGTTTTTGAGGTGAACAGTTTGCGCTAAGGAAGTTCTAGCAGTTATGAGCCCATTATGAGCATATTTTGAATAAAGTCTTTTACCACATCACCTAATCATCATTATCATCAGCCTATGCCTATGTTCGTCCACTGCTGGATATAGGCCTCTCCCATGGCACGTCACTCAACTCAATCCTCCGTCTTTCTCCGCCTCCATCTCACCTAATATTAATCAACAATATCAGCTGTAATGGTATTTACCTGGGGCAAAATCTTCAGTGGCAGTGGTAGTAATAAGATCTTCCGGCTCTTGGATAAGAAAGAGGTATCTCGTCAGATTTGTAAACTTAGTAATTATTTCTTTTGGTGGGGGGGAGTTTTCCGCTCCTGATACAAAAGGCCATTTCAGTTGCTTTATTAGGATATCTTCATAATTTCTGAAAAAAATATTGATAATGCATTTTTCTACTATTCTCTTAGATCTATAAGAATACCCAAAAAAATCATTAGTTAAAACATTTATGAGGAGTTTCAACTCAAGCACATACCCAAAACTATATAGTCTTAGTAATATTATATTATAAATTTGTAAGATTGGATGTCAGGATGTTTGTTACTCTTTTACACCTAAAGGGATGAACCAATTGAGCTGAAATTTTGTATAGAGATAGCTTAGACCCTGGAATAACACATAGGCTACATAAGTACTGGGGGTACAACTGCTGGGCACAGCTAGTATAAAGTATGCTTAAATATTGAAAACTACACAACAGATTTTGATGTGGTTTTTTTAAACAGAAGAGGAAGATTTTTATGTATAAAACATGCATATTATAGTAGTTAGATTATATAGTGCGCATGAGTCCACTAGTAACATGAACAAACACCCAAACTTTCAGATATTAGATCTTCTTACTTAGTAAGCTTATCCTTCAGAACATTGTGCCAATAATGTGTGTACTCCTTTATATAGTTTCCTCGATGTCCACTCTGATACTCCTTGCACATTTCCTTCAGCTCTCCGTAAAAGAGCACCAGCTGCTCGTCATCATTGGTCTGTTTCATTTGACGACTGAAACATTTATACATTTTAGTTATGAAGGCTCTAGGGCTACCCCAAAAGATGTCTGACAATTTTTAACACGTAATTATTATACCATATATGTAAACTAAACCTATAAGATAAGATAATACAATACTTTATTGTACACCACATAAATGTTACAGAAAATACATAGGTACTCAATTAAAATTAAAAATTACAATGTACAAGCGGCGGTCTTATAGCTAAAGAGCGATTTCTTCCAGACAACTAATGGAGGGAGAGGACTAATTTACAAAATAAAAGATGGTGGCACACTATTTAGCAGTCATTAATAACATTAGAAATTGAAGCGATATCAGATATATTAATATACATATCATTATGGTAATGTACAATCATATGGTATTAAAGCAAAAATATACAATCATATGATATAAGTAATAATATTGGGTAACTTACCTCAGATCATCAATTTTCTCAAAAGATTTCAAATAAATCAATACTTGATCAAGCTTGTTTATATCCGAAAACCTTTTGTCTAACTCCAACCTCAAAGGTTCTGTTTTCACCAAGAATGCTTCAACTCTCTTCTTGAGATTTTCACTCCTTGTTTTTAAGTTTTCTATTTGACCAGAGTTTTGTTCAGCTTTCTTTATTGCGGAGGATATTTTGGATGGTACTTCATTGTTGGCAATATTTAGCTAAGAAAATAATTAAGAAATTGTGAATATATAAAACACGAATATTTGGGTGGATCAGACTTTATTATAAAGTTTTAACAAGCTAAATCACACTAATATTATAAAAGCAAATGTTTTATTTTTTCACTTCTCACACAGATGGGGCAGAAATTTATAGCGTTCAGGCATCCTTTCAGCAAGAAAAACAGCTGAACAGGTAGTAAATGATAAAGCTAATTAAAAAAGGTAGTTAATGGGCTACAATATTATCATCAAAGAATTGAATTTTAAAACTTACGCAGCTCTCAAGATGGTTTTTCTTTTTTAACAACTCATCTTGAATTTCATGTGAAGTGTACAACTCAGATATATCAATATGAATCTTTGCATTAAGATCCTCAGCTATCGTCCTTTTAGCTTCTTCATCCAGCTTTGCGTTATACATTTTAAAGATAGGAATATAATAATTAAATACTACAAAATTCTACACCGGGAAAAATTCATTTTTTGATTTTCTCCACTTTCCATGTTTTGACTTTTGACAGAGTAGGCATGTGCTAAAGCATATTTTTGATTCTCGATGAATTCGCGTATAACACTTATCACGATTACTAACGATAACACGAAAAATGGATTTTTCATTGTCTTGATTAATTTATTTAACTTAAAATGGCATTTTTCAGACTTTTTCGCTGATGGTATAAGAGCTTAGGGCGACTACTAATTCAAAATTCATCCTCTTTCTATCTGAGTAAATTCATTATTAATTAAGCATTTATTCATCATCTATGTAAGTTCATGCACCATCTTAAAATACCATCACTCATCACCTATCTACTATCTATGTCTCTTATTTGTTGAAAGACAAATATGAATATTGTCACTTTGACAGTTTTATTAGCAAGGACATTATACATAACACTAGCTGCGCCCAGCGTTTTTACTCGCTTTACTGTACCCTAAGTGTTAATCCACGGTCTATGAAGCAAAGAAAAAGTATTTATTTACAACAACACATATTAAATATTGACACAATTTACAATAAAGAGGATGTTCAAAAGAAGGGTGAAGTATCGATGCAAATGAACTCAAGCTCAGCATAATAATACTATGTTGTATTGAGGACAAGTCCTCAACGTTTATTTTCAGTTTGCATCCTAATGAATATGTGGACAGTTATATAAAAATACATTATACATCAATACAATCAAAAAGAATTCAAATTCATTTATCCAGACATGATCAGACATCCATACATTTCCAGACATGATCAGACATCCATACATTCTTACAAACTTTCACGTTTATAATATTAAGATTACAAAAATGCATAAGTGCTCGATGTTTGCTACGTAATTTATAATATCGATAGTAACTAAACACTACATCCCTATTTTATTTTGACAGCTAATCGATGATGTGATTGTAAAAATGACGTTGACAACTGATGAAAAGAGGTCACGATATTTTATATTACACGATGGTGTCAATGAATGACATTTGTCTGTCTTTCAATAAGAAAATAAAAGGTTTTTGGCGGCAAGCCTTGATCATATCATTAGCTCCACGTCTTTTGCTTAATAATCGTGTAGAATTTGATTGTTAGCGTGTAATAATGGTGGAATATTGCGTGTTAAGTGTTTTTGAATGTGCACAGATGTAGGCAAGTGATATGGTGCTGAAATATGAATTTTGGTGCCCCCTCCAAAACTCCTCCGAACTTTCAGTAAAATTCCACCCATTTTACTGGAAGACTCACGTGACTAGACGAGCTATTAAGCTCACTCTGACTCTGACCTGACTAACTAACTTATTACTTAAAAAATAACATTTAACTTGACACTGGCAAAACACGAAAGTGGAGACCATAATTTAATATCCTGTGAACATTCACGAATTTTACTCGACACTGGCAAAATGCACATGTTGCCATATTATTAAAAAGAAAAAAAAAAAAGAAAATAAAAGAGAGTTTTTCAGTGTTTAGATATTGCAGTTTTATTAAGCAAATGTAGTAATATTTACATAAATATTTACTCAAATTACATTAGGTTATGGTACCGCACGAAAATGGCGACTTCTAAATACCACATTGAACCTTTGAACAAGGAAAACTACGATACTTGGAAAATTCAAGCAGAAGCTGTTCTAATAAAAGCGGGGCTCAACAAATGTTTAAAAGGAGAAGATAAGGAGAAAGACTTGCTAGCCAAAGCAGAACTGCTTCTTATAATATCGCCATCTGAACTCAAACTCGTAAAGTCGTGTAAGACATCCAAAGATGTTTGGGAGACACTGAAAAATGCCTACGAGAGCCGTGGTCCGGCCAGAAAAGCCACATTGTTAAAAAGACTGTTACAAAAGAAAATGAAAAATACTGACGAAACAGCAAGGGAGCACATCAACGATTTTATCGATATTGTCGACAAATTAAAAGATATGGACATAGATATAAACGAAGATCTTCTATGCATCATGCTTCTATATAGCATACCAGAAGAATATGATAATTTTAGAGTAGCTATAGAGAGCAGAGAAAAATTACCTAAGCTGGAAGAACTTAAAACTAAGATTATCGAAGAATATGAAGCTCGTTCGAACAATAAGACTGAAGATGTCGAAGCGTTATATGCCAGAAAACAAGGATATAAAGGTTCGAATAGCAGATATAAAAACAAATCTAACATAAAATGTGAAAATTGCAAGAAAATAGGTCATAAAACGGAAGACTGCTGGTTTAATAAAAATAAGAAGAAAGATGTTAAAATTGAAAACCAGAATCTTTATTTTACCGAGTCCTGTTTAACCACAACGTCATCTGAAAATTCAAATAGATGGTGCATCGATAGCGGATGTACTTCTCACATGACAAATAACAGAGATCTGTTTGTGACTTTTCAATCAACAGAAAATCAAATTTTAAAACTTGCTTCTGATAAAACAGAAAAAGTTGAAGGAAAAGGAGTCATTGAGATAAAAGTAGGAAAAGAAAATATAAACCTACATGATACATTATATGTACCAAACTTGACTATAAATTTGATATCAGTAGCTAGAGCCACTGAAAAAGGTTGCAGTGTATCATTTAAAAAAGATAAAGCTATAATTAAAAACGGTCAAGGAAAAGACATAATTGTTGGGAACAAAAATAATGGATTGTACTATGTAGACGTTGAAAATAAACAAAAAGAAATGGAAAGCTTCAATGCCGAAGAAAAGGAAATAGATATATGGCACCGAAAGCTAGGTCACATTAATGAACAAGACCTAAAACAGGCAATGAAAAACAAAACAATGAAAGGACTGAACTTCGAAGATGAAAAATTAAATGAATGTGAAATCTGCATAAAAGGAAAGATGACAACCCTGCCTTTTCCTACCAAAAGGGCTGAAGTAACAAGAGCAACAGAACGACTGCACACAGTCCACTCTGATGTGTGTGGCCCAATGTCTAAAAACAGTAACGGAGATAAAAGGTATTTTATCACATTCATAGACGAATATAGTCGATATGGAAGAGTATATTTCCTGAAAAGTAAAAATGAAGTTCTAGAAAAGTTTATTGAATATAAGAAGGAAGCTGAAAAATTCACTGGACAAAAGATTAAAATTTTACAAACCGACAACGGAAAGGAATATTGTAATCGTGATTTTGATGCTTACCTGAAAAGCCAAGGAATTGCGAGAAGGTTATCAGCTCCATATACACCGCAGCACAACGGGATATCTGAAAGGAAAAACAGAACACTAGTTGAAAAAGCTCGTTGTATGTTGCTGGAATCGAACTTACCTGAAGGTTTCTGGGCTGAAGCGGTAAATGCCGCAAACTACGTAGCAAACAGGGTACCTACAAAAGCTGTAAACGGAAAAACACCTTTTGAAATATGGGTTGGATATACTCCTTCAGTCAAACATTTTCAAAGTTTTGGAGTGAAAGCTTTTATACTGAATAAAAGAGACCCAAAGAAATTCTCACCGAGAGCACAAGAAGGTGTATTCGTCGGTTATCCTGAAAATACCAAAGGATATAGAATCTGGGTGGAAAAACTTCAAAAAGTAATCATCAGCAGAGATGTTAAATTTATGAAAGTGATGTTCTACAGAAGAGGTGAGGAAGTCACCATGGATACTCATCCAACTATAGAAATCATAACTGAATATCAAAATACTCCTGTTGATCCACCAGAAAACGAAAACGATCAGTTTGAAGAATGCCAAAGCGACGAAGACGATGATGACGTACCCGATGCTTACGACGAAGAAATTAGGACGCCAACTGAAACAGAAAATGAAGAGATTAACACTTCACCAGATACAGTGGTTTCAAATGAGCCAACAAGACTCAGATCACAAAGAGAAAGGAAAAAACCAGAATGGACAAAAGATTACGAACTAAATAATTATGGATCTGAAGAAAACATGCTTGACGAAACTTGTCTGAGTGATGGAAATGAAAATAATGAAGAATGGCACGATGCTATAAAGGCTGAAATAAAAGCCCATATTAAAAATGACACGTGGAAAATAACCAGGAAAGAGAAAGATATGAACGTCATAGATTACAAAATGGTTCTAAAGGAAAAGGTTAAGATAGATAAGTCAGTTACAAAAAAGGCCAGACTAGTAGCACGAGGATTCACTCAAAAACCTGGAGTGGACTATAATGAAACTTTCGCACCTGTAGCAAAATTAAGCTCTATCAGATATGTTATTGCAATGGCTGTAGACGAAGGCCTACAACTGAGCCAGATGGATGTGATAACTGCTTATCTTAATGGATCTCTTGAAGAAAATATATTTATGAAAATTCCTCCATACCTAGAAAAATATGTGACCGAAATAATGGTAGAAGAAAGTAACCAAGATGATCTGTCATTATTCCATAGAGCTAAGAAGATTTTGGAAGATTTTAGACACACAAAAGGAGAAAAAGTCTGTCAACTTGAGAAGGCACTATACGGCCTAAAACAATCTGGAAGACAATGGTACAAGAGGTTGGATACTGAAATAAGAACTCTCGGATTTGTACCATCTCAAGCTGATCCATGTGTCTACGTTTTAAAGAAAGGAGGAGATAAAATGGTTATAACCATATACATTGACGATATTATAATCGCATACTCATGCCCAAAAAGGCTCAAACAAATTAAAGAATTATTAAACAAAAAATTTGAAATGAAAGATTTGGGAGCATTAAACCATTGCCTGGGTATTGAATTCAATCAAAACAAAGAAATGATAACTATGAAACAGAGTATGTACATAGAAGATATATTAAAGAAATTCAACATGAAAGATTCTAAGCCTGTTTCAACACCCATGGAAACATCTCTGAAACTGAAAAGAGAAGAGCAGCCTGATGCTAACCTACCTTATAGAAATCTAATTGGCGCTCTTATGTATTTATCCGTAGCCACAAGACCAGATATTTCGCATGCGGTCAGCTATTTGAGTCAATTTAATGCCTATTATGGAAAAGATCACTGGACTGCAGCGAAACGGGTACTCAGGTATTTAAAGGGTACAAAAGATATAAAATTGATTTTCGAAAAGAATAAAGACAATACTATAAAAGGTTACGCAGACGCAGACTGGGCTTCTTGTACTATAGATCGTAGATCCTTCACAGGACATTGTTTCATTAAAAATGGAGCTACAGTGAGCTGGGAGTCGAGAAAACAAAGAACAGTTGCATTGTCCACTGCCGAAGCCGAATATATGGCGTTGACTGAATGTTCAAAAGAAGCTGTTCATTTGAAGCAACTGCAAACTGACATTGGACGTTACCAGAATGTTATAACAATTTATAATGACAATCAAGCTGCACACAAACTAGCCTCTAATCCGATTATTAGCGCAAAGTCAAAACACATCGATATAAAGCAGCATTATATTAAAGAGGTAATAAAAAATGGCTTGGTTGAAGTGAAATATATGCCCACCGAGGATATGATCGCAGACATCCTAACGAAGGCACTGCCACGCCAGAAATTCGAAAACTGCCGTATGATGTTAGGACTTCAGTCATGACTCCAACGTGAGGAGGAGTGATGAAAAGAGGTCACGATATTTTATATTACACGATGGTGTCAATGAATGACATTTGTCTGTCTTTCAATAAGAAAATAAAAGAGAGTTTTTCAGTGTTTAGATATTGCAGTTTTATCAAGCAAATGTAGTAATATTTACATAAATATTTACTCAAATTACATTAAACAGATCTCTGTTATTTGTCATGTGAGAAGTACATCCGCTATCGATGCACCATCTATTTGAATTTTCAGATGACGTTGTGGTTAAACAGGACTCGGTAAAATAAAGATTCTGGTTTTCAATTTTAACATCTTTCTTCTTACTTTTATTAAACCAGCAGTCTTCCGTTTTATGTACTCGCTTTACTGTACCCTAAGTGTTAATCCACGGTCTATGAAGCAAAGAAAAAGTATTTATTTACAACAACACATATTAAATATTGACACAATTTACAATAAAGAGGATGTTCAAAAGAAGGGTGAAGTATCGATGCAAATGAACTCAAGCTCAGCATAATAATAATATTATGTTGTATTAAGGACAAGTCCTCAACGTTTATTTTCAGTTTGCATCCTAATGAATATGTGGACAGTTATATAAAAATACATTATACATCAATACAATCAAAAAGAATTCAAATTCATTTATCCAGACATGATCAGACATCCATACATTTCCAGACATGATCAGACATCCATACATTTCGCACGTTCAATAATAAACCGGAATAACTCAAAAAATCAGGATTCCTACTTTTGTTAATAAAACGCACTAAATCCGATTAAAGAATCAGTAGGCACTTTCACACCCAGCAAAATATACCAAAATGGCTGGTTTTTAGACCACCCCTCTCTTTTCTACAAAAGCACGCGACAATTCATTCGTGCGATTCAGTTTTGTAACGACCGCGATTTGAAATAAATGTCGTTGTTTTTCTACTACATTGGCGTAATGTAAAATAATTCGGTTTATTTACAAACGCAGGTGAGACTTAAAATGTTTATTTATTTCTAAACTAGCATGTTTTGGTATTATTTCACTTTAGGAGAAAATGCAGCATGACCTATTAAGACTTGTTGCAGTTTATTTTTAATTTGTAATTGCATAGACAAGATAGATTGCGTATTAGTGCGTTTTAGTATTAAATTATCTATTTTCTTTCAGAAGCAATTAATTTTACATCACTTTAATACTAAAACTGTTGGTATAAATGAATCGTATTTGCGTTTATTTCAGTTTACGTTCTAAATTCTCTTTAAGTCTAAAAGTGCTTTAGCAATTGATACAGTTTATTACGAAATTTCAAGTCAACTTAATTATGTTTCTAATAAAAAAGTATTGTATTAATTTCGAGTTCCATAGTTTTAATCCAAGATGACGTCTGCAAATAGGAAGTAGCAGTGCCTAAAACTTCTTTAGATGAGTAAAATGTAATGCTGATGTACTGATACGGATAATTGTAAGCCAGTCGAAATAAAAGTAAGTAAATAAAGTCGTGTTTACGTAGTTATAGACCTTTTTACTTTTTCTCTAATTTTCTTGTAATGTTCTCAAAATTAATTATTTGAGGGCTTTAATTTTTATTTAATGTTGTATATTAATTATTAAAGAGATTTTTAAATGAAACTGAAGATAAAATCCAGCACAGCGTACAGGGAGATAAGGCTTCCAGCTCGCCATGCAGGAAATCAAGGTACCACCACCATCACCACCATACAGTATATTGAAATTCCTAGAAATTTACACTATTCTGTCATTTTCCAGGATCAAATTATAATCTCTGTATCAGGTTTTAGCTCAATAGCGTCAGCCGTTATTGATTGTCCTTCCAAACTCCCACCCCCTTTTATCCCCTTTTAAGGTTGATTTCAGGAATAAAACTATCCTCTCTCCACCACAAACTCAAATTACATAAAAAATAGTTAAACGGTTACCGGATTTCTTGCATAAATTTCGCACCCTTTAAATACTGGTTTCTGGAACCAGAACTGTTTTATGTCCTATCCCGGGAAAAACCGGGAGCCGGAGCTGGTTCACGGTTGGCTCTAAAATGGGAGGTAATATAGGCTGTGGAGTGTATGGAGAGCAACCCAGGTGTAGCAAAAGCGTAAATCTGGGAAGGTTCGCCTCCATTTTCAAGGCAGAGATTTTCACCATTCTTGAATGCGCGCACATCAACCTGCAAAAGCATTACAGCAACCAAACCATTTACATTAACTCTGATAGCCAGGCTGCCCTCCTAGCGTTGGATTCGCAAGTTTTTACGTCCAGGCTAGTCGAAGACTGTATGCTGACTGAATGATTAAAGTGGTTATTACACTTGGCTGAATTTAGTCACTAAATTTAGAATCTAATTTAGGATGAACAATACTTTCTTCTAAATTTAGGATGCTAAATGTGATTACACTTGACTTAATTCAGTGGCGACTGGAATTAGGCTTCTAAATTTAGCCAGGTGTAATAAGCCTTTTAGGCTCAAGGAACAATGTTGTCCTCAGATGGGTCGGGACCCATCTGAGGACAACGCGTGCCCCGGGGGGCACGCGGGAATAAACGGCAATGAACGTGCCGATGGGCTCACGTACGCTGGGGCAGAAGGCACTCAATTCGGCTTTGAACCTTTTTGTGGCATACCTAAAAGCTGAGCGCAGAAAACCTTAGTAAACTTATGCTTTGAGGAGTCAATCAAACTGTGGAAAGACTCTCAGGGCATGAGGCACTCAAAGCTACTCATAAAAGCCTATGATACCAGGTTCAACAACCAAATCATAGCGCTAAGTAGGGGAATCTGCGTATCGTAACCAGAGCCCTGACTGGACACTGTCGCCTTAACATGCATGTGTCCAAACTAGGGCTATGCGACACTCAAACCTGCAGATTCTGCAATGAGGCTCATAAAACGCCTCTTCATCTGCTAGGGGAGTGTGGAGCACTGATGCGTAAACGTAACTCTATTTTGGGACAGCACCTGCTCAGCCCGAATGAGCTTAGAGAGATGACCCCCTACGAAAATCTTGCAGTTTCTAGAAACTGCTATGGTCTGTGGTGAACTCTGGCGCCGCGCCTAGGGGTCATTCTCACTATAATAAGCGGCGATTACAATAGGCCAATCATGGCCGCACTACATAAATAAAAAAACTAAAAAATATATCCCGGGAAATTCTGTGCCTAGATAGTAGCCAAGCAATTGGTCTTCCATACAATAAGGGGGAGGCTTAAAGGCTGATTTCTGAGATATTCTCTCTCATATAATACCCTTTCGCGAAACTCAGCTATATTTATACCAAATTTCAGCTAAATGAACAGTAGTTACTAATTTCCCACAAAAACTTTAATCCTCATTTCCCCCCCCTCCCTTTTAAAGGTAGATTTCTGGAATGAAAACTATCCCATGTCCTTTCTCGAGATTTAATCTACCTCTGTATTAAATTTTTGCTTAATAGAATCAGCGTTTCCACAAGAATTACGTAAAGCGATCTCGACAGCATTTTGTGATGACTATAGAATTTTTGGTTACTAAGTTATAATAAGTTCCTATTACAACTGATTGTTATTCTTTTGTATAATTATTCAGACGTACATAATTAGGTAAAGAAAGCAGTTCCCTATTATAAAACTTTATATAAATAGTTATTATATAAAGGACTTTCTGTTTTTTTTATTTATGTTTTACTATTACAGTGTAATAAATATTATACATCTAATAAAATTATTTTATTATTTAATACTAAACTGAATGATTCAATATTAGTTTGCAAAAAAAAATATGATTGATTTCAATTTTTTTTACAAAACCGACATTAAGTCAAAACTTTGAAAAAAAAGCTTCATTACTCATTTGATTTTAATAATATAATTTATTTATTACGAAAATTATGTCCTCTATATATCTGTTTACAATTTAAGAAGAAGAAAATAAACATAATACCGTACACTCATGAAAAATATCAAAAAGTTATCAACAAGGTAGAGACCCAAAACTTTAACTGCGATTTCCCAAAAAAGTGAATTTTTGACTTATTCCGGTTTATTATTTAACGTGCGATTTCCAGACATGATCAGACATCCATACATTCTTACAAACTTTCACGTTTATAATATTAAGATTACAAAAATGCATAAGTGCTCGATGTTTGCTACGTAATTTATAATATCGATAGTAACTAAACACTACATCCCTATTTTATTTTGACAGCTAATCGATGATGTGATTGTAAAAATGACGTTGACAACATAAAACCACAGATAAAATTTATAAATTACTTAGATTTCCAAAGAAATTTTACCTTCGATCTTGAATTTATTATTTATTACAGATTTGATATCACATAAGACTCATCGAGAAATTCTTCTTTGGTGAGACATAATAAAATTATTATTTTATACAAGTGAAATAGCAAATTATAATAATTTGTTCTGACATTCACAAAAAAAAAGATGCTATCGTATGTCAAAGTCAAAATTTTGACAAATTTATTCTTTGTCAGTGTCAGTCGTAGATTTTATGAGATTTGTGATTTCTGATTTCAGTTTTTTGTGAATTTTTTTGCTTTGTTGTTGTTTTGAAACTTCAGATAATTTTTAATAAATCATATTTATAACATGGACAAAATGCTGTCCTTTCTAGCAAAGAATAAAAATGATATTATATATTTATCACTCTTACTATTCAGTGTAGTAATTGGACCATATTATAGGAAAATTAGTGAAATACACATAAAGAAATGGGTTGGCTCTTTCATGGGCCTTATTTTGATTATTTTGGTATCAGGATACAGTGCTTTTCATCCTATTTTGTCGGCTTTTCTCGGAATTATTGCCATTAAACTGGCAACTGTGAGGTAAAGTGACATTATCCATAGTATTTATTACTGTAACTAAAAATAGTAGATTTCAGAAAATGTGTTGTTTCAGGTACTGTCACATAGTTACATTCTTCCTAATGTTTGGCTACCTGTTCTTCTTCCGACTGGCGGATAAGTTTGGACTTTCACTGCCTTCAGGGCAAACTAATTTATTGGAGATGATTATAGTTCTCAGAGTGGTTGGAGTAGCCTTTGAAATTAATGGTTCTTGGCTTGCATTTGCCAAAGCTAAGAAAGAAACTGATTCCACAGATGTTAAACCAGTTAAGGAGGACAGGGACCCTGAGTTTACGGATATAGTGAATCCTAGTTTTGTAGATCTCTTCCATTATGCATTTTGCTATGTCGGATTGTTGACTGGTAAGTGTCATGAAATACCTATAAACAAAACTTTGGATGAATGTAGCTCTTGTATTCTCATAAATTGTATTTCTTATCTCAATCTTATAAAAAAATCGACCTACACCCAGCGGTTTTACCTGTAGAAGAAGCTATGTGTTATTCCAGGGTATAAGCTACCTTCACACCAAATTCCAGCTTCACACCACCCATAAGAGTAAGAAATAGTGATACACATTCATAGAATATACAAACTTTCACATTTATAATATTGGTATGATGTTGTTTTTCTCCTCTGGTCATATTTATTTAATTTACCCAATTTCTGTTGCAGGTCCATATTACAGATACAGGACATTTAATGATTACTTTACTAGACCTTACTACAAATATGTTGATTGCCTGAGTTTTACTCTGAAAACACTGAAGATGGTTCCATTGTATATATCACTCTACTTGGCTATGTCTAATATTTGGCCTTTGGAGGTAAGACATTTATAATCAAACTAGCTGTGGTTTTACCCATTGTACTATAGCTATGATTAAAAATATGTACTTGTCTCCATTTATATCTTTATAACCACCGTCGCTCTATTTTATGTATTTCCTTTCCCTGCTTGGTTACCTGGAAGGGATCACTATAATAAAAAAAAATCATTTATTTCTGACACATCGTCCATAATTTACACCAAAAATTCAAAATAAAAGTAATAGAATATAAATTAAATTAAAATTTTAAATTAATCAAATTAAATTAACCACATATAAAAATTAAAAATTACATAAAAATGTCAATCTGAATTACCAAAAATTAAAGCTATTAGCGATAAGACCACCAATTGTAACACTTCTTTCTGTGTAATCTTAGTTCTATGTTTAGGTATATTGTTGTATTTGTGTGAACAATAAAGAGTTTTCTATTCTATTCTATTCTACTGTACCCTAGTATATGCTATTTCCAGGGTCTAAGCTATTTCTATGCTAATTTTCAGCTCATTCAGATTTGCCGCATGGCTAAACATGGCAAAATCCAATAGAAGCTGTATTGCCTAATACACTGGTCACAATCACTACAAGCTGATAAAAATATGATGTCCTTAGTGACATAGTACTGTAAAGTTAAGAGGTGTTTCTTAATTCTGTTGTATAATAGATTGGTTATGCAATAGAGTCAAGAAAAACTTGTAAATTTTATGGTTGTATGTTGTAGAAAGATAGGTTTACAATAAAAAATAATTATTTTATTATTTATTAATACTTTATTGTAACACCACATAAAAATTAAAAATTTACAACAGTAATTAACAAACAAAACAAAGATGTTGCAACCGGCGGTCTTATCGCTAAAAGTGATCTCTTCCAGACAATAATGATGAACCATAACCACACCTTCCTATTAAAATTAAATACGAAAACAATTATGTTGTTATTTTAAATATTATTGTCATAATTTGTTTCCAGTACATTTTAACTGAAGATCACAACAACCGTAGCTTCTTATATCGCATGCTGTACCCGTGGGCATTGTTTGCACAATTCAGGCAACGGATATATGCGGGCATGACGTTGGCTGAGAGTGTTTGCACATCTGCCGGCCTCGGTGCTTACCCAGTTCAAGGCAGGAATAGATCTGGGCACGGACCTACAGTTGGATATGCTAAGCTGAAGGAGATGTAAGTAACATAATTCTCATATTGAATTTTTAAAAGGATGAAAAGCTTTATATTTGTATTGTTTATGCTTCCTATGAGGCTCTGTAAACTATTTATTAGTATTGTATAACATTGTATTTCCTTTCCCTGCTTGGTTGTCTGGAAGAGATCGCTATTAGCGATAAGACCGCCAATTGTTACACTTCTTTCTGTGTAATCTTAGTTCTAAGTTTATATTGTTGTGTGCAATAAAGAGTTTTCTATTCTATTCTAACACTATTTAGTTTTTGGGTCATGCATTGTCACACCTTGGTATGAGTGTAAAATGTTCCAGCCAAGTAAAACATGGCGACTTAATCTCCAAGCATTAATTCAATCAATTCTCCTGACCTAACATTTGTACTATATATTGTTATTAGTTTTCAAACAATACTGTGTATAGTATAATAAATTATTATTATGTAGTTCAAGTTTATTAAGGCCAAGTGCCAAGTGCATCAATACATTAACATATTTTTATTGATATAACAAACAATTAAAATGTAAGTCAGTAGTGCTATACAAGGTTGTTAAGCTATAGGTACTTATCGCTTTTAAAAGTCAGATTTGGTATGTTGGTAGAAACCATTCTGTAGTGTGAGATTTGTATGCAGTTTTACTAAAA